>CM060921.1:325432154-326682154 GCA_030737875.1 Allium sativum | reverse complement strand
TCCCACCATGGGGTGTATCAAGTCCCATGGTGGCGGCCCGACACAATCCTAGAATGCACAGGTATGCTACTGGTGTCTAGTGCCTTATTTTTCTGCGCCGGAGTGTGTGCACGCCCGCACCCCGTTAGAACCTACACTTCTGCACCACCGCCGTCGATTTGACCTCTTACAATCAGCCCAGTAATCGTGCCCCACCCTGCCTAGTTTCAGGGTATCATGATACACCTTATAGGGTTACTGCTGAAAAGGGTCCCCCGCTACTAGGTTTTCTATTTCTAGCCAACATGCTAATTTGGTTAAGTGTTTTGTAAACCTAACCCCCAATCAGTCTGTTTAGTTTAGCATGTTCCATTTTGATTAAGTATTAATATAATTTACTTAATCCTATCAATCCTGACTCAGCCTTAATTGTCTTATTAAAGCCTTGACCTCTCACATTAGACAGGTATTTTTGTGGCTGCCTGTTGCCGGTTGGGTCCGGGCAGTCTTACGCCACAACTCAGTCTAACCTCGGGTCCTTATTGGGCTCCATGTTTAACCACCCACATTGGATAGGTATTGTTGTGACTACTGGACAGCCGGGCGGTTCCGGGCAGGTTCACATCACAACTCAATCCAACCTCGGGTTAAACACATCGTATTTTCTACATTTACATATTTTGTCTTTCTTCTTTTTATATGTAAATATTTGCGGCCCATTATTCAAAAATCAATTTAAGCTAATGGTGTAAAAGTTTACACCAATCATGGGCCCAACCCATTCTTGAATTTGGGCCCATTTACTTTTATATTTTCATTTATTAATTAATTTGGCCCAACGCTATTTCCCCCGTTTAATACGTTCGTTTATTATAATATATGTTGGGCTTAGCCTTTTTAAGCCCAACTTAGCCACGTGAAAAAGGTGAGGCTTAAAACGTGATTATATACACAAAAAGGGGAATGTGAACGCATGAACTAGCAGCATAACGTTGAAACTACAAAATAGAAACTGGTGTACTTGCATTGTAGTAACATATACTTTGGTCATAAAGCATAAGTGACATGAATCATACCATGTAAACTTGTGGTTAAGTTAAGAATCTAACTAAATTAGATATCATTATTGACACATAGTCTTAACTACAACATAAACCTATATTTTTACTTAGGCATAATGTCAAACATAAGCAAATCATGTTTATAAAATTACTATATGTTTACAAAGGTGCTTACTTTTGTTACTAATACAAAAGTATAGTTCAACTAGAATTATTCCAACTTAATCATGATTTTTAATCTATTCACATAATCATGGCACAAATATACCCAAACATGAAATCATGGTTTTTGATCTATTCATGTAATCATGGCATAAATATTCCTAAACATGAAATCATGGTTTTTTTTACTTTATTCATGCAAACTTGCAATTGGAATGTAAATCTAACTTAGCTATGTGTCACATATATTATCATATAATTCTTGTTAACAATATAGGCCTAACATGTTTTTCAATTAGGCATAATACCAAACATAGCCTAGTCATATTTATAAAATCAACATAAGTTCACAAAGAGGCTTACTTTTGTTTCTAATACAAAAGTATGGTTTTATACATAGAATCATGATGCCAATTCTAACATAATTTCATATGAATCATAATACCCCAAATTTGATCCAATTACACAAAAAGTGATTTTTTTACAAAAATATACATTATGTTGGCATAGTAGCAAAACCACATACTTGCATGAATCTCAATTAAACAACCACAAACATGTAGCTTCAACATGAATTACATACTTGCGAATATCCAATCGTATACTTGCATAAATCTCAAATAAACTACCGCAAACATGTAGTTTTTATCATGAATTACATACTTGCGAATATCCAATCGTTATACAACATTCCAAATCGATTAGAATCATAGCAACGCACAAATATGAATTACTATCACCACAAATCAAGTGTAATTCTCATTTTACACAAATCAAACACAGTTATTTATTCACATCGGAATAGTACTCTACTTACAATCGTATGACGAATTCTTCAATTCAGAAATCTGAATTCTGGATTTGGAGATGCTATTCCTTTGATGTAGGCGTTGATTTGATTTGTTTACGTTTAACTTGTAGTTGCTTTGTGCTTTAGAGTTTGTCTCCTAATCGTCTCTCAAATTGGTGGCTACTCCTAGTCGTTCCTCAGCAGCATGATGGCCTCATTCTTATTTTTGAATGAATAGATTAGGTAGAGTCTAGGGTCATTTTATAGAGTTTATGAACTGATTAGGACCATCGATGTAGCTTGGGTTAATCGTAGCCATTCATTCGAAAGAGAGACCAATCAGGAGCTGACACCTAGCCCTCGTGACAAAGCAAGGCTCAGAAAATCGACCAAACACAGACCAGGCCAGCCAAGGTGGGCTGGGTTCGACCTGGCTCTGGGGCCAGGTCGACAGCCCAGTCGACAGCCCTGTCGACCTGGCTAGCCCAGGTCGACTGCCAAGTCGACCTGGGTGCCTTAGGCGGGAATTTTCCCTCCCTGGCCAGTTGGGCCCGATTTTGAATTTTAAACTTGTTTTCTGAGCTGTTTTCGTCTGTTTGAATTTTAACCTAAATTCTGAAACTTCCGGAGGCCATATCTTCTTCATACGGACTCCGTTTTTCGAAAACTCGGACTCTATTTCGCGTATTTTTCCGAGACGAACACAACGGCGTATCCCGTTTCCCTTAATTCTTTGATTTAAAATTAATTATACTTTAATTTGTGAATTTCACGGTTATAGAATTCACGGGGTGTTACACTAACACTATATAAACAGCCCTAGTCATCTTCTCTATTCACAATTCTTTTCTACCCTTATGCTGCAAAGATGCTTGGCGAACATGGCTTCTTCTCCTCCTCTTAATTAAATAATAAATAAAATAATATATATAAAATAAATCAAGACAAGGAGGTTCTACTCAAAGACTTTCAAAGAGGAGATTCAAGCTAGAATTCAAGTGAGGATTCGAATGACTGCAACGACTGTTTTTCTACGAATCATAGCAACGCCATCTTTCTGTTCTAATCTAATCTCTGTAAGTCAGTTGTTTCTAGATTTGAACGTTTCTCCTTTCGTGACATGAAATTAAAGGAATAAAAGAATATGCCAAATGTTTCTATTCGAATCTGTGCCTATGTCTTTGGACTTAATTAAGAACTGTTATGATTCGATGACCGATAAGACTATGAAACTATGGACCTTAAAACCATATGACTCTTTGACTATGAACATTGCCTACGACTATGGACATTACCTAGGACTATGAACATTTGCCTATGACTATGGACATTTCCTATGACTGTGACTATGACTATGACTATGAGGATTATTTCCTTGACTAAACCTATGCCTTTGATAAGAAAACATACACTATTGCCTATGACATAACAAGGACATCTGTGATTAAACGCATATGATTCATGGCTAGGAAAGTGTTGCTTAATTTCTGTGATTATGAGATTGGGTCTAAACCCGATTATTTATTCTGCCTGTCCTTGGTTTTCTTTGGTTTTAGACCTTGGGAATACGATTTGGGCATAATGTGAAATGTACTAAAACATAGTTGTAAAACATGGAATTTGGCATAAATTGGGAACATGTATTATGGCATGTTCATAGAAATGCAAATTGGATAAAATTTGACATGAATTATAAGATATGTAATTTGAATCTAGTATTGACGTGTAAATCTAGCATTTACATGAATAAAGAACTAGAGTAATAAGTCTAGTTTGACGTGAATTAGAATGTTAAATCAGGATTGGATTAGCAAATTTGGCGTAATAAGTATATTGGTATAAAATTTGAGATTGGCCGTCAGGTTTAGCAAAATCATGGTTAGTGACACTTAATTGGTATAGTTTACATATCAAAAAGGGGCATAAGAATAAATGTTGACAACTTACATTAAAAGAGTAATTAGGAAATGAGTAAATTAAGAATAATTTACTTATAGAATTTGGCCTAAATGAGGAAATGTAAATTTAGACAAATTAAAGGTTTATTAACGACATCTCTTTTAATGACACACCAGAAAGTTCTAGGGTGACAGAGAGGATAGTGTCTAGGCTTGAGTTTGGAAAATACAAGTTTCCTGCTCTCCCTGGCTATCCCTAACTGATCCGACGAACGGGATGGTTACTTTCAAAACTTGATTTGAAAATAGATTGAAACCCTTTGAACTTAGAAAACACGAATATGCCTAACCCGAGGTTAGACTGAGTTGCGATGTAAACCTACCCGGAACCAACCGGCACATCCAATGGTCGCAACGATACCTGTCTAATGTGAGTGGTAACGGCTTTAATTTATTTAGTTAAAGCTAGAACAAGAATGGTAAGGTTAAGTTAACTAAGACACTTAACCAGTTCAATATGATAACTAGACTGATGGGTGGGGTTAGGTTCAGACTGACACATAACGTAGTTAAGCTAGAATGGGAGGGTTAAGTCTATAGGACCACTTAACCAACTTAACACAACCAAGCTAGAATAGGAGGGTTAAGTCTATAGGAACACTTAACCAACTTAACACAGTCGAGCTAGAATGGGAGGGCTAAGTCCATAGGGACACTTAACCAAACTTATGATAACAAGACCAGATTTGTAGGGGTTAAGTAACTAAGAAAACTCTTAGCCAAACTAACATGTAAACTAGACTAGAAGGTGGGGTTAAGTAAGGTTGATACACTTAGCCAAATTAACATGTTAACTAGACTAGAGGTTGGGGTTAAGTAAAATCTAATACGCTTAGCCAATTTGATATGTTAGCTGGGCTAGACCGTAAGGTTAAGTAAACCTGAACACTTAACCATCAGGTTGTGATAAAGGAATGAGGTTAAGTCTAAAACATGAAGGGATAATACTTAACCATTAATAATAACATGTTAGTTAAAACAGACGGGCAAGGTTAAGTTAAAAAGGAACACTTAACCAACACAGGGTGAATGGGTAGGGTTAAGTAATAAATACTTAACCAATATAACTTGGTTTGTGGTAGGGTTAAGTCAACATGAGTTATTGACAACACTTAACCAGTTTAACAGGATAAATAAGGAGGGTTAAGTTAGCTTGAATTGACTATGACACTTAACCAATCTAAACTAACGGGAAAGAGAACTAAGTAAACCTTAGTTAAGAAAACAACGATTCTGGAAACTAAGTGGTAAATCTTAGTTAGTAAAACTAAGTAGTAATTCTTAGTATAGCACGAGGAGGAGCGAACGTCCGTCTGAGTAAAAAGGAGGCTCCAACGAATTGGGTTACGAAGCCCGAGGCTTCGAGGGGACGTGAGGGTACTCTTGGTATCCCTCTATGAGGCTGCAGATGATCCGCCTAGGCCCACAGAGGTTAAAGTCTGCATAGAAGAACCAGGGGTATGCCTTGGTTGCAATACATGGCAACCTAGAGACTAGGATGGACCGGCGTGATTCGGCGAGAAAACGGTAGCCCGGTGATAGCAACTCGTCGTCTACCATCCATCTTGAGTCAATCGAGATACGTGAAGCGGAGAGGCGGAGAACTCCAAAAGACCATATACTTGCTATCTAGCTATGGGTGAGGATGGACATAGGATAGTGGGGCACCAGGGCCGGCATATAGTTCTCATTTTTCAAGGTGTGCCTTTCATTAGTTGAGGGAGGGGTCAAGTGGGACCATAGCCACTGAAATAAAAACAGACCTTAGCATCTGCATCGGCAGATATCTGAAAGCTCCCGACCGAGTTCTGTATTCCTTGATTTTCCCTGTCACAGGACTCGGACCGCACATTACAGGACATGTGCATCTAGACAAGCGATAACGATTCACGATACATGCGTGGGGAAGTATAGGAACATATACCACTCTAGGTAGTGTGTCCTAGACTTGGGGGCATCGTTCGACAGGTAGCATAATTCCTAGTTGAACTAGGTGTCATAAATCCTAAATCCGAAAAGTGTTTAGCAGACAGCGTAAACTCTAGTTGAATCTAAAAGGCACTGGGTGGAAAACCCTAGATTAAATCTAGGTAACAAATAAATAAATGGATGCCTGAAGGCGATGGAAAAATACAGGGATTGGGATCACGTTATCGTTACTAGTTGGGATACTAGTTAGGCGGTGCAGAGATATAGAAACCAGTATAACAAGGGGATAGCGAAGCGGCGAAAGTATTAGAGAGCGTATCCAGTTTATCTTATCTTAGTATATCTTGTGTTAACCTTGTTTAATCTTGCTGACCCTATCATCTTGGTGTATCTTGTATTCAGTTAATTCATGTCGTTTTGTTTTTCCATGTTCACATGCTAGAAGTTACTGAACTTACTCAGGCTTTATGTCTGACTCTGTTTTCCTTTCGTCTTCTTTTCTTCCGTTCCCCCCCCCCCCTCCCAGGTAGTAAAGGAAGGAGTAGTATAGCTCAGGTTAAGTTGGACTGTCACTCTTTCCCAGCTTAAAGATTTGTCGAAGTTTTGCTTGGATTCTCTTTTCAGATGCTATGGCTGGTTCTTGTTACATTGTGGAATATAAATGTATTTTTATGCTTCTTTATTTTGTAAGACAGATGATACTCTGATATTATAAAAAGACATCATTATACAAACTATTTTATCAATAAAGCAAAGTTTTATTTTCCGCTGTTTAATTTCTGTCTGTCTTGTAATTTATCTGCATCTTTTACCCTAAATGCTCCACATAACTTAGTGCATTCCCTTTGTGAGTGACACTAACGGACGTGGGGTGTTACACGTGGTATCAGAGCTGAAGGTTACCAGATCAGATAAAAGATTTGAAAAATTATTTCCAAAACGGTTTTAAAAGAAGCATTTTCAAAAGAAAAGATTTGTTTTAAAGGCATATTCCCCAAAGCCATACGCACTATCTTCTCTTCCTCTATTTGAATTCTTGTCTCCTTTGTTCTTGAGTCTCTGGGGCTCCTGGCTTTCTGGGAGGTAACCTCATCGAAGGGCGAAGTAGTGCCTGACTTCCGTAGTTGTTTCACCTGCGGTTAGTTTTCTTCCAAGCTTAGTAGGGTTTTCTGTACGATGGAAGCAGCTTTCGAGAGATTTGTCAACATGGTTACACACGGAAGGAGATGAGGAGTTTGGCTAGGGAGCACAACCCTAGGATGAGGAATTCTTAGATATAGATTTAGCTCACGAAGGAGGAAGAAATTATAAAACCTAAGACAAGAGGAAGTATCTTTACTAGGGTGTGATAGGGAAAATAATTAAGGACAAGGGCAAGAACGAGGAACAAGGTTTTCAGAAGGGCAAGAACCTACTTTCGCCACCAAGCATACCTAGGAGAAAGGTAGTAAAGTTCTGTTGGAAGAGTCTAGTTTTCCTGTTCGTACTTTTTCCTTGGTTCTAGCGCTTCGCATTTATTCATATCCACTTCCATAGTTGAGTCTCTGCACCATAGTACTTGTATAGTAGAAAGATCCCACTAGAGTCTCAAATCCAATTGGTGGTCCGACCAGTTTATTTTTAGTAAGGATTTGAGAATAGCTATCGAGTTTGCTTATATCATCTCACGTAGGTCGTCTAAATTCGGAGGAGATATTCCTTGGTTGCTTGTCTGATATTGGTTTAGGCCTTTGGGGCTTGTACTTGAGGAATGTCGAGTTCGACTAGGATGGTTTGTGTGAGAGATGAATAGTTGTGGCAGGCACTCCAAAAAGCACGTAGTGACCTTTCAACCGTTATAGTTATGGCGGGATGGATAAGCTAAGAGGAGAGACCTCGAACCATCTTGGTATATACACTTGGTATCATAGTTGACATCTGTTTATTTTGGAAATGGAGATCGGAAACTTCACAATCGTGAAGTAAAATTTAGTTAAGATACAGTGGAGTAAAGCTCAAGAAGGCTAGATACTAGCGTCATACCCTTTTTCTTAAGGGTGCATCCTTGATTTCTTTGTTTAGGAGCTTTGCGCGTAATTGTTTCTCTCTTTCCAAAGTATATCCTCTAGGTCGTATCTTCGATCCTTTAGGTAGAAGCCAATGGATGTAAACATGTATTTGAAACATGTTATGGTTGATGGTTGCAAGTGGTTGCTAATGGTTGCTCGTGAATGCATATGCATATGTATTAGGCGCTAGATCAGTTTAGACGCTTTCGTATTGCATTTACAGATATGTATTAGTTTGGAAGTTGAGCCTGATATGTTATCATATGGATGTTGCATATAGATGAATGGCTGTGCACGCATGTAGTATTTACATAACTAGGGATGCTTGCATACATGATTGGACGCATGGCACTGACATGATTTGCATTAAGGAGGTCAACTGAATCAGTAGACCGCCGGATTTTGCATTAGATAAAGACATATACACACACTATGCATATGAACATGAAAGCATTAGAAATCTTTTAAGGACAATGAATTCCTGTGATTGAATAGTTGAGTAGATGGGTGATTGGATGGTAGGACACATTCTTCCTAACTTGAAGATTTCGGGGACGAAATCCTTTTAAGTGGGGGAGAATGTAACACCCCGTAATTCTGTAACGCTAAGATTCACAAATCAAGGCAGAATTAAAAGTTAAAATCATGGGAAACGGGCTACGCCATTGTGTTCGTCTCGGAATTCTACATGAAAACGAGTCCGAGTTTGCGTAAATCGGAGTCCGTATGAGGGAGATATGGCCTCTGGAAGTTTCAGAATTCAGTTTAAAATTCGGACAGACAGAAAACAAATTCAAATTTCAAAAATCGGTCCGGATTGGCCAGGGCGGGAATTTTCCTGCCCAAGACACCCAGGTCGACTGGGTAGTCGACCTGGGCTACCCAGGTCGACTGGGTAGTTGACCTGGGGCACCCAGGTCGACTACATAGTCGACCTGGGGGTCGACCCCCCTGTTTTTCCAGCTTTCTGCACCTTGTTCATTCTGATGTATTTGGTCGCGTTTTCTGACCAGGTTCGTCCACCTAACACTATATAAACAGCCCTAGTCTTCTTCTCTATTCACAATTCTTTTCTACCCTTATGCTGCAAAGATGCTTGGCGAACATGGCTTCTTCTCCTCCTCTTGATTAAATAATAAATAAAATAATATATATAAAATAAATCAAGACAAGGAGGTGCTACTCAAAGACTTTCAAAGAGGAGATTCAAGCTAGAATTCAAGTGAGGATTCGAACGACTGCAACGACTGTTTTTCTACGAATCATAGCAACGCCATCTTTCTGTTCTAATCTAATCTCTGTAAGTCAGTTATTTCTAGATTTGAACGTTTCTCCTTTCGTGACATGAAATTAAAGGAATAAAAGAATATGCCAAATCTTTCTATTCGAATCTGTGCCTATGTCTTTGGACTTAATTAAGAACTGTTATGATTCGATGACCGATAAGACTATGAAACTATGGACCTTAAAACCATATGCCTCTTTGACTATGAACATTGCCTACGACTATGGACATTACATATGACTATGAACATTTGCCTATGACTATGGACATTGCCTATGACTATGAACATTGCCTATGACTGTGACTATGACTATGAGGATTATTTCCTTGACTAAACCTATGCCTTTGATTAGAAAACATACACTATTGTCTATGACATAACAAGGACATCTGTGATTAAACACCTATGATTCATGACTAGGAAAGTGTTGCTTAAGTTCTGTGATTATGAGATTGGGTCTAAACCCGATTATTTATTCTGCCTGTCCTTGGTTTTCTTTGGTTTTAGACCTTGGGAATTTACCTATTAAGTTAGGTCTACCCATGTTCTTGAACCTGCGTCTCTATTCTGTCTATCCTTGGTTTTAGACCTTGGGAATTTACCTATAAGTTAGGTCTACCCATGTTCTTGAACCTACGTCGTTATTCAAACCTTTTATGCCAGTTATTATGTCCATCCTTTTTCATAGCATCTTTGGTTCATTCCCAAATTTCTACGAGTCTAGATTTATCCATAATCTAGATTGAATCGCAATTATACAAACGGTGGGAATACGATTTGGGCATAATGTGAAATGTACTAAAACATAGTTGTAAAACATGGAATTTGGCATAAATTGGGAACATGTATTATGGCATGTTCATAGAAATGCAAATTGAATAAAATTTGACATGAATTATAAGATGTGTAATTTGAATCTAGTATTGACGTGTAAATCTAGCATTTACATGAATAAATAACTAGAGTAATAAGTCTAGTTTGACGTGAATTAGAATGTTAAATCAGGATTGGATTAGCTAATTTGGCGTAATAAGTATATTGGTATAAAATTTGAGATTGGCCGTCAGGTTTAGCAAAATCATGGTTAGTGACACTTAATTGGTATAGTTTACATATAAAAAAGGGGCATAAGAATAAATGTTGACAACTTACATTAAAAGAGTAATTAGGAAATGAGTAAATTAAGAATAATTTACTTATAGAATTTGGCCTAAATGAGGAAATGTAAATTTAGACGAATTAAAGGTTTATTAACGACATCTCTTTTAATGACACACCAGAAAGTTCTAGGGTGACAGAGAGGATAGTGTCTAGGCTTGAGTTTGGAAAATACAAGTTTCCTGCTCTCCCTGGTTATCCCTAGCTGATCCGACGAACGGGATGGTTACTTTCAAAACTTGATTTGAAAATAGATTGAAACCCTTTGAACTTAGAAAACACGAATTTGCCTAACCCGAGGTTAGACTGAGTTGCGATGTAAACCTGCCCGGAACCAACCGGCACATCCAGTAGTAGCAACGATGCCTGTCTAATGTGAGTGGTAACGGCTTTAATTTATTTAGTTAAAGCTAGAACAAGAATGGTAAGGTTAAGTTAACTAAGACACTTAACCAGTTCAACACGATAACTAGACTGATGGGTGGGGTTAGGTTCAGACTGACACATAACGTAGTTAAGCTAGAATGGGAGGGTTAAGTCTATAGGAACACTTAACCAACTTAACACAGCTAAGCTAGAATGGGAGGGTTAAGTCTATAGGAACACTTAACCAACTTAACACAGTCGAGCTAGAATGGGTGGGCTAAGTCCATAGGGACACTTAACCAAACTTATGATAACAAGACCAGATTTGTAGGGGTTAAGTAACTAAGAAAACACTTAGCCAAACTAACATGTAAACTAGAATAAAAGGTGGGGTTAAGTAAAATCTAATACGCTTAGCCAATTTGATATGTTAGCTGGGCTAGACCGTAAGGTTAAGTAAACCTGAACACTTAACCATCAGGTTATTGTAACAACCCGTATTTTTCGATAACATGTTAAAACGAGAATCAAGGCAGAATTTAATTTTAAATTCTGAATCAAGTGAAACAGGCTATGCCATTGCGTTCGTCTCGGAAAAATACGCGAAATAGAGTCCGAGTTTTCGAGAATCGGAGTCCGTATGACCAAGTTACGATCCGTCAAAGTTTTCAGGGTTTTCAAGTTTGAAAATCACCTAGGAAGTTCAAGTTTTGGGGTAGGCGGGAATTTTCCCGCCAAAGCCCATGTCGACAGGGGAGTCGACAGGGCTGTCGACACCCCTGGACCCCAAGTCGACAGGGCTGTCGACTTGGGTGTCGACTGGGTCCAAAAACACAACTCCGTGTTTTGTGGCCTGGTGCACCTGGATGCAGTCTTGGTCTGGTCTGATGGGCCTGTGATGATTTCTGTGGCCTAGATTAATCCTAGATCTAATCCTAGGGCCTAAAACTATCCTAATCTCTATAAAAAGACCCTAAACCTAACCTAAATCCCTAAAAATCAAACCTAGCAACTAAGTGCTGCCAAAATCAATCTTGATCATGGCCTCCATCTCCAATCCCTAGAGCCTATGCATTCAAATCGGGTTCAAATCAAAAGGTGCAAGCTTGCTACACCAAATAGAGGCCAAATCAACGTTGCTATGCGAGTTTCATGACGGATCTTCATCAAAGGAGCCACCTTTCTTCGCCAAAACGATTCATGCTCCTAGTCCTCTTGCCATACTAGGTAAGTTCTAGCTACTTTTGGATCAAAACGGTATTTTTAATGTTGACATAGGATAAAATGAGGCTAAATATGATTATGCGAACCTATATGAACCTTACCTTGCCTCTTGTGTTCATGTTTATGATTTTAGGCCATGTGAGTGACTTAATCATGCCTCTCATGCTATGCATAACCTAGTTTAACTTGCAAGTTTGGATCTTTATGCATGAAATGCTAGCATGAACCCTTAGGAACCGCTTTACTTGTGAAACATTGGCTAAGACAAGATTTTGGGGCTTATGCATGTTTATGAACCCAAACCCCTTATGCTAACATGCAAGTTTGTGGCCAAATCCTTTATGAGATTATGCATGATCGTGGCCAATCCCCTCTTTTAAGTTGTGCATGTTTATGGCCAAACCCTTTTTGATAATATGCATGTTTGTGGCCAAATTACCTTATGACACTATGCATGTTTATGGCCAATCCCTTTATGATGTTATGCATGTGGAAGCCAAGCCCTTTTTGGCATCATGCATGTTTTGAGACCAATATGTGACATAGTATCCTTACTATGTTGACTCGCTTTGCTTGCGTTGGGAAAACACGATTTGGGTAGTTAGATAAACATGAACATGTCGCAAAATCTTAACTTGAATATGACATGTGTTTATACTTGAAAATATGACTTGAAAGATAACATGGAGGTTGGCATGTAAGTATGCATAAAAACATGAGCTTGGGAATTTACCTATTAAGTTAGGTCTACCCTTTGGGAATTTACCTATTAAGTTAGGTCTACCCAAATGCTTGAAAACTTGTAACATGTTTTGGAAACATGATGAATTTAGATAATATAACTGTGGCCAACTCGAGGTTGGGTTGAGTTTGCAACGTAAAACTACCCGGAACCGACCGGCCTAACTAGTAGTTGCAAACAATAGGACCCAATGTGAGAAGTTGGTCATGTCGCGCTTAAGACCCGAGGTTAGACTAGGTTGTGGTGTAAACCTACCCGGACCCGCCCGGCTTAACTAGTAACCACAACAAGGTCTAATGTGAGAGGTTGAGGGTGCATTAATTAAATTAATGCCACATAATAGGGTTAAGTTAATTTGATTAATGAGGCTTAACCAAATATGATATGGACAAATGGGTTAAGTAATTTGATTAGGCTAATGATACTTAACAAAACATGATAAGCTTGGGTAGGTTAAGTAACTTGATTTGCCTAATGACACTTGACCATTTTTATACGACTAGTGGACGGGATTAAGTTAACCAACACTTAACTAATCCAACACGATAACGTGATAAGGTTAAGTAAATTTTCTTAATGACACTTAACCGTATAATACAGTTAATGGATGGGGTTAAGATTAGGCTTAACTAATCTAAACATGGTAATCGGATGGGGTTAAGTTAAACACTTAACTAATTTAACACGATGGTTTGGTGAGGTTAAGTTAACCTATACTTAACCAATCTAACGTGAAAACTTGATAAGGCTAAGTCACGAATAGCTTCGAATACGCTTGACCGATTTGACTCGGTAATTTGATAGGGTCAAATTAATGTATACTTAACCAATCTAAAATGATAATTAGACAAGGTTAAGTCATGGATTGCTTGATATACTTAACCAACTTGACACATGGTTTGTAGGGTTAAGTCTTGGACTTGGATACTTAGCCAATTTTGACATGGTTTGTAGACGGGCTAAGTTATGAACTTAAGTGACACTTAACCCATTAGATAAACCCTAATTCGGAGGATTAGGTAAATAACCATAGTTAACAAGGATTATGGAAATAAGGCTAAGTGGTAAACCTTAGTTAAGGGAAACTAAGTAATAATTCTTAGTCAAGGAAATTTGGACCATTTCTTAGATAGATTAGTAACCCGATACGTTAGGTCAACGTTTAAGTATGCGTGTAGGAGCAGGCTATCTGATTTAGATAAAGGTTCCAACGAACTGGGTAACAAAGCAGCGGCTTCGGGGAACGTGAGGATATTCTTGGGATCCCTCTGTGAGCTGCCAGGTCATTATACTAGGCTCACGAGAGGTTGAGGTCTGCGGTAGAAGAACCAAGAATATGCCTTGGTTGCTATGCGAGCGACCTAAAGACTGGGGTGGATAGCAGTGAGTCGACGAATACATAAGGTGCCCGAGATAGCAAGTTCGTCGATCATCTACCATCTTGAGTCAAGCGTGTACGTACGGAAAGGCAGGGAACACCCAACAGACCATAATTGCTATCTAATTATGGGTGAGGTAGGTCGTAGGATGTGGGCTGGCCGGAGTGTAGTTCTCATGCAAGATTTTCTCTTGTGTTGCCTTTCACTAGTTGAGGGAGGGGTCTCGTGGGACCATAGCCACGTGTAGAAAAGAAGACCTTAGTATCTGCATCGGCAGATAAATCTAAAGCTCCCGACCGAGTCCTGTATTTCTTGGTTTGCCTTGTGACAGGACTCGGATGGCACGATGTGATACATGTGCATACAGTTATAGAAAAACGATTCACGATGAATGCGTGGGAAAAAGGGCACGGTTGAGGGTTAGCGTAATCCCTAGTGGCCTAGGTGGTTTAACCCAAACGAAATACGAAAGCGTGCAATAGGTAAGCGTAATCCCTAGTGGTGCTAGGTGGCGTAAGTCCTAGTAGTTCAAACGATGATTCATATGGAAGAGCCTAGCTAGAACAAGGGTGACAGTCCAAACGACTTCAAGGATAATACGACATGAGGAAGCCCGTACGAGGTACGGCAAAGGACTG
Source organism: Allium sativum (assembly GCA_030737875.1). NCBI lineage: Eukaryota > Viridiplantae > Streptophyta > Magnoliopsida > Asparagales > Amaryllidaceae > Allium > Allium sativum. The sequence continues at coordinate 326,667,434 of CM060921.1, read as the reverse complement.
AACTTATATACATGGAAAGAAACATATGATTTGAGTAACCTATATATGTGATATATTAGGTTGACATGGACCATTACACGACTTTGAGCAAGGGACGTTCATGGTTAACACATGACGCGGGTAGGGATACTAGTACGAGAGGTGCAGAGCAAATATACATGTTAGAACTAGGAAGAATATACATAATAGATACCGTGGGATGTTAGACGGGGTAGATACCTTGGGATAATGTACTCGATAGAAATCTGACGATGTGATACCTTGACTTATCATAACACCGTAGTTTATCATGATACCTTAGTTTACCTTGCCGCAGTAGTTCAGCCGGCTACCCTGGTTTATCTATCTTGTAGTTATCCTTATGTTTACTTTCAGTTTATGCATGTCATGTTACCTTTACCTGTTTTTATACTGGAAGTAGATAGGACTTACTCAGTCTTTTTGACTGACCCGTTTTGTTTCGCCTCTTTTCTTCCGTTCCCCCCCCCCCCCGGTTTCAGGGAGGAAACAATGCTGTTTAGTTCGGACTTCTTCTGCTTGAAGGTCATCATGGATGGTTTGGACTTCTCTTGGCTATGGCTACTTTACGGTTTTACTTGGGGAATAATTTATTAAAAAGTCTTTATGCTTCTTTACTATTGCAAGACAGGTTTTGATGTACTCTGATGTAAAAGGCTTTAGACCTTATGTATTCATGTTTATGAAAGTTTGATTTTACTTCCGCTATTTATTTATATATGTTCTGTCTTGTGATATTTCTGTGCATGTTTACCAATAATGCCCCTCTAAAGCTAGTGCATTCCTTTGCGAGTGACCCTAGTGGAGGCGGGGTGTTACATTTGGTATCAGAGCAGAAGGTTACCAGACTGGGCAAAAGTTTTTAAAGACCTTCTGAAAACTATTTGAAAACCGTTTACAAAGAAGCATTTTCTAAGAAAATTTTCTTTTAAAAGAAAAAGGCTATTCCCCAAAGGCCATTAGCACTATCCTTGTTTCCTTAATTGAATCTCTTCTCCTTTCTTTCCTCCATCTGTAGTCACAGTGGTTTTAACTGCGACTAGTCTTTTCTATCTACGAAAGTGCTTTCCATGCGATGGAGGTGGTTCTCGAGAGACCAGTGGCCGCGTTATAAGAAAGGATAGTGAGAAAGAGGATAAAGGATACGAGCTTAAGGATGAGCAACTTGTTGGTATGGCTCAACCCAGAACGAGAGAGAAAGATGAACAATGAAACCCATGACGAGAGAGTACCTTTGGTATGACGGATAGTTAAGTATTATGGGACAAGGACAAGATCATCGTGAAGACAATTGTATACCCACACTAGAGTACCTGAGTAGGGGGATAACATCCTTGTTGAAGATCTAGTTATTCTTTTCTATCATCCCGCCAAGACTTTGTTTTGATCCCCGCATCATTTAAGTCTGCTTCGATAGTTGAGTCTCTGCACCTTAGTACTAGCATAGTAGAGGATCCCGTTTTTGTCTCAAGTCCTATTGGAAGATCGGTCCATTTATACATGACTTGTTTGGATTTGGGAATGCCTATGCCAAGTGTTGAATTTGGAAATAATGCTTATGTTTATAAGCTATGGCTGGATTCTAGGGATGAAGTGGTTATCCAGTAGGGGGTGCCACTCTCGGCTTTGATAGGAGGGTAGTTAGACCTTTTGACTAGCCTTGGTAATGCCCTCGAAGTATCGTGTAACCTTTTTGAGGTTCTGTCACGACTAGTTACTTAGAATCCCTTGATGCCTTTATTGGAAATTTGAAGCCCGATCGAGTGGTGTTCGCCAATTAGACGGATGGTTTACTTCATTTATGCATGGGTTATAAAGATCACCCTAGTAAGTGCGCATGATAACCTGATCGACATCTGTTTACTTTCAAGAGAAAGTTTTTCTACGTGGAATACCTTATGGTACAAGGTCTAGGATTCACCAGTGAATTTTGAGGGCTTGCATGGAATAATGTGTACGCAGTCCTGTTTGCGCCAAGTATACTAGGGAAAGAATAAGTGAAAGTGAAACGAGAGGCGACAGTGAAATGAGTTTCACTCGCACCTTGGAAATAGGAATCAAGGAGCTACGAAATCATGAAGTCAAAGGCAGTCAAGGCACGAGGGAACTAAGCTCAAGGTAATGCGACTCAGGAGACTGAAGACTAAATACGTGCATGATATCTCTTTTGGGAATATATCCTCGATCCCTGTTTTTCTGTTGAGCTTGCTTGTAGGCTATCTTTTATGGATATCCTCTCGGTCCTGTCTCTGTTACAAACCCCGTAAGGAGTTTGTTTTGTTTATCTTCTCGACCCTGTTTCAGGGAATCTTAGGTAGAACCCTATGGATGTAAACATGTTATGGTTGATATGGTTGCAAATGGTTGCAAGTGGTTGCCCGTGGATGCGCGAATTTACATTAGATATTAGCTCGACTCGGTCACATTTCATATTGCATATGCACGAGTATTTATACTTGTTCATGGATGAAATTGAATGTGTTATCATGCGGATGCTGCATATGGTTGAATGTTTGTGCACGCATATAGTGTATATGACTAGGACTATTTGCATACATGATGGATTCATAGCACTAAACATATTTTTGCATTCAAAAGATTTTTCAGGCCTGATCATTAGCATTAGCTAAGGAACATGTACACACACGTTTTGCATACATTCATAAAGCATTAGGAGTCGTCTAAGGACAATGGTTGCTTGTGGATGATGGGTTGAGTAGATGGATGATGGATGGTCGGATATGTTCTTCCTAACTTGGAGATTTCGGGGACGAAATCCTAAAAGGTGGGGAGAATGTAACAACCCGTATTTTTCGATAACATGTTAAAACGAGAATCAAGGCAGAATTTAATTTTAAATTCTGAATCAAGTGAAACAGGCTATGCCATTGCGTTCGTCTCGGAAAAATACGCGAAATAGAGTCCGAGTTTTCGAGAATCGGAGTCCGTATGACCAAGTTATGATCCGTCAAAGTTTTCAGGGTTTTCAAGTTTGAAAATCACCTAGGAAGTTCAAGTTTTGGGGTAGGCGGGAATTTTCCCGCCAAAGCCCATGTCGACAGGGGAGTCACAGGGCTGTCGACACCCCTGGACCCCAAGTCGACAGGGCTGTCGACTTGGGTGTCGACTGGGTCCAAAAACACAACTCCGTGTTTTGTGGCCTGGTGCACCTGGATGCAGTCTTGGTCTGGTCTGATGGGCCTGTGACGATTTCTGTGGCCTAGATTAATCATAGATCTAATCCTAAGGCCTAAAACTATCCTAATCTCTATAAAAAGACCCTAAACCTAACCTAAATCCCTAAAAATCAAACCTAGCAACTAAGTGCTGCCAAAATCAATCTTGATCATGGCCTCCATCTCCAATCCCTAGAGCCTATGCATTCAAATCGGGTTCAAATCAAAAGGTGCAAGCTTGCTACACCAAATAGAGGCCAAATCAACGTTGCTATGCGAGTTTCATGACGGATCTTCATCAAAGGAGCCACCTTTCTTCGCCAAAACGATTCATGCTCCTAGTCCTCTTGCCATACTAGGTAAGTTCTAGCTACTTTTGGATCAAAACGGTATTTTTAATGTTGACATGGGATAAAATGATGCTAAACATGATTATGCGAACCTATATGAACCTTACCTTGCCTCTTGTGTTCATGTTTATGATTTTAGGCCATGTGAGTGACTTAATCATGCCTCTCATGCTATGCATAACCTAGTTTAACTTGCAAGTTTGGATCTTTATGCATGAAATGCTAGCATGAACCCTTAGGAACCACTTTACTTGTGAAACATTGGCTAAGACAAGATTTTGGGGCTTATGCATGTTTATGAACCCAAACCCCTTATGCTAACATGCAAGTTTGTGGCCAAATCCTTTATGAGATTATGCATGATCGTGGCCAATCCCCTCTTTTAAGTTGTGCATGTTTATGGCCAAACCCTTTTTGATAATATGCATGTTTGTGGCCAAATTACCTTATGACACTATGCATGTTTATGGCCAATCCCTTTATGATGTTATGCATGTGGAAGCCAAGCCCTTTTTGGCATCATGCATGTTTTGAGACCAATATGTGACATAGTATCCTTACTATGTTGACTCGCTTTGCTTGCGTTGGGAAAACACGATTTGGGTAGTTAGATAAACATGAACATGTCGCAAAATCTTAACTTGAATATGACATGTGTTTATACTTGAAAATATGACTTGAAAGATAACATGGAGGTTGGCATGTAAGTATGCATAAAAACATGAGCTTGGGAATTTACCTATTAAGTTAGGTCTACCCTTTGGGAATTTACCTATTAAGTTAGGTCTACCCAAATGCTTGAAAACTTGTAACATGTTTTGGAAACATGATGAACTTAGATAATATAACTGTGGCCAACTCGAGGTTGGGTTGAGTTTGCAACGTAAAACTACCCGGAACCGACCGGCCTAACTAGTAGTTGCAAACAATAGGACCCAATGTGAGAAGTTGGTCATGTCGCGCTTAAGACCCGAGGTTAGACTAGGTTGTGGTGTAAACCTACCCGGACCCGCCCGGCTTAACTAGTAACCACAACAAGGTCTAATGTGAGAGGTTGAGGGTGCATTAATTAAATTAATGCCACATAATAGGGTTAAGTTAATTTGATTAATGAGGCTTAACCAAATATGATATGGACAAATGGGTTAAGTAATTTGATTAGGCTAATGATACTTAACAAAACATGATAAGCTTGGGTAGGTTAAGTAACTTGATTTGCCTAATGACACTTGACCATTTTTATACGACTAGTGGACGGGATTAAGTTAACCAACACTTAACTAATCCAACACGATAACGTGATAAGGTTAAGTAAATTTTCTTAATGACACTTAACCGTATAATACAGTTAATGGATAGGGTTAAGATTAGGCTTAACTAATCTAAACATGGTAATCGGATGGGGTTAAGTTAAACACTTAACTAATTTAACACGATGGTTTGGTGAGGTTAAGTTAACCTATACTTAACCAATCTAACATGAAAACATGATAAGGCTAAGTCACGAATCGCTTCGAATACGCTTGACCGATTTGACTCGGTAATTTGATAGGGTCAAATTAATGTATACTTAACCAATCTAAAATGATAATTAGACAAGGTTAAGTCATGGATTGCTTGATATACTTAACCAACTTGACACATGGTTTGTAGGGTTAAGTCTTGGACTTGGATACTTAGCCAATTTTGACATGGTTTGTAGACGGGCTAAGTTATGAACTTAAGTGACACTTAACCCATTAGATAAACCCTAATTTGGAGGATTAGGTAAATAACCATAGTTAACAAGGATTATGGAAATAAGGCTAAGTGGTAAACCTTAGTTAAGGGAAACTAAGTAATAATTCTTAGTCAAGGAAATTTGGACCATTTCTTAGATAGATTAGTAACCCGATACGTTAGGTCAACGTTTAAGTATGCGTGTAGGAGCAGGCTATCTGATTTAGATAAAGGCTCCAACGAACTGGGTAACGAAGCAGCGGCTTCGGGGAACGTGAGGATATTCTTGGGATCCCTCTGTGAGCTGCCAGGTCATTATACTAGGCTCACGAGAGGTTGAGGTCTGCGGTAGAAGAACCAAGAATATGCCTTGGTTGCTATGCGAGCGACCTAAAGACTGGGGTGGATAGCAGTGAGTCGACGAATACATAAGGTGCCCGAGATAGCAAGTTCGTCGATCATCTACCATCTTGAGTCAAGCGTGTATGTACGGAAAGGCAGGGAACACCCAACAGACCATAATTGCTATCTAATTATGGGTGAGGTAGGCCGTAGGATGTGGGCTGGCCGGAGTGTAGTTCTCATGAAAGATTTTCTCTTGTGTTGCCTTTCACTAGTTGAGGGAGGGGTCTCGTGGGACCATAGCCACGTGTAGAAAAGCAGACCTTAGTATCTGCATCGGCAGATAAATCTAAAGCTCCCGACCGAGTCCTGTATTTCTTGGTTTGCCCTGTGACAGGACTCGGATGGCACGATGTGATACATGTGCATACAGTTATAGAAAAACGATTCACGATGAATGCGTGGGAAAAAGGGCGCGGTTGAGGGTTAGCGTAATCCCTAGTGGCCTAGGTGGTTTAACCCAAACCGAAATACGAAAGCGTGCAATAGGTAAGCGTAATCCCTAGTGGTGCTAGGTGGCGTAAGTCCTAGTAGTTCAAACGATGATTCATATGGAAGAGCCTAGCTAGAACAAGGGTGACAGTCCAAACGACTTCAAGGATAATACGACATGAGGAAGCCCGTACGAGGTACGGCAAAGGACTGAACTTATATACATGAAAAGAAACATATGATTTGAGTAACCTATATATGTGATATATTAGGTTGACATGGACCATTACACGACTTTGAGCAAGGGACGTTCATGGTTAACACATGACGCGGGTAGGGATACTAGTACGAGAGGTGCAGAGAAAATATACATGTTAGAACTAGGAAGAATATACATAATAGATACCGTGGGATGTTAGACGGGGTAGATACCTTGGGATAATGTACTCGATAGAAATCTGACGATGTGATACCTTGACTTATCATAACACCGTAGTTTATCATGATACCTTAGTTTACCTTGCCGCAGTAGTTCAGCCGGCTACCCTGGTTTATCTATCTTGTAGTTATTCTTATGTTTACTTTCAGTTTATGCATGTCATGTTACCTTTACCTATTTTTATACTGGAAGTAGATAGGACTTACTCAGTCTTTTTGACTGACCCGTTTTGTTTCGCCTCTTTTCTTCCGTTTCCCCCCAGGTTTTAGGGAGGAAACAATGCTGTTTAGTTCGGACTTCTTCTGCTTGAAGGTCATCATGGATGGTTTGGACTTCTCTTGGCTATGGCTACTTTACGGTTTTACTTGGGGAATAATTTATTAAAAAGTCTTTATGCTTCTTTACTATTGCAAGACAGGTTTTGATGTACTCTGATGTAAAAGGCTTTAGACCTTATGTATTCATGTTTATGAAAGTTTGATTTTACTTCCGCTATTTATTTATATATGTTCTGTCTTGTGATATTTCTGTGCATGTTTACCAATAATGCCCCTCTAAAGCTAGTGCATTCCTTTGCGAGTGACCCTAGCGGAGGCGGGGTGTTACAGTTATGATAAAGGAATGAGGTTAAGTCTAAAACATGAAGGGATAATACTTAACCATTAATAATAACATGTTAGTTAAAACAGACGGGCAAGGTTAAGTTAAAAAGGAACACTTAACCAACACAGGGTGAATGGGTAGGGTTAAGTAATAAATACTTAACCAATATAACTTGGTTTGTGGTAGGGTTAAGTCAACATGAGTTATTGACAACACTTAACCAGTTTAACAGGATAAATAAGGAGGGTTAAGTTAGCTTGAATTGACTATGACACTTAACCAATCTAAACTAACGGGAAAGAGAACTAAGTAAACCTTAGTTAAGAAAACAACGATTCTGGAAACTAAGTGGTAAATCATAGTTAGTAAAACTAAGTAGTAATTCTTAGTATAGCACAAGGAGGAGCGAACGTCCGTCTGAGTAAAAAGGAGGCTCCAACGAATTGGGTTACGAAGCCCGAGGCTTCGAGGGGACGTGAGGGTACTCTTGGTATCCCTCTATGAGGCTGCAGATGATCCGCCTGGGCCCACAGAGGTTAAGGTCTACATAGAAGAACCAGGGGTATGCCTTGGTTGCAATACATGGCAACCTAAAGACTAGGATGGACCGGCGTGATTCGGCGAGAAAACGGTAGCCCGGTGATAGCAACTCGTCGTCTACCATCCATCTTGAGTCAATCGAGATACGTGAAGCGGAGAGGCGGAGAACTCCAAAAGACCATATACTTGCTATCTAGTTATGGGTGAGGATGGCCATAGGATAGTGGGGCACCAGGGCCGGCGTATAGTTCTCATTTTTCAAGGTGTGCCTTTCATTAGTTGAGGGAGGGGTCAAGTGGGACCATAGCCACTAAAATAAAAACAGACCTTAGCATCTGCATCGGCAGATATCTGAAAGCTCCCGACCGAGTTCTGTATTCCTTGATTTGCCTTATCACAGGACTCGGACCGCACATTACAGGACATGTGCATCTAGACAAGCGATAACGATTCGCGATACATGCGTGGGGAAGTATAAGAACATATACCACTCTAGGTAGTGTGTCCTAGACTTGGGGGCATCGTTCGACGGGTAGCATAATTCCTAGTTGAACTAGGTGGCATAAATCCTGAATCCGAAAAGCGTTTAGTAGACAGCGTAAACTCTAGTTGAATCTAAAAGGCACTTGGTGGAAAAACCTAGATTAAATCTAGGTAACAAATAAATAAATGGATGCCTGAAGGCGATGGAAAAATACAGGGATTGGGATCTCGTTATCGTTACTAGTTGGGATACTAGTTAGGCGGTGCAGAGATATAGAAACCAGTATAACAAGGGGATAGCGAAGCGGCGAAAGTATTAGAGAGCGTATCCAGTTTATCTTATCTTAGTATATCTTGTGTTAACCTTGTTTAATCTTGCTGACCCTATCATCTTGGTGTATCTTGTATTCAGTTAATTCATGTCGTTTTGTTTTTCCATGTTCACATGCTAGAAGTTACTGAACTTACTCAGGCTTTATGTCTGACTCTGTTTTCCTTTCGTCTTCTTTTCTTCCGTTCCCCCCCAGGTAGTAAAGGAAGGAGTAGTATAGCTCAGGTTAAGTTGGACTGTCACTCTTTCCCAGCTTGAAGATTTGTCGAAGTTTTGCTTGGATTCTCTTTTCAGATGCTATAGCTGGTTCTTGTTACATTGGGGAATATAAATGTATTTTTATGCTTCTTTATTTTGTAAGACAGATGATACTCTGATATTGTAAAAAGAAATCATTGTACAAACTATTTTATCAATAAAGCAAAGTTTTATTTTCTGTTGTTTAATTTCTGCCTGTCTTGTAATTTATCTGCATCTTTTACCCTAAATGCTCCACAGAACTTAGTGCATTCCCTTTGTGAGTGACACTAACGGACGTGGGGTGTTACAATGAACATGCTTGTAAATTTATAATTGGCCTATGGCACCTAGAATAGACATGAATTGTTAATTGGCTAAACATGAAACATGGCTAACTCGAGGTTAAAATGAGTTTGTGGTGTAATCCTGCCCGGAACCGCTCGGCACATCCAGTGATCGCAAACAATAGGTTCTAATGTGAGAAGTTAGTCATAACGTGCTTGAAACCCAAGGTTAGATTGAGTTGTCATGTAATCCTGCCCGACACCAACCAGCACATCCAGTGACCACAACAATAGGTCTAATGTGAGAGGTTGGGCATTAATAATTAATTAATGCTAATGACACATGCTAGTATGGTAAGATTAAGTCAACATGAAACACTAGACAACACTTGACCAATTTGACATGATATATGGGTGGTTTAAGTCAACGTGAACCGCTAGATAACACTTAACCAATTTGGCATGATATATGAGCGGGTTAAGTCAACAGGAACTGATAGAGAACAGTTAACCAATTTAACATGGTACGTGGGTTGAATTAAATACGTGATTTGGGGTTAAGTCAACTTGGACACATAGGCAAACTTAACCAACATAACAATATCAAAGCAAGGAAAAGTGGGGAATGATAAGATTAAATAATAGATAAACTTATCCTAGGGATAAGAAATGAATATGACTTAAGATGTAATACAAGACTCGAAGGGTGGGACGACTTATACCATGAAATAATTTAATCTAAGCTGGAAATGTGGGAAAACACCCGTACGCTATCATTTGATAAAGAGAACTTAAGTCATGCTTGAATTCATTGATAATCCTTAGTTAAAAGGAACTAAGTAACAAACCTTAGTTAAAGAGAACTAAGTAACAGAAACTAAGTATCAAACCGTGGTTAAGAGAACCAAGTAATAAACCTTAGTTAAGAGGACAAAGTTGTAAACCTTAGTTAAGAAAACAAACGATTAAGAGAACTAAGTAGTAAACCTTAGTTAAGAGGACTAAGTTGTAAACCTTAGTTAAGAAAGCCAATGATTCAGGAAACTAAGTAGTGAACCTTAGTTAAGAAAGCTAACGATTCAGGAAACTAAGTAGTAAACCTTAGTTAAGAGAATTAATTAGTAAACCTTAGTCAAGAAAGCCAAGTAGAACACGAGGGGGAGCGAACGTCCATCTGATCATGAAGAAGGCTCCAACGAACTGGGTTACGAAGCACGCGGCTTCGAGGGGATGTGAGGGTACTCTTGTTATCCCTCTGTGAGGTTCCAGATGATCCTCCTGGGCTCACAGAGTTTAAGGTCTGCGTTAGAAGAGCCGAGGGTATGCCTTTGTTGCAATATAAGCAACCTAAAGACTAGGATGGGTCAGTGTGAAGCGGCGATATCTTGTTTAGCCCTGTGATAGCACGTCGTCGTCTACCTACCATCTTGAGTCAATCGTCATACGCAAGCGGAAAGGCGGAGAACTCCAAAAGACCATATATTTTGCTATCTAGTTATGGGTGAGGGTGGCCAATAGGAATGTGGGGGCATAGAGGGCCTGCGTACAGTTCTCATTCTTGATTTTCTTGGGTGCCTTTCATTAGTTGAGGGAGGGGTCAAGTAGGACCATAGCCACATACAGATAAAACAGACCTTAGCATCTGCATCGGCGGATAACTTAAAACTCCCGACCGAGTTCTGTGTTTCTTGATTAGCCCTGCCACGGGACTCGGGCCGCACATATAGAGGACATTTGCAACTAAATATCTAGCACGTTTAACGACACGATTGTGACGTAAAGTCTAGTAACATATATCGCTCTGGGTAGTGTGTCCTAGACTAGGGGGCATTGTTCGATAGATAGCATAAACCTTAGTGGCCCTAGGTAGCATAAACCTTGGTCGGATCTAGAAAGCGTTCAATAGGTAGCATAAACCCCAGTGGCCCTGGGTAGCGTAAACCTTGGTTGAATCTAGGAAGCGCTGGATAAAAAAATCCTAGATTAGATCAAGGTAATAAACGGAATCTAGCAAGATCAAGAGTGGTAGTCCAAACGATTTCGAGAATGGTGGCACTACACTAAAGTAGTATAGATTTACATGATGAAGCCCGTACGACATACAGCAAGGGACTGTATATATCCATGGAAAGGATTATATGAGTTGGGGGTATCTACATATACGTTGTATTAGGTTAATCTACTAGTGGGACATGAGTATAGCCTAGAGAGCTAATATCGAAAATAACCTAATAAGCAAGAAAATATAACTAAACGGTATATGTAGGATTATACAGAAGTTTATTCTAAGTCCACTCACACAGAACTTATGTTCTGACCCCCTCCTCATTACATTCTTCCACGTTAGGTTCATGACAGAGATGGTATAAGCTTTAGATACTGGTTAGGCAGTATGTTTTATAAGGTAAAGCTATATTTAAAGTATATTATATTTTGAATTCCTTCCGTTGTAAGATGCTTACGAATTCTAACATGTTTTCTTTATCTCTGTCTTTTTCTATAGGATACCAGAGCGCCCAACTCAGGTTTCGATAGATTGGATTTTTGAAAAAAAATCGGTCTGTCGGAATCCGGGTTGTTACATCTGGTATCAGAGCTTCGGTTTAGTGATCTTAGGGAGACAATGAGCGAACGTATTTATATTTTCTAAAATATAAATATATATATTATATATATAAAACTAAATCCATAAAGTAGCCCACTAGGAATGGAAATAGTTGGGATAGCTATTTTGTACACTAAAGGAATGAACCTAGAAATTTTAAGACCCTTAGGTGGTTTGGTTGGAAAGTGTACAATATGATTTGGTATTGGAGAAAGAAAGTATCCCATAAGAATTAAAATTGAAATGTTGTTATTTCAGAGTAGTGGACTTAGAAGTGAAACCTTATAATTTACAAAAAGGTTAAAATGTGGAAAATGGATTAGGAATATATATAGTTGAGAGAATTGGTTTGGAAAGTGCCTAGGAAAGCCTAGTTGAGTCAAAAGACCCACTTTGAGTCTAACCTAATAATACACTTTTAAGAACTTGAATTTGTAAAAGAGTTTGTGGTGTTTTTCAAGTTTTAATCTAAAAAGTATTTTTGATGTTTAAAAAAAATACATAAAGGACATATTCAGTGCATGTTTGGTTTTTAAAGTAAAGTGGTATATACTTTGGTAAAACAATGATTTCTTGTTTTAAAAGAACTCTCTCATTAAAAAGTGCATAATATAGAGCATATATAGCTCGCTAGTTTTCATATTATAATATATGAAAGGATTGAAAAGCAAGTGTTGCGTTTTGTAAAAGAAAATTCTGTTAACAATAAATTTTGATTATTGATTTATGAAGAAATTTTGTTGGGTGGACAAAATAAGTTGTAGGAATAAAATACATGTCTTCACCTTATAGTGAGTAGTTAAATTAACATTGTATTTAGAAACAATGTAAGCCCGGTAGTTGTCCTTGTCTACTCCAGTTTTGTGATTTGAAAAAAAAATGTTTTGCATTTTATTCTTTAGCATGTTTTTATGGTTTGGCGAAAACAAGTTTTGGAGAAGAAAACAAAGTTTTAACACTTTTAATTTTTGAAAGAAAAATGTAATGAAAAGAAAGGAGGCCAAACCATATTTTAAAAAGAATGGAGTAGGTAAGGATTAGTGCTTAGAAAAGGACGAGAGAAAGTTAAAGCTATGAATTAAACAATTGGAACCAACTAGAGATTGTTTGAGTTGAGTGATTCTCTGAGTGTCAATCTGATGTTGATTTCGGTCTTCGGGGTTGATATTTAGGGAGTTACTCTCTTGCCAATTTACAGTCAGGGATTAGCTAATATTGAACTAATGGAAAATTCCCGTAGAATGCATAAGCATTGAGAAACCTAGGTTGTTGCTTGAGAAAGAGAAAAAAAGTATAGGCTAGTAATGCACAGCAAGGACTAGTAGTGACTACTAAGTAGTAAAGGGCAAGTATGTGGGTAGATCCTGTTGTGTGGACTCGCAATTGTCTGAGATGACGAAGTCCTAAGATTCTTGGCCCATAGTAGTAGCTGTGTAGGATGTTGTTTGAGTTGAAAACAAAAAAAGCTTATTTGAAATAATAAACTTAAGTAATTGGATTAAGTCAAATAAACTACGAAAGAGAAAAACTTAAGCTAACAAGAGACAATAAATTCAGTAAGGCTACAAATGTGACGGGAAAAGAAAATGGAAATCTTAAGAAAAAGATGAACAAATATGAAACTATTCCAAGATAAGATGAAAGAGAAAGGAAAGTTTTCTTATGTGGTTGTGCTTGGATAGGAAAGTAGGAAGTTTTTATAGAATAGTTATATAAAAATCCGAGTGCAATTATAAAAGGTACAGCGGAAAATGTAAATTCTTCTGTTTTATATCTTTTTGTAACATAAGAAATCGAATTTAGAAAATTAGATTTTTCTAAAATTTGAATTTAATGATGGTTGGTAGGGTTTTGGATGCGACAATCGGGTGAACCATGCTCTTATTCTATAAGAGTATGGGAAAACTTGGAAGAAAAATATTTTGATTTTTCAAGAATATTGCATTTATATAGAATTGCAAGTATATTTAGGATGTGAGCATCATGTTTTGAAAGGTTTTTTTAAATTTGCATACATATAGATGGATCCAAATTAGGCATACATACTTTACTATGATGTATCTCACTTTGCACATGTGCACAATGTTTGCAACAATTGGATGCACACTGGATGGATGGATATTGCGAGGGATTATCTATTTTACTCTTATCTAATTTCAGGAATGAAATTCTTTAAGGGTGGGAGAATGTAACACCCCACATTTTTAATATAATTAAAAAAGTACAAATATGTATATATGCATAGATAGGTAAATAATGGTGATGTATAATGAAAAATTAGTTCATACATTGAAGAGTGAGGAAATTAATGCGATAACAATGTGTGTAATCGAAGAGATGAGAAAATAAAAATACTTAATTTAAATATCAGGAATTAAGTAAAACGGACATCACCATTGCGTCCGTCTCGGAATTCTGGTCAAGATAGACACTTGGTTTGCGTAAAATGGACATTATATGAAGAAGTTATTAAACCTAGAAGTTTGTATACACACAAGAGAAATATATATATATATACACACACACACACACACAAACACACACACAAACAAATTAAAATATAAAATAAAGAATAAAATAAGGATTGCATGTAATAAATACATGCACTAAAAAAATGTAATGCATGCATTAAAAGAAAGAAAAGATTGGTTGCATGCAATGTAAATATGTTGCATGCACTGATTTGCAAACATAATACATTAACATTAAAAGAAAAAGATTCATGCAATGGTTTAATTTAAGTATTGTAACTAACATGAAAAAGAGAAGTAAGGAGAGAACAATAATTATCATTGTTCTAAGACTTATTAACAAAAGACATCATAGCTCAGTTGGGTAAGACATTGGATTTGTAACATGGAGGTCGGGGGTTCGAACCCCGGTGGCGGCATAATTTTTATCTTCGTTTTAGAGAGGACCAACTGAACATGCAAATATATGTACGTATACAAATTCAAAATTTGAAAGGATAAGAACGTACATACAAAGAAATAAAGAAAATATATGTATATATATATGAGAATATATATATATATATGCATAAATATATGTATACAAAAGATAAAATTCAAGATAAGGCCACAGTCAATGAAATATGACAAGAATCAAATAACGATGCAACATCGTTTGAATTTTGAAAATAAAACGAAAATTGTGCGTATATATATACGCGTAAAATGGTTGGTAGAGTAATTGTATACATATAAGAATATTTCATGTGAATAAAACATTTAAATAAATTCCAGAAATTCAAAAGTTCAAAAATCAAATTTCTACGCCAAAACAATTCAAACATTCGAAATTCGAATTTCTGCGCCAAAACAGCTTGTGGGACCCAATGCTGACTCAGCACTGCGTGTACGATAAGATTTGGCTAGATTCATCTGCGAACCTGGACTATTTTCTTAATTGGGTTCAATGCTGACTCAGCGTTGCATGTACGATAAGGTCTTGAGCACCTATATAAACACCCATAAGGCTACAGTTTTCTCTATACATCTTCATTATGCCTATACTCTTCCCTAATTCATATCAAAATAAATCAAAGACGGGGTTATGCTGCTCAAGTTCTTCGTTAGAATTCAAGTTGAGAATCAAAGGCTAATTCAACGACTTCAACAACTATTTTCTACAAATCAAATCTAAATTAGAGGATCGATAATCTACGTCAATGGATAGCTTTTCAGTTTCAGAAATCAGATCACAGAATTCAAGATCTGTTCTTAAATCAGTGAGTGGGATTACAATACACTTCATGCATAATAGTATTATTATCGTTCATCATTCCTCAGTTAAAATTCATGTTGCAATTTAAAATAATCTTTGTATGCTTAATCTATTCCTCTTCCCTATTCTTCCTTTTTATTTTTGAAACTTTGGCCACCTTCTAGCCAAGGTCAACAGTGCGTAAATTATAGTTATTTGGGAAGAGCTTGAGATTTAATCGATGAATTAGGCAATTTGGGTAAAAAGATTATTACACGAATGGTTGTGTAAGCAAAGTAGAAATGGGTTAAGTAGCACTTGAAATATGAATAAGCTTAACCAACATATGAGGAATGATAGCAACCTGTTAGAAACACATGTATGGGAAACTGGAATAATAGGTATAGCCTATTAACGAGATTATAAGCATGAACATAAATTGGGGTTTTTGGGTAAAGCTTGAATTTGAGACTTGAAAATTGGATATGCCGTTAAGATCCTAGAAACATAATTAAAAATGGAATATGTTGGACAAACCATGTTTTTATGTAATTATGGAACTCGACACATAACATGAAATCGACCATAGTGGCATAACTTGAACATGAACATGCTTGTGAATTGGTAATTGACATTTGATATCTAAAATGAACATGCTTGTAAATTTATAATTGGCCTATGACACCTAGAATAGACATGAATTGTTAATTGGCTAAACATGAAACATGGCTAACTCGAGGTTAGAATGAGTTTGCGGTGTAATCCTGCCCGGAACCGCCCGGCACATCCAGTGACTGCAAACAATAGGTTCTAATGTGAGAAGTTAGTCATAACATGCTTGAAACCCGAGGTTAGATTGAGTTGTGGTGTAATCCTGCCCGGAACCAATCGGCACATCCAGTGACCGCAACAATAGGTCTAATGTGAGAGGTTGGGCATTAATAATTAATTAATGCTAATGACACATGCTAGTATGGTAAGGTTAAGTCAACATGAAACACTAGACAACACTTAACCAATTTGACATGATATATGGGTGGGTTAAGACAACGTGAACCGCTAGATAACACTTAACCAATTTGATATGATATATGGGCGGGTTAAGTCAACATGAACTGATAGAGAACACTTAACCAATTTAGCATGGTACGTGGGTTGAATTAAGTACGTGATTGGGGGTTAAGTCAACTTGGACACATGGGAAAACTTAACCAATATAACAGTATCAAAGCAAGGAAAAGTGGGGAATGATAAGATTAAATAATAGATAAACTTATCCTAGGGATAAGAAATGAATATGACTTAAGATGTAATACAAGACTCGAAGGGTGGGACGACTTATCCCATGAAATAAGTTAATTTAAGCTGGAAATGTGGGAAAACACCCGTACACTATCATTTGATAAAGAGAACTTAAGTCATGCTTGAATTCATCGGTAAACATTAGTTAAAAGGAACTATGTAACAAACCTTAGTTAAAGAGAACTAAGTAACAGAAACTAAGTATCAAACCTTGGTTAAGAGAACCAAGTAATAAACCTTAGTTAAGAGGATTAAGTAGTAAACCTTAGTTAAGAAAACGAACGATTAAGAGAACTAAGTTGTAAACCTTAGTTAAGAGGACTAAGTAGTAAACCTTAGTTAAGAAAGCTAACGATTCAGGAAAGTAAGTAGTGAACCTTAGTTAAGAAAGCTAACGATTCAGGAAACTAAGTAGTAAACCTTAGTTATGAGAACAAACTAGTAAACCTTAGTCAAGAAAGCCAAGTAGAACATGAGGAGGAGCGAACGTCCATCTGATCACGAAGAAGGCTCCAACGAACTGGGTTACGCAGCACGCAGCTTCGAGGGGACATGAATGTACTCTTGGTATCCCTCTATGAGGTTGCAGATGATCCTCCTGGGCTCACAGAGGTTAAGGTCTACGTTAGAAGAGCCAAGGGTATGCCTTGGTTGCAATATAAGCAATCTAGGATGGGTCAGCGTGAGGTGGCGATATCTTGTTTAGCCCTGTGATAGCACGTCGTCGTCTACCTACCATCTTGAGTCAATCGTCATACGCAAGCGGAAAGGCGGAGAACTCCAAAAGACCATATATTTTGCTATCTAGTTATGGGTGAGGGTGGCCAATAGGAATGTGGGGGCATAGAGGGCCTGCGTACAGTTCTCATTCTTGATTTTCTTGGGTGCCTTTCATTAGTTGAGGGAGGGGTCAAGTGGGACCATAGCGACATATAGATAAAAAAGACCTTAGCATCTACATCGGCAGATAACTTAAAACTTCGGACCGAGTTCCGTGTATCTTGATTAGCCCTACCACGGGACTCGGGCCGACATGTGCAACTAGATATCTAGCACGTTTAACGACATGATTGGGACGTAAAGTCTAGGAACATATATCGCTCTGGGTAGTGTGTCCTAGACTAGGGGGCATTGTTCGATAGGTAGCACAAACACTAGTGGCCCTAGGTAGCATAAACCCTGGTCGGATCTAGAAAGCGTTCAATAGGTAGCATAAACCCCAGTGGCCCGGGGTAGCGTAAACCCTGGTTGAATCTAGGAAGCGCTGGATATAAAACCCTAGATTAGATCTATGTAATAAACGGAATCTAGCAAGATCAAGAGTGGTAGTCCAAACGATTTCGAGAATGGTGGCACTACGCTAAAGTAGTATAGATTTACATGATGAAGCCCATACGACATACGACAAGGGACTATATATACATGGAAAGGATTATACGAGTTAGGGGTATCTACATATACGTTGTATTAGGTTAATCTACTAGTGGGACATGAGTATAGCCTAGAGAGCTAATATCGCGAATAACCTAATAAGCAAGAAAATATAACTGAACGGTATATGTAGGATTATACAGAAGTTTATTCTAAGTCCACTCACACAGAACTTATGTTCTCACCCCCTCCTCATTACATACTTCCAGGTTAGGTTCATGACAGAGATGGTATAAGCTTTGGATACTGGTTAGGCAGCATGTTTTACAAGGTAAAGCTATATTTAAAGTATATTATACTTTGAATTCCTTCTGCTGTAAGATGCTTACGAATTCTGACATGTTTTCTTTATCTCTGTCTTTTCCTGCAGGATACCAGAGCGCCCAACTCGGGTTTCTATAGATTGGGTTTTTGAAAAAAAATCCGGTCTGTCGGAATCCTGGTTGTTACATTAGGAGCGTATTGACGATATCTTTCTAATGAATGTAAGAAATTGAAATTTCAGTTTATAAATTGTAAGTTATGTCCAAATCAAAATCTCAGAAAAATACGGTAAAGTTTATATATATAATATATATGGCCCAAAAAGCTACTTTTTGTATATGAATGAATTTGGACTCGAAACCACTTCCATTGAGTTCAAAATGACATTTCTGAATTCGAAAAGTATAAACATCGATATATTTCTTGATTCTGAAATTATTCATTTAAATATGTATTTTTAAAATTAAATATATACGCCTTAAAAATGGAAATTTTACAAATGACCTACGAATTCGACAAAACCACTTTCTATGGATCCAGAATATTAAATTATTGATAGATTCCAAAATTCATGATTTTTGGAGCTAGTAAGTGTCGTTATTAATTTTTCAGTAAAAACAGTCAATTTTCAGACTTTAAAAATTCATTATTTATTCATATGGACTCGGAATTCAACGAAACCAGTTTCTTTGGATTCGTAATGCCGAGAAATAGTTGTGTTGCAATTTTCATCGAAGTTGGAATCCGTAGGTGATCACACGGTTTTTAGAACCATGGAAAGGACCAAAATTTAATAAAACAATATACATAAGGGGTCATAATTATAAAATAAAACCTAATTAAAAGACACAAGGGTTAAACTACAATTTCCTAACCTCTATATATATTATCATAAACCCACCCATAACCCTAATTAAAACCCTAATCCTTATTCTTCATTTTCATGGCAGCGGCTCTCCTTCTCTCTCAAAATTCTTTTGCAAAAAAGACCCCGAACACTAAAAATTTATATCTCCCAAACCATAGGGAGTTAGGCCATGATATTAAAAGGGTTTCTAGATATTGGAGAGAGCTACCCAAAACCAAAAATTGGGGGTCACTGGATGTCGGAGGCGAGAGATAGATTAGTTGAACGGAAAACATCCAATTTTGGTTATCTGCTCGCTGCGGGCCCCATGAAAAAAATTAGGTGGAGCGACTTCAAGCAGTGGTAGAAGGGAAGAATACGGTTCTTTTGGCGGTGGTGGCATGTTCCCAGGTGGTCGGAGTTGGCCGGAATGTCAATTCGATTGGAGGGGTGCTGAAATCAGGACAGTCGCAAAGATGAGTAATTTCCCATCGATCCGTGCATTTTCAGACGAAGTGACCTGAAGGAAAGTTGTTCGGGAGGTCGAAATGTAGCTACTGGCAAAAACTTGGTGGCATTTGGAGCACCGAGGCGGCCGCAGCACTAAGATGAACGGAAACTGCAGTATTCCGTTCAACTATAGATCGTGGGCCCCACGTGGCGAATTGGAGGGGGGACCATCCGGCGTGGAAAGAGGGGAAGAAGCCGGAGAGAATGGCGCTGGTTTCGTGCAATTCCGACTTACGTTTTGGCCATGGCGAGCATTTTAAGTTGAGGGTGTCGTTTGGAGAAGAAGGTGAATAGTGATTTTATTATATAAATAATATTCCATGTTCGTATATTAATATCTTTTTGCCACGAACTCAGAATCACGCAAAACTGGATCCGCCTCGATCGTGGGGATGAGACCTTCGAGTGGACACCAATTTCGTCCAATTTGGAGCAAGTGTGAAATTGGGTAAATTTTACAATTTTGAGAATTATTTAAATTAATTTCTTAACTTCACAAGTTAATAACATTTTGTTACGACATCGAATTTGCATGAAACTGAATCCGTTGTGATCGTTGAGTCGAGAGTTTCGAGCGAGCACTAATTTTGTCAAATTTGGAGCATGTTAAATTTTAGGCCAAAATTGGATCCGGACCGTCAATTAAGAACGACAGAGTGGAAATCGAAGGTGAGAACTCTTTCTCACTCAACCTTTTTGAACAATTATTTATTTATATAATTAAATGTAAATTAATTGTTTATAATCGAAATCTGTGTTGATGAATTTTATCTATTACACGGATGTTTGTGGAATTGGATGTTATGTCATGTTTGTTAATTTGGAAGTATTTAACATGTTTAAATGATGTAATTATTTTTATGATAATTTAAATAATGTTACACTTCCATCTACAAGTTACCTGACTTGTTTATGTTGATTGGGATGATAATTTTTACACATCGCCCAAGTGCACAACTAATAATATATTATTTTTTGGTTGTTTGTTGGGTGAAACCCCACACGGGTCATGGGATGATACTTTAATCACACGTCTCCCTTGTGATTAGTTATAAGCATTATTTATTTATTGAATGCTTAGACAGTTGTAGGATGCACTTTGGATGATTTGGATGTTTTAATGATTATTTATCATTCGTTAATATGCATGCGATGTATGAAAATTATATAATTAAATTATATGGAAATTGTTTGGGTCTCATTCCAATTTAGAAATTAATGAATGCTTTTAAAATAATTTTCAGTTAAAGAATCAAAATATGGGTTTTGATATTTTTAAATAATATCTTAAGTGAATTAAAGTCGAGTTAAGTAGCTTTGCGTCATTTTTACTCGAACGGATGTTTTAAATGATTTTATTTATTTTATAATAAATATCAAAAAGATTAGATTTCAAAATTAGACATTTTGAAATATTATTTTAATATTATTATTTAAATATTATAATAATCTGGAAAGTTCAATTTTTATTACAAATTAAAATTTGCACTTTTGACACGAGGTTAGGTTACATTTGTGGTGGAAGTCTGCTCGGACCCGACTGGCATATCCAGCAGCCACAAATGTTGAATCTAATGTGAGATGTCTAAGTGCACAAATACGAAATGGGCCATGACACGAGGTTAAGCCCAACTTGTGGGATAAGTCTGCCCGGAACCGACCGACATATCCAGCTTCCACAAGTTGTAGGCCTAATGTGAGAGGTCTAGCCCATTTTAACCATAAATGAATATGATAAAGAATTGGACTACTTAGCACATTATAAGTAGCAACGCCATTTTAACCCGAACGGGTTTATCGATTTATTTTATTCATTTTATAATGAATTTCGAAAAGAAGTATTTTCAAAATCTAATATTTTGAAAATAATATTATTTTAATATAAAGAAATATATAGAATATTCAATTTTAATTTAAAATTGAAATAAAAGTTGGAATCATTTTCAAACGAATTTATAAACGAGTTAAAATACGTTTTGAATGGAAATCGACAATATATATATATATATATAATGGCCTGAATAGAACGTTTCGTGCGGCGACCGTTTGCGAATTTCGACCATTAACTTTGATTGGACATAGCGGAAGATCCGACCGTCGGATTCTTCTGAAACCAGAACCTACGGGTTCGTATCGAAAAGAGCTTTCATATGATAATAAGAGATTTGAAATCCAATGGTTATATTTTCAGAAATATTTAATTCAAGTTGGAATAAAAATAGCGCCAGTGCAGTTAAATGACCTGAAAGGTCATTTAATTGAATAGGCCTATTTTTAAATAAATAAAAATAGGGAAAAATTATGTAATATTATAATAAATGATTTGAACTGGTTTTTGGATGAAATATTCCAAGTTATGAAGATAAAAGATATTTTTATCAGATTAATTGATTTATTTATTTTTAACAAATAAATAAAAAGAATTTAAATGGTTTTAATATAAACCAAAGTTTCAAATATATATATATGTTAGAATGGATTTGAATGGAAATGGTTTCGGAATATT
Organism: Allium sativum; assembly: GCA_030737875.1. Taxonomy (NCBI): domain Eukaryota; kingdom Viridiplantae; phylum Streptophyta; class Magnoliopsida; order Asparagales; family Amaryllidaceae; genus Allium; species Allium sativum. The sequence goes on along the minus strand of CM060921.1, from coordinate 326,645,247 downwards.
CCGATATTGGATTCCGTAATTATACGGATAGTATTATGGGAATTTGGAAGATATATACATATCGTTATTCCCAGTACAATATCTGTTATTTTTGGAATTTGATATTGAATATAAGCCGATATAATTTCTATTCAGAACCTTATATTTAATATCAAATGGAATTTTGGGTTTGTCGTGGACGGTGTCTTTAATAACACTGTTCTTAAACCCAATTTAGAAAAGAATAAATCTTTTATTTAAGATTTAGGAAATTTTTACCAATTAATTAATATTTAATTGGAATTGGATAAAAGAATTGGATTTTTGGGTTTAACGTGAACGGTGTTTTAAATAACACTTGTTCTTTAACCCAATTAACAGTGAAGAAATAATTTGGAATTTATAAATATTTTATTGAGATTTAATGGGAATTTTCCAAAATAAAGTTTTCCAATTTAATATATTAAATTGGAATTGGATGGAATTCGATTTGGTAATAATCGAGATGAGCTCCTATGAATGAAGACCGATACTATATATGGAATTTAAAAGGCATTGCCGCTATTCCGTTTATATTATTAGTTCGATATGGGAATTTATATCGATTATACACCATTATGATTTCCGGGAAGATTCCATAGTTAATGAAACAAGATTTTGGTTTATCGTGAACTGTGTTTTAAAAGACATTAGTTCCTTAACCCAGTTATTTATTTCTTAAAATTGGAATAATCATTAAGTAATGATTTTTGAGATTAAAACTGAACTAGAGTTTTAATGAATCTTTAATTAGATAAAAACGTGAATATTTATTAAAATAATATTCTGAATTGGAATGAGGCATAGGATGTGTTTTTATAGCACTTGTTTATAAAGTACGCTAGTAACTCGGAAAGACCGGATTTAACCCATTCTGAATAATTGATACGACGACCAACAGTCGAGGAGATTGAAGACGACGCAAGACCAACGATCTTCACATCGAATAGATGAGTTGCTACTGATGCCATGATTGGAGTAGCTACCTTGAAGGGCCTACAGTGTTAGCCGTCCGGACGTACTTGTTGATTGTTCGGATATGCGACGGCCTCTCTTCCGTATTGGACATACGGGAGAGGAATAAGGTGCCTCTGGTTTCGTTCAAACCCAGAACGGACTTGTAAATGGATGGTATGTCTGACGTTGTATTCCTTTATGTTATATTCGTTGATCTCTGCTATATATATATATATATATATATATATATCTGTTGGTTGCGGAGAATTTATTCTCTTGCTTAACACCCTTCTCTGAGACGTATGTGCTCAGAGGTTTTATATATTGGCAGAAATCAATGGTATGGTATGGATTGACAATGTGGCATGCTAAGATGCATTGATTAAGGCTTTTGTTGAAAAGCAGAGCCTTGTGGATGATGATCAAAGCACAGCTTTAGTTAGCATAGCTTTGTGTACAACGTTACTTCGCGAGCCTCACACCCCGGTATAATGGTGAACGATTTGTTTGATTAGTAGGTTTGACCAATATACTTTATTTATATATGGATTTGGTCGGCCGAGTTGTGTTGGGTGTAGTCGCTCCACACCTGGAGATTGGGATAGGTCATTTCAGCCGACCGAATCCCATGAGGATAGAACATACTGATGCTCATCCAAAGTGCGTAGTATATGTATTATGGTGTTTTCTCTTGCCGAGACGTAAGCCGTGGAGATACATTCGCGATAGATCTTTTGAATATGCAGCCATCATGATGGAAACCCAATTTTCCAATACGAGCTTTACGGTTTTGGTTGTATACCTATATGGTGACATAGTATATTATGACGCTTACATGATATATTATGCCATCTAGGATTGATACATTTACTTTCGAAATTGATTTCTACACCATGAACTTATAGTAATATTAAAAGATGAGTTTCGTGTATTAAGCATTTTTTTACCATTATAAGGTAAAACTCCACCCTTCGGCTTGCGTTGCATCGGACTTGAGTCTTATAATGGTTTCATTTTTCTAAAAAGCATTGCGCTGTTTATTTTTGGTATTCTTGGGGTTAAACCCGTTCCGTGTAATACGGCATGGTCCCTTGATTTACCTAACTTTAAAAATCAAATTAATAACTGTTTTTAGTTCTCATACCAGTCCCGTGACTGACCCGGAGCTTATTGTCTTAACCTAAACTCTGGGTGCCCATAATTTCCACATGGATAGCTAGTAGTTTTGGTTTTACAGATATTATGTTCACAGGATCCTGGTCTATAGCTAAAGCGATATTCGGAAAGCTCTGTGTCCGTGTATTTCTTTCAGTTGTGTTTTGTATTATTTTTCCACTGCTATTTAAATGTAATTTAAATCTATGATATTATAGTATTTTTTGTTGTATAATTATTCATACTCTGGAATATTCTTGTACTTGATGTAAATTGTTGTAATAAGCAAAGAAATGTTCTTCTGTTTGTGTTCTGGTGTGTGTTGTTCTCAAAAAATCCGGGCTTTCCTTTACGAGGAAGTTTGGGTCGTCACATTAAAGATTCATTAAAACTCTAGTTCAGTTTTAATCACAAAAATCATTATTTAATGATCATTCAAGTTTAGGAAATAAATCCTGTCTTTAACTGGGTTAAAGGACAAATGTTATTTAAAACATTGTTCACGATAAACCCAAAATCATCTTCCATCAAAATGGAATCTACACAGAAATCATAACAGTATATAATTGATATAAATTCCCGTTTTAGACCAATAATATAAATGGAATTGCGGCAAGGCCTTTTAAATTCCATATATAGTAACATTCTTCATTCACAGAAGCTCATCTCGATTATTACCAAATCGAATTCCATTCAATTCCAATTTATTCTATAAAATTGGAAAACTTTACTTTGAAAATTTTCCATTTAAATCTTAATAAAAGATATATAAATTCCAAATTATATTTTCACTGTTAATTGGGTTAAAGAACAAATGTCATTTAAAACACAGTTCACGATAAATCCACAATCAACTTTCATTTCAATTCCAATTAAGTATTATTTAATTGTTAAATTTATCTAAATCTTAATTAAAAGATTTATTCTTTTCTCAACTAGGTTTAAGAACAGTGTTATTAAAGGCATCATTCACGACCAACCCAAAATCCAATTTCGATATTAAATATAAGTTTCTGAATAGAAATTATATCGGCTTATATTCAATATCAAATTCTGAAACCAACAAATATTGTACTGGGAATAACGATATATATAAATATATATTCCAAATTCCTCACAATATCCGTATAATAACGGAATCCAATATTGACATATTCCAAAGATAATTTCCATTCAAATCCATTCCAATTTATATATTGGGAAAATTCTGGTTTTTCAAAACCATTTACAAATCCAATTATTTATTTTAAAAACATTGGATTATAATACTGGTTAATAACTAATTCATTTTGATAGAAATATATTTTTATCTCTTCAAATGTGGAATTTTTCATTCAAAATCTTTCCGAATCACTTAATATGATTTTACATAATTTTCCCAAATTTTTAATAATTTTATTAAGGCCCGTACAGTCGGTTTCCAATAACGGCAACCGAACTGCATCCATAGCGATCTTTTTCAAATTTGATTTGGACATAATTCCAAATTCAACCATTAGATTTCAAATCACTTATGTCCATTGGAAATCTCTTTTTGATACGAACGCAATTTTCTGGTTTTAGGAGAATCCGACGGTCAGATGTCCCGTTACATCAATTTGAAGTTAATGGTCGAAATTCGCAAACGGTCTCTGCGCGGCGCATTCTATTCAGGCCATTATTATATATATATATATATATATATATATATATATATATATATATATATATCGTCGTTTTCCATTTAAAATGTATTTTTTAAAATATTTATAAATTCTTTTTAAAATGATTTCAACTTCATTTTTAATTTTAAATCAAAATTGAATATTATATATCTTTATCATATTCAAATGATAATATTTCAAAATACTAGATTTTGAAATCACTTATTTTTTATATTCATCATAAGCTGAATAAAATCGATCGATAAACCTATTCGGGTTAAAATGGCGTTTGCAACTTAACTCGGCTTCACCAATTTCAATATTTTTGTATCCATCCAAAAACGGACATCAAAATCATAATTTTATTCTTCAGTGAATATTATTTTAAAGTATTTTTTAAATATTTTATTCCACATATGAATATTTGTAATGGTTTATACATTCAATAAAAATGATATTTTTATTGTTTAAATATTTTATTCATCACATGAATAATTAATTCACTTCATTAACATGTTAAAAATAATATTTTTATCTAACAAAAATATTTTAACATATGATTCTTTTTCTTCTTCATTAACATGTTAAAGATGACATTTTTTTATCTAACAAAAATGTATTTTAACATATGCTTTATTGATTTATACATACAATAAAAATGTGATTTTTATTGTTAAAACATTTTATTTTAAAATATTCTTTATTTTAAAAGGTTCTTTATTTTTAAAAATATTTTTTATTTCTGAATCAGAATGCGACTCAATCAATTACCATATAATTTCAGTTATATGGATTTCATGCATCGCATGCATTCAACAATAATGATAAATAATCATTAAACAGTCCATTCACATCTAGAGTGAAATTTACAACTGTGTGAGCATTAAAATAAATAAATAACGCTCATCACAGACTGTCAATCCATTGATTGACATACAACTAAATATTGGGACTAGTGTATATCAAATATCATCCCAATACCCGTGTGGGGTTTTCAAACAACAACAGTTTATTTAAATAAATCATTGGTTAATAAATTTAACCAATTCTAATTCAGCTTGAATTATTTTCTATTTAACCAATTCTCACTATCCAAATTATAAATGAATATTTATAATTTAATCTCACTATCACATTAATATTACTTTTAATATGTTAAACATTTCCACATCACAAACAACACACAATACAGTCAATTTAAATCGTCCATAGTCTATGGATGAGTAAGGTGATCTAACAGGTACCATATACAATTTATAATGATTAAACTGATAAAAATCTACATTGGAAATTCTATATATTTTTATACAGTTATAAAATAAATTAAATAAATGTACAGAATTTTAGTGAGTGAGAGTTCTCACCTTTGGTTTCCACTCTGTCATTCTTTATTTGACGATTTGGATTTTGTTTTGCTTCCCGTCAATTCCATCGAAATCCGTTTCACGCGGTTTATATTAGAAATCACATTTTTATATGATGCTATTTCTTTTTTTTTAATTACATTTTTTTATACTGTTATATATATAAAATCACATTTTTACACCACTATTATATAAATTTAAAACAATGCTATAAATATTTTTAAAACATTGTGATTTATATTTTTAAAACAATGCGATTTATATTTACAAAACAATGTGATTTATATTTACAAAACAATGCGATTTATATTTACAAAGCAATGCGATTTATATTTACGAAACAATGTTAACTTTATTTACAAAACAATGTTAATTTTATTTACAAAACAATGTTAATTTTATTTACAAAACAATGTTAATCTTATTTACAAAACAATGTTAATTTTATTTACAAAACATTGTTAATTTTAATTACAAAATAATGTTAATTTTATTTACAAAACAATGTTAATTTTATTTACAAAACAATGTTAACTTTATTTATAAAACAATGTTAATTTTATTTACAAAACAATGTTATTCCTTTATTTACAAAAACAATGTTTTAAACATCAATTGCATAAATTTAAAATAAAATAATTAAATTAACTAAGGGGATTACCCCCTTCTTATTTGTTGCGATTCCTGACACCCACTGTCGGTCTTACTCCCTCACAAGACCATCGTCGCACCGCCACTACCATCCCCTTGGAGCCGATCCACACCCACTTAGGCACGCGCCTCCACATCAGCAACCCGCACCCCAAAAACCCCGTAGTCCGATCATCTCACTCCTCCCCTATTCCAGTTTGAATGGAACGACTTCAGGTGGGGATTTCGGCCTCCATGTTGAACGAGATCAAATCTCAACCGTTGGATTTAATCATCTCTCTTTGCTCTTCGTTTTTGCCTTGGGTTGCATTGAATTTTATTGCGAGATTAGGGAGATCGGAGGTGATAAGCTTGGGAGCACGAGGGCCCTCATTTTTGTTTTGGCGGTTGAATGTGTTTGAGCAATTAGGGTTTTGTTGGGAGAGTATTTATAGGATATAATATATTATTATTGTTTTAATTCGTTAATTAGCCGCTTAATGCCACAAACTCCAAATCAAACCAAACGACTATCGCCCCTAGCTAAATACCCCCATTCCGAACACAATGGGATATGTTTCTTAAGCCAATTCTATCGTTTTGATCAGTTTTTTAAAATTAAAATATACATCAATATATATTGAATTTAAACGTACATTTTAATTTACCGGGGCCACATACTGACTCCAAAAATTCCAGAAAAATTATATCTAGCTTTGTTTTTGACAATATGGTTCTAACAAAACTAATTTCATCGAATTTGGAGATCGTTTGAAAAATGGCCATTTTTCGAATTTAAATTGCCAAACACGTTTTCTTTTGCCACGCTCACATATTAATTCCAAAAATTATGAAAATTGGAATCTAACAATAATTTGACATTCCGGATCCAACAAAAGTGTTTTCATCGTAAATGGAGGTCGGTAGCAAAATGGCTATTTTTAAGGGCTATATATTATATTAAAGTATATATAAATTCCATAGGGACTATTCTGAATTTCAAACTGGACATAGCTTTCAATTAATATTATGAAATCTGAATTTTTCACATTCGTTAGAAAGATATAGTTAAATAGATTCAAATATTTCTAGTTTTACTGAAATCCGATTTATTTTGAATTCTGTACATTCAGTTAAAGTTTAAAATCGAATTTTCAAACTACCGCGCCATTTTAGGCTCGTTATATAATTAAAAGTAATTTTTATTTTCTAAATTCGATTTAAATAAATTTTTAGTCATTATTATTTAAAATAAGTCATTTTAAACGTTTAAATTCATTAAAATAGTCAAAATAAAATTTTTAAATTGGTTCTGATTTTCCGGGTTGTTACAATATGACAGCGTGTATTTGTAGATTTTATATACAAATGTTTTGTATTGTGTTGTTTGATCGGTTCAAGTGTTGAAAAGCATTAAACTAGCAATGGAACAATATTGTTTTGTAAAGAGGGTAAATGAAACAATTTTACCCGAAATATATTTTATATAAGAAAGAAATAATTTTATTAAATTATTGAGATATTGGTTTGTTTGTTGATTGACTTGAACAATATTCAAATTGTATTAAAAAACTTGAATTGGAACTTAACTTGGTTAAGTGAAATTAAGTTAAGAATGATATTGAAATTAAATAAAAAAATTGGAATTTGGAAATTGATTGAATAATAATTGAATGGAAGTCAATCAGATATAAATCAATTATTATTGGAATATGTTGAACTAAAGTAAATATAAATATTGAATGTAAATTCAATTGATCGATAGAGTTGGTTGTGTATTAGTTGTTGATTGTTTGAATAAAATTAATCAGTGATTTAATAGAGTTGGATGAATTATAAACTAAAGTTAATAAATTCCAGTATAATAGATTTGCATATGGATTGAAATTAAGGATTTAACCCTATGTTTGTAAATAAATTGGTGCTCCATGTTTGAATTTGGAATTGGTGTTGTTATATTTGTTGATTAATGAAATATTATTTAAGAATTTCATGTATATGTTACTTATATGTTGAATTAAGTTAAGTACAGATGCCAGAAAGCTAGAATATTGATTTTTGTTGAATAAATCGTAACAAATTGAGCAAGTATGCTCGATAGCGCTCGTAAAAGGTACACCTACACGAAAATATAAATTTTTTGGTTTTGAATTTTTTTTTCCGACCATGTGGGTCGATGTATATACATTATTTATTCCTGCGATATTGTAGAAGTCCCTCCGTACAGGGGAGACTCTGCCGATTTTTTCCGGGAATTTAAGGTGATAGAATATTTTAGATATTTTTGAAAATTTTATATTGATTATAATGAATTGGTCTTCGATTTGAAATAAATCGGATTTTTGAAATTGAATGGGTTTCTGATGTTTTTGTTACCTTAATAATTTCGGGGATGAAATTCTATTAACGGGGAAGAATGTAACGACCAAGATTTTTTTGGTCATTTGAATCTGAATATTTAAATATGTTTTAAATATTATATTTGGTATTTTAATGGATTTTAATATTGAATTTGTTTTTTTTAAATGAAGTTGAACGTTAAATTTATATATGGTTATAAACGAGCTCGAAATGGCGCGGTAGTTCGTAATATTGAGTTTTGAACTTCAACTGAATATAAAGGATCCGATATAAGTCGGAATTCCGTGAAATTAGAAACGTTTGAATCTTGTTGATTATAATTTTCTAATGAGAGAGAAAAATTGAGATTTCATGTTATAGATTGTTAGTTTTGTCCAACTCAAATTTTCAAATAGTCACTACAAAAATCATTATTAAAATATAACGTTTATTTAATAATTAAAAAAAGGATTTTAATATAAATTGGATATTGTTTAACGCGAAATGTGTAATGTTGAGTTTAAAATCCATATTTGTTTGTAATTGAAGCTATATGATAATTTTACTTGGATATTTATGATAATAATAATTTATTATTATTTAATTGAATTATTTTGGAATTCAGTAATATATATTTGATATTATTATAAGCCTTAAAAAGTGCCATTTTGCAAATGGTCTCGGTTTTCGATGAAATTAGTTTTGTTGGAACCATAACATTAAATTATTGTACGATATCAAATTTCGTGGCATTCTGATGTCGTATGTGATAACGGTGGCCAAAAACATCTTGGTTTTTAATTTATCATTTTGTCAATTTAAATTGGAAATTAAGAATAATGGATTATTTAAGGAACATCGTTTTCAGTGAAATTAATTTTATTAAATACGTAATGATTTATTATGTTAGTATTTCAATTTTCAAAATTTTTGGAATTTATATGTGATCGTATATAATTTAAACGTTTATAGATTTAAGTTGTGCAATTATAAAGGAATTTTCACATATGACCTCGAAATTTGACGAAACCTATCCTAACATGTTCAGAATGTCGTTTTATCCTGGGATTTAAAATTTCATTGAAATTGGTTGTCATTTGTTCTAGTTTTTGCATGTTAACTCACGTTGAAGTTTCGTATAATATTATATTATTATTTGTCACCTATATATACCCTTTTAAAACATTGTTCAAACCCTAAAAATGTTAAAGCCATGGTCAACATAAAGGAGACCGACACTTTCAGAAAAGAACGAATGAGAATACCCCAACTTCCTCCTCTCCAATCTTTCCATCCACTCTTCAAATCATAAACTTGTCAACAACAAAGTTGACAAGCACGATGTAAGCTACCCATTGAACGAGTATGATCGAACTGGATGAGTCGAGGTGGACGGATTTGTTTTAGGAATTCACGGTGGTTTCATGTTATTTACTGGTCAACGGCGGGGACAGGGCTAACGAAGCTCATGGCGGTAGTAGGTCGAGATGAGACGCCTTTTCTGCTGATCCTCGATGATCGGCTGGTGGAGTGGTTGAGGGTGCGGCAGTGGTTTCTTCAATGAGGCGTGGGTTTTTCTTATGTCCCTGGGATAGATGGAAACGAGCACGAAGGAAAGCAGAAGGCCGTTATCTTTAAGTACCGAAGTAATTTGTTTACCCTAATTAAATTAATTATTATAACCCATTTGTTTAATTTTATCAAAGAATGGCTGGCTATATGTAACAACCCGGAAAATCTGAACCAGTTTGAAAATTTTAAATTGGCTATTTTGGTGGATTTTAAATATTTAAAATAAATATTTTAAATAATAACGACAAAAAGTGAGTTTGAATCGATGTTTGAAAATAAATATAATTACTTTGAATTATAAACAAGGCCTGAAATGGCGCGGTAGTTTCAAAATTTGAATTCAAACTTTGACTGACTGTACCGGGTGCAAAATAAAACGGATTTTAGTGAAACCAAAAATATTTAAATCTGTTAGTGAATATCTTTCTAACGAATCTAAAAAATCGAAGTTTCATAGCGGGAAGAAAAAGTTATGGCTAAATGAATTTTCAGAAAGGTCGCTATAGAATTTATATAACCCGTGAAAATGGCCATTTTGCAAACGACCTTAGAATTCGACAAAACCACTTTTGTTGGATCCAGGATGTCAAATTATTGCTAGGTTTCAAATTTCATATTTTGAAGCTAGTATGTGAGCGTGGCAAAAGAAAATGTGTTTGGTGAATTTCTGTGAAATTGGATCGACCAGAAAAGGGCCATTTTTCAAACGGTCTCAGAATTCGACGAAACTAGTTTTGTTGGGACCGTATCGTCAAAACATAACTAGATTTATTTTTCGGGAATTTTTAGAATCAATATGTGGCCCCGGCAAATTGAAGTGTACGTTCAAATTAAATATTGAATGTTTCATATTTTAATTTGAAGGAAAACTGACTGAAACAGTCGAATGGACCTTCAAAACATATCCCATTGTGTTCGGAATGGGGGTATTTAGCTGGGGACGACAGTCGTTGGGTTTGGATTGGAGTTTGTATTAGAAAACCCCTTTTTAAAATTCTATATAACTCCCGGCCAATCAGAAAATTTATAAAAAAAAAAGAGAAAACCCCTTTTCTCTCTCCCCGCTCCAGACGATTAACGGCGGCCTCCCTTCTTTCCTTCTCTCCTCCATTCTGGCCTCCACCCTCACCAAAACCCACCACCCCAGTTCAACTTTCTGAAGTCCATCTCCCACTCTTCAAATCAACAACAATCACTCCCCCTATCGTCGCTCCAATCGAGAGAACCACCCCTTCAAAGTTCGTCGTTTCCTCCCTCCGCCACGTTCGCCAGCCTCGATCAAAGTGGGCCCCCTTACCATCGTTGGGTGCGCCTTTCCAAGCTCCAGGCCGTGGCACAAGCTGATCGTCGATCCGCTCCACCGTTTGATCGAAAAGTTCAAACCTAGTTTTGAAGAATTTTCAAAGGTAACGGCTTTATAATATTAAAACTATTTTATAGCACTTTAAAGCACTACGGTTTTTGATTTCACAATAAAAATCATATCTTTTTGCTATGTAGTCGAAATCCAGTGAAACAAGAGACAGTGGACTCGTATGGACGTCTTCTACATTCTACAAGAGACCGGATATTTTTCTGAGCCTTCTGCTATTTTTGGTGGAGTGGAACCCAATGTGAGATTTCTGAATTATAAATGATATGGAAATCAATGATGTATAAATTATATAGTCGAAGTATGAGTTATATAAGCGTTGTACACCACATGTATAAGCATTGTATAAGTTGTATGTTCGATGTATAAGTTATATATGCGTTGTAAAAATTATATATGTGTTGAAATAGAAGTGAAATATACTTACGTAAATATATATGTATATATATACGCCCCTCATCTACAAACCATGGACGATATTTACTGGTTGTGATTGGTGTGAAAATTGGTTGATAGCGAATGGTTGAGTAGAATTGTTTGTGGTTGAAATTGATTGATTGTGGTTGAAAAATACCCGTTTGTGGTTGAGAATTATTTGGTTGAAACCATGTAGGATTAGTTTGTGGAAAAGTAAAATAATAAACATGCCGCCTGTGTGCGAACTAGATGCATGAAATCCCCATTGTCAAAGGCTGCGAGGCTTTAAGGTAGAGCGAGGAGCCGTACTAGGGACGGTCCCGGTTTTAACTACCCTGTCGTTATGCTGCTGAAATTTTCTGAAATATTTCTGTGTTTGATTTAAATTCGAATGTTGAAATAAAATTCATGTGTTGAATGTCGAAATAAAATTCATGTGTTGAATGTTAAAATAAAATTCATTTGTTGAATGTTAAAATAAAATTCATGTGTTGAATGTTGATATAAAATTCATGTGTTGAATGTTAAAATAAAATTCATGTGTTGAATGTTGAAATAAAATTCATGTGTTGAATGTCGAAATTAAATTCATGTGTTGAATAGAAATCCATGTGTTGAATGGAGTTCGTGTATAGAATAAATTCTTTGAAAAATGAAAATCACATTTTTATGATATATATTAACTATATAAAATAATCGTGTTTTGAAATAAAAAAATTTACAATAAAGATAACATTTTTATTATATATACCAACTATATAAAATATTCATGTGTTGAATAAAGGGCTAGAACGATAAAAATCAAATTTTAATCGTATGTGTGAAGTCGAAAACATTCATGTGTTGAATATATAGATCGAACAATAAAATCTGCATTTTTATTGTGAATACGAAGTGTTATAAATGGTGACGTGTTGAAATAAATATCAGTGAGATAAAAATATCATTTTTATCAAATTAATGAAGTGAATATGGTTTTGAAATCGAAGAATGAATTACATATATATATAAAATAAATCGAATAACGACGTTGTAGTTCGTGTTTTGAAACCGTGATTTCAAACGATTAGTGCGGGAGATCCGACCATCGATTTTCCCGAAACCAAAACCGTTGGGTTCGCTTTGGAAATATCTTTTCAACGACACCCACTTTGTGAAGTTCCAACAGTTGGATTGTCTGGAATTTTTAATTCAAATCTGAAGAAAAACAGCGCCAGAATCGAGCTCAGAGGTTATATATCGATAGAAATCAGTCGCATGGAGTGAGCTGCCTGTGTGGCACGCCTAAGTGGCAAATGATCAAGGCTTCTGTTGAAAAGCAAAGTCTTGTGGTTGATGATCAAAGCACAGCCTGTGTGGCATAGCTTTGTATATAACGTTGATTCGCGAGCCTCACACCCCGGTATGGACCAGAAACGAGAGAGGACCTCAGGGAGGACATGCGTTTCTTTCTAGCTAGAGGTGGTGTCAGTGCTTAAAATGGCTGAGATTTATATTATTTTCACCTGTGTGGTTGTTGTTGTTGCGAGGCGCCTCGGATATATCGGTGACTATGAGAAGCCGATGGAGTCATTTGGCTCATTTACGCCCCAAAAGGCGGGGAAACGCAGTGTTCAGGCATTTTAATCCACATCGGTGAACCAGACCTGTCGCTCCAAGGGTCACTCGAGTTCTGATCTAGAGGCTCGGGCTAGAGAGTCTCGAAGTCGGTAAAGACTATCTTTTTCCTTGATTCATGGCGGAAATCCAATTTCCAAATACGTGACTTTGCGGTTTTGATTGTATACCTATATATGGCGACATGATATATGGTACCCATGTCGTCTATGATTGATACTTATGATTTGAAAAAAAATTTGAAACATATAAACACTAGTAATAATAACAAATGCTTTTGTTTTATTCGTATCAAGCATATTTTGGCCATTATAAGGTAAAACTCTATCCTCCGGTTTGCGTTGCATTGTGTGATGGGAACTGAGTCTTATAATGGGTTCATTTTTATAAAAGGCATTGCGATGTTTAAAAGATCTATTTGTTTTAAAGCACAGGCAATCCAATGGAGTAAACCCGTTCCGCGAAAGTGGCGTGGTCCTGTGATTAGCCATATTATAAAATGTGTTAAGTAGATTTCTCATACCAGTCCCATGACTGACTCGTAGTTTGTTTCACTTGCAAACTCGGGTGCCCCTCTTTCTACATGGGCAGCCTTGTATTCAGGTTTTAGCAGGCTCTTTCTGGATAGCTGGAGTTGAAGACGAATTCTATCATTTATCTCTTTTTATGTTGTTCATCTCCTATTGTACATATTATGTTTGTTTTCCGCTGTAGACATTTATGTATAGCTGAACTGTATCTTGTACTAAGTATGATCCTGTATACTGTGTAACTCTGATGATTAGGTTTATCCAGTGTATTCTATTGTACATCATCTGGTGTATTTAATTATTTCTGTTCTGCTATTATCTGTTTATGTGTTATATTCCAAAGATTACCCTAAACGCCGTCGTACGGGGTTTTGGGGTCATCACACTATAATCCTTGGAATGTGAACAAAGAGTGATGTCGGCCTATTTTATTAGTGTTGACCAAATTAATTAATTCCGGCCTATTACTGATAAAACGTTAAGTAATTACGATTTGTTTATACCTTAATAATTTAATTAACTAATTGTTAGGTTTAATTAAAATGGTTTAAACTAAAGTCGGTCTGCAAATATCTGGTAACCGGAATTCATTAGGGTACATAATTGAAAATTAGATTAACTAAAAATAATTAGTTTTTTTAAACTGATTTAAATATAATTAGTGTAATTAAGGGATTAGTTATATTGATGTAAATCAGACACATTTTGAACCAACGATGAAAGAAACTGTCGACCTTATTTCTGCTAAGCATAAGTAACTAATATGTCGTATATCATAAAACTTGTAATTAGTTAATTAAAATATTGCTATGGAAAAGTAATTAGTTTAAATTAAAATCAAGAACTTATATTATTTATAACTCTTACATATGACAACACAATTAAATGAAACAAAAGACATCGCGATCCTAATGACGAGCACTTCATTCTGGAACTAATTTGGAATGAGACGGAGATAGTTGGAATTTACAGTTAAATTATACGATTGTTTAATTTAATTGTAATCGAATCGTTTCAACAATAAATGGAATCAAGGTGAGTTAGACTCACTTAGTTCTTCCCACTTATATTTTATATAAGTCGGGTTTTATAACTGGGTGCTATGGTTGCTAATGGTTGACTATTTGTTAATATATATTCATGTATTGATTGAACCGATGAAATCAAACGTTGTTTAATTTCAGTGAAACACCAAATCGTTATTTAATGATTGGAACCAACTAAGGTAAATTACATTATTGGTCACGATAAATGTGTTAAATTTAATGAATTGTTTTGCAATACTAAATAAATTTGTTGATGTTAAATAGTCATTAGAAATTATCGGTCAAATTGAATTGAATGATTTTATTTGAGGTAACCATATTGGATGCAGGGAATAACAAGTTGGATGGATCCAACTGGATTCCTCACCAGTAGTTGTTAATTTATATTATATTATGATATATGTTAAAATATGAATACGTGATGCAGGGATTGACAGGTTAGGCGAACCCAACAACATTCCTCACCGATATTGATAATGTTTATCAATATGATTTATTGTGTTCATTTGGATGTGAATTTGATTTATATTTCATGATTTCGTACTTTAGCCGATATTTACTTCTTTAGTACCATTGATAAAAGGAAGATTATATTAAATCGATTGTGAATGTTTTCAAAGTTATATTTATATATTTGAAATATGATGTTTATTTTAACAATAAACATTGAAGATTTATTTATGTCTTTTTGAAACCATTTAAATTATTTTAATTAATGGAATTTCTAAGATAAATAAATGTTTAAGCGGCATGGAAATTTAAAATGATTGTGAAAAAGGGATTAAGCGGAATAAATGGAAGTGTGCACAAATTATCTAAAAGGAATGAAAAGTGTTTTTTCGTAATCAATGAACGTTTTTACAATCGTTGTTTTAAATATATGAAATGTGATTAAATCGCATTCGTGAATGAGATTAGTGAATAAATGAATATGGAAATGGAATGTGAATATAGATGCGTGATTCTAAATGTGAAACCAATACTTAATATTGGACTTAAAGTCTAGTAGTTCAAATAAAAGAGTAAATGGATATTGAGTAGAATTGAAATTTATAACATTGGCTTGAGTAGAATTGAAATTTATAACATTGTCTTATAAATGATTAATAGAAATTATTTTGGAAAATCAGATAAGAAATTAAGGTATTAATTTGGTTAAAGATTTATAAAGCGAATGGTTAAAGATTTATAAAGAGAATGGCTATGGATTTATAAAAGTGAATGGTTATGGATTTATAAAGCGAATGGTTATGGATTTATAAAACGAATGGTTATGAAATTATAAAACAAATGGTAAAGGGTTTTTATAAATGAAAGGAAATGGATTGTAAATGAAAGATAAAGGAATTCGTAAATGGAAGGTTAAATGATTGTGTAAAGGAAAGTTGAAGGGTTTTTAAATGGAATCTATAACATTTATTTACAGAAGTTAAGTTGAATTATTTTAATTAACTTTATGAAATGGTATTTTGAATAAAATGGGCAATATTAGTGAGAGTATAAAGCAATATAATCGTTTTAAAAATGGTAAAAAGGATTATGATGTGTTTTCTTAGAAATTGGAACTTGTTGTACATTGGTTGAGTTGGGTAATTTTCGAGGAGTCAATCTTATGTTGGTTTCGGCCTTTGGGGTTGATACTGAGAGATTTATTCACTTACCAATTTACAACGAGGAGCCAATGATTAGAAGTGGAATGGTAGTTAAATATTCTTTTATTAAGTAAGAAAAGGAAATGTTTTCCGAATTAGAAGTTTTAATTTTTAATTAACGATGGGTTAATTAAAGAGGTTAAATGATGTTGGGTACCGAATCGGTAAATTATTTTCTTTTTATGGATGGAATGGTTGATTGTTTGATTGTTAAATAACTGATTATCAAATCTAGCCTATACAATTGTTGTTACGGAAAGACCGGGATCGAATTTGTATTCGAAAACAATTCCGAACCAACGAATACGTAAATGTAGAAGATGTTGATTGAAGATGGAGAAAATGAAGACTATGGATCTTCACAAGCAAAAGGACTACTAAATAAATTTCTCTAGGTAGCTCCTGGAGATATTTTGACAGTGATTTTGTCATGATTGTATTTTTTGGATTGCAAGGCCTACTCGCTACTGATCCATCAGGTGATACCTAGGATGTCGTAGGAGGGTACCTTCGGTTCATTCTGAACCTGGATGACTGGTATGGACGAATGTCTGACAGAGTATTTCCAAAGGAATTACGTGCGTTGATTTCTTCAAACGTACCATAGTTGGTGGTGGAGAAGGGCACTTCTCTTTTCTTAACCACTAGAGTACTTTTGTGGATGTCAATTAGTGATATCTGGCGGATCTGACGATGTGGCATTCAAAGTGAATAGTGGCCAGATGTTCTAAAAAGAAGGTTTAAACCTCAAGCCTCATCAACTGAGAAATGGTATAAAATCGGATAAGTCGCATGGCTATGTGGATTGCTCCCATTAGGATGTATTGTAACAATCTAGAGAATATTCATATTTTTCTTCTTTTCGCTTCTGTATCTCCCGGGATCAGCTATGTTGCTAGCAATCATAGGTGATATTATATTCGGAACATTCAAGCGAAGTGAATTGTCGGTCATGTTTAGCCAAGTTGTAAGATGCACTTGTTGAACTCCAGTGTATCCTCTCTAGAGTACACTGACCGGAAGTTGGTCTCATACCTTGCCAGTTGGAATCCATACTCCAATAAGCGCCCGTGTTTTGATTGTATACTATGTATGTAGAGTGTGAGATGCAAGCGTTCTGCTAGATTGTTATTTATTTGTATTTAGACATTATTATAATATCAAAAAAGATATGATTTCAAAATGTTTTGGGTTATGTAAGGTAAAAACCATCTGTGTTTATGCGTGGATCGGTCTTACGATTATCCTTTTCTTTAAGAAAAGATTTTTTAACTATAAAATCAAGTTGTTTGTTGCTTACAAACTTAGTGGGTTTCACACTTTGGTTCACCGGACTGATCCGGCGTTTGTAATGCTCGGGCTAGACCAAGTTTTACAGGTTCAGGTTATTGGACACTACGAAGAGACGAGCTAGAAGAGTTCAGATGTGTGATATTATATAGATATTATTCCACTGTGTGATTGTATATAAGGACAAGTTGCTATAATTTTCCAGATGTGTTGATGTACTATGATGATTCTATGTATTTTTAAAGCTCTCAGTACAAATTTATTTCTATATTATGTTTTGTTCCGGTGCGATGTGAGACTCTGATTCTGATGTGTTTCTTCTTCTTATTTCTTCTGATCTAATTTTTTTTTCTTATCTCACCCTCTAATTTCTTTCTCCTAACTATCTTCTTTTCTGTGCAATTTGAATTGACATGGGATGTTAGATGTGAGCTTAAACCGTATGGTAAAAGTGGGTCATTACAGTTAATCTGTTATAACCGTTATTAAAATAAAAATTAACTTTATTTAATTATAAACATTCGATAATTACCTTTAAATAAAATAAATGAAAAAACTAATTAACTTTCGTAATCATTTGTTGAGTTTAGACAACCATCGGTCAAAACTATTACTATTAGATTAATTAATAACAAATTTATCTAATAACCCATTTCAGTTTAAACAGTTGACTTAATCAACTTGAGAACATCAGCTAACTTATTAACAGATTTTCAGTAATCCCTTCCTTTAAATTAACTAATAATATAATTTATTTAATATTATCGCTCAATTGTTTTCCTAAAAACAGTAATATCCAATTATTAACCCATAAGTTAAATTTTGACTTGTTCGCTTTTAAAACTCATTAAAACATAAGAAATTACTAAATTAAACATTTTACAATACTTTTATAAAATCAACTTATAAATCTCGATTTATTTATAGAGCTTCTATTTATAACTTATAAAACTAAAACTTCGTTTCAGTTATAAAAATAAATTTTATAACTTTAAATACGTCGATTCGCCAGACAACGAATTAACTTCTTAAAAATCTGGGTTTCTGACCATTTGATGTCAATCACTTAATCAATACTGCCTATTGATTAAAATCACAACAATGTTGAATTTCAGTTCAGCGACCAACATCCAAATAGATTTTAATGTTACTAGGGTCTAACAGTTCTTATATGAATAGTATGAAATCAGAAAACAACAAAATATTGAAGGAATCCATTTGGATCCCTCCAACCTGTTTTTTCCTACATCACAACTCATAATATCATTTAATATTGCAAATGAAATGAATAATTTTAATCAATGCATATAAAATGATGGAAATATTAATAACAGCAATCAACAATCAACCAATAAATGTCCACAGCATGCAAACATCCAACTTATACTATCAACAATTAATTTTAGTTATATGAATTTAATCACATTATAGAATTACAGAAGATGTGAAAGTTAACTCACAATTTATTTCAGATTCAACAATTCAGGAAGATTTATATAATTTCAAACAAACATTCAAAATTAAATAAAAATCCAGTAAGCTCGAATTCATTCCAAATTAGTTTGGCAGCGTAGTGTTTGTCACTGTGATTCCAATGCCGCTTGTTCTGTTGAATTCCCTCAAAGTATGAAATAGTTATCGATGTTATACTTTTTAATCAATTTAAACTTATAATTATTAAATAATTATTATTTTTCTTAATTGTCATTCTTAATCTCAATTACCCCCCCCCCCAACATCGTCTTCTACCAGAACACAAACCATCGACCCTGTTCTTTGATTAACCCCTTCACCTCCGATCACCGGTCGCTGCCATACCCCGACCCATGCCATCACTATTCCAATACCTTCCATTGCCAAGAGATCGCACCTCCCAATCGCCTCCTACACCAGAAATACATTTTCCATTCATCTCGATACCATAACCACCACAAACCGCCTTTACACCTTCGACCATCACTGTTGGCTGCGTCGTCCCTCTGTGCTCCAACCTTCTTTAGACACCTTGACTTGAAACCCCCATCATTTGCACAAATTTCCAGAACATGCTAAACTGACCTCATCCACATTTAGCCCTCGATTGTCATGCCCACAGGCCACTGGAGACACTCACACTACCCCTAATCGGAGCCTCTTCCTCCTATGCCCAATCACCTTCAAGGATCTTCGCCTGAAAAAAACCCATGCCACTGGAATATCCTAAAGAACAAAACAATACAGTTCATGTTCACACCATGATTTCTCCACCTCTAAGTGACAGTGCGACCTCCGACCACCACCTATTTGTAGGATATAAATTAACCCTAGAGGGGGTGAATAGGGTTTATCGCAGATTTTTGGAGAGTTATTAAATAACAACAACACATATAATAATCAGAATAAATGTGGAAAACAAATAACACACAGATATACCCAGCTTTGGCAAAACCCTACCTACTGCTGCATTCCCCAAGGTTTCTACTAGGAGTTAAAACAATCTCTATGCTTACAATCCCCTGTAAACTCGCGACATTCACTCCCAACATTTCATAACCCTACGCTCAAAACCCTGCACTGGTTTCTATCCCCGAAACCAAATTTCCTTGAATTACAAATCCCTTAATTCGTCTTTTCTAGATTTTACAGATCTAGAAACTGATTGATAGTTTACAAATTGAAAAAAAACAATTCAAAACAAACAAAACTTTAAGACAAGACCAAAAACAAAAACCCTAGTTTAAAAGGAATTAAACAAATCCCTTTTCTCTAGTTAAAACATGGTCGGCCACTTCAAAGTGATGCACCCCTTTGTAATTCGGTTCAACCCTTCTCCTTTCCTCTGAGAAATAAAAATGGCGGCGGCTATGCTCCTAGGGTTTCTTCCAATCCCAAAATCGCGATGGCTTTCTGATGCTTGAAATCTTGTTGATGTTCTTGATCGATCTCTGGTGCTTCTCTCTTCAGGATTTTGAAATTTGTTGATTTAGGGTTTCAATTCTTTTCCAATCTGAAGGGCGCCGCTATGTCGTATGATGATCTCGAATCGTCAGTATTGCTTATACGAGATGAAGAACTTCTATTCAATCTAAGCATTTTGATAATCTGGTATGATTTTAGATTTGAATTTATGCTTTTAATCTTGCTTGAACTTGGATGATTTTCTACCGATGATTATTAGTGTATTTATAGGATTAAAATCCTTAAATATGTACTTGACCTTGTTAGTTTGCCATGCCATTATTATGTTGATCCATGCACTTTGAAAATGAAACTGCATTTGATTCGTTTGTGCACTGCACTGTTGTTCTTACTCGAACATGATATTGTACTTAAGCTTGATAAAGACTGAAATATTATTTCTCTTGACTTTGAACTCTTGTGTCCAGTTTGTGGTTAACTTGCCACACAAAGTTTTTGTGAATGTCCATTATTTTTTTGCTGTCGCCTTTTTACAATCTCTAGTATGCTTGCTGCTATCACTTTGTGATGCCCGTGCACTTGTATTTGAACTTTACCATGCTGACTATGTATGCGTTGACCACTCACATTTGGATTGACTTGTTCTTCCTCATGTTCTTGTTGTAGCTTCATTCACCACGTACCATTAACTTCCATACTTGTATTTGTGAAAACTTTGTCGTCTGGCCTGACATGTATACTTAGGCATTCATGCATTTGAGCCCTGTACAATGTTGTAGCTCCATTCACTAAACTTGCTGTTTTGCCTTCTTGACCAATTTTCATTGCTGCTTTGATTTGAACCTTGTTTGTGCTGTGTTGAAAATTGATTTGATCTCGACCACTTTCACACTGATTTGCATTGAGTCGAGAAGGTCCACGTGACTACTCCTCAGTTGCTTGTTGATTGGCGAGGCAGTGCACATGTGTATATTTATACACGTGTGTACATGCAGCCATCCAGACGAGTTTTTGTGTCCCTGCATATCAGACCACGTCTAGAAAAATGATGAGAAACACACCGTAATTCTAAGCAAATAAAATTTAAAAATAATTTTTTATTTGTTTGTATTGAATTTTATTTTTGTTGCAGTCTACTGTGTGTGTTCTTTTGTATGTGACAGGTATGAAGATGACTGGACTGACAGAAGAATGCTGTGAAGATAGAAGATTGAAGATGAAGACAAGAACAGTATTAGTGTGTGTGTGTATATGTAAATGTCAACTGAGTGATAGTGTCAGTGTAAAAAAGTGATTGTATAGGTGATTAATGAATTGTAGTGAAGAGCTATGATAGAATTGTACTGATTATATGTAATAAACAGATTTGATTGAAATGAAATATTATTTTATTGTGTTCAATTCAGTCTGTCTATTTTTTATTTGAATTCCTTCAATATTACAATTTCATGTGTGATGTGTTACATCCGAAATATTCAAACATATTTAAGTGAATTGTAAATAGTGGAGTTATAAATAGTTGTACTGTTTGAATGTTTGAAGTATAATATTTAATTTAAATAAAATATTGTATGAATATATGAATGTCTGTACAGTCATATTCTATTTAAATATAAATATTATATTCCTATCTATGATGTATGTATAGAACAGTACAGTAATAAACACATTTAAAATAATTCTCTTTTTGGTTGTTATCATCAAATAAAAATCATATAATTGTGTATACAACTACGTCATATACAACAATCTCCCCCTTTTGATGATGACAAACAAATAAAAGATTTTGAATGTGAAATATATTACTCCCCCTATTTGTATGCTCCCCCAACAACTGAACTCCCCCTATATATGTGGAAAATATGAATGATGAAATCCATATGACCATTCTTCCTCTAGATATTTAATTTCCAATTTTAAAATATTTTTGAATTAAATACTCATCAATCAAAATCTTGACCATTCTCCCATTTTTGTTATCATCAAAAGGATAATAGAGAACGAAATAGTGACAAATTTAGACCATAAATATAAATTCAAATTCAGAGAGAGAATATATAACGCGAATCCCGTTTAATCAAACAAAAATCATAATAATCTTTAAATTAGAAGAAAATTTCACTTTCAGAATGAATGGATTTACGATGGATTTATAGACTGAGGAGAGTTCAATAACAATTGAATATTTGAATATGAATTTTAAAGATTTTAAATATGCTCAAAAATGTGTTAACCGCTTCCTAACCACGCATAGCCCAAAGGTCTTTTAAATGGGGTTAGTAGTAACTTAACTTTATCCTCTCTAATGAGTCCCATCCATGCACAGCCCAAAGGTCTTTTAAGTGAGAATGGAAGCACAAAGAAATTAAGGTAATTCACCTATGTATAACCATAAGAACTTTTAAATGGGAGTGAATACCAAGGATAATTTATTTATTTATTTAATTTTCTTTTCTTTATTTTTATTTTTATTTCCAATATATTTTTCTTTCAAAAAATAATTTGAACTTTCCAAATTAAATAAAACCGTGATGGACGACAGAAATATGGTAGATATAGAAGATGGTCGTGAAATAAGCTCTAATTCAAAGATATTATAAAATATGTCCAATCATCATGAGATTTAAAATAACATCTCCTCTAGTTATGAATTATACCATAGTCACAACTCATCACAATTTCATAAATCTATTAATAATTTTGATGAGTCACAAAACGGTTCAAATCTATCAATAATTTCAATTTTTGAATAAATAATAAAAAAATAATTTCAAAATTGAAAATATCAATTCCAAGAAGAGATTTTGAAAATATCAATGCAAGTTTGAAAATCAGTTTCAAAAATCAATCAGTAGAATATGAAATTATCTAATATTTCTAATGTTGATTGCTCCTAGACAATTTTAAAATCACTTATCTATTTAATTCAAATTGTCTATGGAATTTAAAGATATTTAATCACTGATTTTTTAACCCGTCGTCCAGTCACTAAGATATTTAGACGAATCAAATCAATTTCCTTATCAGAGCAGCACAAGATCATTTTCAAAGCAAGAATCACACGTAAAACTTTTTCAGAGAATTTTTAAAACAAGCACAAGAAACAGTCAACGATCAGATAATTATTTGAAATCACTTCAAAAAATCAAAAAATTTGTAATCTAGGAAATTCAACAATCAATAATGAATGATTTCAAAATCAGCCAAGCAAAAAATAAAGAAGATAAAAGAAATAAAAACTAAAAAAGAAATAAATTAAAAAAGGAATTGAAATAAAAATACGAGTTTAGAGATCATACCAGACTTACCATAACCGATGTGATCCAATGAATCTCCAACTCTGAATCTATGGCTAAGGAACTTCAACCAATTCAATAAAATGGAACATTTTGAATTTTTATCTCTTAAACACAATTGTTCCTTAACCTATTCCCGGTACCTAAATGTTTATAAGATCGAGTGGTTTAACAAAAATTGTTTTACCACTCTTATCTTCGTTTACGCGTTTTGGTACCCAAACCCATTTATATAACAATCCATTACTATTCACTAGCATACCTTTTGGAACCCAAACTCGTTTAATTTTAATCGAATTCTTTTTATTATCTTTTGGGATCCAAACACGTTTAACTGAATTGTTTTTAAACGAGTTTTCATTTTGTTTATGATTTGAAAACCTTTTGAAATTATTAGAATTCAAGATTCCAATTTGACCTTTTTCAAAGATATTTGTAGGATTTTCAAAATCATTAAAATTGGGCTTTTCAAAAAGATCAATTTTTCCAAAGCGGTTTGAAGGATTTTTAAAATCATCAAAATCTCACTTTTTAATTTGATCAAAATTTTCAAAACCGAGTCCTTTCTTACTCTTGACGAAAAATTGGTTTTTTAACAACATATTCAACGATTCTTCACCTTTAGTAAACTTAACCACTATTGATTCAAGTCGTTGAATTTTAGATTTAAGATCACTATTTTCTTTTATTAAATTCGAACAATGATTTATAGTGATCTTCCTCTTTTCAGAATCATTTTGTTTCAAAACCATATTTTCATTTTCAAGCATTTTAATTTTCACATGGGACTCAAAAATCTCACTTTCAAATTTTTTACACTTTTCAATTTCTAGTTTTTCAAAATCCTTGAATTTTTTAATTTCTTTTTCAAAATCGTGATTTATACGAGTAATTTCAAATTTGTTATTTTTTAAAATCACATTTTCTTTTTCAAGGGCTTTGAAATTTTCTTTTATAATTCTTTTTGAAAAGTTGTACAATCATTGCACTTGAGATTTTTGATTTTCTCGGTTTCAATTTCAAGCTCATTCAAAATCGATTCAGTTTTCAATAAACTCTCTTTCTCTAAAATTTCATATTTGGAATTTTTTGCCGTCTTAAACTTATCCAACTCTTTTTGCAAAAAATCATTTTTTGTTTTTAGCTCAGTCTCGTTTATTTTTAAAAACACAGTTCCTTTTTCAAGCTTTTGAAATTTTTCATTAAGATGAACTAAATCATTTTCCAAATCTAAACATTTTTTGCAATTCGAGTTTTCAATATTTTTAACGTTTTCAAGTTTTAATTCCAAATCATGATTTTTATTGCTCAACTCAACATTTTCAGATTTTAAATTTTTATTTGTCAGTTTGAGATTCTCAACAATTTTAGTTAATTTGTCACAAAGAAAAATTAACTTTTTAAAAGGAAATTCATCGTGGTCGTCATCTGTTGAGTCTTCATCACTGTCATCATCTGATCCATCTTCTGTAAATCCTGTTAAGCATATTTCTGAAACTGAGTTGACAATCGGGGGTTTTGAGCTATTGTTGTCTTTTCTTCCATATAACGCGTCGAGAGTTTTTCAGATTTCTTGTGCAGTTAAACAATGAGAGACATGGTTATACTGATCATGGTTAATATAAGAATATAAAATGTGAGTAGCACGAGAGTTAATTATAATATCATTCTTACCTACCATATCAGACCCATTTTTAATAATATCCCAACATCTAGTATTAACAGATTTCAAATAAAATTCCATTTCCAATTTAAAAAATTTGTTCCCTCAAAAATAGTTGGGGTTATACTGGAAAAATTCTCGCTAGATTGACAACTAGAAAACTCACCGTTAGGGAAATCCATGACTCTAGAGTTATTTAAAAATAAAAAATACCTTCTCTTATACCACTTGTAGGATCTAAATTAGCCCTAGAGGGGGGGTGAATAGGGTTTAACGCAAATTTTTGCAGAGTAATTAAATAACAAAAGCACAGATAATAATCAGAATAAATGCGGAAAATAAATAACACACAGATATACCCAGCTTCGGCAAAACCCTGCCTACTGCTGCATTCCCCAAGGTTTCTACTAGGAGTTAAAACAATCTTTATGCTTACAATCCCCTGTAAACTCGCGACACTCGCTACCAACTGTTCTTAACCCGACGCTCAAAACCCTACACTGGTTTCTATCCCCAAAACCAGATTTCCCCGAATTACAAATCCCGTAATTCGTCTTTCTCCTAGATTTTACAGATCTAGAAACTGATAGATAGTTTATAAATTAAAAAAAAAACAATTCAAAACAAACAAAACTTTAAGATAAGACCAAAAACAAAAACCCTAGTTTAAAAGGAATTAAACAAATCCCTTTTCTCTAGTTAAAACTTGGCCGGCCACTTCAAAGTGATGCACCCCTTTGTAATTCGGTTCAACACTTCTTTTTTCCTCTAAGAATTAAAAATGGCGGCGGCTATGCTCCTAGGTTTTCTTCCAATCCCAAAATCACGATGGCTTTCTGATGCTTGAAATCTTATTGATGTTCTTGATCGATCTCTGGTGCTCCTCTCTTCACGATTTTGAAATTTGTTGATTTAGGGTTTCAATTCTTCTCCAATCTAAAGGGCACCGCTATGTCGTATGATTATCTCGAATTGTCAGTATTGCTTATACGAGATGAAGAACTTCTATTCGATCCAAGCACTTTGATAATCTGGTATGATTTTAGATTTGAATTTATGCTTTTAATCTTGCTTGAACTTGGATGATTTTCTACTGATGATGATTGGTGTATTTATAGGGTTAAGATCCTTAAATATGTGCTTTGATTTCATATTAGAACTGGTCTGATATTGCGTATATTTTAGGCTTGAAATCTTCGACTACTTTGGTGATTTCTTTGATTAATTTTGGAATTTGAATTGGTCTTCCTTATATCGATTTAAAACTGCCATGTATATATATATATATATATATATATATTTCTGAAAAAATATCTCGATATTTCTGAATTGGTCCTCATTCAAAAAGTAATAATATTTACACTTGATTTATCCATACTGATTTTTGTTGCCTTTTAGTTCATGGAAAAAAAGATGCTTCACTTGATTTGCCTTGACCAAACTGTTTTCTCCTGATTTTGTTATACTGATTTTGCTACCTTTTATTTTGATGAAAAAGAACAGACGCTTCACTTGATTTGCCTTATTGTTTTTGAACTTGATTTCCATGCTCTATTATATCTTGTTTTAGCAGTGCACCTGTTGTCCTTCTTTGTGCATTTTCTTCATTGATGTAGAACCTTGAACAGTTTTTCTAGAATATATTTTCCTTGATTTTGAGTTGATCATCCTTGCTCGACTTGCCATTTCACTTTTAAATACTTGTTCGAGCCAGTGCCTTGTTGAGATATGCACAACTGTTTTGGCCTTACTGATATGATGTTACCATTCTCATGAACTTGTTGCTTCATATATTCTTTTGTTACTTGAAAAACTGGGCTGAAGTCTTGTTAACACTGTTGTACTTCTAACCATATGGATATTTTTTGTACTTGCTTGGACGTGTATATCTTAACTAGTATGACCTGTTAGTGTTGCTGAACCAAACTTAAACTTGAGCTCGTATCCTCCTTGCATGTTTGGAAACTGAACTGATTTGTATTTAATTTCTCGGTCATGTGAAGTAGTTGCACCTACTTGCACTTGCTGTTGCCATTCTTACTTGACCTTGTTAGTTTGTCATGCCATTATTATGTTGAACCATGCACTTTGAAAATGAAACTGCATTTGATTCGTTTGTGCACTACACTGTTGTTCTTACTCGAACATGGTATTGTACTTAAGCTTGATAAAGACTGAAATATTATTTCTCTTGACTTTGAACTCTTGTGTCCAGTTTGTGGCTAACTTGCCACACAAAGTTTTTGTGCATGTCCATTATTTTGTTGTTGTGGCCTTTTACAATCTCTAGTATGCTTGCTGCTATCACTTTGTGATGCCCGTGCACTTGTATTTGAACTTTACCATGCTGACTATGTATGCATTGACCATTCACACTTGGATTGACTTGTTCTGCCTCATGTTCTTGCTGTAGCTTCATTCACCACGTACCATTAAATTCCATACTTGTATTTGTGAAAACTTTGTCGTCTGGCCTGACATGTGTACTTTGGCATTCATGCATTTGAGCCCTGTACAATGTTGTAGTTCCATTCACTAAACTTGTTGTTTTGCCTTCTTGACCAATTTTCATTGCTGCTTTGATTTGAACTATGTTTGTGCTTCTTTGAAAATTGATTTGATCTCGACCACTTTCACACTGATTTGGATAGAGTCGAGAAGGTCAACGTGGCTGCTTCTCGGTTGCTTGCTGATTGGCGAGGCAGTGCACACATGTATATTTATACACTTGTGTACATGCAGCCATCCAGACAAGTTTTTCTGTCCCTGCATATCAGACCACGTCTAGAAAATTGATGAGAAACACACCGTAATTCTGAGACAAATAAAATTTAAAAATAAATTTTTATTTGTTTGTATTGAATTTTATTTTTGTTGCAGTCTACTATATGTGTTCTTCTGTATGTGACAGGTATGAAGATGACCGGACTGACAGAAGAATGTTGTGAAGACAGAAGATTGAAGATGAAGACAAGAACAGTGTTATTGTGTGTGTGTGTGTGTATGTAAAAGTCAACTGAGTGATAGTGTCAGTGTATAAAAGTGATTGTATAGGTGATGAATGAACTGTAGTGAGGAGCTGTGAGAGAATTGTACTGATTATATGTAATAAACAGATTTGATTGAAATAAAATATTATTTTATTATGTTCAATTCAGTCTGTCTATTTTTTATTCGAATTCTTTCAATATTACAATTTCATGTGTGATGTGTTATGTCATAAATATTCAAACATATTTAAGTGAATTGTAAATAGTGGAGTTATAAATAGTTGTACTGTTTGAATGTTTGAAGTATAATATTTAATTTAAATAAAATATTGTATGAATATATGAATGTCTGTACAGTCGTATTCTATTTAAATAAAAATATTGTATTCCTGTCTGTGATGTATATATAGAACAGTACATTAATAAACACATTTAAAATAATTCTTATTTGGTTGTTGTCATCAAACAAAAATCATATAATTGTGCATACAACTATGTCATATACAACACTATTAATAGACTAGATCCCCCTCTACAACTCCTCAGTTGAACACTTCGCCTAACTTCCTCTAGATTTGGAGATTTTGATCGAATTAGGATAAGTGAAGCTTTGGTTTTATAGAAGGCAATAGCCGATATTTTGACAAAAGGGGGTGCATGCCAGCTGTTTCAGATAGCACTAGATGTGGTGTGCAGATATTTTTTTTGAAAGTGACTAACGATAATTTAGAATTGAAAAGACTAAAGATTTTTTGGCGTATAACGTTCGACGTTTATAATTCGTACGAACCCATACGAACTCTGGTGTGACGAAATTTGAAACCATACAATAACTTAATATTTCGGACATGATGGAACTGGTTTCATCGAATTCTGAGATCATTTGTGAAATCGCTATTTTAATTCCAAACGGTTAATTTATACATGTTTATATTGCGCACGGTCACAAAATAACTCCAATTGACTTGAAAATAGAAATCTAGTAACAATAACCATTTCGAATTTTATAAAACTAGTTTTGTTGAAATCTGAGGTCATTTGAAGATTGGTTATTCTTAAGTTCCATATTAAATCGATAAATTGAAATCTATTTCAAAAAAACAATCCATTTATAATAAATTAATATTATCATACATATTCAAAATAGAATTTATATAGCTTCAATTATCATAACTTGATTTTAAATTCCAGGTTATATTGATGTTAAATAAAAAATATCCTTTTATTTTTTATATAAATCGTTATGGTTTATTAACGATTCTATAACGACTTTCTAAAAAAATGATTCATATCTCAAAATATACAAGGTGAAATCTTGATTTTTCTCTTTCATTAGAAAACTACAATCCAATATATCCGGAAGATTCTTATTTCAAAGAATTCTGACTTGTATTGGATTCTGCACCGAATTGAAGTTCAAAATGTAAAACTACGAACTATTGCAACATTTCAAGCTCGTTTATAATTAAATATAAATTATACATTCAATATTTGTTTAATAAACGAATTCGTTATTATAATTTAAATATGAACTTAATAGGTTTTAATAAATCATCACATTCATATTATACCTTAAATCTCGTTCATTCCCAGATATTTCAAAATTAAATTTATTATTTAAATTAAATTTATTACTCAAAATTATATAATTCGAGTGTTGTAAATTCCCAAATCAGCATTTAAAACCAATTTAAATGTTTAAACTTAACGGTCAAAATCCAGGTAATTACGGATACATCCGATAGGATAGTATATCATTGTGCGTAACTGAAATGATCCGAACTTCCCCGTGAAGGAAAGAATGGATTGAATTGAGAACACGACAAATCAGAACACAAACAGAAGAACATTTCATTGCTTATTACAACAATTCCATCAGAATGCAAGAATATAACAGAGTATGAATAAATATTACACATTTACTAAACATCAGAGATTTGCAAGTTACAATGCAGCGGAAAATAATACAAAACACAACTGAAAAGAATATGCAGATACAGAGCTTTCCGAATATCATTCCAGCTGTAAACCAGGATCCTATGAATATAAATCTGCAAAAACAAAACTACTAGCTGCCCATGCGGAAAATAGGGGCACCCAGAGTTTAGGTTAAAACAATAAACTCCAGGTCAGTCATGTGACTAGTGTGAGAACTAAAACAGTTATTTAAAACTTTACTTTCAATCAAATATATCAAGGGACCACGTTGTATAACATGGAACGGGTTTCCTCCCAAGAATACCAGTGCATATAACAAAATAGCGCAATGCTTTTTGGAAAAATGAAGCTATTATAAGACCCAGGTCCCATCACACAATGCAACACAAGCCGGAGGATAGGGTTTTCCCTTGTAATAGCCAAACATGTTTGGTACGTTAAAACAAATCATTTGATAATATTATAAGTGCATAGTGTATAAAACAACTTCAAATATAAATGTGTCAATCCTAGACAGCATGGGTACCATATATCTTGTCGCCAATACAAGGCTCTACAATCAAAACTGCAATTGCCACGTATTGGAAGTTGGATTTCCATCTGTGAACCAAGGCAAGGGATCTTCCATACTGCTTCGAGACTGTCTAGCCCGAGCCTCAGGCAAGCCTTGGATCGTCAGGGCCGGTCCACACGGAGTGGATTAAAATGCCAAACAATGCATTTCCCCGCCCTATGGGGCGTAAACTGGTCATATCCCGACCAAACTATTGGCCCCGGAACGACCGATATAACCGAGGCGCCTCGCTATCCATCATCGATATAAGTAAAATGTCTGGGCATGTATAACTCAAAACACCACTCCTACCTAGAAGGAAACGCATGTCCTCCTTGAAGTCCTCTCCCGTTTCTGGTCCACACCGGGGTGTGAGGCTCGCGAAATAAAGCTACACAAAGCTACGCTATATCAAAGTCGTGCTTTTATAATCAACCACAAGACTCTGCTTTTCAACAGAAGCCTTGATCATTTGCATCTCAGCATGCCACACAGGCAATTCACGCTATGCAGTCGATGTCTATCAATCACACAGAATGAAATCCGATGTCAGACACACATCCATTTACAAGTTCGTTCTGGGTCTGAACGAAACCGGAGGCACCTTATTCCTCCCCAATATGTCCCATATAGGGGAGAGACCCTCGCATATCCGGTCGATCTACAAGTACGTCTGGACGATCACCACTTATTACCTTGTCTTGGGTGTACAGCCCAATCAAGACATTAGTAATCATCTAAACGATGTGAAGACCTCCAGTCTTCAACCACCGTCTTCATCCACGACACATCGTCGAATCAGTTATTCAGAATGGGATAAACCCTATCTTTCTGAATAACTCGCGTATATAGTAAACAAGTGCTATAAAAACACAACATACGCCTCATTCTAATCCAGAATATTCCTTTATTCAAATATTCTTATACTTTGGGAAAGGTTCCCATTAATTTTATCAAAGATAAATTCTTTAAATTTATTCTCTAATCTTCCTTTGGATATCATTTCAATCTAATTAGAGATGCATTAAAACTCCGCTTGGTTTTAATTTTCCCAAAAATCAATATTAACAATTGTTTAACTTGGGAAATCACATCCTGCCTTTAACTGGGTTAAAGAACTAATGTCATTTAAAACACGGTTCACGATAAACCCAAAATCACATTCCATTCCACCCGCTTTTAACCGTAAATTAGTAAGTGAACAATTCCCTAAGTATTAACCCCGAAGGCCGAAACCAACATCAGATCGATACCCAGGAAACCATTCAACTTAACTAATCTCTAGTTTGTTTCTGATTTTCTTAACTCCATTGGGTCTAAGAATAGTATTGTTAAAGATACCATTCACGACAACCAAAAATCTTATTGTTGTCTTTAACTGGGTTAAAGAACCAATGTCCTTTAAAACACGGTTCACGATAAACCCAAAATTACATTCCATTCCATCAGCCTTTAACTGTAAAATTAGCAAGTGAACAATTCCCTAAGTATTAACCCCGAAGGCCGAAACCAACATCAGATCAATACCTAGGAAACCATTCAACTTAACTAATCTCCAGTTAGTTTCTGATTTTCTTAACTCTATTGGGTCTAAGAACAGTATTATTAAAGATACCATTCACGACAACCCAAAATCTTATTCCATTATTAATCGGGTTAAAGAACAAGTGTTATTTAAAATGCCGTTCACAATAAACCCAAAGACCAATTTCAATTCAATTCCAATTAAATATTAATTAATTGGTATACTTCATTAAATCTAATTAAAAAGATTAATCTTTTCTCAACTGGGTTCAAGAACAGTGTTAATGAAGACACCGTTCACGACAAACCCAAAATCACATTTAATATTAAATACAAGGCTCTGAACAGAAAATATATCGGCTTATATTCAATATCAAATTCTTGAATCAACAAATACCGTATTGGAATAACAATATATATATCTTCCAAATTCCTCCACAATATCCGTATAATCACGGAATCCAATATCAAAATATTCCCAAGATAATTTCGATTCAAATCCATTCCAATTCATATATTGGAAATTCTAGTTATTATTTTTTAAACCATCTCAAATCCAATTTATTTATTTAAAAATATTGGATTTCATAATTCTAGTTCATAAATACTTCATTTCGATAAAAATATATTTTTATCTTTTCAAATATGGTATTTTCACTCCAATTATTTCCAAATCATTTATTATCATTTTACACAAATTATTGATATTTTTTAATAATTTTATCAAGGCCTGTATAGTCGATTTCCATAAACGGCCATCGAACTGCACTTTTAGCGACCTTTCCCAAATTTGATTTGGACATAATTCCAAATCCAACCGTTAGATTTCAAATATCTAATATGTTAGATAGCTCTTTTCGATACGAACCCAACGGTTCCGGTTTTAGGAGAATCCGATGGTCGGATCTCCCGTAATGTCCTTTCGAAGTCAATGGTTCTGCATAAGCATCAAATATGAATATTTAACGCTTACAACAGCCTGTCAATCCATTGATCGACATACAGCTAATTATCGGGACAGGTGTATGTCATATATCATCCCAATACCCGTGTGGGGTTTCAATCAACAAATAATGAATTTTATATGTGTAGTTGGGCGATGTGTAAAATTTATCGTCCCAATCAATATCAGTCAAATGGATGTACATAAACAAATCATCTGATTTGTAAATGAATATTTATTTTACTCGTATACACGTTAAAAATTATATTTTTAACGATAAATTATTTTATTCAACATATGAATATTCTATTCAGTTCATTTATACAATAAAAATGATATTTTTGTTGTTCTAACATATTTTAGAAAATTTCGGCAGCATAACGGCACGATATCAAAATCAGGTAATGTCTAGCATTACCCCTCTCCTGATATTGGCTCGCGCCATACACACATAATAATTCTAATGAATTCATTTCACCCAAATAACTAAATTCAACCAAATAATCTAATCAACCAAACCAAAAAATCAAACAAGCTGTAACGACCCGCATTCTACGCATCGAAGGATCGTAGGATACTTATTTCTTTCACATACGAAGTCGTATGGTCATGTAACTTTGGGAGACGACTAGTGGGGTCATTTCCCACGTTCATGATTTTTTCCGATTTTTAAATGACCGTTTTGCCCCTAGCTGATCTTGTTTCGGCCATAACTTTTGACTGAAAAGAAATTTTGACCTGAAACTACTTTAATTGGCTCCAGATGATGGTTTACAATTCCGTAGAGTGGTCACATTAGCCAAACGGGCTCACCGTTTGGGAGATATGGCTGAAACAAGTTTCAGATGGTGAGAAACAGCTTAACTGGGCTTAACCGGGCGATTAACAGCTAGGCCCAAAGGGGAATTTCGGGATTAGGAGTTTAAAAGGGCTGTTAGGGTTTGGAGAATACCTTTTTCTCATTTTTCAGCCGTCACTATTCATTCCTCTTAACCTAGCCATGGCCTCCAACATCTAAAACACCTTTTAATCACCGTTTAATCAAGTTTGGGCTTAAACTACATCAAATTAAGGAGGAATAGCACCAAATCAAGGTTAGAGTTGCTGTGTTGCATTGGAAACAGCGCCAAACAGAGAATCATTTCAGATTTATAGTTTAATTTATGGCAAAGGTGAGTGATTTGCATGGTTTTGCACTAATTACAGTTAATTAAGGGTAATTAGTGAAGATTAACGAAATTAGACAAGATAAAATTCTGGAAAAATATTTATAAATTCGAAAATAATGTTTTAGACCTCTGTAGAAATTTGGTTTGATTTGGTTAAGTTTTGTTAATCCTATCATTAGTTTTGCCTAAACATGCTTAAGGGAAAATATGGGGTTTTGGGTATGTTTGATCCATTTTACATGCTATGATTGTTGTTTTGCTGTTTGTGGATGATTATACATGTTGATATGACTGTATGATATGATTTTTGATTGTCTAGAAGTATTAGATTGGTCGAAAATGCCATCGAATGGCGTAAACAGCTTGCTGGACAAAGTGCAGGAAGACACCCGAACCGGATCGGATCGGTTAGGAAGACCCGAACCGTTGTAAAGCCCTTCCCCACGATCCACCTATAGCTCCCCGACCCGATCCGCTTGTGGAGATGGAGACTGATCCAAAGTTGGGAAAAAGGACTAAAGTGAAGCCAGTGCTCCGACCCGACCCGGTGTGCCACCCGAACCCCTCCCACGATCTGAACCACGTCACCCGATCCGAACTGATACACCATGGAGGGAGTTGAGGAGTTCGATCCGACCCGATGAGATGACCACAGCCGATCCGAACCGTTACGAGATGGGGGAGTGGATTCGAACCGAATGACCTTGGAGAGCACGATCCGGAGAGAAGAGAAGGGGAAGCCGAGCCGATCCGGGAAGAAGACCAATAACCCGAGATGCAAAGGTAGTCCAAGTAGGAAGTTTATACTCAGGATCCAGATGGGTACCAATGAGTGAATTTTATGATTGGGCTTTGCTGCGGGACGTGTGCAAAGGGGTTATCGATACCTATAATTTTGGTTCACCACTGAGAGACGGATTAGGGGCTTGTAGTGATAATTATACGGGGTTGGACTCAGTCATGGCCCAAAGATTAGGTGACCAAAGTAGTAGATATCGTATGCTTTACGCACTGAGCGAGAGATGTGAGGATAGTTGCTATGCTTGATTGTTTGCTTTCACTATGACATGCACACCCCTACCCCCGTATTCTTTACACCATGTGTTAGTGGCACCTTAGAGTATTGAGCGGTATATTCTGCTAACTCTTTGGTTGCAGGTCCAGGTTCAGGTATAATTGTATTATACCTGTTATTGTTTTGTTTTGCTGCTTTCGCTCATACCAGACTTTTGTCTGACCCAGAGTTTTATGTCTCTTCTTATTACTCTGGGTGCCCCTAAACGAGCAGACTAGAGACAAGTTAGGTGGTATGCACGAGTAGCTATACCGGAGACGAGCAGGAGGCTTCCACGTATGATATATATAGATATTCTCCCTGTGTTGCTACGGTCACTACTTTGGGCATTAGTGGTGCACTTTTCTTTCTTTTGTTTAGAGACGGTAATCTGGAAAGTTGTAATAAGCTGTATTTGGATTTTCGCTGCTCTGATGATGATGTTGATGTTATTTTTTGGTTATCAGCTTATGCACTATCTCACCTGTTTTATGTCAAGTATATTATTATTATATTTTGTTCCATGCGCTGTGAGACATTCTACAGGTTTTTGATTAGTTCATTCTCTTCTTTCCTTTCTTTGGCGACCGTTCCGTGCTAGTCGGGCATGTGTACAGCGCATTTTTGGAGGAAATGTCGTCTGGTGCGGGGCGGGCCGTCACACTTGGTATCAGAGCTCTAGGTTGCGTAGTTAACCTAGGAAAGTTATCAGGGAGAGATAGTATACGTATATGAGAGCGCGTATTTTTGATTATTTTTGTTTTCAAAGCTATATATATATTATTAGTATAGCTAAGGATGAAGTCGCATTGCACTAGCACCACTATGGAGATAGTTAATCGTTTTCTCTTTACAGATTGAACGATGAGCCGATACGCAAGAGGTGCCGTAGAGGAGCCAATAATGGGAATGCTGCTGACATGAGGACGATGTTTACTGACCTCATGAGGGAGATGCTTAGGGATGTGCAGAGGGAAGCTCCCAATGCTGGTAATGGTGGTGGCCCAATAGTGCAAGCGCCTAGGGCCGATTTCGCCAAGTTGAATAAGGATTATACTAGTGTTGGTGGGAAGTCGTTCCACGGAACGGAGTCGGCTACAGATGTTCAAGATTGGTTGGATAGCTGTGAACGTATCTTCGAAGACTTGGGTATGGAGGATGCGATGAAGAGAAGGTTAGCATCCGGTCAACTGCAAGGACGGACAATGAATTGGTGGAATGCTATCAAGGCAGCTACTCCAGAGGATCAAGTCACTTGGGATCAGTTTAGAACTCGTTTCAGTGATAAGTTTATCCCAGCCGCTCAGAAGTCAGAATTGTTTAGGAAATTCTTGGAGATTAAGCAGAATGGTAGGGCAGTCTTGGAGTATATTGCTGAGTTCGATACTTTATCGAAATATGGATTATCCCTTATAGATACCGCCGAGAAGAAGAACGAGAAGTTCATAACTGGTTTAGATGGGTACTTGGGGGAAAGGCTTATAAACCACATCGATGAGATGTTTGAATCGATTGTAGGAAAGGCATTAAGGTCAGAGAATCTTTACCCTAAGCCCAAGACTGAGGTTGCTATTGCATCTACAGAGGAGTCAAAGCCGCAAGCAGGTGGTGGAGGCAAGAATAATTTTCAGAATAAGAGGAAACAAGACCAAACCCTGGATGGTCAGAATAAGAAAAATAAGAAAGATGGCGAATGCTTTAGCTGTGGAAAGAAGGGCCACTATGCCAGAGATTGTCGAGAAAAGCCTGGGGAAAGGAAGTGCTTTAACTGCGGCCAGGCGGGACACCACAAAGATGATTGTCCACGACCTCCTAGGGAGAAGCATATTGTGAAAGCGTATGTTATCAACGTTGTTCCTTCTTCGTCGAATGCCCCAACTGCGGCGCAGAAGGAAAAAGGTGTCGTTATTCGAGGTATGCTTTCTATTTAAGATGTTTTTGATCGAGTTTTGTTTGACAAACCTGAGTTAGTCGATAGACCTTTAGTAGTGACGAACCCAATTGGTGGTTCGACTAGCCTTAGTATGATTTGCCTAACGTGGTCTTATCGAGTCATGGATGTTTGTTTGTTTGTGATTACTTTGTTTTAGGCTTTACTGGGTTTAGCATTATTTTGGGGAGTTGATCTACTCTAAAGGAATAGGGTGGTATTAGGTACCTACCTAGTGATGGCGATGGTAACTGGAGTTAAGGAAGATGAGAGGTCATCGTTGTAATAAGTTCTAGTTGTCTCTGGGAGGCAAATGAGTGCTCCAGTGCTTAGTTGTTTGGCTATTATAACTTCACGTGGATTGTCCGAATTCGAAGGAGATGTTCCTTGGGTGCTTGTCTGATATTGGCTTAGGCCTTTTGGGCTTGTGCTTGGGGAATTTCGAGTTCGATTAGGATGGTTTGCGTGAGAGATAAATAGTTGTTGCAATTCTTCATTGGATGATATCTTGGTTTACTCGAGGAGTGATGGGTAGCCGTGACAGGATAAGACTATTCGATGGTATGGACTGCCCCGAGTTAGACTCGATAGGGTTATGAGATGACTCGAGTGGGACTTGAGAAAAATGCAAAGTAATGGATTGTTTAGGACCCTATGTTGATGTTCTTTTTGAAGAAATAGGATGTGTTCGTTGATCATGGAAGATGCAATGAAGGTTAGGATGGTTTAAGTTGGACTTGAACTCGTAAAAGAAAATAGGTGTTCGTTGATCTTGGAGCGACAACAAATAGGGAGACGACTCACTTTGGACTAGGGTTTGTCTGTAATGGATACTCAAGACTGGGTCTGAGTTATAGATTGACTCGAGTTGGACTCGAGAAGGCTGCAAGGAATTGGATTGGCTCAAGTTGGACTCGAGCGGGCAGCGGGATAATGGATAGACTTTGGTGGGACTAGAGTGTTTCAGGCGGACTAAAAGCAGGGGTATCTGGGGACGCCCACTTACCTTGGATCTGTTGGACGTGATCTAGTTATCCTTGGAGGATAAACGTACGTTGGACGTACAGTAGTCCGTTTAGAGGCAGGGCTTCCATTAGTTATTGATGTTGGTTGGACCAGACATACAGGTATCGACGTACTCATGGCTTTAGCAGGTGATATATAGGATTTGTTTGATGGATGCTATGGTTGTTGTGTTTGTTCCTACCTTTCTTCTCTTGAGTATCACCTGTAGGATCCTGTTGAATGGAAATAGGATAAGTTCGTTGATCATGGTGATATGACGGGTGTAAGATACTTTACGTTAAACTTGAAGTATGTTGGGCATTGTGGAGCGTCCGTTGACCTTGGAGATTCAGCGGATATAGGAGCTTCAAGTTGGACTTGGACTCGAAGGTAGAGTACCTAGATTCATTGGATGAGTCTAGTTCAGCTTTAGAAGGTGAATGTACGTTGGACGTGCAGTACGAGTATAAGTGGAGTACCTAAGCTCATTGGATGGGTCTAGTTTGCCTCTAGGAGGTGAATGTACGTTGGATGTGCAGTACGAATGTAGGAAGGACTCAAGTTGGACTTGAAAGGACATTTGGAATGTAGTTGGAAATTTGGCGTATAGGGTTGGATTCCCTAAGAAGATGACAGTATAGACGGATGCCATAGTACCGGACTGGGTGCGAGAGCTGATGCATTGGGTAGGAGACATGCCAGTTTAGAGGCTATGTTTCTGGAATGGAAGCAACTAGAATATATCACGGGAGATGACTTCAGACCTAAGTGTGAATTGGATTCAGAAACGCTAGTAAGCTTGACGATTAGATCGATCTGGATTGAGTGGATCGGTTCCAGTCAAAGGGACGATCCTAACCTATTGGAAATCATCTCTAGGGTAGAGATGAGAATCGATGGCGAGGGAACGACTATACTTGGGAAGTAGAGGATGACATAAGAAAGTCGTATCCAAAGCGCTTTGCCTGGTAAGATTTTAGCGACGATGATTCTTCCCTTGTTAGTAAGCCGCATGCTAGGACAAATTGGTTTTGTTTGTTTTGCATGATTGATGGTTGTGTATGGCTGATAGGCATGCGGGATCCTTTGTATGTTTTGGGTTAAGGAATTTCGGGGACAAAATTTTCTAGGGGGGGGGGGGGGGGGAGAGTGTAACGACCCGCATTCTACGCATCGAAGGATCATAGATACTTATTTCTTTCACATACGAAGTCGTATGGTCATGTAACTTTGGGAGACGACTAGTGGGGTCATTTCCTATGTTCATGATTTTTGCCGATTTTTAAATGACCGTTTTGCCCCTAGCTGATCTTGTTTCGGCCATAACTTTTGACTGGATAGAAAATTTGACTTGAAATCACTTCCATTGGCTCTAGATGATGATTTACAATTCCGTAGAGTGGTCACATTAGCCAAACGGGCTCACCGTTTGGGAGATATGGCTGAAACAAGTTTCAGATGGTGAAAAACAACTTAATTGGGCTTAACCGGGCGTTTAACAGCTAGGCCCAAAGGGGAATTTCGGGATTAGGAGTTTAAAAGGGCTGTTAGGGTTTGGAGAATACCTTTTTCTCATTTTTCAGCCGTCACTATTCATTCCTCTTAACCTAGCCATGGCCTCCAACATCTAAAACACCTTCTAATCACCGTTTAATCAAGTTTTGGCTTAAACTACATCAAATTAAGGAGGAATAGCACCAAATCAAGGTTAGAGTTGCTGTGTTGCATTGGAAACAGCGCCAAACAGAGAATCATTTCAGATTTATAGTTTAATTTATGGCAAAGGTGAGTGATTTGTACGGTTTTGCACTAATTACAGTTAATTAAGGGTAATTAGTGAAGATTAACGAAATTAGACAAGATAAAATTCTGGAAAAATATTTATAAATTTGAAAATAATGTTTTAGACCTTGTTAGAAATTTGGTTTGATTTGGTTAAGTTTTTTTTAATCCTATCATTAGTTTTGCCTAAACATGCTTAAGGGAAAATATGGGGTTTTGGGTATGTTTGATCCATTTTACATGCTATGATTGTTGTTTTGCTGTTTGTGGATGATTATACATGTTGCTATGACTGTATGATATGATTTGTGATTGTCTAGAAGTGTTAGATTGGTCGAAAACGCCATCGATTGGTGTAAACAGCTTGCTGGACAAAGTGCAGGAAGACCCGAACCAGATCAGATCGGTTAGGAAGACCTGAACCGTTGTAAAGCCCTTTCCCATGATCCGCCTGTAGCTCCCCGACCCGATCCGCTTGTGGAGATGGAGATCGATCCAAAGTTGGGAAAAAGGACTAAAGTGAAGCCAGTGCTCCGACTCGACCCGGTGTGCCACCCGAACCCCTCCCACGATCTGAACTACGTCACCCGATCCGAACCGATACACACCATGGAGGGAGTTGAGGAGTTCGATCCGACCCGATGAGATGACCACAGCCGATCCGAACCGTTACGAGATGGGGGAGTGGATTCGAACCGAATGACCTTGGAGAGCACGATCCGGAGAGAAGAGAAGGGGAAGCCGAGCCGATCCGGGAAGAAGACCAATAACCCGAGATGCAAAGGTAGTCCAAGTAGGAAGTTTATACTCAGGATCCAGATGGGAACCAATGAGTGAATTTCATGATTGGGCTTTGCTGCGGGACGTGTGCAAAGGGGTTATCGATACCTATAATTTTGGTTCACCGCTGAGAGATGGATTAGGGGCTTGTAGTGATAATTATACGGGGTTGGACTCCGTCATGGCCCAAAGATTAGGTGACCAAAGTAGTAGATATCGTATGCTTTACGCACTGAGCGAGAGATGTGAGGATAGTTGCTATGCTTTATTGTTTGCTTTCACTATGACATGCACACTCCTACCCCAGTATTCTTTACACCATGTGTTAGTGGCACCTTAGAGTATTGAGCGGTATATTGTGCTAACACTTTGGTTGCAGGTCCAGGTCCAGGTATGATTGGATTATACCTGTTATTGTTTTGTTTTGCTGCTTATCGCTCATACCAGACTTTTGTCTGACCCAGAGTTTTATGTCTCTTCTTATTATTCTGGGTGATCCTAAACGAGCAGACTAAAGACAGGTTAGGTGGTATGCACGAGTAGCTGTACCGGAGATGAGCAGGAGGCTTCCACGTATGATATATATATATATTCTCCCTGTGTTGCTACGGTCACTACTTTAGGCATTAGTGGTGCACTTTTCTTTCTTTTATTTAGAGACAGTAATCTGGAAAGTTGTAATAAGTTGTATTTGGAATTCCGCTGCTCTGATGATGATGTTGATGTTAGTTTTTGGTTATCAGCTCATGCACTGTCTCGCTTGTTTTATGTCAAGTATATTATTATTATATTTTGTTCCATGCGTTGTGAGACATTCTACAGGTTTTCGATTAGTTCATTCTCTTCTTTCCTTTCTTTGGCAACTGTTCCGTGCTAGTTGGGCATGTGTACAACGCACTTTCGGAGGAAATGCTGTTTGGTGCGGGGCGGGCCGTTACACTAGCCATCCATGGTCTGTGAACGACGGGGAAAAGTTCATATATGCAGTTATAAAATAAATAACTGTATA
This sequence comes from Allium sativum, assembly GCA_030737875.1. Taxonomy (NCBI): domain Eukaryota; kingdom Viridiplantae; phylum Streptophyta; class Magnoliopsida; order Asparagales; family Amaryllidaceae; genus Allium; species Allium sativum. The sequence continues at coordinate 326,603,110 of CM060921.1, read as the reverse complement.
AGAAAATTATAGTGAGGAGTTCTCACCTTTGAGATCCACTCCACCATTTTTGTTTTTGAATTTCAGAATAGTCATAACTTGCCTGAAATTCCAACGCAATCTTCTTCACGATGTTCATAGTAAAAGTCACATTTTTATTTCAATTCTAAAATTTATATTTTTTACTTCGCTAAAAATTATATTTTTAATACTCTACATATATAAAAATCATATTTTTAATGTCGCTACATGTACATAAAAATCATATTTTTATAACACTACTACATAGGTAAAAGTCATATTTTTATCTTTCTGAAAAACATTTCCAAGCCATACACTTGTTAAAAATTGTATTTTTAATCTTGCCAAAAATATTTCCTTCCTACGATAAAAATCCTATTTTTAACTAACCAAAAATGATATTTTTACATAACTAAAAATCATAACTTTATGTAATTAAAAATCATAACTTTATATAAATAAAAATCATAATTTTATATAAATAAAAATCATAACTTTACATACTTCATACGTCAAAAACCATATAAGCTTTAAAGCGGATAAAACTCGCATATTTCCTATCGCCCGGATTCGCTGTTCTGGTTCCAGAATTTGCTAACGAGCTCCAAGCTTCACACCATCTTATTTTCAAGCTTAAACACGCCATTCCGGACAACTTTTGCCCAGTGGTCTTCCTTCCGAAAATGTGCCATTTCGCCGGAAATCGCAAAAAGACAGTATTTTGATAGTGTTTGGACAGCAGATTTCGGACGAGTTTTTCCGATAGCTCCGTAATCCAAAATAGGATATCATATACCAAATCGAAGAGAAAATCGTGCCCTTCGAATTTGGTACTATGGATTTTTGGCCATAAGCGCACCGTCTGAGAGTTATTGGCGAAATAGTGACGGGGTTTTATGCAAAAACGGGAATTTTATGAAAAATGAGTTTTTGGTGATGGGGGGACCCACGGCCGGAGCAGGGTGGCCAGAGGGAGGCGGCGGGACCTGATGGTAGTGGGGGAGGTGCAGATGGCGGCGCTAGGGCAATGGGGGCCCACGGCGGCTAGGGTTTGCAATTTGGGGCTTAGGGTTTGCAAATTTGAAGAGAGAAAGAGGAGGAGAGAGGAGATGAGGAAGAGGAGGAGGAGGAGGGGTGGAGGAGGAGGCCGACGGTGGTGCTAGTGGGGCGGTGGTGGCAGCGAAGGGAGGGAGCGTTTCTTTCTTTTTCTTTTCACGGTGGGAGAGAAGAGAGAGAAGGAGGGTTGACCAAGTATAATAATATATATATATATTAATATAATTTATTTCCAAAGAGTTAATTTTTCATTCGAATTCCAAATCAAACCCAACGACTGTCGCCCCTAGCTAATCACCCGCATTCCAAACGCAATGGGATATGTCCCATAAGCCAATTCGATTGTTTCGATCAGTTTTTCCTTAAATTAAAATTTAAATCAATATATTGCATTTTAACGTACATTTTAATTTACCAGGGCCACATACAGACTCCAAAAATTACAAAAAAAATATTTTTAGTTTTGTGTTGACGATACGGTTCTAACAAAACTGATTTCGTCAAATTTGGAGGCCGTTTGAAAAATGGCCATTTTCTAGTCGATTAAATTTTACTAAAGCTGACAAAACACGGTTTCTTTTGCCACACTCACATATTGATTTCAAAAATTATGAAAATTAGAATCTAGCAATAACTCGATATTCCGGATCCAACAAAATTGGTTTCGTCGAAAACGGAGGTCATTTGCAAAATCGCTATTTTTAAGGGCTATATTTTCTATAGCGACTATTCCGAATTTTCAATTGGGCATAACTTTTTATTCCCGCTATGAAATTTGGAATTTTAAAATTCGTTGGAAAGATATTTTCAAATAGATTCTAATATTTTTGGTTTCGCTAAAATCCGGTTTATTTTGAATCCTGTACATTAATTTGAAATTTGAAATTGAATTTTCAAACTACCGCGCCATTTTCAATTCCTTTTATAATTAAAAATAAATATTTATATTCTAACGATGATTCAAATAAATATATACATTCTAATTCTATTCAAAATAAATTTATCATCGTCATTATTTAAAATAATTCATTTTAAATATTCAAAATTCACTAAAATTGCCAAAATAAAAATTTTAAATTGGTTCGGATTTTCTGGGTTGTTACAGTAACTTTGTAGGGTTAGGTTAGAATTACTTACCTTGTTAGATGTATAATTTTGGTGAAACCAAATCAGGACACATTTGCGTATTGTAGATAATATTTTACATTTTTACCTTACGAGGACTTGTTGTTCTGACCATTTCATCATAACAATGCTCAGGTTGTCATAGGGAAGACCATTCTTTTGAAAGTGTCTGTGTTTGGTATTTTGTTCGTGCTCTCCCATCCTTGGTATTGATGTGGCTATTCATTACTAAGATAATTTTCATGATCGATACTTATTATCCTATCTTATTTCTATTGTGAGTTAGTTTTATTATAAAAGAATCTTTGAATCTAATCATTGAAATATAAGACAAAGCTATCTTATGGACAACTGGATATCTAGGACGAGTTTCCAAATATTACAATTCTAAAGTGATAATGATCTTTTTAAGAAGGAAATCTATTTCTTTAGAAAATCATGTCAAACACAAAAAATCTAGCGATGGGCCACCCAGTCCTGAATAAAGACCAAGATACCAAAAAAACATGATAATCAAATAACAACAAATACTTATTTCAGGTCATACATTTCAAGACTAAAAGAAGAGTTCTATATGTTTCAAACTGGGTTAACTCAGTCGAAGAAAAATTACCTCGAATATCTAAATAAGATTCGTTTGAATTATACTTCCCTACAGCATTATCAAATAAGATACGAAGCCATAACAGAAAGTAAATATAAGAGTCAACAAAATGGGAATCGTATCGTCAAATCTAAATACAAAGTTTAAACGGTTCTTAGCACTCCAAGACACTCATCAAGGTTTATAAAATCCTGACCAATGTTAAGGCACATCTATGAGGAGAACCCTTGACTCATTCTCAAGGCGATGAGCCCAATTATCAAGTCCATCGTATACAGTTTGACATAACGACCATGTTTCATAACCGTGATGGGGACAACTTAACAGCAGTTCTTTAAATCTTTCGAAGTATTGCCAAAAAGATTCACCTCTATTTTGGTGGAAATTGGTGATTTCATTTCTAACTCTAGCTGTTTTCTCTGGGGGGTAGAACTTTTTAAGGAAAACTGCTGTAAATTCATCCTATTTTTTAATTGAATTTGTGGGCAAGCTGCGAAACCATTTTTCTGCAGAGTCAGTTAGTGCGAATGGAATCAAACGAAGTTTAATACCATCCTCACATAACTGTTGTAATTTAAAGGTTGCACAAGCATATTCAAATTTTGTTTAGAAACTATATGGTTCATCATGAGAGAAAAATTTTGAATTTGGGAAGGATGTTTATCTGACTCGATCGTATTTCAGAGTGATTACCCACAGGATTGGGTAATTGAATGCAAGAAGGGACAGAAACTCTATCGGGAAGGATTCTGTCCAGGGTACGAGGTGCGGGTTCGTTACCCATTTCTAAGGGTTGGTCGAGTGAACTGGGTTTTGAGGAAAGAGAAGGTGGTTCGATTCTAACTAAACGACGAGATTGTTGGTCACGGGTCCAAGTTTGCATGCACTAGAAAGAAGAAGAAAAGAGCTCGCCAATAAGATTTAAACAATGGAGAAGTTCAGAAAGAGGTGAGAGAGAGAAGAAAAGTTTTTTTTTTTTTTTGAAAATGGGAGTTTTGGAAAATTCCTACCTACAAAACTAACGAGGGCTAAAGAATAAAAAGAAGTTAAAATTTTTATTTAATTTTTTGGTTTTCAAATTTTTTATTGGTTTTTGAGGAATTTTGATTTTTTTTTATACACAAAACAATCACACACAGAAATTAGCTACAATGAAATTTTCTGTCTTTGATGGCTCCTAACTCAAAATTATATAGTGACGCGTTTGATTACTTAGACCAAAAGATTTCTCAGCCAGTTAACGGACAGGAGTTATCGGTGCACCAGGAATCACCCTAGCAATGCAGCCGAAGGTTTAAGTACCTTCAGAGTAACAACCGATATAATATTAACGAATCACCGTAATATTTATAAACGGTTATTTCTCTGCCGTAGTCTAGACACCAAGAAATAATTCGTTCCAAATGAATCAACTATCAAAATACAATTAAGCCCTAGATGAGCCCGCGACTCCCTTATGTCCAACGTCTAACCGTTATTATTAGTCAGATTCTACGATGAATGCAGTTTGTGGGCTAAGGAAAGGGTGATGAAATCCCTCACCTTATGTGGATTGGGGTAGTGCCCTTAATAGAATGAATACAAATGCAGAAATAATAATCACAGAAATTAAAAGATTTTACAAGCAAGCCGCTGCCCCTGCAGAAGATTTTTACAAGCAATGTCTATATTTTTTATTTGCAGCAGAGCACCTGTAGAGTTTAGAAAATTTTACAGTGATCGGCAGTCCCTCCAGTGCAATTGAGTCGCGCTAGCGCGTTCACACCCCACTTGGTGTGCAACCGCTCGAACCTGTCTAAATCGTTCGCAGATTTATTCCTGTTGTTGCCGCCTTCTATTAATCGCTTGACTGCGCTACGGCACGGGTTCGGGCTAGGAGCCCGAAATTTTTTTTAAGGCCTTTTTCTAATATCCACTGTACCTGTTTTCAAAAAAAATTCTCAAACTTTTTTTTTGGTTTTTCTTTTGGTTGTTTTTATTAAATTGATTTGTTTTTTTTTCTTTTCAGAAGAATAAAAAAAACTATACTAGAATTAAAGCAAAACTAGACTAAAAAAATGAGCAGACGAAATAAAAGAGCTAAATTAAACTCAACATATAAAAAACTTAAAAGCAAACTAAGTTATGCCAAACAAAAAATGATTGTAAGACTAAAGCACAAAAATTCAAACTAAGGCTCACTAACAAACAAGAAGGTCGGCCTAAAAGGAAATTGGTCAGGTTCCCCTTTCCAACCACTCGGTCACACCAAGCACCAAAAGCCCGAAAGCCAAGCGAATAACTCAACACTCCTTTGCCCTATTTCTCAGAAAACGAAATTACTCAACCTACTGTCACAGATTTTTTTTCTTTCATAAAATCAAAATTAATTACTGCAAAGTCAAGCTGTTTTCAGAAAAGAAAATAGATCGGAGTTCGGCTTGTTGAATTCGAATAGGTTTTGGTTCGAATTTCATGATGGTGAGGGATGCAGCAGCGAATTCAGTTGGTTTTCGGTGATGATTTTTTTTTGAATTGGAGGTGCTGGAGTTCGGCTGTCAATTTGGGTGGTTCTCGGCTGTTCGATGGGGTGAATCGGATTTGAGGTTGTGGTTTTGGTCCGACTGTGGTATTTGCGTTATGGGTAGGTTATTTTCAGAACTGTGTTGAGAGGATAGCTGGTTGTGTGTGAGGCTTGGGAGATGGAAGTGTTGAACGTGGATTGATGGTATGACAAGTGTAACAGGGGGTACTTGGCAGATTTTGCTGTGATAAGGTGGGGTTTTCAAATTTGCTGTGATGGATGGAAGGGTTGTGATTGACGTGTGGGTGTAGTAGATTGGCACAGCAGTTGTTTTCTGGTTGAAACTTCAATTTGTTGGAGGAGGTATGACTTGAACGGTGGGAAATTTGTTTGCTGAATGGTGTGAATTGGTGATAGAATCGATGGTTACTTTATGGATTGCGTGAGATCGTGGTGAGATGATTTTGGAGTGTTTGGGGCTGGGTATGCTGGGAGGTATTACGTGATTTTCTAAGTGGTCTTTTTTTTTGCGGATTGTTTTGGGTACAGGAGAGTTGTACGGTGGTAGAAGATTATTGCAGAGTTTTGTGGTTTCTGGGTGTGGAGTTCTGCTATGTGTTGAAGGTGTGAAAGGGTTAGTTGCTTGAAATGATGAGTTCGTGGAGTGATGTTGATCTGATCAACAGGAGGTGGAAAGTTGTGAACTTGGATGTGGAGAGTAGCTGCGTATATGGTTTGTTTGCTATGTATGTGAGGGTAGTGAAACTTGGAGGTTAGACAGTTGGTCAGATTGTTGATGAAATTGAGAAGTGTGCAAAAAGCATGGGTGGATGTGACTGGGGTGAAAGGTGATTTGTATTGTGTATTGAAGCTGTGAAGAAGGTGGGGTTGTTGTTCTAAGTGATGGTGGCAGTAGATTTGGAGTTTTGGCTGATGCACTGTGGGATGGAGGATGGTTGAAGGCTTAGTGATGTTGCAGATGGGAGATGAAGATTTATAGTAAAATTGACAGAGAAATGTAGAAGGAAAGAAAGATTATGTAATGGGAAAGAAAAGTGAAAGGCAATGAAAGGAGAAAAAAAATTGTAACTAGAAAGAAATAATAAAAAAAAAGGATCTTGTATTTTTTTATTTTATTTTTATTGTAAAAGAAAAGATAAGGGAAATTGGAAAGAATTTATGAAAAGAAAGGAAAGAAACCGAAAAAACAATTGGAAAGAAATTGAAAATTTCAGCAAGTAGTTTTTTTTCTTCTTATTTGGATGATTACGGTATCACTAAATAATACCAAATCATACCAATAAAGAATTTTTTCTATATATGAAACTAAATACAAGGAAAGTAAAAATATTTTTGTTGTTTTTTTTATAAAGGAAAAATAAAGAGAGAAAAACAAAATAAAATAACTAAAAAATATAACTCGAAGGAATTGCTAATAAAAATGATTTTGGTCCCCGGCAACGTCGCCAAAATTTGTTTGCGAACAAATTTTACAATTGTAAACAACTATAAAATATGTCCGGCTTTCCTAAACAATAAGGATTGTTGTAGAGGGTGTCGAACTATGGGACCAAAAATATTTTAATTAATAAATCCAATCAAGTTATTTCAGGATTTTGATTGATTTAAAACACAGAAAATAACAGAAATCAAATAAACAGAGAGTTTTATATAATTAAAGAAAGCAATTAGGGGATAATGACATAGATTGGATTCACACTCATCAATAGCCAACAAATAAATATAGATCTAATTCATGTTTCTGTCACACACATGAATCAACGATAATTAGGTTCTTAGAAACAAATAAGTAAATAACTACAAGTATAGCCGATGCAGGAGCTGAGCTCTTAAACAACCATAGACTATCAGGACAGATTCACTAATTAATTTCTAAAACCCTAAAATTAGATCTAAATCTGATAATTGTTAGATCGAACACGAATATACCCTGTGAAGGAGCATAGCTCTTAAACGACACAGAATATGAAGGTTCAGATCTAACCCTTGATTCAGATCCAGTTCTACATGTATAAAGTCCTCATCTATTGGCTATGTGATTCATGTTGAATCATATCAATTAGCATCATCACCCCCTAATCAAAGGGGATTAGCTAGACATAGCTAAAGAAGAAGAGAAAAATAAAATAACAGACATAAATAAAATACAACTAAAAGTAAATAGAACAGGGGAAGAAGAATGATTTTATTCCAAGAAGAGAATTACAGAATAAAACCTAATGTGTTTTTACATGAATAAGATACAAGGTATTTATAGTTGTATTGGCCAAGGCTAAGAGGCTCATTACACAATATGGGACAAAAACCCATTTTCAAAATAACAAGTAAATCAAGTAGCTAAGTGTGAACGCATTTGAATGAGAAGCCTTGCAATTGAGCTTGTGTGAACGCATTTGAATGAGAAGCCTTGCAAAGCAGCTAGTGTGAACGCATGCAGAGAAAATAGGTTGCGGGCTTCAACTCCAATTGCCTTGAGTATGAATAAGAACTCCAAGTAATCAGAAAAGCATTGAATCTTAACTCTGAAATATGCAGCAGAAAGTAGTTGAACAACAATATCTCTTCAGATCTTCAAGCTTTAATCCAGCTCTAAAAATCAACACTCCTCTTGCAAAAATTATTCAATCTTTTCAACAATTAAGTGCATTAATCCATTAATCAAAAATAATCTTTACACACAACTATAAATGCACAGTATCAATTATTTAAAAAATAAAATAAGATAAATATGCGGATAAAATATACACATTTACGTGTATATCATAATATAAGTGCATAGTGTATAGAACAACTACAAATATAAATGTATCAATCCTAGACGGCATGGGTACCGTATATCATGTCGCCAATACTAAGCTCTACAATCAAAACCGCAAATGTCACATATTGGAAGTTGGATTTCCATCTGTGAACCAAGGCAAGGGATCATCCTTACCGCTTCGAGATGCTCTAGCCCGCCCCTTAGGACCCAGACTCGGGTGGGCCCTTGGATCGTCAGGGATGGCCCATCAAAGTGCAATGTGGATTAAAAAAACCTTGAACAATATGTTTCCCCCCCTATGGGGCGTAAATGAGCCAAATAACTCCATCTGCCCCGGATCGACCGATATAACCGAGGCGCCTCGCTATCCATCATCCACATAAGTAAAATGTCAGGGCTTGCAAAACGCTAACACCACTCCTAGCTAGAAGGAAACACATGTCCTCCCTGAAGTCCTCTCCAGTTTCTGGTTCACACCGGGGGGCGAGGCTCGCGAATTAACGCTACAAAAAGCTATGCTATATTAAAGTCGTGCTTTGATCATCAAACACAAGACTCTGCTTTTCAACAGAAGCCTTGATTATTTGCATCTGAGCATGCCACACATGCAATTCACACTACGCAACTGATGTCTACAAATCACACAGAATGAAATCCGATGCCAGACACACATCCATTTACAAGTTCGTTCTGGGTTTGAACAAACCGGAGGCACCTTATTCCTCGTCCCGTATGTCCAATACAGGAGAGAGGTCCCCGCATATCCGGTCGACCTCCAAGTACGTCTAGACAATCACCACTTATTACCTTGTCTTGGGTGTACAACACAATCACGACATCAGTAATCATCCAAACGATGTGAAGACCTCCGGTCTTCAATCACCATCTTCATCCTCGACACATCGTCAAATCAGTTATTCAGAATGGGATAAACCCGGTCTTTCTGAATAACTCGCGTATATAATAAACAAGTGCTATAAAAACACAACATATGCCTTATTCCAATCCAGAATATTTCTTTATCCAAATATTCTTATACTTTGGGAAGGGTTCCCATTAATTTTATCAACATTCTTTAAATTTACTCTTTAATCTTCCTTTGAATTTCAATTCAAACCAAATTATGGTTTATCCAAACTAGTCGGGATTGGCGCATCTTACCAAAGTAATCATTTGTTTAATTTCCCAATCCCAACCTATTCATCCCATAAAGAAAAACTGGTAATACTTCATATCTAACACCATGGTGTTATCGGTAAATTCAATTACCATTTCTCGTTCAAACCTAATTAAAGATTTAACTATCGTCTGGAGTAAAACTGGTGGTACTCCATTCTCGATCATTTCAATCTAATTAAAGATTCGTTAAAACTCCATTTGGTTTTAATCTTCCCAAAAATAAATATTAATGATTGTTTAACTTGGGAAATCATATCCTGTCTTTAACTGGGTTAAAGAACCAATGTCCTTTAAAACACCGTTCACGATAAAGCCAAAATCACATTCCATTTCATCAGCCTTTAACCGTAAATTAGCAAGTGAACAATTCCCTAAGTATTAACCCCGAAGGCCGAAACCAACATCAGGATCAATACCCCTGAAACCATTCAACTTAACTAATCTCTAGTTAGTTTCTGATTTTCTTAACTCCATTGGGTTTAAGAACAGTATTATTAAAGATACCATTCACGACAAACCCAAAATCCAATTTATTTATTTAAAAATATTGGATTTTTTATTCTAGTTCAAAACTAGTTCATTTCAACAAAAATACATTTTTATCTTTTCAAATATGGGATTTTTCATCTCGATTCTTTCCAAATCATTTATTTTGATTTTACAAAAATTATTAATATTTTAATAATTTTATCAAGGCCTGTACAGTAGATTTCCATAAACGGCCAACGAACTGCACTTACAGTGACCTTTTCCAAATATGATTTGGACATAATTCCAAATCCAACCGTTAGATTTCAAATCTCTAATATTCGTTAGAAAGCTCTTTTCGATACGAACCCAACGGTTCTAGTTTTAGGAGAATCCGACGGTTGGATCTCCCGTAATGTCCATTCGAAGTCAATGGTCGAAATTCGCGAACTACCGCAGCGCGACGCATTCTATTCAGGCCATTATATTATATATATATAATATATATATTTCTTCAATTTCCATTTAAAACGTATTTTATAAATCGTTTTAAATTCGTTTTTAAAGCGATTTCAACTTCATATTCAATTTCAAATCAAAATTGAATATTCCATATCATCGATATATAAATGATAGTATTTTCAAAACATTATATTTTGAAATCAATTCCTTTTCGATATTCATTATAAAAATGAATAAAATCGATATAACTATCATTCACGTCAAAATGGCGTTATCTAATCAACACGGCTATATATATTTAAATGTATTCGTGTCCATCCCAAATCGTACATCAAAATCACATTTTTGATCCATTATTGAATATTATTTTAAAATATTCATTATTTTAAAATATTCGTTATTTTAAAATATTCATTCTTTCTGAACTGGAATCAGATACAGCCAACTACCATATAATGTTATTATATGGATTTCATACAACACACGTACACAACAACAACCAAACACAGTCAACCATCATCCATACTGCATTTTACACTATATAGGCATTAAATATAAATATTTAATGCTTACACAGCTTGTCAATCAATCGATCGCATACAACTAAATATTGGGATTAGTGTAAGTCCAATTTCATCCCAATACCCGTGTGGGGTTTCAATCAACAAATAATGAATTTTATTTGTGTATTTGGGCGATGTGTAAAATTTATCGTCCCAATCAATATCAGTCAAATGTGTGTACATAAACAAATCGTCCAATTTGTTTATAAATATTTATTTTTTCATATACACGTTAAAAAATTATATTTTTAACTATAAAATATTTATTTCCATTCCACATCACACAATCAATTTTTACAACATAATCAAACAAACAAACAAGTCATCCATGGTTTGTGGACGCCGGATGTCGGGTGCTGCTAAGCACCGTCTGCATCTTAGTATATACTTTAACTAGAAAATAAACTAAAGTGAGAAGTTCTCACCTTTGGGATCCACTCCTCCCTTCTCTATTTCTAAACGGTTTGGATTTTCCAGAAATTCCAATGCAGTCTTTTCTATGTTGTTCATATTAAAAAACACATTTCTAATATGATGCTTATATTGTAAAGATCACATTTTTATTTAACCATTCAAACAATAGAAATCTTATTTTTAAAAATTGTATTTTTATTTACCTTTCATACATATAAAAGTCTTATTTTTACCTCGCTTCCTAGATAACAAAAACCATATATTTACTACTCTACATAAATAAAAATCATATTTTTTTTCACATTCAAAAATCATATCTTTCTAGAACAAAAGATTATATTTTTATATCGATGAAAATTATATTTTTACTCTGCTACTTCATGCATAAAAATCTATTTTTTTCTTCCTTTATAAAAATCCTAGCTTTTCCTGATCAAAGCTCTAAACTTTTCCAAATTAAAATCTAATCTTTACTTGTTTTAAAAATCATATTTTCTCTCTCTATAAATTGCATTTTCCTATAAACTGAAATTATATATATTTTCTTTCAGAATTAATCGAAGAAAGGCAAAGGAGAGAAGAAAACGAAAAAACAAAACTTAAAGTAAAAAAATTCTAGATCGAGAGGGGGGTGCTGTGGCAGCCGCCGGAGGTCGGAGGGGGGGGGGGGGGGGGAAGGAGAGTGGCGGCGCGGCTGTTGGCGGGCTGAGGGAAGTGGCGGCGATGATGAACAGGAAGAGGGGGCGGCGTTTCGTCGATCGCGTGGAGGGGGGGTTTCTTCTGAACGATGGGTTGGAGTTCTAAATGAGGGGCGAGAGAAATAAAAAGGGGATGGGTCCTATATAAATTATAATTTAATTGTTTTATTTTTCGAAAAAACAACTTTTTAGTTTGAACTCTAAATCACATCCAACAACTGTCGCCGTCAGCTAATTACCCCCATTCTGAACCCAATAGGATATGTCCGGTAAGCCCATTCGATTGTTTCGATCAGTTTCCATCAAAATCAAAATATAAATCTATATATTGAATTTGGATGCACATTTTAATTTACCGGGGCCACATACTAACTCTAAAAATTCCCGAAAAATTATTTCTAGCTTCGTATTGATGATACGGTCCTAACAAAACTAATTTCGTCAAATTTGAAGAACGTTTGAAAAATGGCCATATCGTGGTAGATCCAAATTGACAGAAACTGTTAAATCACGTTTAGCTTCGCCACATTCACATATTAATTCAGAAAATTATGAAAATTGGAATCTAGCAATAACTTGACATCCTGGATGTAACAAAACTGGTTTCGTCGAAAACGGAGGTCGTTTGCAAAATTTTCATTTTTAAGGGCTAAAATTCCATAGCGATTATTCTGAATTTTAAACTGGGCATAACTTTTTATTCCCGCTATGAAATTTCAATTTTTCGGATTCGTTGGAAAGATATCCTCAAATAGATTCTAATATTTTTGGTTTTGTTAAAATCCGGTTTATTTTGAATCCTGTACATTCATTTGAAATTTGAAATCGAATATTCGAACAACCGCGCCATTTAATTTAAAATAAATATTTATATTCTAACATCGATTCAAATAAATATTTCCATTCTAATTCTATTCAAAATAAATTTCGCATCGTTATTATTTAAAATAAATCATTTTAAATATTCAAAATTCATCAAAATTGCCAAAAATAAAAATTTTAAATTGGTTTTGATTTCCCGGGTTGTTACAATCTCCCCCACTTAAAATCTTTTCGTCCCCAAAAAGGAACGGAGCTGAAAGTTGTTTAACAAATCAACTCAACTTTCAGTTTGGCTTTCATCCTTCAACTTTTCAGTTTCTAAGAATTTTCCAATTCTTCAAATATTTGGCTAACACCCTAAATTTTTGAAAAATTTCGCCATAACCTCCTTTGTACGGGAGCACCCGGAAAATCCCCAAACCGCCACACAAGCCTCTCCAATCAAAAAGAAAAAGAAACAGCCGAGCGGCTAGCCAATCGGCTCATAAAATCATCAAAAACCTCAAGAAATACAATAAACATGTACCTATTTATCGGGCAAACAATTTTATTCCTCTGCTTAGCTTCCCTGTTATGACCAATTCAATTTATATACATGTATATGCTTGTAATTCCAAACAATTTTCAATTCAGTTCAACATTTGATACAATTTGGCTAAGTTTACCTTTCGTTTACATAATGGTTTTATTAGATAACAATTAATCATACAACACAGCCATCAATCAATTAGTGGATTAACGTTTCAAATTCATAATTTTGAGATATATATATATATATACAGAAAATCATGTCTTTGATGCCAATTCACAACAGTAGACCTTATCTAGTTTTAGTTCTCACACCAGTCTAATGGAAATATATAGGCATTCCACTTTCGAAACTCGAACGCAAGTGATGATGATGACATGCCATCATCAGAACCATTTCTGGACGACTAGAGTATGATTCTATATCTATCCAGTATATTAAAACTTCGTATACACATGGATCGGACGTATATGCAAAATCTTTATATACTTGATTGCCCAAATTCAATTTAAAATAAAATATTCAAATACGAATAAGGTTTAAATTTTCAAAACAAAAATTGTTTTCATCTTTATTATAAAAACATCACCCTTCACACTCATTCTAGGATACTACTAATCCTATCTCTAATGAGTCATTCTCTTTGGATATCACTAATCCAATCTCTGATGAATTCTTTCGTTTGGTTCTAATGTGCCTTGTTCTCGAGCTCTGTAAACCAAAGCTCCGATACCAAATGAAGCGATCCAAACTTCCCCGTGAAGGAAAGCCCGGACTGTTTTGAGAACAAGACGAATCAGAACACAAACAAAAGAACATTTCATTGTTATTACAACAATGTACATCAGAATACAAGAATTACAGAGTATGAATAAATATTACACATTTACTAAATATCAGAGATTTACAAGTTACAATCAGCGGAAAATAATACAAAACACAACTGAAAGGAATATACAGATACAGAGCTTTCCGAATATCACTTCAGCTGTAAATCAGGATCCTGTGAATATAAATCTGCAAAACCAAAACTACAAGCTCCCCGATTGGAAAATAGGGGCACCCAGAGTTTAGGTTAAAACAATAAACTCCAGGTCAGTCATGTAACTGGTGTGAGAACTAAAACAGTTATTTAAAACTTTACTTTAAATCAGATATATCAAGGGACCACGCTGTATAACACGGAACGGGTTTCCTCCTAAGAATTCCAGTGCATATAACAAAACAGCGCAATGCTTTTTGGAAAAATGAAGCTATTATAAGATCCGGGTCCCATCACACAATGCAACGTAAGCCGAAGGATAGGGTTTTCCCTTATAATAGCCAAACATGATAAGTACGTTTAAAACAAATCATTTGATACTATAATAAGTGCGTAGTGTATAAAACAACTTCAAATATAATTGTATCAATCCTAGACGACATGGGTACCATATATCATGTCGCCAATACCGGGCTCTACAATCAAAACCGCAAATGTCACACATTGGAAGTTGGATTTCCATCTGTGAACCAGGGAAAGGGATTGTCCTTACTGCTTCGAGACGCTCTAGCCTGCCCCTCAGGACCCAGACTCAGGTGGGCCCTTGGATCATCAGGGACAATACATTTCCCCGCCCTATGGGGCGTAAATAAGCCAAATGACTCCATCGGCCCCGGAACGACCGATATAACCGAGGCGCCTCGCTATCCATCATCCATATAAGCAAAATGTCTGGGCATGTAAAACCCAAAACACCACTCCTACCTAGAAGGAAACGCATGTCCTCCTTGAAGTCCTCTCTCGTTTTTGGTCTACACCGGGGTGTGAGGCTCGCGAATTAACGCTACACAAAGCTACGCTATATCAAAGCCGTGCTTTGATCATCAACCACAAGACTCTGCTTTTCAATAGAAGCCTTGATCATTTGCATCTCAGCATGCCACACAGGCAATTCACGCTATACAACTGATGTCTGTCAATCACACAGAATGAAATCCGATGTCAGACACACATCCATTTACAAGTTCGTTCTGGGTCTGAACGAAACCGGAGGCACCTTATTCCTCATCCCATATGTCCAATACAGGAGAGAGATCTTCGTATATCCGGTCGATCTCCAAGTATGTCTGGACGATCACCACTTATTACCTTATCTTGGGTGTACAGGCCAATCAAGACATCAGTAATCATCCAAACGATGTGAAGACCTCCGGCCTTCAACCACTGTCTTCATCCTCGACACATCGTCGAATTAGTTATTCAGAATGGGATAAACCCGGTCTTTCTGAATAACTCGCGTATTTAATAAACAAGTGCTATAAAAACACAACATACGCCTTATTCCAATTCAGAATATTTCTTTATCCAAATATTCTTATATTTTGGGAAAGGTTCCCATTAATTTTATCAAAGACAAATTCTTTAAAATTATTCTTTAATCTTCCTTTGAATATCAATTCAAACCAAATTATGGTTTATCCAAACTAGTCGAGATTAGCGTACCTTACCGAAGTAATCATTTGTTTAACTTCCCAATCCCAACCTATTCATCCCATGAAGAAAAACTGGTAATACTTCATGTCTAACACCATGGTTTTATCGGTAAATTCAATTACCATTTCTCGTTCAAACCTAACTAAAGATTTAACTATCGCCTGGAGTAAAACTGGTGGTACTCCATTCTCGATCATTTCAATCTAATTAAAGATTCATTAAAACTCCACTTGGTTTTAATCTTCCCAAAAATAAATATTAATGATTGTTTAACTTGGGAAATCATATCCTGTCTTTAACTGGGTTAAAGAGCCAATGTCATTTAAAACACCGTTCACGATAAACCCAAAATCACATTCCATTCCATCAGCCTTTAACCGTAAATTAGCAAGTGAACAATTCCCTATGTATTAACCCCGAAGGCCGAAACCAATATCAGATCAATACCCAGGAAACCATTCAACTTAACTAATCTCTAGTTAGTTTCCGATTTTCTTAACTCCGTTGGTTTAAGAACAGTATTATTAAAGATACCATTCACGACAAACCCAAAATCCAATATATTTATATAAAAATATTGGATTTTTTTTAATTCTAGTTCAAAACTAGTTCATTTCGACAAAAATATATTTTTATCTTTTCAACTTTAGGATTTTTCATCCCAATTCTTTACAAACCATTTATTTTGATTTTACACAAATTATTGATTTTTTTAATAATTTTATCAAGGCCTGTACAGTCGATTTCCGTAAACGGCCAACGAACTGCACTTACAGCGACCTTTTCCAAATTTGATTTGGACATAATTCCAAATCCAACTGTTATATTTCAAATCTCTGATATTCGTTAGAAAGCTCTTTTTCATAAGAACCCAACGGTTTCGGTTTTAGGAGAATCCGACGGTCGGATCTCCCGTAATGTCCATTCGAAGTCAATGGTCGAAATTCGCGAACTGCCGCAGCGCGGCGCGTTCTATTCAGGCCATTATATTATATATATAATATATATTTCTTCGATTTCCATTTAAAACGTATTTTATAAATCGTTTTAAATTCGTTTTTAAAGCGGTTTCAACTTCATATTCAATTTCAAATCAAAATTGAATATTCCATATCATCGATATATAAATGATAGTATTTTCAAAACATTATATTTTGAAATCAATTCCTTTTCGATATTCATTATAAAAATGAATAAAATCGATATAACTATCATTCACGTCAAAATGGCGTTATCTAATCAACACGGCTATATATATTTAAATATATTCGTGTCCATCCCAAATCGTACATCAAAATCACATTTTTGATCCATTATTGAATATTATTTTAAAATATTCATTATTTTAAAATATTCGTTATTTTAAAATATTCATTCTTTCTGAACTGGAATCAGATACAGCCAACTACCATATAATGTTATTATATGGATTTCATACAACACACGTACACAACAACAACCAAGCACAGTCAACCATCATCCATAGTGCATTCTACACTATATAAGCATTAAATATAAATATTTAACGCTTGCACAGCTTGTCAATCAATCGATCGACATACAACTAAATATAGGGATTAGTGCATGTCCAATTTCATCCCAATACCTGTGTGGGGTTTCAATCAACAAATAATGAATTTTATTTGTGTAGTTAGGCGATGTTTAAAATTTATCGTTCCAATCAATATCAGGCAAATGTGTGTACATAAACAAATCGTCCAATTTGTTTATAAATATTTATTTTATTCATATACACGTTAAAAATTATATTTTTAACTATAAAATATTTATATTCATTCCACATCACACAATCAATTTTTACAACACAATCAAACAAACAAGTCGTCCATGGTTTGTGGACGACGGGTGTCGGGTGCTGCTAAGCACCGTCTGCATCCTAGTATATATTTTAACTAGAAAATAAATTAAAGTGAGAAGTTCTCACCTTTGGGATCCACTCCTCCCTTCTCTATTTCTGTACGGTTTGGATTTTCCAGAAATTCCAACGTAGTCTTTTCTACGCTGTTCATATTAAAAATCACATTTTTAATTTGATGTTTATATTGCAAAGTTCACTTTTTTATTTAACAATTCAAACAATAAAAATCGTATTTTTACTTCGCTAACTTCATAATAAAAATGTATTTTTATTTACCTTTCATACATATAAAAATCCTATTTTTACCTCGCTTCCTAGATAATAATAATCACATTTTTACTACTCTACATAAATAAAAATCATATTTTTTTCACATTCAAAAATCATATCTTTCTAGAACAAAAGATTATATATTTATATCGATAAAAATTATATTTTTACTCCGCTACGTCATGCATAAAAAACTAATTTTTTCTTCCTTAATAAAAATCCTAGCTTTTCCTAATCAAAGCTCTAAACTTTTCCAAATCAAAATCTAATGTTTACTTGTTTTAAAAATCATATTTTCTCTCTCTAGAAATTATATTTTCCTATAAACTGAAATTATATATATTCTTTCAGAATTAATCGAAGAAAGGAAAAGGAAAGAAAAATAGAAAAACAGAACTTACAGTAAAAAAAAATCTGGATCGAGAGGGGGGTGCTGTGGCAGCCACCAGAGGTCGGAGGGGCGAAGGAGAGTGGCGGCGCGGCTGTTGGCGGGCTCAGGGAAGTGGCGACGATGGTGAACGGAGAGACGGGGCGGCGTTTCGTCGATCGTGTGGGGGGGTTTCTTTTGAACAACGGGTTGGAGTTCTAAATGAGGAGTAGAGAGAAATAAAAAGGGGATGGGCCCTATATAAATTATAATTTAACTGTTTTATTATTCAAAAAAGTAACTTTTTAGTTTGAACTCTAAATCGCATCCAACGACTGTCACTCTTAGCTAATACCCCCATTACGAACACAATGGGATATGTCCGGTAAGCCCATTCGACTATTTCGATCAGTTTCCATCAAAATCAAAAAATAAATTTATGTATTGAATTTGAACGCACATTTAATTTACCGGGGCCACATAATAACTCTAAAAATTCCTGAAAAATTATTTCTAGCTTTGTATTGACAATACGGTCCTAACAAAACTAATTTCGTCAAATTTGAAGACCGTTTGAAAAATGGCCATTTTCTGGTCGATCCAAATTGACTGAAATTGTTAAATCACGTTTAGCTTCGCCACGCTCACATATTGATTCAGAAAATTATGAAAATTGGAATCTATCGATAACTTGACATTCCGGATCCAACAAAAGTGGTTTCGTTGAAAAGGGAGGTCGTTTGCAAAATTTCCATATTTAAGGGCTAAAATTCCATAGCGACTATTCTGAAATTTAAACTGGGCATAACTTTTTATTCCCACTTTGAAATTTCAATTTTTCAGATTCCTTGGAAAGATATCCTCAAATAGATTCTAATATTTTTAGTTTCGTTAAAATCCGGGTTATTTTGAATCATGTACATTCATTTGAATTTTGAAATCGGATTTTCAAACTACCGCGCCATTTTCTATTCCGTTTATAATTTAAAATAAACATTTATATTCTAACGTCGATTCAAATAAATATTTCCATTCTAATTCTATTCAAAATAAATTTCTCATCATTATTATTTAAAATAAATCATTTTAAATATTCAAAATTCGTCAAATTTGCCAAAAATAAAAAATTTAAATTGGTTCTGATTTTCTGGGTTGTTACGGTACCCTCCTTGTGTGATAGTTAGAAATTAGTTGTCCTCCTCTTTATTAGTTAATGGTGGTTATAAGGCTTCACACTTATGCGTAAACATTCTATTCCAGTATTGCGATATCGTTAGGTGTAGAGAATTGCCTTAGGTTTCGGGTTAGTCATCGTGCGTAAGTGTCGACAAGGTTTTGTTATAATTACTAGCCTTGTGAGGCATATGTTTTGGTTTTGACCAAACGGAGTACATTTGCGTATTATAGACAATATTATACATTTTCTACTCACCAGAACTTGTTGCTCTGACCCCCCCCCCCCCCCCCGCCTCTTCATAACAACTCTCGGTTTATCTCGGGGGAAACGGGTCTTAGCAAGTGTTCAAGTTTGGTTTCGGTTCTCATTCTCTCATGGAAGATATCGATGTAGTGACATGCCTTGAGGTAGTTGCTTTAATTGGTATTTATTATCTTATTTCATTTCCACTCTGAGTTAGTTTTATTTTATTTTGATTATGCTCATGCTCATTAATTGTAGGTACCAGATTTATACTCTCCATGCTTGGATGGGTTTCAGTTTTGATTTTTATCGAAATTCGTACCCAGAAAAGTTTGAGGTTTTACATTTGGTATCAGTTTTTAGGTTTAGACAATCAGAGCAATTAGTAAATTAGGATTAGCGAGGGAGCGTATTCGATTTTCCTTTCTATTTTTCTTTCGTCTTTCTTAACTCGACTTTAAATTGTTTCGATGATGGGTTACTCATGGGACTAACTATAGGTTTTAAAACAACTAAGAGCTAGAAATATTTCAAGTTCGAGCACTCAGCCAATCCCGAATTACCTTACCATGTGCCTGGCGATTTTTGTATAAAGAGCATGAGTACGGTATGTAGTGGATTCACTGGATTTGAGCTTGGTGACTAGACAAAAAGCTAGCTACAACTAAGATAGTCATGATTTCTTGCGTTGGTTTTGTTTCGGAGTTCCAGTTAATAACCTTTCCTTGGTTATAAACGGAAGATTCACGTAAATGTGTCATCATAGTTCGGAATTATAATTACAAGATATACTTATTGGATATTTCATAAAATGAATCCGAATAATCTTTTGATAGAATTGTTCTTTTAATCCTTGGTCTTAAAGTTCGGAGAAACTTTAGTTTCTAAAACTATTTTTGAAATAAAAAAGCATTTCATAAATTTTTAAACTATGGTTTTTGAGAAAATGTTTAATAAATAACTTTTAGAACTACAAATATAACCATGTTTTGGATTATTGGTTTTGTGTAAATTTTAATAAACAATCTGTTTTAATAGAAAGAAGGAAGTTGGAAGTGAGAAGGAATTCGACTTAGAATTTAAAACTATCATTATATATTCCTTATGATTCTTAATATTCCTCGATGATTAGAACATGAAAGGGTTTTTCCAATTAGAAATAAAAATGGTAATATGATTAATGAATAGATCTATATTATGAGACCCCAGTTTATGAGTATAGAAATTTATTTCAAAAAGTTTTTAATATTTTCTCTCGAGTAAAGACTGAGGAAAATTCCATTTAGCTTTGGGTATTTGATTTCATGAATCATTTGATCCATCTGACAGATAGGTAAGGGGGAAATTTTCTAGCTGATTTTCTATTTGAAATTTCGTTCATTCTTTGATTGGTCGCAACAATATACAGCTGAACAAGTGGCGTTTAGGAATTAATTCTCGACTCAACAAATGGTGGGCATCAACATGAGTTTTTTAATGAAGTCGGGAAGTCGATATGATCTCGTATTGTTTTTTTTTTGAGAAATCGAACCGGGCTGTTAGGCCGAGGTTCAAACCATGCCCAAAATGGACTAGCTGTCGACCGGGCGGTCGATCGCTTTTCTAGGTTTGGATCGACCGCTACTCATAGCTGGGCACGGCCTGTGCCCGACCCGAACCGCTGGAACAATATAAATTATCGTTCCATACTCCCTCTTCCCTCATTTTCTCTCTTAAAATCACCGAACCTAGTTTTCCACCATCTCCCATCTTCCAAACCAAATATTTTTAGTTCCATTTCATTCCTAATTTCCACTGAAATTATCGCAGCACGGATCTAAGCCCTTTTACACTCCCTATCTGTAATTTCATTCGCTAATTTCGTCAATTCCTCCAATGGCCCCTCCTGGAGCCACGAATATCCATGCGCAACACCCTTCTTTGATATCGCAAGAGGTTGCATGGTTAGATGGAAGCAAGAGGAAGGTTCAGACCAACTTGGAAACGACCAGTTACGAATTTAGTCAAGGGCGACCGGTGAAGTTCGTCGATTTCGCTCAGATTCAACTGAAAGAGTTTTTCACCACTGTAGGCCCTGCACCAATCCTACACTTAGACACTTTCGAGCGCGAGTATTTCCCACGCTCCATTCACCTCTTCGATGCTAAGATGGAAGTCAACATCAACGATGACACTTGCATCATCCAGTTCAAGGTGAAGGAAATACCTATTGGGCTTACCGACCTAGATTTGAATTAGATTCTGGATATTCAGCGGTCAGAGCCTAGTTGGATGCCATTGAGATGGAAGATCCTCGTATTCTTTCTTGTATCTTTGTTGGAGATCTCGGTGTTTGGGACATAGGTAACATGCGACCCATCGCCCGTTGGATTGTGCGTATTATACAGCAGAATATTATTCCTAAGACGGGAATCTTGGAGCAGATCTACCCTTCTATGCGCCGCGCCACTTATGCTATTATTAGTGGTATTACCATCAATTGGGTGCGTGTGCTAATGATTCGTCTTTCTGAGCCATTTGCTAGGACAGTGAGGAGTCACTTCCCTTACAACCATCATCTCAACCGTGTCTTTCGGCACTTTCGTGTTAGGCCGAGTAGAGAGACATTGGTCAAGATGACTCCAGCCACCATCAACCGTGCCACTCTCCGCCATATGGGCATTTAGTTGCCCGCAGCTCCAGTTCCTGTACCTCCCGTTCCAGTCCAGAAGCAGCCTGGCTAGGATAGCCTAGAGATCGCAGTCCTCCGTGACATCCAGGCCAAGCTTCGTGACGTCCGCAAGGAGCAGTGTCGACAGGCCTACAAGATTGGCTGCATTACTTCCATACTACGTTTCTAGCTTGAGCGTGATAATGGATAGAGTTTTAATCGTGGAGCCCGACCATCTCGTAGCACTTAGGCGGTGTTAGCTTGTATATTGTGTATCGTGTATCGTATGTTTCCCTTTCCATCATTTTATCACAGTTTATGTAGTGTGCAATGTAACTATTAGTGTTGTCTTTTAAATCGCACAATGATTAATGAGATTCAATGTTTAAAATATTTTGTGTCATTCGCACTTATCTATTTGAATGGAATCTCATTATCTTATTTAGTAATAGTTGTCTTAGAGCTGGAAAGTATAGAATTTTGTAATAGACAAATTTTAGCGAATCACATGTTTTTGCATTGTTTTGTCATGGGTATATTTATTGTTTGTCGCCTGTTCCTTTTAAGCTAAAATTTGTTTTTGAGTTTACTTGTGTGATTTCGGTTTTCACATTTTATGCGATCGACTTCCTTCAATGCTAACATGTGATTTGGATTGTTTAAGTTTCCACGAAACATATTTTTAACTTTTTGCAAATGCTGTTTTAAAAAACCCAATCCTTTTCCTTTTTAAAATTACATGTTTCTGTCCGATCTTAATTTCCCATAAAATCTGATTTGTGTATAAACATAGATTTGGGTATGATAGTTTACGTATGTTTAAACATTTGTTTGTATAAAAATAGAAGGTTTAAATATAGTAAAGTATACGTTACCGAAAATTTGTTTTTATGCAAGTCCAATATGGAAAGTAGATAGTACTAAAAAGGAATTTCAAATTTGCATAAAAAAATTCAAGCGGTAATTAATTTTTAAAGATTTTTTTTTCAATTTTTAATCACATGAAAAGCATAACGAAGGTTTTTGGATGATTGTTTGCGCGTTTAAGCGTTGCATTAGGAACGACGATGGGTTAAAAACGTTAACGATAACAAGGAAAAGGCTGTTTTGGCCGAGAAAACGTTGTTTTCATATCTTGTTGATGGTATGCACGAGTTATTAATTACCTTATTTTACGTTTTAGAGCTCATGTCAAGCCTCCTTTCAGTCTACAGATCTTAATTTTCAAAGTATTTTTGGGCTATTATGGAATTCTAGCCAATTTTCATGTTTGGAACTTCACGAACGGAGTCCGTATGAAAAAGTTACGGACAAAATACAAAAACGGAAGGAAGATAAATCAGAAGAATATATCTTTATATATTACCATTTATAACCAGCCCTCACTGGGCTAAATCGACCCAGAGTGGTTGACCCCTCTGATCGAAACATTCCAGTGACGGGCTACGGTTGGTGGGTTTATTTTATAATAACAAACTCATATAACGAACGAATATTAATTAAAGTAAATATAACGGTCTAGGGCTATTATAACCCCTATAAATAAAGGGTTAGGCCTCATCCTTTTGCACACAATTTTGAAGGCAGCAGCGAAGCACTGCCATTTCCCTCTTAGAAATCAAATCTAAATATATATATATATATATATATATAATCAAAACAAACATAGATTGGAGAAGATTATAGTCATGTTTATGTGCAAAGGAGATGGTGCTACGTTTAGTCTTTTCCTCCATTCATATTTCTTCCCTCTTTTCTATTTTCATGCAAATCTATAAATCTAAAAGAATCTTCTTTTTAGAATAATTATAGATCAGTAAGAATATGGGAATTGCAGGCCTAAAGACTTACTCAGATTCAGATTTGAATAGCTTTCAGGTGATTGGGAAAATTATATACATCGTTTATAATAACCTATTTAGTTCGTTTGTAATAGATCTAAGATGTATGCTTAAAAGTTTATCAGATTTGTTTACAGTTTTTGTCAAATCTGAAATAATAAGTTATGGTTTGAATATTGAGTTTGTAGGCATTTTTGATTAGTTAAATTATATTGCCGACAATTGTTCATAGAATTGTTTGTGGTTATTTATACAACTTTGATCCAGATATCAGTCCCAAAATCAATGTCAAATTTGTAATTTTATTCTAGATGCTTAGATTTTGTTTTAATTTAAGGTTTATGTAAATTTAGATTAAAATATTTTGCCTGTTTATGTTTATTGTTGTTGCGTTCTTACTTGGTTATGGTAAAAAAATCTCGTTTTGTTCTTTTTTAATAAAAAGGGCATTGTTTCATATAAATAAGAAATATGTACAAAACAAATAGGAATCGATATGTAAATTTACTTATATTTGTAAGTAGTTTACAACAACCATTCAATATATATATATACATAAATATTCCTAATTCTTGTGATTTGAAATATGTTCATATCCTCTTTCTAATTATTTCGGGGCAATTTTACAATAACTGCAGTTATCAACCTTTTTATAAGATTTGGAATCTTAAGCATGGTTGTTAGTTTAGACGAAAATATGAATGGTTAATAATAATAAAATAAAACATAGTAATTGTGTTCATGCGCTTCAATATATATATATGTTCATATTCGTCTGAATCTGCACAAATATATTATTACAATAAATGTTTGTTATGGTTGTATGTTTTAATGGTTTATGTTTCTATGGAAATATAATCCATAGTAAAGGGAAATAGGCATTATGACAGTTCTAGCAATAAACGAATTTGAATTTCTATAAGTAAGGCCATAAATAAAATAAGGAAGGTTGTAACCATCTTTAATTGGGAAAATGAATTAAATAGGATAAACATGCTAAAATGGTTACAATTTAAATTGTGTTAGGAATAAGAGTTGTAGCTCCAATTGGAGTAGTAAATAAATAATATATATATATATAAATATATATATATATGCAAATATGAAATAAACCGAATTATAGTAATATAGAAAAGTTAAAGGAGCTACAATAAATAGATTGGAATTCAAAATGGGACTGATATAAAAAGTACACTTAATGCCTTAGGAAATATGACCGTTAGGTTCATTAATCAGCATTAATTATGATCAATGGTAATAAATGGCATTTAATGGGTTTATTAGTGCCTTAGGAAAATATGATTGTTAGAGTCATTAATGGCAGGAACCCAAATTAATAATAGTAAAGGAGAAATTAATAGGGATTGATTGTCATAGTGAATACTAAGTTCAATAAGGAAATTGGTAATTAAATACCTTAGGATAAGAAGTTGTAAGTTTTCCTTATCTAATTCTAGTTAATATAGAATTAGTATAATTAACAATCAAGATTGGACTTAGTAGGTTAATGATACGAGGTCAGTTGCCTTATCCGAAAGAAGACCACGCTTTCTAGCAGTCGAGTATCTATACTACTGATGTGAGATACCATTAACTATAGGAACATGTGATGATAGTTAATTACGTAACGATATTTGATTGCGTAACAAGGATTATTTCGTAAAATAAGGTTTATCTCAAGTGTGAGTTATTAAGTAGATGTAGGACCCTCCTTCCATCCCAAAAGAGGAAAACTTAAAAAGGAAATAATCTATAAGTGTAACCCGGCTTCAGGGTAAAGGTAGTTAATTTGGGTACGAACTTGGTAATTCCCACGTTAATCCACTTTCTAAAGGTAGTAAGTGATTGGGGTTTGGGTGCGCCTTGGGAATAGGTATTAAATGACCAGTCCAGAGGTATCAAAGGTATGCCTATCCTGCGGGAAGTATTAAGTGATGAAGTGAGTTATCTAATATGGCCATCTAGATAGTAACATAGGGGTCCACCGGGGGAAGGTATTAAATGGCGAAACATCGCCTACCTTTCATGTAGGTAATAAGTGACTACTTACTATCTCTCATCTTATGCGGGGAACAGTTATATGCGTGAATGACAGAAGCCTTGAATTAGTTGGACTTGTAGCTAGTGTCCTATAATTTATATTATGGTAGAATTAACCACCGTATAAGGTATTAAGTGACCAATGAGGTCTGCCTTGGGGAATCAAGTGATTGGAAGCATCCGCTCTTACCTTACATAGGTAACAAGGTCTTAAGTGGCTATATATAAAATAGTACCCCTTGTGTGATAGTTATAAGTTAGTTTCCCGCCTCTTGACTAGTTTATGGTGGTTATAAGGTTGCATATTTTTGCGTAAACGTTATATCTTAATATTGCGATATCGCAAGGTGCGGACTATTGCCTTGGGTTTTGTGGTTAGTCATCATGTGTAAATATCTACAAGGTTAGGTTAGAATTACTAGCCTTGTTAGACATATGTTTTGGTTTTAACCAAACAAAGTACATTTGTGTATTGTACACAATGTTTTACATTTTCTAATCACCAGAACTTGTGTTTCTGACCCCTCCTCATAACAACTCTCAGGTTTATCTCAAAGAAAATAGGTCTTAGCAAGCGTTCAAGTTTGGTTTCGGTTCTCGTTCTCTCATGTCGATATCGATTCAGTGACATGCCTTGAGGTAGTCGCTTTAATCGGTATTTATTATCATATTTCATTTCCACTTTGAGTTAGTTTTATTTTACTTCAATTATGCTCATGCTCATTAATTGCAAGTACCAGATTTATACTCTCCGTGCTTTGATGGGTTTGAGTTTCAATTTTTGTCGAAATTTGGGTCCAGAAAAGTGTGGGGTGCTACATGGTAGTAAGGAATCATTACTATTTCTCAACCTACAAGAAGAGTCATTGTTTATAACGTTAACGTTAGAACAGGGTCATAAGTGATTTGAGGTCCACCATTGGGTATTAAGTGACTGGATGGATCTCCATTCTAAATAAACTAAAATATGGTATCAAGTGACTATAAGGATGCTCGTCCTTACATTTGCCTTGGGGTACTAAGTGACTACTAGGACGTCCGCCTTATATGTTTGTATTGTGTGTTTGTTACATAGACATAACTTGAAAAGTTTACAATTGCCAAATATAGGAAATAGCCTTCTTAACTTACATGTATTTCATTCGCCAAAACTTTATTTTCTTACCACCCTCCTTTTAACATTAATAGGATAGTATGTGAGACAGTTGATTAAGGATAGAGAACGATCTCTCAGAGGACAGGCCTTTTGAAGATCTAGTTACTATGGCTATTTCTTTATTACTATTATTGCTATGTAATTGTGATGAATAATGATGTAGCTTTTTATTTTGTGAGACATGTTGTAATTGACAATTCTTGTTTTAATAATGGTACATCTTATAATTATGACATTATATTTTGTCCCTCCTAGTGTGTGAGATTTTGATTTTTCGTTTTAGACTGCTTTGTATATCTGTTTAAGTAAATCCTTATAATAACCAATGATCCACTTGGTGTGGCTTTAAGTTCCGATAGGCCTTTTCTGGGTCGAAATTTTGGCTCGCTCCGGGCGGGTTGTTACATTTGGTATCGTAGCATAAGTTACCCGATTACGGAGAAATATACGTATGAGAGACGTATTTGTTATTTGAAAAGGTTTTCAAAAACTATATATTTACATATATAAATATATAAGTACTATACCCCCAAAACATACGCAATTATACTAGGCAATCTTATTTTTCTTTCTTTTTGGGCCTTGATACTATCGTAGGAAGTCCACTTAAGGGATTTTCCCTTTTCAGATAGTAGATATGGCCGACATTCAACCCGAGCAGGGAAACCCAGCAAGGCCTCGTTACTTTCCAGAATGGTTCCAACAGTATCTTAGGAATATGGAACAAGTCCATGTTGCCAATCCTACCTAGCAGAACTAGAAGCTTGGCCCGTTGAAGGGGCACTCAATTTCCCTCGCCTTTGAAAAGGTTTTATTAATTTAGGAGGCAATTCATTTTCATGAACTGAGAACTTCTTTGAAGAGAAAGCGTGAATCTCCGAGTGTGAAAGGATTTTGAGGCTACCTGAAGGGAAGATGAACTAAAGTGTAGGGTAGCAGACAAGCAATTGAAGAGGGAAGACCATGAATGGTGGAACTTGATTTCACATGAAAATGTAGGTAGAGTGTTTACGTGGGCAGAGTTTAGGACCCATTTCGAGATCAAATTCCTAACTAATGTATAGAAGACCCTGCAGCTAGAAAATTTTATCCATTTGAAGCAAGGAGGGTTGAATTAAAAAAATATGTGGCAAAGTTTATTGATTTCTCTAAGTTTGGTAGGGTGTCGGTGGATACCCCAATGGATAAAGCCCTTAGGTATGTTAAGGGATTGAATTCACCATTGAAGGAGATGCTTTTGGACCAAGTTACTTTTGGAGCTACGTTTGAAGACCTTGTTGAGGTGGCTATTCTACATTCAAATTAGAATGTTAAGGAAGTTAAGACTACTAATTTGGGAGAGGGTACTTCTAGTAACGGAAAGAATAAGAAAAAGAATTTATGGCTGAAGAAGAAGAAGGGCGGCAAATTCAAGAAGGAGGCCAAGACATGTTCTAGATGCTACAAGAAAGGGCATGAGGCGAAGTACTACAGAGTGAACTTGGCCAAGATATAGTTCAAAGGGAAATGCTTTAACTGTCACGAATATGGACACTTAGCAAGGAACTTCTCTAAGTCGAAGGTAGTACAGAGCGGCTAAAACTATGCCTTATAAGTATCACTGATTCGTAGTTATCCCCCTAGGTATTAGCAATAACCCGCATTGGAACGTATAATTTTATTCTAGGAAGTTCGTTGGGTAGCCTATTTGACTTGGGAGCCACCCACTCCTTCATTTCTAGGAAGATAGTTGATTCTTTGAAACTTCCCTTATCCTTTTCTACCCATCCGATAGAGGTGTCTAACCCTATCAGAGGGACTGTGCATTTTCTATTATTTGTAAGACCTAGTATTGGAAGTCAGTGATGTCGACTTCTTTTGTGATGCATATATACTTGAATTTGAGGGGTATGGTCTTATTTTGGGAATTGACTGGCTATCATTTTATAGGGTTATCCTTAACTGTGATAGGAGAGTGGTTTTTTTGAGAAGCCGTGGAGGCCGCAATGTAGAGATTCCTTTTACGACAAGGATTAAGGATTCAACCTTATTTTCCTTATCTTTTGATTTAGAAGACCATCTTCGTTGTCGGTTGTATGTGAGTCTCCTAATGTTTTGAGGAAGTCGAAGTACTTCCACCCCACTAAGAGATATCATTCAGAATAGAACTCGAAAAGGAATTTAGGCCTATTGCATTGCCTTTGAGGCACATGGCTCCTAAGGAAAGGAGAGAGCTAGACAAACAAATTTCAGAATTATTGCAAAAAGGGTTTATTCGTAGGAGTACCTCATAGTGGGGTGAATCAGTAGTGTTTTCCAAAAAGTCGGGTGGATCTTTAGGGCTATGTATGGATTATAGGGAACCTAAAAAGTTGACCAAAAAGAATAGATATCCCTTACCAAGGGTTGATGACTTGTTTGACCATTTGGGAGGAGCCCAAATATGTTCTAGTTAGACTTGGCTACTGGATTTCACCAATTAAGGATTTCAAATGAGAGTAAGCCCAAGACAACGTTTAAGACGCCGGATGGACTATTCGAGTGAAAGATTATGCCTTTTGGTTTGACAAATGCCCCCACTTTCTTTGTAGACCTAATGAATATGGTATTTCGGGGAAAACTCAATACGATCGTGGTAGTATTTGTGGATGACATCCTTATCTTTTCCAAGGATCATAAGGAACATGAAGATCGTTTGAGAAGGGTCCTAGGAATTATAAGGGAGAATCAACTTAAATCCAAATTCTCGAAATGCCACTTTTGGAGAGGAGAAGTCAAGTTTCTAGGACATATTGTTTCGGAGAAAGGATTAATAGTAGACCCCACTAAGGTAAAGTTGTCCAAGAGTGGAAGATACCTCGCAGTGCGGCTGAGGTTTGGAGTTTCCTTGGGTTAGCAGATTATTATCAGAAATTTATTAAGGACTTTGCGAAGATTACAACCTCTCCAACCCAATTGACGAAGAAGGATCATAAGTTTATATGGACTGAGAAGTGTGGAACTGCTTTTGAGATATTGAAGGAATCTCTCATAAGTGAACCTATTCTTATTATCCCAAATGGAACCAAAATATTTACTGTTATTACGGGTGCATGTATGACTGGTTTGGGAGCAGTGCTCATGCAAGAGGGTAGGGTAGATTCCTACGCAAGTATACAACTCAAGTATCACGAGAAAAGATACCCCGTCCATGATTTGGAGTTAGTAGCAGTAGTTTTCGCTCTCAAGATGTGAAGGCATTGTCTTCTTGGAGAAAAGTTTGAGTTATTCACAGATCATAAGTCTCTTAGGTATTTGTTTTCTCAGCGATATTTGAACATTCAACAGTAAAAATGGATGGAATATCTTGCATTTTTTAGTTTTCCATTCAGTATACCCCGGCGAAGGGTAATATCGTGGTCGACGCTTTTAGTCAGAAGCACGTTGTATTTAGTGCAATCACCAAATGAAGACAATTAGTGTTTTTTTCTAGTTTTAATTTGGGACCACCTTATGAGGAAACTCTAGTATTTCTTGGAGTTATGGAGATAAGACCAGTTTTGATGGAAAGGATCATGAGTGAGCAAGGCCATGATGATGATTTGAGGGCGTTAAAGGAAAAAGTTACTAGGGAGAACCTTTCCCTCATTCTAGCATATATTCTATTGATAATAATGGTAGCTTGAGGAGAGACGGCTCTATTTATGTCCTTATGAGTTTGGAACTTAGAAAGAAAATACTTGAGAAATGTCACAGGTCAAGAATGACCATTCATACCGAAGGTGATAAGACGTTTAGGGACATGGAGAGAAGTTTCTATCGGGAAGGAATGAAGGGAGATGTGGTAAAGTTTGTTTCTTAGATGCTTAACTTGCCAAAGAGTAAAGGCAGAACAAGTGAAGCCTGGAGACTTTTGTCACCCTTGGAAATTTCCACTTGGAAATGGGAGCACATTTCAATGGACTGTATTGATGGGCTTCCTAGGAGTAAGAGGGGAAATGAAGCCATTTGGGTGATAGTGGAACGGTTAACGAAGAGTGCCGATTTTATTCCTATCAAGAGAAAAAGGACTGCCACATTGTTAGCTCAGTTGTATGTTAAAGAGATTTTTAGGCTACATGGGATTCCAACTACTATAGTAGTGGTCGATACCCGTTATTTACTAGTGAGTTTTGGAAGAGTCTTCAAGAAGCATTGGGAATGACCCTAAGTTTGAGTACGCCTGTCATCCGCAAACAAATGGCCAGATAGAGAGAATTATTAGAGTTTTGAGGATCTTCTTAGAGCTTGCATAGTCGACTTCGGAGGAGCATGGGAGCAGCACTTACCTTTGGTTGAGTTTTCATACGAGAATAGTTACCATGCGATGATTGGTATGGCCCCCTACAAAGCTTTTTCTTAAATCAGACCTTATCCACAATTCCACAGAGGTTATCACTTTGATCCAACAAATAATGAAGGTTTCCCAAGACCGATATAAGTCATACGCAGATAGGAGGAGGAAAGAGTTAGAATTGATGTCGGAGATTTGGTATTTGTCAAGATTTATCCTCTCAAGAAGATAGTTTTGTTTGGGAAGAAGACTGGGAAGTTGGATCCTATCCTGTCTTTAACTGGGTTAAAGAACCAATGTCCTTTAAAACACCGTTCACGATAAAGCCAAAATCACATTCCATTTCATCAGCCTTTAACCGTAAATTAGCAAGTGAACAATTCCCTAAGTATTAACCCCGAAGGCCGAAACCAACATCAGGATCAATACCCCTGAAACCATTCAACTTAACTAATCTCTAGTTAGTTTCTGATTTTCTTAACTCCATTGGGTTTAA
This sequence comes from Allium sativum, assembly GCA_030737875.1. Taxonomy (NCBI): domain Eukaryota; kingdom Viridiplantae; phylum Streptophyta; class Magnoliopsida; order Asparagales; family Amaryllidaceae; genus Allium; species Allium sativum. The sequence goes on along the minus strand of CM060921.1, from coordinate 326,571,019 downwards.
GAACAGTATTATTAAAGATACCATTCACGACAAACCCAAAATCCAATTTATTTATTTAAAAATATTGGATTTTTTATTCTAGTTCAAAACTAATTCATTTCAACAAAAATACATTTTTATCTTTTCAAATATGGGATTTTTCATCCCGATTCTTTCCAAATCATTTATTTTGATTTTACATAAATTATTAATATTTTAATAATTTTATCAAGGCCTGTACAGTAGATTTCCATAAACGGCCATCGAACTGCACTTACAGCGACCTTTTCCAAATTTGATTTGGACATAATTCCAAATCCAACCATTAGATTTCAAATCTCTAATATTTGTTAGAAAGCTCTTTTCGATACGAACCCAACAGTTCTAGTTTTAGGAGAATCCGACGGTTGGATCTCCCGTAATGTCCATTCGAAGTCAATGGTCGAAATTCGCGAACTACCGCAGCGCGACGCATTCTATTCAGGCCATTATATTATATATATATAATATATATATTTCTTCGATTTCCATTTAAAACGTATTTTATAAATCGTTTTAAATTCGTTTTTAAAGCGATTTCAACTTCATATTCAATTTCAAAAAAAAATTGAATATTCCATATCATCGATATATAAATGATAGTATTTTCAAAACATTATATTTTGAAATCAATTCCTTTTCGATATTCATTATAAAAATGAATAAAATCGATATAACTATCATTCACGTCAAAATGGCGTTATCTAATCAACACGGCTATATATATTTAAATATATTCGTGTCCATCCCAAATCGTACATCAAAATCACATTTTTGATCCATTATTGAATATTATTTTAAAATATTCATTATTTTAAAATATTCGTTATTTTAAAATATTCATTCTTTCTGAACTGGAATCAGATACAGCCAACTACCATATAATGTTATTATATGGATTTCATACAACACACGTACACAACAACAACCAAACACAGTCAACCATCATCCATACTGCATTTTACACTATATATGCATTAAATATAAATATTTAATGCTTACACAGCTTGTCTGTAACGACCAAGATTTTTGGACAATTTATTCTAAATATTTAGTATGGTTTTAAATATTGAATTCATAGTATAAATGGTATTTTATTGGGTTATCGATTAAATAATCGAAATACGATTTATTTTGATAATTATCGAAATACGAGAAGTTTGAAATAATGCAATTCGAAGATAAAACTGAATCGGAACAGTTCAGATGATCAATATATATACTATTTAAATATGAACGATGATAATAGAAATTCATTGTGGAAGAATTTATTTGTTTTGAATTTAAAATGATTTAATATGGCTATTTTAAATATACGTTCAAATAAAATTGTATAATCTATTTCATTGAATTCAGAATAGTGAATAATGTTGGGAACATCAGTTGTTTTGCTCAAATTGTGGTTCGGGGTTTTAAATTAAAGGACCACGATATAGTTTAGTTTTTTTTAAAAAAAAAAAATCAAATCAGAACTTTAATCAGCCGACCTACATTTGAAAATCTCGCAGCCTATTTCCTTTCTCGAGCAAAAAATCTTGTCTTCCATTTTAATATCAACGAAACAGGAATTTAATGGCCTGTGTACAACATGTTTCCCTTATCACCTATATATATCCATCGCGATACCATTCTCTGCCTAAGCCTTTCATTCTCGTTTATCAAAAACCAAACACCGAAAGCCATTTACTTCCATCCTCTTTTCCAGTAAATTTAATCAAAGAAATAAAATCATAAATCGCGAATTCAAAGGTTGCGAGTTTCCCTGGAGCTCGAACACGGTCTTGGATCACTCGCGCACAGGGGCAGGCGAAGTGGGAGCTCGACACAGTGGTGGAACTCGAAGTTGATGTGTGGACCTAGGGCATGTAGCAGGACATTTGTGGAGTTCGATTCAGGGGAAATCGAGGGTGCGATTTAGGAATTGGGGAGTGCGATTTCTGGGAAGGTCAACGATGGTGGAAGGCGAATTGGAAGGATGCGAACGCATCCTGGGAGTCGCGATGGGGTTCATGTGAGCTGGAGCAACAGTATTGAGTCGCGGTTCAGGCAAAGAGATTCAACATCGATTTTGGGGTTTGCATCTTCGAGGGCAAGCATTGGGATTCGATGACGGTCATATTAAAAATGCCTAAAGGAGTTTGTTGTTTCTTTTGTTCTTGGAGAAGAAGAGTTATTCGATAATATAAGGCAAGGAGAAATCAAATGAAATCATCTGTGTGGAGTTCGAAGACTCGGAAATCGATAAAAGGGAATTGAAATTTGGTTTAAGCAAAATAAAATCCTGGTGAATAAACCTCACTCACCTTTAGAATTATTTTTATTTCATTAAAAATAATTGTTTGTTGCTTGTGTGAATGCTTTCTGGTTGTTTTATATATATTAGTTATTTAGGCTATATATATATATATATATATATTGGGTTGATTGGTTGGTTGGATTCCCGCAGTCTCATTAGCGGATGCCCGCAGTTTCATAGCGGATGATTACCCTATACGTCCCACGCTATGATTAGTGGATGACCTTCTATACCACGATATTCTGCCACGAAGCAGAATGGGTATTATTTATGTGCTAACATCTGTGGATGTAGGAAAAACAGGTTGGAGGAATCCAACTGGATTCCTCAAAAATATATTATCTGTTTGTTTATTTGTTTGCATATATATTGTTATATATGATGTGTTAGAAAAATAAATAATTGGTTGCTTTGTGTGTTTAAATATCACTGGGCTTAAGTAATGATATTTAAAAATATCGTGGAAGGATATTTGAGATTTTAAAAGGAAAAATTCTATTTTTAAATAGAATTTGAATTTTTAATGGAATAAAAATATAAAGTTGTTTTTGAAAAATAAAACAAGTAGTTTCTTTATAAACGAAGTTTATAAATAGTTCTTTTATAACGAAGTTATAAATGAAGTGAAAAGAATTATCATTTGATAATTCAGAAATAGAAATACAAGTGTGAAATTGGAATTTGAAATGAAATCTCAAAATAGGATGTGAAATGAAATTTTTAAATATATAACTCAAATGAAATTTGAGTATAACATTTGAATAGTAGAATTAGAAAAGGAGTTTAAATATTTGAATTTTAAAAGGAGATTGAATATTAGAAATTCAAATAGAAGTTCAAATAGAATTTGAATAGACGAAATTAGAATGGAAAATAGAATTTGAATTCAAGGAATTAAAATAAAATTTGAATTCAAAGGAATTCGAATAAAGAAATTCAAATAGAGATTTGAATGTAGAATTTCAAAATAGAATTTGAAATAAACTTTGAAAATAGGATTTTCAAAGAAGAATTGGAAATAGAATTTCAAATAGGATTTCAAAATAGGAAATCCAAATGGTTTTGAAATAGAATTTGAATTCAAGGGAATTCAAATGGATTTGAGTGAAGAAATTCAAATGGTGTTGGAAATGAATTTGAATATTAGAATTCAAATGGAAATGGAAAATGAAATTTGAATATAAGAGATTCAAATTGAATTCAAATAGGATTTAATCTATGGGATTTGAATATGAAATTCAAATGGGTTTTGAACTATGGAATTTTGAATATAGAATTTAAAAAGGAGTTTGAATATTTGAATTCCAATAGAATTCAAATATAGAAATTGGAATATAGAAGTTCAAATGGAATTTAAATATAGAGTTTGAACAAGAGAATTCAAATGAATTCAAACATAGAATTTGAATATAGGGAATTCAAATAGAAATTCAAGTATTGAATTGGAATATCAAATAGAAAAGGAATTGGAATTTGAATATAGAATTCAAATAAAAGTAAGATTGGAATTTGAATCAAGGAATTCAAATAGATTTAAAATGGAGTTGAATTCATTTTAAAGAAGTTTAAAGGTTTATATATATAAATATAATTAAAACGAACTCGCCGCAGCGCTGCAGTTCGAAAAATAGCGATTCGAACTTAAATCGAGTATACAGGACTCAATTGGAGTCGGATCTCTTTGAAACAAGAAACGTCAGGACCGGTTTGATAATAGTTTTCTAATGAAAGAGAAAAATATGAATTTCGTCGTATAGATTTTGAGTTATGTCAAAATCAAATTTTCAGAAAAACAGCGCCAGAACTATTTAAAAACCATAACGGTTTATTTCATTTTATAAAAGGATTTTAAGCTAATAAAATCCGAATTTCTATTTAGAAAATTTCAGATTTGAGTTATAAAATATATGTGAACTCAGGTGGAGTAATGAATTGATTTTTGAAACAGAAATCAGATTTTTGATTATTGAATAGAATTAACTAATAGGAATTAGTAAATGAGATATTGAATTGATCTTGGGCCTTAAATAAGTGAATTCGATTTGAAAATTTATATTCGAAATAGAAAAGAGAACTAGAATTGAAATTGAAATTCAATTTGGTTATGAACGAGTTAAATTTTTGTTTGAACATGTTATGTTCAACAAAGAAGTGAAATAGGCAAAATGACTAATTAAAGAATAAATGGGCGAAACTGAATTCAAACGATTAGATGGTATTGAATTGAATTGAAAACAGGTGAACATGTGTTAGACAGGTACATGATGAAGTATATGAAGATTTTAATTTGTGTGCCCAACAAAAAGGTACATGTTTAAATTCATATATGAGGTTTTATGCGCCGTATCGGCTAGCCGCTTGGCTTTTTTTTTCTTTTTTTCTTTTGAGATAAGAAGGACCGGGAAAGCTATTTGAAATTTCCCGATGCTCCCGATGCAGGGGAGGTTATGGCGAAATTTTCCAGAAATTTAAGGAGTTAGAATATTTTTAAGATATTTTGATAGTTAGAAATCATTGTATCGACGTATAGAATTCGATAGGTAAGTGAATATAAAAATCGAATATTGTAAACAAAAAGGGAAATCTATAAATTAGAAATAGAAAGCGAACTTTATACATGTTTTAAAAATGAATAATTGGATTATATAGGGTGTTTATTTGAGGTAAGTGGTTTTGCCGTTTTGAAGTTGAGGATGTTTTTCAGTTAAGGTCTGAGAGGTAATTTTACCCCAACTTGATTGTTTTCATTTTTAATGGATAAATAGCGAGATCCAGTCTCGAAGAGAAGTGTTTGAAAAAATGTTAGTGGAATAAAATATTTTGGGTTGTTGTAACAATGTTTTACACAGCATTCATTTTAAACCCAAGTGATGGAATTTTGGAAAAATAAAAGTAAATATTTCCTGAGTATAATTAAAATAGTCGGAATAGAGATAAGTGATTGTAATTGTTTTCGATTGCAAATAGAGACATTTTCTAATATATAGAAAATAAAAGAAGTTAATATTTGGAAACGTTTTCCAAATGACATAAGAGGCAAGATGATTATTGAAAATATTTGGTTAACAAATATTGATTGAGAAAATGGAGAAGTGATTTAATTAATGAATATTAATTAAAGAGCCCAGTGATTTGTTTGATATGTTTGGATGAACACTTGTTTTTATTCGATAGTTAAATCACAGACTATCGAAGTTTTTGACCATCGTTGTCAATATGGAGAGACCGGTTGGATTATTATCCGAAGAACCACTCCGTATCGGCATAAGCGTTGCGAACCAAGTATGCTGAATATATTGAAGACGGAGTAAAGTGCAAGGACTTTTTCTATTACATAGAAATAGTGCCTTCGGTTTCGTTCAATCCCAGAACGAACGTAAATGGACGAATGTCTGACAGAGTATTTCCAATGATCAAATGGGTTGGTCTGTATGAATATATATGGTTGCAACGGATTTATCCCTTAGCATAATATCCAGAATATTTGTGCAAACTCAACAAGTGATTAACGGATCTGACAATGTGGCATTCAAAGTGATTGTGCTATCAATGAATGGTAAGTATTCGTAGCCTCAGGCCTCAACAACCGGGAAAGGACAAAAATCGGGCAGGCAGCATGGCTATGTGGGTCGCACCCATTAGGATGTATAATCACCTATCTAGAGGTTCATTTAATTTCTTATTCTATTCGATGTTATCCCAGTCGGGAGACGGTTGCTGATCCCAACCGTTGGTGATATACACTCGATACACTCAAGCGAAATGAGTGGTCGGTCATGTGTGGGCCGGGTTACAAGATGTTCTTGTTGAACCCAGTGTATTCCTCTCTAGAGATACACTAGCGGAAGGTTGTTCCATACCTTGTCATGTTGGAATTCCAATCTCCAATAAGCGCCATGCGGTTTTTGATTTTATACTATATATGTGGAGCGTGAGATGCAAGCGTTCTGCTATTTGGTTATTTACTTGATGTAGACATTATTATAATATCACTGGATTTTCGTATCAAAGTGTTTTGGGTTATAGTAAGGTAAAAACCGTCCATGTTTATGTGTGGGCCGGTCTTACTATTATCTTTTCTTTGAAAGGATTTTAAAGGTTAAACCAATGATTTGAGTTTACTCACACCAGTCCCATGACTGACCCAGAGTTTATTTTGTTTTGTTTTCCCTAAACTCTTGGGTGCCCAAATTTGTACGGGCAGTCAAGTAGTCAGGATTTCACAGATTCAATTGGAGGAGCTGGAAGCAGGAGGCCTCACCAGTAGATGTAGATTATCGTATTTCCGCTGTGTACTATGTTGTATCTGGAAACAGGTGTTTATAACTGTTCCAGAAATGACTGTTGTGCTCTGATGATGGTATGTATATAAAGTTACTGATTTGTATTTCAAAAGTTATGTTATATAATATATTTTATTCGTTCCGCTGTGAGTTGTGATCTTCGTTTTTCTTCTATTCTAATATTTCTTTCTTTCTATTTCTCATCCTCTAACTTCTTTCTAAAAATGATTCGTATTTCTGTGCAATTTGGGTTGGACGTGTGGTGTTTTTAGTCAACTCAGATAGCACGGATTTGCGGGCCGTTACATTGTCAATCAATCGATCGCATACAACTAAATATTGGGATTAGTGTAAGTCCAATTTCATCCCAATACCCGTGTGGGGTTTCAATCAACAAATAATGAATTTTATTTGTGTATTTGGGCGTTGTGTAAAATTTATCGTCCCAATCAATATCAGTCAAATGTGTGTACATAAACAAATCGTCCAATTTGTTTATAAATATTTATTTTATTCATATACACGTTAAAAATTATATTTTTAACTATAAAATATTTATTTCCATTCCACATCACACAATCAATTTTTACAACATAATCAAACAAACAAACAAGTCGTCCATGGTTTGTGGACGACGGATGTCGGGTGCTGCTAAGCACCGTCTGCATCCTAGTATATACTTTAACTAGAAAATAAACTAAAGTGAGAAGTTCTCACCTTTGGGATCCACTCCTCCCTTCTCTATTTCTAAACGGTTTGGATTTTCCAGAAATTCCAATGCAGTCTTTTCTATTTTGTTCATATTAAAAAACACATTTTTAATATGATGCTTATATTGTAAAGATCACATTTTTATTTAACCATTCAAACAATAGAAATCGTATTTTTAAAAATTTTATTTTTATTTACCTTTCATACATATAAAAGTCTTATTTTTACCTCGCTTCCTAGATAACAAAAACCATATTTTTACTACTCTACATAAATAAAAATCATATTTTTTTTCACATTCAAAAATCATATCTTTCTAGAACAAAAGATTATATTTTTATATGGATGAAAATTATATTTTTACTCTGCTACTTCATGCATAAAAATCTATTTTTTTTCTTCCTTTATAAAAATCCTAGCTTTTCCTGATCAAAGCTCTAAACTTTTCCAAATCAAAATCTAATCTTTACTTGTTTTAAAAATCATATTTTCTCTCTCTATAAATTGCATTTTCCTATAAACTGAAATTATATATATTTTCTTTCAGAATTAATCGAAGAAAGGCAAAGGAGTGAAGAAAACGAAAAAACAAAACTTACAGTAAAAAAATTCTAGATCGAGAGGGGGGTGCTGTGGCAGCCGCCGGAGGTCGGAGGGGGGGAAGGAGAGTGGCGGCGCGGCTGTTGGCGGGCTGAGGGAAGTGGCGGCGATGATGAACAGGAAGAGGGGGCGGCGTTTCGTCGATCGCGTGGAGGGGGGGGTTTCTTCTGAACGATGGGTTGGAGTTCTAAATGAGGGGCGAGAGAAATAAAAAGGGGATGGGCCCTATATAAATTATAATTTAATTGTTTTATTTTTCGAAAAAACAACTTTTTAGTTTGAACTCTAAATCACATCCAACAACTGTCGCCGTCAGCTAATTACCCCCATTCTGAACCCAATAGGATATGTCCGGTAAGCCCATTCGATTGTTTCGATCAGTTTCCATCAAAATCAAAATATAAATCTATATATTGAATTTGGATGCACATTTTAATTTACCGGGGCCACATACTAACTCTAAAAATTCCCGAAAAATTATTTCTAGCTTCATATTGATGATACGGTCCTAACAAAACTAATTTCGTCAAATTTGAAGAACGTTTGAAAAATGGCCATATCGTGGTCGATCCAAATTGACTGAAACTGTTAAATCACGTTTAGCTTCGCCACGTTCACATATTGATTCAGAAAATTATGAAAATTGGAATCTAGCAATAACTTGACATCCTGGATGTAACAAAACTGGTTTCGTCGAAAACGGAGGTCGTTTACAAAATTTTCATTTTTAAGGGCTAAAATTCCATAGCGATTATTCTGAATTTTAAACTGGGCATAACTTTTTATTCCCGCTATGAAATTTCAATTTTTCGGATTCGTTGGAAAGATATCCTCAAATAGATTCTAATATTTTTGGTTTCGTTAAAATTCGGTTTATTTTGAATCCTGTACATTCATTTGAAATTTGAAATCGAATATTCGAACAACCGCGCCATTTAATTTAAAATAAATATTTATATTCTAACATCGATTCAAATAAATATTTCCATTCTAATTCTATTCAAAATAAATTTCTCATCGTTATTATTTAAAATAAATCATTTTAAATATTCAAAATTCATCAAAATTGCCAAAAATAAAAATTTTAAATTGGTTTTGATTTCCCGGGTTGTTACAATCTCCCCCACTTAAAATCTTTTCGTCCCCAAAAAGGAACGGAGCTGAAAGTTGTTTAACAAATCAACTCAACTTTCAGTTTGGCTTTCATCCTTCAACTTTTCAGTTTCTAAGAATTTTCCAATTCTTCAAAAATTTGGCTAACACCCTAAATTTTTGAAAAATTTCGCCATAACCTCCTTTGTACGGGAGCACCCGGAAAATCCCCAAACCGCCACACAAGCCTCTCCAATCAAAAAGAAAAAGAAACAGCCGAGCGGCTAGCCAATCGGCTCATAAAATCATCAAAACCCCAAGAAATACAATAAACATATACCTATTTGTCGGGCAAACAATTTTATTCCTCTGCTTAGCTTCCCTGCTATGACCAATTCAATTTATATACATGTATATGCTTGTAATTCCAAACAATTTTCAATTCAGTTCAACATTTGATACAATTTGGCTAAGTTTACCTTTCGTTTACATAATGGTTTTATTAGATAACAATTAATCATACAACACAGCCATCAATCAATTAGTGGATTAACGTTTCAAATTCATAATTTTGAGATATATATATATATACAGAAAATCATGTCTTTGATGCCAATTCACAACAGTAGACCTTATCTAGTTTTAGTTCTCACACCAGTCTAATGGAAATATATAGGCATCCCGCTTTCGAAACTCGAACGCAAGTGATGATGATGACATGCCATCATCAGAACCATTTCTGGACGACTAGAGTATGATTCTATATCTATCCAGTATATTAAAACTTCGTATACACATGGATCAGACGTATATGCAAAATCTTTATATACTTGATTGCCCAAATTCAATTTAAAATAAAATATTCAAATACGAATAAGGTTTAAATTTTCAAAACAAAAATTGTTTTCATCTTTATTATAAAAACATCACCCTTCACACTCATTCTAGGATACTACTAATCCTATCTCTAACGAGTCATTCTCTTTGGATATCACTAATCCAATCTCTAATGAATTCTTTCGTTTGGTTCTAATGTGCCTTGTTCTCGAGCTCTGTAAACCAAAGCTTCGATACCAAATGAAGCGATCCAAACTTCCCCGTGAAGGAAAGCCCGGACTGTTTTGAGAACAAGACGAATCAGAACACAAACAAAAGAACATTTCATTGTTATTACAACAATTTACATCAGAATACAAGAATTACAGAGTATGAATAAATATTACACATTTACTAAATATCAGAGATTTACAAGTTACAATGCAGCGGAAAATAATACAAAACACAACTGAAAGGAATATACAGATACAGAGTTTTCCGAATATCACTTCAGCTGTAAATCAGGATCCTGTGAATATAAATCCGCAAAACCAAAACTACAAGCTGCCCGTTTGGAAAATAAGGGCACCCAGAGTTTAGGTTAAAACAATAAACTCCAGGTCAGTCATGTGACTGGTGTGAGAACTAAAACAGTTATTTAAAACTTTACTTTAAATCAGATATATCAAGGGACCACGCTGTATAACACGGAACGGGTTTCCTCCTAAGAATTCCAGTGCATATAACAAAACAGCGCAATGCTTTTTGGAAAAATGAAGCTATTATAAGATCCGGGTCCCATCACACAATGCAACGTAAGCCGGAGGATAGGGTTTTCCCTTATAATAGCCAAACATGCTTAGTACGTTTAAAACAAATCATTTGATACTATAATAAGTGCGTAGTGTATAAAACAACTTCAAATATAATTGTATCAATCCTAGACGGCATGGGTACCATATATCATGTCGCCAATACCGGGCTCTACAATCAAAACCGCAAATGTCACATATTGGAAGTTGGATTTCCATCTGTGAACCAGGGAAAGGGATTGTCCTTACTGCTTCGAGACGCTCTAGCCTGCCCCTCAGGACCCAGACTCGGGTGGGCCCTTGGATCATCAGGGACAATACATTTCCCCGCCCTATGGGGCGTAAATAAGCCAAATGACTCCATCGGCCCCGGAACGACCGATATAACCGAGGCGCCTCGCTATCCATCATCCATATAAGCAAAATGTCTGGGCATGTAAAACCCAAAACACCACTCCTACCTAGAAGGAAACGCATGTCCTCCTTGAAGTCCTCTCTCGTTTCTGGTCTACACCGGGGTGTGAGGCTCGCGAATTAACGCTACACAAAGCTACGCTATATCAAAGCCGTGCTTTGATCATCAACCACAAGACTCTGCTTTTCAATAGAAGCCTTGATCATTTGCATCTCAGCATGCCACACAGGCAATTCACGCTATGCAACTGATGTCTGTCAATCACACAGAATGAAATCTGATGTCAGACACACATCCATTTACAAGTTCGTTCTGGGTCTGAACGAAACCGGAGGCACCTTATTCCTCATCCCATATGTCCAATACAGGAGAGAGATCTTCGTATATCCGGTCGATCTCCAAGTATGTCTGGACGATCACCACTTATTACCTTATCTTGGGTGTACAGGCCAATCAAGACATCAGTAATCATCCAAACGATGTGAAGACCTCCGGCCTTCAACCACTGTCTTCATCCTCGACACATCGTCGAATTAGTTATTCAGAATGGGATAAACTCGGTCTTTCTGAATAACTCGCGTATTTAATAAACAAGTGCTATAAAAACACAACATACGCCTTATTCCAATTCAGAATATTTCTTTATCCAAATATTCTTATATTTTGGGAAAGGTTCCCATTAATTTTATCAAAGATAAATTCTTTAAAATTATTCTTTAATCTTCCTTTGAATATCAATTCAAACCAAATTATGGTTTATCCAAACTAGTCGAGATTAGCGCACCTTACCGAAGTACTCATTTGTTTAACTTCCCAATCCCAACCTATTCATCCCATGAAGCAAAACTAGTAATACTTCATGTCTAACACCATGGTGTTATCGGTAAATTCAATTACCATTTCTCGTTCAAACCTAACTAAAGATTTAATTATCGCCTGGAGTAAAACTGGTGGTACTCCATTCTCGATCATTTCAATCTAATTAAAGATTCATTAAAACTCCACTTGGTTTTAATCTTCCCAAAAATAAATATTAATGATTGTTTAACTTGGGAAATCATATCCTGTCTTTAACTGGGTTAAAGAGCCAATGTCATTTAAAACACCGTTCACGATAAACCCAAAATCACATTCCATTCCATCAGCCTTTTACCGTAAATTAGCAAGTGAACAATTCCCTATGTATTAACCCCGAAGGCCGAAACAAATATCAGATCAATACCCAGGAAACCATTCAACTTAACTAATCTCTAGTTAGTTTCCGATTTTCTTAACTCCGTTGGTTTAAGAACAGTATTATTAAAGATACCATTCACGACAAACCCAAAATCCAATTTATTTATATAAAAATATTGGATTTTTTTTAATTCTAGTTCAAAACTAGTTCATTTCGACAAAAATATATTTTTATCTTTTCAACTTTAGGATTTTTCATCCCAATTCTTTACAAACCATTTATTTTGATTTTACACAAATTATTGATTTTTTTAATAATTTTATCAAGGCCTGTACAGTCGATTTCCGTAAACGGCCATCGAACTGCACTTACAGCGACCTTTTCCAAATTGATTTGGACATAATTCCAAATCCAACTGTTATATTTCAAATCTCTGATATTCGTTAGAAATCTCTTTTTCATAAGAACCCAACGGTTTCGGTTTTAGGAGAATCCGGCGGTCGGATCTCCCGTAATGTCCATTCGAAGTCAATGGTCGAAATTCGCGAACTGCCGCAGCGCGGCGCGTTCTATTCAGGCCATTATATTATATATATAATATATATTTCTTCGATTTCCATATAAAACGTATTTTATAAATCGTTTTAAATTCGTTTTTATAGCGGTTTCAACTTCATATTCAATTTCAAATCAAAATTGAATATTCCATATCATCGATATATAAATGATAGTATTTTCAAAACATTATATTTTGAAATCAATTCCTTTTCGATATTCATTATAAAAATGAATAAAATCGATATAACTATCATTCACGTCAAAATGGCGTTATCTAATCAACACGGCTATATATATTTAAATATATTCGTGTCCATCCCAAATCGTACATCAAAATCACATTTTTGATCCATTATTGAATATTATTTTAAAATATTCATTATTTTAAAATATTCGTTATTTTAAAATATTCATTCTTTCTGAACTGGAATCAGATACAGCCAACTACCATATAATGTTATTATATGGATTTCATACAACACACGTACACAACAACAACCAAACACAGTCAACCATCATCCATAGTGCATTCTACACTATATAAGCATTAAATATAAATATTTAACGCTTGCACAGCTTGTCAATCAATCGATCGACATACAACTAAATATAGGGATTAGTGCATGTCCAATTTCATCCCAATACCCGTGTGGGGTTTCAATCAACAAATAATGAATTTTATTTGTGCAGTTAGGCGATGTTTAAAATTTATCGTCCCAATCAATATCAGGCAAATGTGTGTACATAAACAAATCGTCTGATTTGTTTATAAATATTTATTTTATTCATATACACGTTAAAAATTATTTTTTTAACTATAAAATATTTATATTCATTCCACATCACACAATCAATTTTTACAACACAATCAAACAAACAAGTCGTCCATGGTTTGTGGACGACGGGTGTCGGGTGCTGCTAAGCACCGTCTGCATCCTAGTATATATTTTAACTAGAAAATAAATTAAAGTGAGAAGTTCTCACCTTTGGGATCCACTCCTCCCTTCTCTATTTCTGTACGGTTTGGATTTTCCAGAAATTCCAACGTAGTCTTTTCTACGCTGTTCATATTAAAAATCACATTTTTAATATGATGTTTATATTGCAAAGATCACTTTTTTATTTAACAATTCAAACAATAAAAATCGTATTTTTACTTCGCTAACTTCATAATAAAAATGTATTTTTATTTACCTTTCATACATATAAAAATCCTATTTTTACCTCGCTTCCTAGATAATAATAATCACATTTTTACTACTCTACATAAATAAAAATCATATTTTTTTTCACATTCAAAAATCATATCTTTCTAGAACAAAAGATTACATATTTATATCGATAAAAATTATATTTTTACTCCGCTACGTCATGCATAAAAAACTAATTTTTTCTTCCTTAATAAAAATCCTAGCTTTTCCTAATCAAAGCTCAAAACTTTTCCAAATCAAAATCTAATGTTTACTTGTTTTAAAAATCATATTTTCTCTCTCTAGAAATTATATTTTCCTATAAACTGAAATTATATATATTCTTTCAGAATTAATCGAAGAAAGGAAAAGGAAAGAAAAATAGAAAAACAGAACTTACAGTAAAAAAAATCTGGATCGAGAGGGGGGATGCTGTGGCAGCCGCCAGAGGTCGGAGGGGGGAAGGCGAGTGGCGGCGCGGCTGTTGGCGGGCTCAGGGAAGTGGCGGCGATGGTGAACGGAGAGACGGGGCGGCGTTTCGTCGATCGTGTGGGGGGGTTTCTTTTGAACAACGGGTTGGAGTTCTAAATGAGGAGTAGAGAGAAATAAAAAGGGGATGGGCCCTATATAAATTATAATTTAACTGTTTTATTATTCAAAAAAGCAACTTTTTAGTTTGAACTCTAAATCGCATCCAACGACTGTCACTCTTAGCTAATACCCCCATTACGAACACAATGGGATATGTCCGGTAAGCCCATTCGACTATTTCGATCAGTTTCCATCAAAATCAAAAAATAAATTTATGTATTGAATTTGAACGCACATTTAATTTACCGGGGCCACATAATAACTCTAAAAATTCCTGAAAAATTATTTCTAGCTTCGTATTGACGATACGGTCCTAACAAAACTAATTTCGTCAAATTTGAAGACCGTTTGAAAAATGGCCATTTTCTGGTCGATCCAAATTGACTGAAACTGTTAAATCACGTTTAGCTTCGCCACGCTCACATATTGATTCAGAAAATTATGAAAATTGGAATCTATCGATAACTTGACATTCCGGATCCAACAAAAGTGGTTTCGTTGAAAAGGGAGGTCGTTTGCAAAATTTCCATATTTAAGGGTAAAATTCCATAGCGAATATTCTGAAATTTAAACTGGGCATAACTTTTTATTCCCACTTTGAAATTTCAATTTTTCAGATTCCTTGGAAAGATATCCTCAAATAGATTCTAATATTTTTAGTTTCGTTAAAGTCCGGTTTATTTTGAATCATGTACATTCATTTGAATTTTGAAATCGGATTTTCAAACGACCACGCCATTTTCTATTCCGTTTATAATTTAAAATAAACATTTATATTCTAACGTCGATTCAAATAAATATTTCCATTCTAATTCTATTCAAAATAAATTTCTCATCATTATTATTTAAAATAAATCATTTTAAATATTCAAAATTCGTCAAATTTGCCAAAAATAAAAAATTTAAATTGGTTCTGATTTTCTGGGTTGTTACGGTACCCTCCTTGTGTGATAGTTAGAAATTAGTTGTCCTCCTCTTTATTAGTTAATGGTGGTTATAAGGCTTCACACTTATGCGTAAACATTCTATTCCAGTATTGCGATATCGTTAGGTGTAGAGTATTGCCTTAGGTTTCGGGTTAGTCGTCGTGCGTAAGTGTCGACAAGGTTTGGTTATAATTACTAGCCTTGTGAGGCATATGTTTTGGTTTTGACCAAACGGAGTACATCTGCGTATTATAGATAATATTATACATTTTCTACTCACCAGAACTTGTTGCTCTGACCCCCTCCCCCCCCCCCCCCCCCCGCCTCTTCATAACAACTCTCGGTTTATCTCGGGGGAAACGGGTCTTAGCAAGTGTTCAAGTTTGGTTTCGGTTCTCATTCTCTCATGGAAGATATCGATGTAGTGACATGCCTTGAGGTAGTTGCTTTAATTGGTATTAATTATCTTATTTCATTTCCACTCTGAGTTAGTTTTATTTTATTTTGATTATGCTCATGCTCATTAATTGTAGGTACCAGATTTATACTCTCCATGCTTGGATGGGTTTCAGTTTTGATTTTTATCGAAATTCGTACCCAGAAAAGTTTGAGGTTTTACATTTGGTATCAGTTTTTAGGTTTAGACAATCAGAGCAATTAGTAAATTAGGATTAGCGAGGGAGCGTATTCGATTTTCCTTTCTATTTTTCTTTCATCTTTCTTAACTCGACTTTAAATTGTTTCGATGATGGGTTACTCATGGGACTAACTATAGGTTTTAAAACAACTAAGAGCTAGAAATATTTCAAGTTCGAGCACTCAGCCAATCCCGAATTACCTTACCATGTGCCTGGCGATTTTTGTATAAAGAGCATGAGTACGGTATGTAGTGGATTCACTGGATTTGAGCTTGGTGACTAGACAAAAAGCTAGCTACAACTAAGATAGTCGTGATTTCTTGCGTTGGTTTTGTTTTGGAGTTCCAGTTAATAACCTTTCCTTGGTTATAAACGGAAGATTCACGTAAATGTGTCATCATAGTTCGGAATTATAATTACAAGATATACTTATTGGATATTTCATAAAATGAATCCGAATAATCTTTTGATAGAATTATTCTTTTAATCCTTGGTCTTAAAGTTCGGAGAAACTTTAGTTTCTAAAACTATTTTTGAAATAAAAAAGCATTTCATAAATTTTAAACTATGGTTTTTGAGAAAATGTTTAATAAATAACTTTTAGAACTACAAATATAACCATGTTTTGGATTATTGGTTTTGTGTAAATTTTAATAAACAATCTGTTTTAATAGAAAGAAGGAAGTTGGAAGTAAGAAGGAATTCGCCTTAGAATTTAAAACTATCATTATATATTCCTTATGATTCTTAATATTCCTCGACGATTAGAACATGAAAGGGTTTTTCCAATTAGAAATAAAAATGGTAATATTATTAATGAATAGATCTATATTATGAGACCCCAGTTTATGAGTATAGAAATTTATTTCAAAAAGTTTTTAATATTTTCTCTCGAGTAAAGACTGAGGAAAATTCCATTTAGCTTTGGGTATTTGATTTCATGAATCATTTGATCCATCTGACAGATAGGTAAGGGGGAAATTTTCTAGCTGATTTTCTATTTGAAATTTCGTTCATTCTTTGATTGGTCGCAACAATATACAGCTGAACAAGTGGCGTTTAGGAATTAATTCTCGACTCAACAGATGGTGGACATCAACATGAGTTTTTTAATGAAGTCGGGAAGTCGATATGATCTCGTATTGTTTTTTTTTTTTTTTTGAGAAATCGAACCGGGCTGTTAGGCCGAGGTTCAAACCATGCCCAAAATGGACTAGCTGTCGACCGGGCGGTCGATCGCTTTTCTAGGTTTGGATCGACCGCTACTCATAGCTGGGCACGGCCTGTGCCCGACCCGAACCGCTGGAACAATATAAATTATCGTTCCACACTCCCTCTTCCCTCATTTTCTCTCTTAAAATCACCGAACCTAATTTTCCACCATCTCCCAACTTCCAAACCAAATATTTTTAGTTCCATTTCATTCCTAATTTCCACTGAAATTATCGCAGCACGGATCTAAGCCCTTTTACACTCCCTATCTGTAATTTCATTCGCTAATTTCGTCAATTCCTCCAATGGCCCCTCCTGGAGCCACGAATATCCATGCGCAACACCCTTCTTTGATATCGCAAGAGGTTGCATGGTTAGATGGAAGCAAGAGGAAGGTTCAGACCAACTTGGAAACGACCAGTTACGAATTTAGTCAAGGGCGACCGGTGAAGTTCGTCGATTTCGCTCAGATTCAACTGAAAGAGTTTTTCACCGCTGTAGGCCCTGCACCAATCCTACACTTAGACACTTTCGAGCGTGAGTATTTCCCACGCTCCATTAACCTCTTCGATGCTAAGATGGAAGTCAGCATCAACGATGACACTTGCATCATCCAGTTCAAGGTGAAGGAAATACCTATTGGGCTTACCGACCTAGATTTGAATTAGATTCTGGATATTCAGCGGTCAGAGCCTAGTTGGATGCCATTGAGATGGAAGATCCTCGTATTCTTTCTTGTATCTTTGTTAGAGATCTCGGTGTTTGGGACATAGGTAACCTGCGACCCATCGCCCGTTGGATGGTGCGTATTATACAGCAGAATATTATTCCTAAGACGGGAATCTTGGAGCAGATCTACCCTTCTATGCGTCGCGCCACTTATGCTATTATTAGTGGTATTACCATCAATTGGGTGCATGTGCTAATGATTCGTCTTTCTAAGCCATTTGCTAGGACGGTGAGGAGTCACTTCCCTTACAACCATCATCTCAACCGTGTCTTTCGGCACTTTCGTGTTAGGCCGAGTAGAGAGACATTGGTCAAGATGACTCCAGCCACCATCAACCGCGCCACTCTCCGCCATATGGGCATTTAGTTGCCCGCAGCTCCAGTTCCTGTACCTCCCGTTCCAGTCCAGAAGCAGCCTGGCTAGGATAGCCTAGAGATCGCAGTCCTCCGTGACATCCAGGCCAAGCTTCGTGACGTCCGCAAGGAGCAGTGTCGACAGGCCTACAAGATTGGCTGCATTACTTCCATACTATGTTTCTAGCTTGAGCGTGGTAATGGATAGAGTTTTAATCGTGGAGCCCGACCATCTCATAGCACTTAGGCGGTGTTAGCTTGTATATTGTGTATCGTGTATCGTATGTTTCCCTTTCCATCATTTTATCACAGTTTATGTAGTGTGCATTATAACTATTAGTGTTGTCTTTTAAATCGCACAATGATTAATGAGATTCAATGTTTAAAATATTTTGTGTCATTCGCACTTATCTATTTGAATGGAATCTCATTATCTTATTTAGTAATAGTTGTCTTAGAGCTGGAAAGTATAGAATTTTGTAATAGACAAATTTTAGCGAATCACATGTTTTTGCATTGTTTTGTCATGGGTATATTTATTGTTTGTCGCCTGCTCCTTTTAAGCTAAAATTTGTTTTTGAGTTTACTTGTGTGATTTCGGTTTTCACATTTTATGCGATCGACTTCCTTCAATGCTAACATGTGATTTGGATTGTTTAAGTTTCCACAAAACATATTTTTAACTTTTTGCAAATGCTGTTTTAAAAAAACCAATCCTTTTCCTTTTTAAAATTACATGTTTCTGTACGATCTTAATTTCCCATAAAATCTGATTTGTGTATAAACATAGATTTGGGTATGATAGTTTACGTATGTTTAAACATTTGTTTGTATAAAAATAGAAGGTTTAAATATAGTAAAGTATACGTTACCGAAAATTTGATTTTATGCAAGTCCAATATGGAAAGTAGATAGTACTAAAAAGGAATTTCAAATTTGCATAAAAAAATTCAAGCGGTAATTAATTTTTAAAGATTTTTTTTTCAATTTTTAATCACATGAAAAGCATAACGAAGGTTTTTGGATGATTGTTTGCGCGTTTAAGCGTTGCATTAGGAACGACGATGGGTTAAAAACGTTAACGATAACAAGGAAAAGGCTGTTTTGGCCGAGAAAACGTTGTTTTCATATCTTGTTGATGGTATGCACGAGTTATTAATTACCTTATTTTACGTTTTAGAGCTCATGTCAAGCCTCCTTTCAGTCTACAGATGTTAATTTTCAAAGTATTTTTGGGCTATTATGGAATTCTAGCCAATTTTCATGTTTGGAACTTCACGAACGGAGTCCGTATGAAAAAGTTACGGACAAAATACAAAAACGGGAGGAAAATAAATCAGAAGAATATATCTTTATATATTACCATTTATAACCAGCCCTCACTGGGCTAAATCGACCCAGAGTGGTTGACCCCTCTGATCGAAACATTCCAGTGACGGGCTACGGTTGGTGGGTTTATTTTATAATAACAAACTCATATAACGAACGAATATTAATTAAAGTAAATATAACGGTCTAGGGCTATTCTAACCCCTATAAATAAAGGGTTAGGCCTCATCCTTTTGCACACAATTTTGAAGGCAGCAGCGAAGCACTGCCATTTCCCTCTTCGAAATCAAATCTAAATATATATATATAATCAAAACAAACATAGATTGGAGAAGATTATAGTCATGTTTATGTGCAAAGGAGATGGTGCTACGTTTAGTCTTTTCCTCCATTCATATTTCTTCCCTCTTTTCTATTTTCATGCAAATCTACAAATCTAAAAGAATCCTCTTTTTAGAATAATTATAGATCAGTAAGAATATGGGAATTGCAGGCCTAAAGACTTACTTAGATTCAGATTTGAATAGCTTTCAGGTGATTGGGAAAATTATATACATCGTTTATAATAACCTATTTAGTTCGTTTGTAATAGATCTAAGATGTATGCTTAAAAGTTTATCAGATTTGTTTACAGTTTTTGTCAAATCTGAAATAATAAGTTATGGTTTGAATATTGAGTTTGTAGGCATTTTTGATTAGTTAAATTATATTGCCGACAATTGTTCATAGAATTGTTTGTGGTTATTTATACAACTTTGATCCAGATATCAGTCCCAAAATCAATGTCAAATTTGTAATTTTATTCTAGATGCTTAGATTTTGTTTTAATTTGAGGTTTATGTAAATTTAGATTAAAATATTTTGCCTGTTTATGTTTATTGTTGTTGCGTTCTTACTTGGTTATGGTAAAAAAATCTCTTTTTGTTCTTTTTTAATAAAAAGGGCATTGTTTCATATAAATAAGAAATATGTACAAAACAAATAGGAATCGATATGTAAATTTACTTATATTTGTAAGTAGTTTACAACAACCATTCAAAATATATATATATACATAAATATTCCTAATTCTTGTGATTTGAAATATGTTCATATCCTCTTTCTAATTATTTCGGGGCAATTTTACAATAACTGCAGTTATCAACCTTTTTATAAGATTTGGAATCTTAAGCAATATTAAACATAAAAAGGTTTGTTTTGGTTGTTAGTTTAGATGAAAATATGAATGGTTAATAATAATAAAATAAAACATAGTAATTGTGTTAATGCGCTTCAATATATATATATATATATATATATATATATATATATATATGTTCATATTCGTCTGAATCTGCACAAATATATTATTACAATAAATGTTTGTTATGGTTGTATGTTTTAATGGTTTATGTTTCTATGGAAATATAATCCATAGTAAAGGGAAATAGGCATTATGACTGTTCTAGCAATAAACGAATTTGAATTTCTATAAGTAAGGCCATAAATAAAATAAGGAAGGTTGTAACCATCTTTAATTGGGAAAATGAATTAAATAGGATAAAGATGCTAAAATGGTTACAATTTAAATTGTGTTAGGAATAAGAGTTGTAGCTCTAATTAGAGAAGTAAATAAATAATATATATATATATATATATTTATATATATGCAAATATGAAATAAACCGAATTATAGTAATATAGAAAAGTTAAAGGAGCTACAATAAATAGATTGGAATTCAAAATGGGACTGATATAAAAAGTACACTTAATGCCTTAGGAAATATGACCGTTAGGTTCATTAATCAGCATTAATTATGATCAATGGTAATAAATGGCATTTAATGGGTTTATTAGTGCCTTAGGAAAATATGATTGTTAGAGTCATTAATGGCAGGAACCCAAATTAATAATAGTAAAGGAGAAATTAATAGGGATTGATTGTCATAGTGAATACTAAGTTCAATAAGGAAATTGGTAATTAAATACCTTAGGATAAGAAGTTGTAAGTTTTCCTTATCTAATTCTAGTTAATATAGAATTAGTATAATTAACAATCAAGATTGGACTTAGTAGGTTAATGATACGAGGTCAGTTGCCTTATCCGAAAGAAGACCACGCTTTCTAGCAGTCGAGTATCTATACTACTGATGTGAGATACCATTAACTATAGGAACATGTGATGATAGTTAATTACGTAACGATATTTGATTGCGTAACAAGGATTATTTCGTAAAATAAGGTTTATCTCAAGTGTGAGTTATTAAGTAGATGTAGGACCCTCCTTCCATCCCAAAAGAGGAAAACTTAAAAAGGAAATAATCTATAAGTGTAACCCTGCTTCAGGGTAAAGGTAGTTAATTTGGGTACGAACTTGGTAATTCCCACGTTAATCCACTTTCTAAAGGTAGTAAGTGATTGGGGTTTAGGTGCGCCTTGGGAATAGGTATTAAATGACCAGTCCAGAGGTATCAAAGGTATGCCTATCCTGCGGGAAGTATTAAGTGATGAAGTGAGTTATCTAATATGGCCATCTAGATAGTAACATAGGGATCCACCGGGGGAAGGTATTAAATGGCGAAACATCGCCTACCTATCATGTAGGTAATAAGTGACTACTTACTATCTCTCATCTTATCCAGGGAACGGTTATATGCGTGAATGACAGAAGCCTTGAATTAGTTGGACTTGTAGCTAGTGTCCTATAATTTATATTATGGTAGAATTAACCACCGTATAAGGTATTAAGTGACCAATGAGGTCTGCCTTGGGGAATCAAGTGATTGGAAGTATCCGCTCTTACCTTACATAGGTAACAAGGTCTTAAGTGGCTATATATAAAATAGTACCCCTTGTGTGATAGTTATAAGTTAGTTTCCCGCCTCTTGACTAGTTTATGGTGGTTATAAGGTTGCATATTTTTGCGTAAACGTTATATCTTAATATTGCGATATCGCTAGGTGCGGACTATTGCCTTGGGTTTTGTGGTTAGTCATCATGTGTAAATATCTACAAGGTTAGGTTAGAATTACTAGCCTTGTTAGACATATGTTTTGGTTTTAACCAAACAAAGTACATTTGTGTATTGTACACAATGTTTTACATTTTCTAATCACCAAAACTTGTGTTTCTGACCCCTCCTCATAACAACTCTCAGGTTTATCTCAAAGAAAATAGGTCTTAGCAAGCGTTCAAGTTTGGTTTCGGTTCTCGTTCTCTCATGTCGATATCGATTCAGTGACATGCCTTGAGGTAGTCGCTTTAATCGGTATTTATTATCATATTTCATTTCCACTTTGAGTTAGTTTTATTTTACTTCAATTATGCTCATGCTCATTAATTGCAAGTACCAGATTTATACTCTCCGTGCTTTGATGGGTTTGAGTTTCAATTTTTGTCGAAATTTGGGTCCAGAAAAGTGTGGGGTGCTACATGGTAGTAAGGAATCATTACTATTTCTCAACCTACAAGAAGAGTCATTGTTTATAACGTTAACGTTAGAACAGGGTCATAAGTGATTTGAGGTCCACCATTGGGTATTAAGTGACTGGATGGATCTCCATTCTAAATAAACTAAAATATGGTATCAAGTGACTATAAGGATGCTCGTCCTTACATTTGCCTTGGGGTACTAAGTGACTACTAGGACGTCCGCCTTATATGTTTGTATTGTGTGTTTGTTACATAGACATAACTTGAAAAGTTTACAATTGCCAAATATAGGAAATAGCCTTCTTAACTTACATGTATTTCATTCGCCAAAACTTTATTTTCTTACCACCCTCCTTTTAACATTAATAGGATAGTATGTGAGACAGTTGATTAAGGATAGAGAACGATCTCTCAGAGGACAGGCCTTTTGAAGATCTAGTTACTATGGCTATTTCTTTATTACTATTATTGCTATGTAATTGTGATGAATAATGATGTAGCTTTTTATTTTGTGAGACATGTTGTAATTGACAATTCTTGTTTTAATAATGGTACATCTTATAATTATGATATTATATTTTGTCCCTCCTAGTGTGTGAGATTTTGATTTTTTTTGTTTTAGACTGCTTTGTATATCTGTTTAAGTAAATCCTTATAATAACCAATGATCCACTTGGTGTGGCTTTAAGTTCCGATAGGCCTTTTCTGGGTCGAAATTTTGGCTTGCTCCGGGCGGGTTGTTACATTTGGTATCGTAGCATAAGTTACCCGATTACGGAGAAATATACGTATGAGAGACGTATTTGTTATTTGAAAAGGTTTTCAAAAACTATATATTTACATATATAAATATATAAGTACTATACCCCCAAAACATACGCAATTATACTAGGCAATCTTATTTTTCTTTCTTTTTGGGCCTTGATACTATCATAGGAAGTCCACTTAAGGGATTTTCCCTTTTCAGATAGTAGATATGGCCGACATTCAACCCGAGCAGGGAAACCCAGCAAGGCCTCGTTACTTTCCAGAATGGTTCCAACAGTATCTTAGGACTATGGAACAAGTCCATGTTGCCAATCCTACCTAGCAGAACTAGAAGCTTGGCTCGTTGAAGGGGCACTCAATTTCCCTCGCCTTTGAAAAGGTTTTATTAATCTAGGAGGCAATTCATTTTCATGAACTGAGAACTTCTTTGAAGAGAAAGCGTGAATCTCCGAGTGTGAAAGGATTTTGAGGCTACCTGAAGGGAAGATGAACTAAAGTGTAGGGTAGCAGACAAGCAATTGAAGAGGGAAGACCATGAATGTTGGAACTTGATTTCACATGAAAATGTAGGTAGAGTGTTTACGTGGGCAGAGTTTAGGACCCATTTCGAGATCAAATTCCTAACTAATGTATAGAAGACCCTGCAGCTAGAAAATTTTATCCATTTGAAGCAAGGAGGGTTGAATTAAAAAAAATATGTGGCAAAGTTTATTGATTTCTCTAAGTTTGGTAGGGTGTCGGTGGATACCCCAATGGATAAAGCCCTTAGGTATGTTAAGGGATTGAATTCACCATTGAAGGAGATGCTTTTGGACCAAGTTACTTTTGGAGCTACGTTTGAAGACCTTGTTGAGGTGGCTATTCTACATTCAAATTAGAATGTTAAGGAAGTTAAGACTACTAATTTGGGAGAGGGTACTTCTAGTAACGGAAAGAATAAGAAAAAGAATTTATGGCTGAAGAAGAAGAAGGGCGGCAAATTCAAGAAGGAGGCCAAGACATGTTCTAGATGCTACAAGAAAGGGCATGAGGCGAAGTACTACAGAGTGAACTTGGCCAAGATATAGTTCAAAGGGAAATGCTTTAACTGTCACGAATATGGACACTTAGCAAGGAACTTCTCTAAGTCGAAGGTAGTATAGAGCGGCTAAAACTATGTCTTATAAGTATCACTGATTCGTAGTTATCCCCCTAGGTATTAGCAATAACCCGCATTGGAACGTATAATTTTATTCTAGGAAGTTCGTTGGGTAGCCTATTTGACTTGGGAGCCACCCACTCCTTCATTTCTAGGAAGATAGTTGATTCTTTGAAACTTCCCTTATCCTTTTCTACCCATCCGATAGAGGTGTCTAACCCTATCAGAGGGACTGTGCATTTTCTATTATTTGTAAGACCTAGTATTGGAAGTCAGTGATGTCGACTTCTTTTGTGATGCATATATACTTGAATTTGAGGGGTATGGTCTTATTTTGGGAATTGACTGGCTATCATTTTATAGGGTTATCCTTAACTGTGATAGGAGAGTGGTTTTTTTGAGAAGCCGTGGAGGCCGCAATGTAGAGATTCCTTTTACGACAAGGATTAAGGATTCAACCTTATTTTCCTTATCTTTTGATTTAGAAGACCATCTTCGTTGTCGGTTGTATGTGAGTCTCCTGATGTTTTGAGGAAGTCGAAGTACTTCCACCCCACTAAGAGATATCATTCAGAATAGAACTCAAAAAGGAATTTAGGCCTATTGCATTGCCTTTGAGGCACATGGCTCCTAAGGAAAGGAGAGAGCTAGACAAACAAATTTCAGAATTATTGCAAAAAGGGTTTATTCGTAGGAGTACCTCATAGTGGGGTGAATCAGTAGTGTTTTCCAAAAAGTCGGGTGGATCTTTAGGGCTATGTATGGATTATAGGGAACCTAAAAAGTTGACCAAAAAGAATAGATATCCCTTACCAAGGGTTGATGACTTGTTTGACCATTTGGGAGGAGCCCAAATATTTTCTAGTTAGACTTGGCTACTGGATTTCACCAATTAAGGATTTCAAATGAGAGTAAGCCCAAGACAGCGTTTAAGACGCCGGATGGACTATTCGAGTGAAAGATTATGCCTTTTGGTTTGACAAATGCCCCCACTTTCTTTGTAGACCTAATGAATATGGTATTTCGGGGAAAACTCAATACGATCGTGGTAGTATATGTGGATGACATCCTTATCTTTTCCAAGGATCATAAGGAACATGAAGATCGTTTGAGAAGGGTCCTAGGAATTATAAGGGAGAATCAACTTAAATCCAAATTCTCGAAATGCCACTTTTGGAGAGGAGAAGTCAAGTTTCTAGGACATATTGTTTCGGAGAAAGGATTAATAGTAGACCCCACTAAGGTAAAGTTGTCCAAGAGTGGAAGATACCTCGCAGTGCGACTGAGGTTTGGAGTTTCCTTGGGTTAGCAGATTATTATCAGAAATTTATTAAGGACTTTGCGAAGATTACAACCTCTCTAACCCAATTGACGAAGAAGGATCATAAGTTTATATGGACTGAGAAGTGTGGAACTGCTTTTGAGATATTGAAGGAATCTCTCATAAGTGCACCTATTCTTATTATCCCAAATGGAACCAAAATATTTACTGTTATTACGGGTGCATGTATGACTGGTTTGGGAGCGGTGCTCATGCAAGAGGGTAGGGTAGATTCCTACGCAAGTATACAACTCAAGTATCACGAGAAAAGATACCCCGTCCATGATTTGGAGTTAGTAGCAGTAGTTTTCGCTCTCAAGATGTGAAGGCATTGTCTTCTTGGAGAAAAGTTTGAGTTATTCACAGATCATAAGTCTCTTAGGTATTTGTTTTCTCAGCGATATTTGAACATTCAACAGTAAAAATGGATGGAATATCTTGCATTTTTTAGTTTTCCATTCAGTATACCCCGGCGAAGGGTAATATCGTGGTCGACGCTTTTAGTCAGAAGCACGTTGTATTTAGTGCAATCACCAAATGAAGACAATTAGTGTTTTTTTCTAGTTTTAATTTGGGACCACCTTATGAGGAAACTCTAGTATTTCTTGGAGTTATGGAGATAAGACCAGTTTTGATGGAAAGGATCATGAGTGAGCAAGGCCATGATGATTTGAGGGCGTTAAAGGAAAAAGTTACTAGGGAGAACCGTTCCCTCATTCTAGCATATATTCTGTTGATAATAATGGTAGCTTGAGGAGAGACGGCTCTATTTATGTCCTTATGAGTTTGGAACTTAGAAAGAAAATACTTGAGAAATGTCACAGGTCAAGAATGACCATTCATACCGAAGGTGATAAGACGTTTAGGGACATGGAGAGAAGTTTCTATCGGGAAGGAATGAAGGGAGATGTGGTAAAGTTTGTTTCTTAGATGCTTAACTTGCCAAAGAGTAAAGGCAGAACAAGTGAAGCCTGGAGACTTTTGTCACCCTTGGAAATTCCCACTTGGAAATGGGAGCACATTTCTATGGACTGTATTGATGGGCTTCCTAGGAGTAAGAGGGGAAATGAAGCCATTTGGGTGATAGTGGAACGGTTAACGAAGAGTGCCGATTTTATTCCTATCAAGAGAAAAAGGACTGCCACATTGTTAGCTCAGTTGTATGTTAAAGAGATTTTTAGGCTACATGGGATTCCAACTACTATAGTAGTGGTCGATACCCGTTATTTACTAGTGAGTTTTGGAAGAGTCTTCAAGAAGCATTGGGAATGACCCTAAGTTTGAGTACGCCTGTCATCCGAAAACAAATGGCCAGATAGAGAGAATTATTAGAGTTTTGAGGATCTTCTTAGAGCTTTCATAGTCGACTTCGGAGGAGCATGGGAGTAGCACTTACCTTTGGTTGAGTTTTCATACGAGAATAGTTACCATGCGATGATTGGTATGGCCCCCTACAAAGCTTTTGCTTAAATCAGACCTTATCCACAATTCCACAGAGGTTATCACTTTGATTCAACAAATAATGAAGGTTTCCCAAGACCGATATAAGTCATACGCAGATAGGAGGAGGAAAGAGTTATAATTGATGTTGGAGATTTGGTATTTGTCAAGATTTATCCTCTCAAGAAGATAGTTTTGTTTGGGAAGAAGACTGGGAAGTTGGATCCTAGGTTATTGGGCCTTTTCGGATTTTGTATTGGATCGGGATGGCTTACTAAGTGGATCTCCCTGAGCGTTTGTCGGGAGTCCACAACGTTTTCCATGTTTCTCGTCTTCGCAAATGCCTTTATAATTTAGCCGAAAGACTCGAGTTTGACAATATTGGGGACATAGGGAGCTTCGAGTTGGAGTCTAGGGTGCCCGTGCTACTGCAAAGATTGTGGAGCACAGAATCAAACGATCTGCAATAAATCTATTCGACTAGTCCGAGTTCAGTTGGGAGATAACTGTACGGAGGGCACATGAGAAACTAAGGAGAAGATTAGACTTATTCATCCAGAACTTTCCTCAGTAATTAATTCCCCCAATTTATCGTTTTGGTTGCATCATGGATTCTAGATTGGATGGTAGGATATGGATGCAACACAGATGCACCGTGCACTCATATAGAATTAAATGCATTTTAGGATGTTTTGCATATATATCACATCACTTATTAAACTTATACGCTAGGACTGAGCTCATTTTTAGCAAGTTTGTAATTCATAATCACTATGAGTTATAAACGTTTATGGCTATTTTTACAATAACATGGGTGTACAACATGGTTGTTTAGAACGAGTTGTATTCTTCGTACCTTCAAAAAAAATTGGGATGAAATCTCTAATAGGGGAGAGAATGTAACAACCCGTAAAATATACATAATTTAGACATTAGTTAATTTAATTTCAAATATACAGTAATAATTAACAATATATTAATAGGCTGAAAATTGAATATTGGAAAATTGGTTATTAGGCCACGTAAGTATTGTAGTTGTGTACATGGCGAGATTCTTATCCGTTTTCATATTTTATTTACTGAAAACGAAGTCCATGTGCAAAAGTTATTAATAAATCAAGTTGTATGTATATATTAACATACAAAGTTTGAATTTCAAATAAATATATATATATAATCTAGGAATATATTAATCTGAATAAGCATGAAAAGAATTTTCCTTTTGAATTTAGACTTGTGTGTATATATTCATATAAAATAGGGGACTAAAATAATATAATTATGGCAAGAAGTAAACTGAATTAATTAACAAACAGTCAAAAAAGTAACGTATAAGAGATAACTGTCATATGGGCTCGACCTAAAAGGGGAGTCGATAGCCCCTCTAGGAGAGGTGTCGAACGCCCAGGTTGACCTCCCTCCTATGGGGGGGTGTCGACCGCCCTACTACAGGGAAGCCCAATGAGGGCTGTTTTATATAGGGACTTATTTATAAATACTGTCAAATGGACCTCTTACATTTAATCAATTAAATCCAATGGCCTATATACACAATAGCAACTATAAAAGGATCCCCAATCCCTCACTCCAAACCCTACAACCATTTCTCTTAGTGCCTCCTTGATGCCTTTCTTCCATCTCTAATTCCATAAAGATGAAAGGACTTAGGTTTATTCTATTTCTCTAATCTATTCTATCTTCTCAATCTTATTCTAACATAGATTTAAGACTTATCTGGAATTTAGATTCATATGTATGTATATATATAAGATTCTAATTGTGATTCTTATATATATATATATTTGAAAGAATTGGAACACGTTCGTTCTTAAGGGCCAAATCCAAATCTTGTTACATTCAATTTTGATTTTGCTCTTCCTAATAGCTCTGTGAGTGGAATCTATCTGAGTTACTATTTTATGTTGTTTGATGGTTTTAAATTTGGGTTGTTGTGCCTAGGAGGATTTGGGATATTACGAAAAGAAAACATGATTAAACCCCTCAAATCCTCCGTTTATTTTATTGTTCGTAGAAATGATCAATCTAGTTGTATTTGATGTTTTAGGTTGTTGTAATAATAAAAGAAAAACACGATTCTTGTTGTATGATTTTGTATATTTTTAAGATTCCTTTTTGTTATATTTTCGTGTAAATTTGTATGTTTGATTCTGTGCAAAAGGTTAAGAATTGGATAGATTTGTAAATCTAATAGGTTTAAATATCTATTTTTCTAAATAGAGAATTTGAACATTTTATTTACAATATATCTAGATAATAAGGTTTTGTGTATAATCAAACAAGGGATCTATTCAAAATAGGAATTAAAAACATATATGTATATTTGATATATGATGTTATGTTTATCTTTTATTGATTCAATAATCAAGTCAAAACCTAGGTTACAAGTTTGTATGTTGTTGTGGTTGTTTTCCCTATTATTGTCACATGTTAATATGTACATTCATACTATGTTTGAGTAAATTATGGGAAATGACTTGTACACCTTCAAAATTGGATAGGGATTAACATTTCAAAAACGCGGCAAGGACACTAATCTCATTCGCTTAGTTTACGTCTTATATATATCTATAACATAAATAACATAATATTAATACATATTAAGTGCTCAATAAATACAATTAAATTAGGAATAGGATTTGAATGTCCTCATAGGAATTTGCATATTTGTGTGTGAGTTAATGACTTAATTAATATTAATGCCACATAGGCACGAGGTTAACCGTTACTTGTAGTAGAACTTTTCCCATAACTGACCGGTATATCCAGCGTCTACAAGTACATCTGATTAATGTGAGAGGTCTCGCTGTCATAGGAAATCATAATTATACACTATAATGCGATGTTAGGCCCAACTTGTAGTAGAAACCATCCCGGAACCACCCGACAAACCCAGCATTCACAAGCGGTAGAGCTAATGTGAGATGTCTAGTATGCATATATATATATATATATGTTGTACGTAGAGTATGCCTGCCTTGGGAAAAAGGTATTAAGTTGCTGACCTATGTCTTGTTGGGTATTAAGTGGTTAGGACTAGGTTCGTTCCTAAGGTTCACTCCTTGGTTTAGCACCCAAGTCATTGGACCTGCCCTTCGAGAATTAAATGATTATTGGGTCTTCCTTACTCCTATAAGGTATTAAATGACCCTAGTAGATGATAATGTACGTGGATTAGTTCTCCAAGTAATGTCCGCTTCTTATCTAGGGGATAGTGAGGGCTTACCTAGGAATGGTGTATACATGACCTAAGGAACCACCGTCTAAGGGAAGTATTATGTGACTAGGAGTTCACCCGTAGGGATAGCTAGATAGTAACAAAAGGGTCCTTTAGGAGGGTTCTTCTTAAAAGAAGCCGTGTTCCTGACCCAATCCTAGCAGTAAGTAATCGTTACTATTTCTCGACCTATAAGGAGAATCATTGTTTATGACATTAATGTTAGAATGAGGTCTTAAGTGGTTTGGGGTCCTCCATTGGGTGTTAAGTGACTGGATGGATGTACACTCTAAATAAACTAAAATATTGTATTAAGTGACCATAGGGATGTCCGCCCTTAAATTAGCCTTAGGGCATTATGTGACTACTAGGACATCTGCCTTATATGTTTGTATTGTGTGTTTGTTACGTAGACAAAACTTGAAAAGTTTACAACTTCCAAATATAAGAAATAGCCTTCTT
The DNA here is from genome assembly GCA_030737875.1 of Allium sativum. NCBI lineage: Eukaryota > Viridiplantae > Streptophyta > Magnoliopsida > Asparagales > Amaryllidaceae > Allium > Allium sativum. The sequence continues at coordinate 326,539,497 of CM060921.1, read as the reverse complement.
AACTTACATGTATTTCATTCACCATAACTTTATGTTCTGACCTCCCTCCTCTTAACATTAACAGGTTAGTAGGTGAGACAGTTGATTAAGGATGGAGAACGTTATCTTAGAGGAGGAGCCTCTTGACGATCTAGTTATTATGGCTATTGCTTTATTACTATTATTGCTATGTAATTGGGATGAATAATTATGTACATATTTATTCTGAGAGACATGTTGTAACTGACAATTCTTGTTTTAATAATGGTACGTCTTATAATTATGCTATTATATTTTGTTCCTTCCACTTTGTGAGATTCTTATTTATCGTTCTAGATTTCTTTATATATCCATTTAAGTAAATCCATATAGGAACCAACGATTCGTTTAGAGTGGCTCTAAGTTCCAAAAGGCCTTTTCTAGGTCGAAATTTAGGCCCACTCCAGGCGATTTGTTACAATTATGTATTTATTTAGAAGACTCTGGAAATTACTATATTTAGGCTACATCGATAAGGTAGGACTCGAGAGATTAATTTTATTTTGATTTGTTGAGCATACTCAAGATCAAATCTGAATTAGGAAAAGGTACCAGTAGTTATGAGTTGTATATGATACAACTGATATCCATCGTTTATGGGACTATGATTTGTCTAGCAGATTCAAAGTCAAGAAAAGTGGGTCCTATGTCCTGCTAGTAAAGTCAAAAACTTCCATGTTTCACCATATTTCACTAGGGATTTGGTGAAAAATAAAAGACTTCTAGGAGCCTTATTAGAAAATTCAAATGATAACATTTAACCTTTCTAATGTTCTCAAAACATGTACTATTTATATTTAATAATCTATGTAGATTAGTTTTTTACATTTAATATGATTGGTAAAATGCTTATTAATCAAGATACACAAATGAACTAATGAAAATTCATACATATATGTACACTTAAAATAAATGATTATTGCATGTGATTAATTTTTTACACATGCAAATGTCTAATATTACAATTATTTAATTTGTTGTTATTTTACCACTTACGTGTTTATTTGGTCGAGACTGTGTGTTGGATTCTATGAGTTTTGAACTCCCAATACAGTATAAAGTTACGTTATCACATATAAGTGCTATATGGAGGAGCACCTATAGTTCTTAATGTACGATACTTAGAGGGAATTAATTCTTTTGAAAATAAGCCATTAAATAACATTATGAAATTGAGTATTCAATTTGATTGATTGCAGAAGATCATATTGAGTTAAATGTAAAACAGTTTCAAAATTATAATATAAATCTAAGAAATCGATCGCTGAAATGTCAGTTTGGTTAGTTTACTTAAAGTCTAAGTATTTGGTGTTCTTAAATTTGAAGATAATCAAATGCACTTTCTAAAGAGTTTTTTAAGATATTATAATAAATATTTTCTTCTGTATGGTTTGACCATTTAAAAGAAAAACGAATGTATAGAAGTAAAAGTAATTTAAAGTACAGTTGGGGTGAAGAGAGTGAATGATCTTTTTTGCATCTTATTGAAACATCGAAAATAAAAAGTGTAATAATAAGATTTATATTCAATCTTGAAATAAGAAATATGATCTTTTTTCATAATGTATTTAGCATAGATAATTTTTTGAGATTTATCTCTATTGCGGCGACCAATTCTCCCGATCTCGGAAGAATAGATAGCCTTTAGAATATAACACATTAATATAATAACAGAAGATAAAACAATACATTTCATCACATAACGTACATCAGAGGTGATATCAGAGTTTAATACAACACATGGGATCCTAATAATTATACATAACAGTTGCAAATACACAACAGAAATATCGATAATCAATGTAATGAAGACTAAGAGAGTCCAAAAGAAACATCCAAATTCTGCTCTAGCTCCATATCCAAATCTGGCTTTTATAGATAGCTTCCATACACAACTCCAAAATGACCTTAACTAATACCTGGATACGAGGCTGCCCATGTGGAAATATAGGCACCCGAATTTGCAAGGGAAAAACAAACTACGAGTCAGTCATGGGACTTGTATGAGAAACTCTAACAGTTATTCTTAACTTATTTAAAAGTGAGGCATATCACGAGACCACGTTGTATAATACGGAACGGGTTTCCTCCATATGAATGCCAGTGCACAAAACCACACAATGCTTTTAGAAAAATGAAGCTATTATAAGACTCAAGTCCCATCACATGATCCAAGAAAACCGGAGGATAGAGTTTTACCTTATAATAGCTAAACATGATTGATATGAGAAAATCATTTGATATTATTATTAGTGTCTAAGTATGGAATTTTTTTTTGAAAATAAATGTATCAATCTTAATCAGCATAATGCCCATTCCATTTTGTCGCCATATAGGTTTACAACTGAAAACGCAAAGCTCATATTGGAAATTGGATTCCATCATAAATCCAGGCAAAGAATCTTCCTTAGCCATTTGGATCATCTCTAGCAAGATGCCCCGGACTCACACGCATGTGATCCTTCGAAGTGGCAGAGCCGGCTCACCAATTCCCTGTGAGTACAGGTTACTCTTGAGCATAACGTTCCCCAGTCGTATCTGACCATCATCCGAGATACCTCGATTCCATCATCCACATAAGTAAATTTCCTGCACTACGCCATATATTGCATACTGTAACACCAGAGAAGTGATGCAGGAAGTGCCATAAAATGTTGCATTCAGCAAAAAATGATCTGTGGTAACACTTTTTCGGTGTTGCATTTTGCTGCATTGCCATAGAGTCAAAGGCAACACCTTTGCGATCCAATGGCAATATAGGTACAATTGTTGCACAGGTACGAACAAAAAATACTCTTTCACAATTGGCAAAAACAGTTGTAATATGTCTATTACAACTGGCATGTGCCAATAGTTATATCCGCAATCGTAATAGAGTCAAACTTTTTTTACAACTGTTTCTAGCAGTTGTTAAAATTTGTTTTACAATTGCTAAAAGTAATTATACCTCAACTGCTATTAATAAAAGATTTCATAATATTATTGTAACACCCAGAATTTTTAACGACACTAAAAGAGGATAAACTAAATAATAATTAATTTAATTTTCAGAATTAAGGAAAACGGTGCACCATCGCGTCCGTCTCGAAATTCTGGTCAAGATAGACATTTGCTTTACGTGAAACGGACACCGTATGAAGGAGTTATGAGGGTTTTAAGTTTGTATACGCACAGAAAGAACATATATACACATATGAGTCAAGTATGAGTCAGATATGAGTCAGACCCTATCCAGAACAGTTCGAAAATCAAAAATTCGTCAAGGCGGGGTCAACACAGGGGTCGGCCTCCCTTAAGGTGGGGTCGACCCCCCCCCCCCCCCCAGGGGTATCGACACCCCTAGGGCTTATGTGGAAGTCGGTTTCAGACGGTTCTGCAGCTATAAATATGTGGCTATTTCTCATATTTCTTCATTGGAAATCATGGGAGCCAAATGTTGTTGGTGTGCGAACTAAGACAGATTCGTTTTCTTCAACAACGTACAACATTTCTACTTTGCAAATCAAATCCATAAATTCAAGATCCATTCTCTCTACTCTCTAAACCTAACGCAGTGAGTTCTAGTTGCTTTTAGGTTTAGATAAATAAAAGTAAATTGTGAAAGACTTTGAATTGGATATGATGTAAACTATGAATTTATGCTATTGTTAAACCTTATACTATGTCACGATAGATCTACACCTTTAGATCTAATGCAATTGTGGTTACTCCATTATGTTACCTATGCGCATCTTGACTTGTAACTATATTACGGTGAATGTAAATCTGTTAATTTGGACAGATACAACATTGGTTAGATCCAATTCTATATGTAAATCACCTTTCACCTATCATATTGCGATCAACTTAGATATGTTGTAAGTTGGACATGAGATCTCATATTTAGATCTAAACATGGTATCATGTCATTCTAATGGTGTTAGATCTATTTTAACCTCTAGATCTGAATTATGTGATGTAATTTATCACCTTGTGTTATCATGTTAGATCTAAACCAATTGGACATCTAAATTGCTAATTTAGATCTAACTATGCTTATTATGACATCATAGTTATATTAGAATCAATTGACTACCACCGGTTCATCAGTTTTATGTCTACAATGTTATGATGTTAATTACATGTCCATTCACCTTGTCGTCATGCTAGTTTATGTTTATGCCAAGATGAACACTTTGGTTATATTTCCATTATTTTCCCTATTATCGTTTATGACTAGGCTATTATCTAGCTTAGGCATGTCGCCAGTTTATGAGTGCGCTAGTTAAGGAACGGGGGAAAAAGGGCATAATTTGAATATGAACATTTTTGGACATATAATTCAAATTATTGGATAGAGTGGGAAATAATACCTATAAATGGAAAGGTTTAATTAATTGATTAATTAATAATGGAATGTCTAGTAATTACAATTAGGAATTGTAATTGTACTTATGCCACGAGGTTAGGTTGCATTAGTGGTGGAAGTCTGCCCGGACCCGACCGGCATATCTAGCAGCCACTAATGTTGAGCCTAATGTGGAAGGTCTAAGTATGCAAATACGAATCGGGCTAAGACATGAGGTTTGGCCCAACTGTGGAATAAGACTGCCCAAACCCGACCGGCATATCCAGCATCCACACGTTGTAGGCTTAATATGGGAGGTCCAACCCATTATAAACCATAAATGGACATGGTTATGAATTGGTCTACTTAACCAAATCTAATCCTGTAACAACCCGAAAATCTGGGCCAGTTTAAAATTTTTATTTTGGCCATTTTAGCGGATTTTGATTATTTAAAATGAATTATTTTAAATAATATCAACGAGAAATTTATTTTGAATAAAATTCAATCATATATAGTTATATAGATCGACGATAGAATATAAATAATTATATATAATTATATAAGGAATTGAAAATGGCGCGGTAGTTCGATAATTCGATTTCAAACTTCAATTGAACATACCGGGTGCAATACAATCCGGATTTTAGTGAAACCAAAAACATTAGGATCTAATTGATGATATCTTCCCAACGAATCCGACAAATCAAAATTTCATAGCGGGGATCAAAAGATATGTCCAGTTGAAAATTCTGAATAGTCGCTATGGAATTCAGGCCCTTAAAAATGGACATTTTGCAAACGACCTCAGATTTCGACGAAACCACTTTTGTTAGGACCGTATCATTAATACGAAGCTAGAAAATATTTTTCTGCAATTTATAGAGTTAGTGTGTGACCCCGGTAAATTGAAATGCGCGTTCAAATTCAATATATAGAGTTATATGTTGATTTTAACGGAAACTGGTCGAAACGATCGAATCAGCCTACGATACATATCCCATTGTGTTCGGAATGGGGGTAATTAGCTAGGAACGACAGTCGGTGGGTTTGATTTCGAGTTCGAATTTTAAAGTTGCTTTTTAGAAATTAATAAATTAAAATATATATTTTTATATAAGCACTCCCTCACATCCTCTCTCCTCAGACTTGGTCAAACCCTTTTATATCCCATCTCGTGGTCAACGACAGAAATCGCCCCCCCCCCCCCCAAAATTAAATCTCGACGCCTTCATCCTCAGCCCGCCTCCGTCGCCCTCGCCACCCGGCCATCTCCACCGTCGCCCTCCCCTTCTACTCCGCTCCTTCTCCATCGTTTCCCTCATCTCTCCCTTCCCCGCTTCAACAGCGACGCTCTAGCACCCGAATCGAAGAAGGCCGCCACCGAGTTTGGAGATGGTGGGTCCCCCAAGCGCGCAGCTCGATGCCCTTCCATGTGATCACCTCTGATCATCCTCCGATGGCGCCAGGTGGCGTCGCGAGCTCAGGGACGACGGCGAACCACTGCTGAAGGTAATTTAGGGTTTAATTAATTTAGGTTGATTTAAAAAAAATATAAATATAAATCCATATCGATTTACTTTCAGATTTCATTTTCAGATTCTAAAGTGAGTTAGCATTGATTTTATTTTTTTTAAAGATTTTTAAAAATATGTACACACATTGTTTTTAATAATATAAGAGTATGGTTTTATTATAAATGACTTAGTAGAAATTAAAAATGAAATTTTTATATGTAGAGATTCAATTTAAAAATACGATTTTTATGCGTATGATTTCATAATAAGAATATAAAGATGAGATTTTTGAAAATATAAATGGTAGTATTTTTGAAAATAAAAATAGCCTAGTTATAGAAAGCTAAAACAAGATTTTTAAAAATATATAATGGTGAGATTTTTCATATGAAGCCATGATTTATAATTCGTAAAGTTATGATTTTTACGAACATAAAAATATGATTTTTATATTATAGAAAGAATAAAAATGTGATTTTAATATGAACAGCGTGGAAAAGGGATTGAAGTGACCATCAGAAATCCAGAAGCAAAGCACGGCGGAGTGGAACCCTCTGTGAGAATTTCTCACCTTTCAATTTCTTTTTCTAGTTATATATATATACTAGGATGCAGACGGTGCTTAGTAGCACCCGACACAATCGTCCACAGACCATGGACTTGTTTGGTTGATTGCAAAATTTAGTTAGATTATTTGATTGAAATTGAATTGTTTGGTGAAATGTATGGATTTGATTGATGTGTGAATGGCGTGGGCCTTCACTAGACCGGGATAAGGCTAGGCCTCGTCCCGTTTCTAGTATCGTGCCGTTATGCCGCCGAAATTTTCTAAAATAAGTTAGAAAATAAAAATATCATTTTATTTAAAGAATGAACTGAATAGAAATTCATATGTTAAAATAAAATGTTTTATCGTTAAAAATATATAATTTTTAACGTGAATATGAATATAGTGAATGTGAATAAATAAATATTCATTTACAAACCGAACGGTTTGTTTATGTGCACCTATTTGAAGGACATTGATTGGGACGATAAATTTTACACATCGAGCAACTGCACAAATAAAATATGTGTTTGATTGTTTGAAACCCCACACGGGTGTTGGGATGAAATTTGAAGTTCACTCATCCTGATTGATTAAATATGTCGATCGATTGATTGACAGGCTGTTATAAGCGTTAGATATCTATATTTGATGCTTATACAATGTAGTGCACTTTGGTTGATGATTGATTATTTTTCAATGCTATTATATACGTGTGATGTATGAAAATCCATATAATTAACATTATATGGTAATTGATTGGGCCTCATTCCAATTTAGAAAATAAAGAATATTTTAGTAATAAAATTTACATCTTTATCAATATAAAATAAAGGTTCATGTGTTGACAGTACTCATCCGTTGAGATTAGTCATGTGTTGAACGAAATATTTTAGTAATAAAATTTACATCTTTATCAATATAAAATAAAGGTTCATGTGTTGACAGTACTCACCCGTTGAGATTAGTCACGTGTTGAACGAAATATTTTGATAATAACAACTATTTTGAAAAAGAAATATTTGAAATAGAATATTTGAAAACAGAAATATATGAAGCCGTGTTGATTAGATTGACGCCATTTTGACGTGAGCGATATTTATATCGATTTTATTCATTTTAAAATGAATATTGAGAAGTAATTTTGAAATCGAATATTTCGAAATGAATTGAAAACGATTTCGAAATGAAATGAATTGAAAACGATTTCGAAATGAAACGAATTGAAAACGATTTCGAAATGAATTGAATATAAAACGATTTCGAAATGAATTGAATATAGAACAAATTCGAGTTGAATTTAAAACGAATTGAAATGGATTCAAATTGAATTGAAACTTGAATTGAATAGAAAATGGATTCAAATAGAATCGAATTTGAATTGATTAGAAAACGAATTCGAATTGAATTGAATAGAAAACGAATTCGAATTGAATTGAGTAGAAAACGAATTTGAATTGAATTAAATTCAATTGAAACGAATTGAAATAGAATTGAAATCGATTTGAATTGAAATCAAATAGAAGTGAATGTAGAAAGAATTTATAAAGGAAAATTCAATTTTAATTTGAATTTGAATTAAAGGTTGAAATTGTTTTTAAAACAAATTTGAAATTATTTATAAAATACGTTTTAAAAAGGTAATCGACGATATATATATAATATATATATATATTATATATATAATGGCCTGAATAGAACGCGCCGCGCCGCGGCAGTTCGTGAATTTCGACCATTTATTTCAAACGGACATTATGGGAGATCCGACCGTCGGATTCTCCTAAAAACGGAACCGTTGGGTTCATATCAAAAAGGGATTTCTAACGAAAATTTGAAATTTGAAATCTACCGGTTGGATTTGGAGATACGTCCAAATCAAATTTGGAAAAGGTCGCTGTAAGTGCAGTTCGATGGCCGTTGATGGAAATCGACTGTACGGGCCTTGATAAAATTATTAAAAATAGTAATAATTAGTGTAAAATCATAAGAAATGATTTGGGAAAAATTGGGATGAAAAACTCCATATTTGAAAAGATAAAAATAGATTTTTATCGAAATGAACTAGTTTTGAACTGAAATTAAAACCCATTTATTTTTAAATAAATAAATTGGATTTGAAATGGGTTTAAAACAGAATTGATTCATGGGTTTATCGTGAACTGTGTTTTAAATAACACTAGTTCTTTAACCCGATAATAAATAGAATGTGATTTGGGTTTATCGTGAATTGTGTTTTAAATGACACAAGTTCTTTAACCCAGTAAAAAGAATTTTGATGAATCTTCAATTAAATTGATAATTTAAATTATCAACTTTAGAAAATAAGCGAGAATGGAGTATCACCAGTTTTGCTCCAAAGCGATAGTTAAATCTTTAATCAGATTTGAACGTGAAAAGGTAATTAATTTTACCGACAACACTATGGTGTTAAATATGGAATATTACCAGTTTTGCTTCATGAGATGAATAGGTTGGGATTGGGAAATAAAATAAATAATTACTTCGGTGTGGTTCGCTAATCTCGACTAGTTTAGAAAACCACAATCTGGTTTGAAATGACATCCAAAGGAAGATTAAAGGATAAATTTTAAAGAATTTATCTTGGATAAAATTAATGGGAACCTTTCCCTTAAAATGTGATTTTGTGAATAAAAGAATATTCTAAATTGGAATGAGGCGTATGTTGTGTTTATGTAACATTTGTTTTTAATATACGCGGGTTGTTCGGAAAGGCCGGGTTTATACCCATTTTGAATAACCGATTCGACGATATGTCGAAGATGAAGACGGTGGCTGAAGACCGGAAGTCTTCACATCGTTTGGGTAATTACTGACGATCCTGATTGGGCTGTACACCCAAGAGGATGGAAATAGTTGGTGGTCGTCCAGACGTACTTGGAGACGGATGGATATGCGAGGAAAGTGCCTCCAGTTTCGTTCGGACCCTGAACGGACTTGTAAATGGATAATGTGTCTGACGTTGTATTCCTTTATACTGTATTTGGTGATCCCTGCTAAATATATATCTGTTTGGTGGCAGAGAATTTATTCTCTTGCTATACACCCTTCTCTGAGACGTACGAGCCTAGAGGTTATATATTGGCAGAAATCAGTGGTACAGTATGGACTGACAATGTGGCATGCTGAGTTGCATGGATCAAGGCTTTTGTTGAAAAGCAAAGTCTTGTGGTTGATGATCAAAGCACGGCCTTTGTGGCGTAGCTTTGTGTAACGTTGATTCGCGAGTATCACACCCGGTATGAACCAAAAACGGGATACGGACATCAGGGAGGACATGCGTTTTCTTCTAGTTAGGAGTGGCGTCGGTGCTTGAACTGGCTGACGAGTTTGACTCATGTGGATGTTGCTTATTATTACTTGCTGAAAAGCGAGGCGCCTCGTGATATCGGTTTCGGCCGATGCTTCTGGTCGGCTGACGGGCCAGGCTTACGCCCCAAAGGGCGGGAAAACGCAGTGTTCAGACATAATAATCCACATCGGTGGACCGGCCCTGACGATCCAAGGCTTGTCTGTGCGCTTGCCTGAGACTCGGACTAGACAGTCTCGAATCGGTGAGGATCTTGCCCCTAGCCTCGGTTCATACCATAAATGATAACCCAACTTCCAATACGACATTTGCGGTTTTAATTGTAGAACTAGTATGGCGACATGATATATGGTACCCATGCCGCCTATGATTAATACTTATGATTTGAAGTTGTTTTATACACTATGCACTTATAATAATATCAAATGATTTGTTTTTCAACGTATCAAGCATTCTTGGCTATTATAAGATAAAAACCCTATCCCCCGGCTTGCGTTGCATTGTGTGATAGGACCTGGGTCTTATAATAGCTTCATTTTTCTTTATTTAGCAATGTGCTGTTGTTTTATGCACTGGTGTTCTTGGGAGGAAACCCGTTCCGTGTTATACGGCGTGGTCCCTTGATTTACCGAACTTTAAAACAAAGATTAATAACTGTTTTAGTTCTCACACCAGTCACATGACTGACCTGGAGTTTATTGTTTTAACCTAAACTCTGGGTGCCCTTATTTTGACACGGGCAGCTAGTAGTTTTGGTTTTGCAGATTTATATTCACAGGATCCTGGTTTACAGCTGGAATGATATCCGGAAAGCTTTGTATCCGTACATCTCTTCTAGTTATGTATTGTATTATTTTTCGCTGCTATGTATTTAAATGTAATTTAAATCTCTGATATTTCTGTGTAATATTCTTTTATACTCTGTATATTATTGTAATCTGATGCATTGTTGTAATATACAGTGAAATGTTCTTCCGCCTGCGTTCTATTTTGTCATGTTCTCAAAACGATAGGGCGTTTCGAACGGTCTGGGTCGATTTAACGACTGGTTCGGACCGAGCGAAATTCCTTTTCGTCACAGTTGGTATCAGAGCTTTGGTTTACAGAGCTCAAGAACAAGACACATTAGAACCATACAAAAGAATTCATCAGATATTGGATTAGTAATATCCAATTAGAATGACTCGTTAGAGATAGGATCAGTAGTATCCTAGAACGAGTGTAAAGAGTATGTTTTTTTCAAATGAAAACAATTTTGTTTTGAAAATTTAAAATCGTTTTAAACGTATTTGATTATTTATTTATATTGAATATGGACAATCCAATATATAAAGGTTTTGTATATACGCGTCATGAACGTATATTCGAAGTTTTAATATACTGGATAGATATAGGATTACACTCTAGTCGCCCGGAGATGATATTGATGATAGCGATCGCATCATCAATATTTATGTTCGTGTTTCGAAGGTGTGATTTTCTATATATTTCCATTAGACTGGTGTGAGAACCAAAACTTATATAGCTAGAACACATTGTTGTGAATTGGCATCAAAAATATGTTTTTTTGTATATATATCAAAATTATGAATTTGAAACGATAATCCACTAATTGATTGATGTTTGTGTTGATTGTTTATTTGTTTGCTAATTTTGAACCATTATGCCTAATAGAACCAAATATTGAGTTATATTGAAAATTAGTCGCACTTGCTTGCATATACATGTACTTACATTGAACAGGTCATAGCAAGGAGGCTAGAGCAGAGAATAAAATTTGTTTGCCCGACAAATAGGTACATGTTTACAATAATTTACTGTTTCGTTTGGGTGATGATGATTTTATGAGCCTATTGGCTAGCCGCTTGGCTTTTTCTTTTTCTTTTTGAGATCAGAAGGCCTATATGGCAATTTCGGGATTTTCCCGTGGCTCCCGGTGCAGGGGAGGTTATGGCGAAATTTTTCAAAAATTTAGGGTGTTAGCCAAATTTTTGAAATTTTTGAAAATTCTCAGAAACTGAAAAGTTGGAGAATGGAAGTCAGACCGAACGTAGTGTTGATTAATCAAACCACTTTCGACTTTGTTCCTTTTCGGGGACGAAAAGTTTTAAGTGGGGGTGATTGTAACAACCCGAAAATCTGGGCCAGTTTAAAATTTTTATTTTGGCCATTTTAGCGGATTTTGATTATTTAAAATGAATTATTTTAAATAATGTCGACGAGAAATTTATTTTGAATAAAATTCAATCGTATATAGTTATATAGATCGACGATAGAATATAAATAATTATATATAATTATATAAGGAATTGAAAATGGCGCGGTAGTTCGATAATTCGATTTCAAACATCAATTGAACATACCGGGTGCAAAACAATCCGGATTTTAGTGAAACCAAAAACATTAGGATCTAATTGATGATATCTTCCCAACGAATCCGACAAATCAAAATTTCATAGCGGGGATCAAAAGATATGTCCAGTTGAAAATTCTGAATAGTCGTTATGGAATTCAGGCCCTTAAAAATGGACATTTTGCAAACGACCTCAGATTTCGACGAAACCACTTTTGTTAGGACCGTATCATCAATACGAAGCTAGAAAATATTTTTCTGCAATTTATAGAGTTAGTGCGTGACCCCGGTAAATTGAAATGCGCGTTCAAATTCAATATATAGAGTTATATGTTGATTTTAACGGAAACTGGTCGAAACGATCGAATCAGCCTACGATACATATCCCATTGTGTTCGGAATGGGGGTAATTAGCTAGGAACGACAGTCGGTGGGTTTGATTTCGAGTTCGAATTTTAAAGTTGCTTTTTAGAAATTAATAAATTAAAATATATTTTTTTATATAAGCACTCCCTCACATCCTCTCTCCTCAGACTTGGTCAAACCCTTTTATATCCCATCTCGTGGTCAACGACAGAAATCGCGCCCCCCCCCCCCCCCCCACAAATTAAATCTCGTCGCCTTCATCCTCAGCCCGCCTCCGTCGCCCTCGCCACCCGGCCATCTCCACCGTCGCCCTCCCCTTCTACTCCGCTCCTTCTCCATCGTTTCCCTCATCTCTCCCTTCCCCGCTTCAACAGCGACGCCCTAGCACCCGAATCGAAGAAGGCCGCCACCGAGTTTGGAGATGGTGGGTCCCCCAGGCGCGCAGCTCGATGCCCTTCCATGTGATCACCTCTGATCATCCTCCGATGGCTCCAGGTGGCGTCGCGAGCTCAGGGACGACGGCGAACCACTGCTGAAGGTAATTTAGGGTTTAATTAATTTAAATTAATTAATTTAGGTTGATTTAAAAAAAATTATAAACATAAATCCATATCGATTTACTTTCAGATTTCATTTTCAGATTCTAAAGTGAGTTAGCATTGATATTATTATTTTTAAAGATTTTTAAAAATATGTACACACATTGTTTTTAATAATATAAGAGTATGGTTTTATTATAAATGACTTAGTAGAAATTAAAAATGAAAATTTTATATGTAGAGATTCAATTTAAAAATACGATTTTTATGCGTATGATTTCATAATAAGAATATAAAGATGAGATTTTTGAAAATATAAATGGTAGTATTTTTGAAAATAAAAATAGCCTAGTTATAGAAAGCTAAAACAAGATTTTTAAAAATATATAATGGTGAGATTTTTCATACGAAGCCATGATTTATAATTCGTAAAGTTATGATTTTTACGAACATAAAAATATGATTTTTATATTATAGAAAGAATAAAAATGTGATTTTAATATGAACAGCGTGGAAAAGGGATTGAAGTGACCATCAGAAATCCAGAAGCAAAGCACGGCGGAGTGGAACCCTCTTTGAGAATTTCTCACCTTTCAATTTCTTTTTCTAGTTATATATATATACTAGGATGCAGACGGTGCTTACTAGCACCCGACACAATCGTCCACAGACCATGGACTTGTTTGGTTGATTGCAAAAATTAGTTAGATTATTTGATTGAAATTGAATTGTTTGGTGAAATGTATGGATTTGATTGATGTGTGAATGGCGTGGGCCTTCACTAGACCGGGGATAAGGCTAGGCCTCGTCCCGTTTCTAGTATCGTGCCGTTATGCCGCCGAAATTTTCTAAAATAAGTTAGAAAATAAAAATATCATTTTATTTAAAGAATGAACTGAATAGAAATTCATATGTTAAAATAAAATGTTTTATCGTTAAAAATATATAATTTTTAACGTGAATATGAATATAGTGAATGTGAATAAATAAATATTCATTTACAAACCGGACGGTTTGTTTATGTGCACCTATTTGAAGGACATTGATTGGGACGATAAATTTTACACATCGCCCAACTGCACAAATAAAATATGTGTTTGATTGTTTGAAACCCCACACGGGTGTTGGGATGAAATTTGAAGTTCACTCATCCTGATTGATTAAATATGTCGATCGATTGATTGACAGGCTGTTATAAGCGTTAGATATCTATATTTGATGCTTATACAGTGTAGTGCACTTTGGTTGATGATTGATTATTTTTCAATGCTATTATATACGTGTGATGTATGAAAATCCATATAATTAACATTATATGGTAATTGATTGGGCCTCATTCCAAATTAGAAAATAAAGAATATTTTAGTAATAAAATTTACATCTTTATCAATATAAAATAAAGGTTCATGTGTTGACAGTACTCATCCGTTGAGATTAGTCATGTGTTGAACGAAATATTTTAGTAATAAAATTTACATCTTTATCAATATAAAATAAAGGTTCATGTGTTGACAGTACTCACCCGTTGAGATTAGTCATGTGTTGAACGAAATATTTTGATAACAACAACTATTTTTAAAAAGAAATATTTGAAATAAAATATTTGAAAATAGAAATATATGAAGCCGTGTTGATTAGATTGACGCCATTTTGACGTGAGCGATATTTATATCGATTTTATTCATTTTAAAATGAATATTGAGAAGTAATTTTGAAATCGAATATTTCGAAATGAATTGAAAACGATTTCGAAATGAAATGGATTGAAAACGATTTCGAAATGAAATGAATTGAAAACGATTTCGAAATGAAATGAATTGAAAACGATTTCGAAATGAATTGAATATAGAACAAATTCGAATTGAATTTAAAACGAATTGAAATGGATTCAAATTGAATTGAAACTTGAATTGAATAGAAAATGGATTCAAATAGAATCGAATTTGAATTGATTAGAAAACGAATTCGAATTGAATTGAATAGAAAACGAATTCGAATTGAATTGAGTAGAAAACGAATTTGAATTGAATTAAATTCAATTGAAACGAATTGAAATAGAATTGAAATCGATTTGAATTGAAATCAAATAGAAGTGAATGTAGAAAGAATTTATAAAGGAAAATTCAATTTTAATTTGAATTTGAATTAAAGGTTGAAATTGTTTTTAAAACAAAATTGAAATGATTTATAAAATACGTTTTAAAAAGGTAATCGACGATATATATATAATATATATATATATATATATTATATATATAATGGCCTGAATAGAACGCGCCACGCCGCGGCAGTTCGTGAATTTCGACCATTTATTTCAAACGGACATTATGGGGGATCCGACCGTCGGATTCTCCTAAAAACGGAACCGTTGGGTTCGTATCGAAAAGGGCTTTCTAGCGAAAATTTGAAATTTGAAATCAACCGGTTGGATTTGGAGATATGTCCAAATCAAATTTGGAAAAGGTCGTTGTAAGTGCAGTTCGATGGCCGTTGATGGAAATCGACTGTACGGGCCTTGATAAAATTATTAAAAATAGTAATAATTAGTGTAAAATCATAAGAAATGATTTGGGAAAAATTGGGATGAAAAACTCCATATTTGAAAAGATGAAAATAGATTTTTATCGAAATGAACTAGTTTTGAACTGAAATTAAAACCCATTTATTTTTAAATAAATAAATTGGATTTGAAATGGGTTTAAAACAGAATTGATTCATGGGTTTATCGTGAATTGTGTTCTAAATAACAATAGTTCTTTAACCCGATAATAAATAGAATGTGATTTGGGTTTATCGTGAACTGTATTTTAAATGACACAAGTTCTTTAACCCAGTAAAAAGAATTTTGATGAATCTTCAATTAAATTGATAATTTAAATTATCAACTTTAGAAAATAAGCGAGAATGGAGTATCACCAGTTTTGCTCCAAAGCGTTAGTTAAATCTTTAATCTGATTTGAGCGTGAAAAGGTAATTAATTTTACCGACAACACTATGGTGTTAAATATGGAGTATTACCAGTTTTGCTTCATGGGATGAATAGGTTGGGATTGGGAAATAAAATAAATAATTAATTCGGTGTGGTTCGCTAATCTCGACTAGTTTAGAAAACCATAATCTGGTTTGAAATGACATCCAAAGGAAGATTAAAGGATAAATTTTAAAGAATTTATCTTGGATAAAATTAATGGGAACCTTTCCCTAAAAATGTGATTTTGTGAATAAAAGAATATTCTGAATTGGAATGAGGCGTATGTTGTGTTTATGTAACATTTTTTTTTAATATACGCGGGTTGTTCGGAAAGGCCGGGTTTATACCCATTTTGAATAACCGATTCGACGATATGTCGAAGATGAAGACGGTGGCTGAAGACCGGAAGTCTTCACATCGTTTGGGTAATTACTGACGATCCTGATTGGGCTGTACACCCAAGAGGATGGGAATAGTTGGTGGTCGTCCAGACGTACTTGGAGATGGATGGATATGCGAGGAAAGTGCCTCCGGTTTCGTTCAGACACAGAACGGACTTGTAAATGGATAATGTGTCTGACGTTGTATTCCTTTATATTGTATTTGGTGATCCCTGCTAAATATATATCTGTTTGGTGGCAGAGAATTTATTCTCTTGCTATACACCCTTCTCTGAGACGTACGAGCCTAGAGGTTATATATTGGCAGAAATCAGTGGTACAGTATGGACTGACAATGTGGCATGCTGAGTTGCATGGATCAAGGCTTTTGTTGAAAAGCAAAGTCTTGTGGTTGATGATCAAAGCACGGCCTTTGTGGCGTAGCTTTGTGTAACGTTGATTCGCGAGTATCACACCCGGTATGAACCAAAAACGGGATACAGACATCAGGGAGGACATGCGTTTTCTTCTAGTTAGGAGTGGCGTCAGTGCTTGAACTGGCTGACGAGTTTGACTCATGTGGATGTTGCTTATTATTACTTGCTGAAAAGCGAGGCGCCTCGTGATATCGGTTTCGGCCGATGCTTCTGGTCGGCTGACGGGCCAGGCTTATGCCCCAAAGGGCGGGGAAACGCAGTGTTCAGGCATAATAATCCACATCGGTGGACCGGCCATGACGATCCAAGGCTTGTCTGCGCGCTTGCCTGAGACTCGGACTAGACAGTCTCGAATCGGTGAGGATCTTGCCCCTAGCCTCGGTTCATACCATAAATGATAACCCAACTTCCAATACGACATTTGCGGTTTTAATTGTAGAACTAGTATGGCGACATGATATATGGTACCCATGCCGCCTATGATTAATACTTATGATTTGAAGTTGTTTTATACACTATGCACTTATAATAATATCAAATGATTTGTTTTTCAACGTATCAAGCATTCTTGGCTATTATAAGGTAAAAACCCTATCCCCCGGCTTGTGTTGCATTGTGTGATAGGACCTGGGTCTTATAATAGCTTCATTTTTCTTTATTTAACATTGCGTTGTTGTTTTATGCACTGGTGTTCTTGGGAGGAAACCCGTTCCGTGTTATACGGCGTGGTCCCTTGATTTACCGAACTTTAAAACAAAGATTAATAACTGTTTTAATTCTCACACCAGTCACATGACTGACCTGGAGTTTATTGTTTTAACCTAAACTCTGGGTGCCCTTATTTTGACACGGGCAGCTAGTAGTTTTGGTTTTGCAGATTTATATTCACAGGATCCTGGTTTACAGCTGGAATGATATCCGGAAAGCTTTGTATCCGTATATCTCTTCTAGTTATGTATTGTATTATTTTCCGCTGCTATGTATTTAAATGTAATTTAAATCTCTGATATTTCTGTGTAATATTCTTTTATACTCTGTATATTCTTGTAATCTGATGCATTATTGTAATATACAGTGAAATGTTCTTCCTCCTGCGTTCTATTTTGTCATGTTCTCAAAACGATAGGGCGTTTCGAACGGTCTGGGTCGGTTTAACGACTGGTTTGGACCGAGCGAAATTCCTTTTCGTCACAAATCTATAGGGATTGTATGATTGCGAACTAAAGTTAGGGTCAATTAAATTGATTGGATAATGGATGGGTTAAGCAAATATGGAAGGGGTGGGGTAATATTTACATATAGGCCCACAACTTAACCCGATAAGGTTATGTAATTAAAGACACCTAGTTGTATACATAACCGGGGGAAATAATAAAGTTATGTTATTAAAGAGACCTTTTAGGGTAAGCATAACTGGTATAGGGCTATGTAATTAAAGACACTAGTGGTATACATAGTCAGTGAAAAACCTAGTGGGGGATACAAGACAAAGGGGAGAGCTTGTATCATATTGTGTGGGACCCATTTCAGTCAGTAACCCGGAGCATGTATCAAATAAAAGTACTCCGTACTAGGCGGAGAGGGGACATGCTTACTGACTGATCGTAAGAGATCCAAACGTGAAGGACGGTGTGGGCGGCACAAATCGACTGGGCCATGTGCGTGCATGAGCCGAGCAGAGGGGGATAAGACGACCGTGACATCAGTAAATATGGTTGTGCGGATCTTGGGAAATGAAGGGTTGCCACTTTAGGAAGTGATACCTCCTACTATGGCGCCAGCACAAGATATCTACGGAGTAGGGAGCCGATCGATGAGGGTAGTGGTTAGGGTACACTCGGACGTATGCCCTAAGTCTACCAACTTATAGTGGAAGGGATCATCTCATTCTGGTTATACTAGTAATAGTGCAGAATAATCATTAGAGAAGTTTATACACCTTACCCTTTCTACCTTGTCACACCTGCCATTTATGTAGTGATCTCTCTTATCCACTTTATATGCCTATCATGTTACTTTTATTTATTTACTGGTTAAAAGTAACTAGACTCGCTAGACTTTATGTCTGACCCTTTTGTTTCTCCTTCTTTCTTCCATTCCCCCCTCCCTCCCTAGGTTCTCAGGGAGGAAACACTCAGGCTTAGTCAGGACTCAGATATCATCTTTCTAGGAGTTACTTCTGAAGTATGGCTCAAGTTCTCTTCTCTACTATGGCTTAACTCTTTTATTTGGGGAATTATGCTTTTTACATACTTATGTACTTTGATGGTGCAAGATAGAAGTTATTTTATTGTAATGGTTTTTGTGACTTATGGTATTGTGGACCACGGTATTATGATTTATGTTTGAAATAAAAATAAAAATTTCCGCTGCTATCTTATTTACATCTGTCTTGTAATTATTCTTTGTCTGTTTACCTATAACGCTTCACGAATCTTAATGCATTCCCTTAGTGAGTGACATTAACGGACGTGGGGTGTCACACTTGGTATAAGAGCTGAAGGTTACCAGATTAGATAAAAGTTTTTGAAAATTATTTCAAAAAGGTTTTAAAAGAAAGCATTTTCAAAAGGAGAAGAGTCTGTTTTGAAAAGCATTCCCCAAAACCCGTATGTAGTATCCTTCTGTCCTTTTTTCTAAATTTCTTCCTTTTTCAGCATGTCTAGGGAACAAAACATTCCTAATATCCCAGAGGGCGTCACAATACTCGTATGGTTCCGTAGATATTTGGAGGCCATGGCGCCTGCCGAAGGCCAAGGAAATGTTCCTCCCCCAGCTGCACCAGTCATTCCTCCTCCTCCTCCCCCTTCATGACCAGATAACTTCGCCAAGATATGCAAGGACTTCCGTGCTATAGGAGGGAAGCCATTCCAATGGAACGAGACATTTGTAGAAGCTCGGAATTGGATTGAGGAGACCGAGGACTTGTTCGTAATCTTTGAATTAGAGGATAGAAGGAAAGCTCAGTTAGTCGCCTGGCTACTAAAGGACGAAGCCACATTTTGGTGGGAAGTCACTCAAGCTGGACGTCCGTTGGAAACTTGGGAAGATTTTAGACAGAGGTTCAAAATGAAATTTATTTCCCAAGTCAAAAGCATCATGCAGATGGAGAGATTCTTAGCACTCAAACAAGGAAACTTGACGGTAAAAGAGTATATGAATAAATTCAACCAGCTAGCAAGGTTCGGTTTAGAGTTGGTGGATACACCACACAAAAGGTCTTTGCGGTTTGCTAAAGGGATGAATGAGCCTCTGCATGGTTTAGCCATGTCCCATATTCCAATGGGGGCCACTTTTGAAAAGCTTGTCGATATGGCCCTAATGCACGAGGAAGACAAGGAAGAACTCTTGCTACCACTGTGGAGAGGCCGGACACTTTGCTAGAGAGTGCCCGAAGAAATAGGGATCACAGGGACATGGTCAAAGGACCGGGACTTCTGGAGGGCAGGTGCATGCTCTCGCGATCAGTGCTCCTGATAAGGTAGAAAAATTTCCATGGAAGGTTTAATTTATCTTTCAAACCATCCTATTAGGACATTTTTGATTCTAGTGCCTCACATTCATTTATATCAAGTTCTGTAGTTGAAACTCTGCACTTAATTACTAGTATGGTAGTGGATCCCGTAGTTGTTTCAAACCCCATTGGTGGTTCGACTCATTTATCTATCATTTGTCGGGGTTTGAAAATATCTGTGTTAGGCGTCGAGTTTGAATGCGATGCGTATGTGCTCGGTTTTATGGGTTATGGGTTGATTCTAGGAATGGATTGGCTAACCACATATGGTGCCATTCTGGATTGTGAGAAGAGGGTTTTTAGGCTTCTGACTTGTCATGGGAGAACCCTCGAGATTTCGTGTGACCAGCAAGGGTCGGTTATGCTTAGTTTCCTAGAGTCTCTTGATGCATCTATCAACGATCTGCAATCTATTCTAGTGGTCCGAGATTATTCCAATGTTTTTGATGAGGTTTACCTCTAAGGCGCGAAATTGACTTTCATATATACTTGGTGGACAATGCAAAGCCAGTTGCATTGCCAGTGCGCCACATGGCTCCGAGGGAAAGAAGGGAGCTGAGTAAGCAACTAGGGGAGCTATTTGAGAAGGGGTTTATGAGATGAAGCATATCTGAATGGGGTGCTCCAGTAGTATTCGTAACTAAGGCGGATGGTTCACTTCATTTGTGTGTTGATTATAGAGAGCTGAATAAACTCACTAAGATGAATAGGCACCCGCTTCCGAGGATTGATGATTTATTTGATCAGCTTGTTGGTGCCTCGGTATTTTCCCAATTATACTTGGCCATAGGGTTCCATCAGTTGAGGGTGGCTGAGGGCAGCATAGATAAGACTGCCTTTAGGACTCCGGACGATTTCTTTGAATGGCTAGTTATGTCTTTTGGGCTGACGAATGCACCTGCCTATTTTGTCGATCTGATGAGTAGGGTGTTTCGGGAGTTCCTAAATAAATTTGTTGTAGTCTTTGTTGATGATATTTTGATCTTCTCCAAAAGCGAAGAAGAGCATGCCCAACATTTGAGGGAAGTTTTGAAAACTCTCTGTGACAATCAGCTTAAAGCAAAGTTCTCCAGATGCCATTTTTAGAGAAAAGAGGTGAGATTCTTAGGGCATGTGGTCTCCAAAGAAGGGATAGCTGTAGATCCCGCAAAGGTGGTTGCGGTGCAAGATTGGCAGATTCCTAAAAATGTAACCGAGGTGAGAAGCTTTCTTGGGTTGGAAGGTTACTATAGGAAATTCACTAAGGACTTCGCAAAGATATCAGCCCCACTCACCAGGCAGACGAAGAAGAACTTGGCATTTTCATGGGATATAGACTGTGACATTGCTTTCCAACGACTGAAGAGGGCTTTGACAACAACTCCAATCTTGACTTTGCCTGACGGGAGTAAGGTGTTTACTGTTTACACTGATGCATGCGGTACCGGGCTTGGTGCGGTTATAATGCAAGAAGGGTAAGTAGTGTGTTATGGGGGTAGACAGCTGAGAGTTCATAAAAAGAACTATCCCACCCATGATCTAGAGCTAGCCGCCATAGTGTTTGCTTTAAAGACGTGACATCATTATTTACTTGGAGAGAAGTTCGAGTTATACACCGATCATAAATCTCTCAAGTATCTGTTCTCGTAGAAGGATCTCAATTTAAGGCAACAACGGTGGATGGAGTTTCTAGCTTCTTATGATTTCAAGATTACTTATACCCTTGGCAAGGGTAACATGGTGGCAGACGCACTAAGTAGGCAGAGGGTGGCCCTGAGTCCTCTGTTTGTGGAAGGAAAGAACTTGGAGTTCATGTAAACTTTTGATTTTAGACCCTCCATCAAGATTTTTCCTGATTTGTTTGCATCCTTGGAGATACAACCGACTCTTATGGACCAGATAGGATCTTTGCAATAAGGTGACCCACGGATTCTAGACATCATGGATAAGCTCAGAAGAAGGGAGACTTCTAATCACCTCAGTAGATATACCATAGATGAAAAGGGGTGGTTGCGATGAGATGGAAGGCTTTGTGTTCCTCAAACTAGAAGCTTAGTAAAGGCAGCCCTAGACGAAGCCCACCATTTTAAGATGATCATTCATCCAGGCGGTGATAAGATGTACAGGGACATGAAGAGGGTATTCTTTTGGGCTAGGATGAAGAAAGATGTGGTCGAATTTGTTTCCCAATGTTTAGTTTGTCAGAATGTCAAAGCTGAGCAAAACAAGCCTGGGGGATTACTTCATCCGTTGGAGGTTCCGCTGTGGAAATGGGATAGCGTCTCCATGGATATCATAGACGGTTTTCCTAGATCGAAGAAAGGCAACACCAGTATCTGTGTTATGGTGGATAGACTCACTAAGAGCGCTCACTTAATTCCAATTAAGAGTAAGACGACGACATCATGGTTGGCAGTAATTTATGTTCGTGAGATAGTTCGTCTTCATGGAGTACCTTCCAGCATCGTAACTGATCGTGACCCGATCTTTACCAGTGAATTTTAGAGAAGCTTACAAGAAGCATTAGGTACATAGTTGTGTTTAAGCACCGCTTATCATCCTCAGACCGATGGACAGACAGAGAGGGTGAACAGGATCCTTGAAGATCTTTTAAGGCTGTGTATCCTAGACTTCGGAGGGACTTGGGAAGAGCATCTTCCTTTAGTAGAGTTTGCCTATAATAACAGTTATCAAGCTAGCATCGGCATGGCACCCTTCGAAGCATTGTACGGATGACCCTGTAGATCACCAACTTGTTGGTGGGAATCTGCAGAAAGATTATTACTTGAACCGGATATGGTTAAGGAAACGTCTGAAAAGATTGACCTTATTCGACAGTGGATGAAGACAGCTCAAGATAGGAAGAAATCCTATGCAGACAAGAGAAGGACTGGCCTTAAATTTGAGGTAGGAGACTTGGTTTTTATCAAATTGTCACCTCTGAGGAATGTGGTTCGCTTCGGATCAATAAGGAAGTTGGCACCTAGGTTTGTGGGACCATTTCCCATAACCGAGAGGATTGGCCAAATGGCCTATAGAGTAAAACTCCCAGAAAATCTATCCAGTGTTCATGATGTTTTCCATGTTTCTCATCTGCGGAAGTGCATACATGACACCGCAGTAATCGTTGAGCCGAGTGTGTTGGAAGAAGTAGAAGTGGAATGGGAGGCGATAGTAAGGCGAGTCCCTACCCGTATTCTGGGATCAGAAGTTAGGAAGCTATGCAATAAAGAGATCAAGTTGTTAAAGGTTCAATAGGGAGATAACCCAGAGGATGCGACTTGGGAAACCGAATACAAGATTCGTGTATCGTTCCCTTTCCTTTTCGAGGTTATGTTCTTAACTCCTTTTTCAAAGTTTTGTCAGTGCTTGTTTCTATCATTTGAGTATATCTTATCCATAGTATTTTTCGACCTTTAGATAGGAATCCTATGGATGTAAACATGTGTTTGAAACATGTTATGTTTGATGGATGCAAGTGTTTGCTAGTGGTTGCCTGTGGACGTATATACACACACATTAGGCACTAAGATCGGCTCAATCACTTTCATACTGCATATGGATGTGTGCGCATTTTCTTTTCTTCTATGGATGGAAATGGATGAACTAGCATATGGATGTTGCATTTGGACGAATGAGTGTGCACCCATATAGAACTTATATGATATAATAGGTTTATTTGCATACATATTGGATTCATGGCACTAACATACATTCCATTAAGGAGGTCAACTGAATCAGTAGACCGCCTGATCTTTCGCATTAGTGTTGGGACATATACACACACCATTACATATATTCATATAAGCATTAGAAGTCTTTAAGGAAATGAATGCCAGTGGTTGTTGGATGAGTAGATGGATGATGGATGGTAGGATATGCATTCTTCTCAACTTAGAGATTTCAGGGACGAAATTCTTCGAGTAGGGGAGAATGTAACACCCCGAATTTTTAATGACACTAAAAGAGGATAAATTAAATAATAATTAATTTAACTTTCAGAATTAAGGAAAACAAACTGCGCCATTGCGTCCGTCTCGAAATTCTGGTTAAGATAGACATTTGGTTTGCGTAAAATGGATACCGTATGAAGGAGTTATGAGGGTTTTAAGTTTGTATATGCGCAGAAAGAACATAAATACACATATGAGTCACGTGTGAGTTAGATATAAGTCAGACCCTATCCAGAATAGTTTGAAAATCTAAAATTCATCAAGGCGGCAAATTTTCCACTCTAGAGGGTCGACCCCCCTAGAGGGGTGTCGACATGGGGGTCGACCCCCCTTAAGGGGTATCGACCTATGGGTCTACCCACCCACAAGGGTACCGATACCCCTAGGGCTTATGTGGTAGTCGGTTTCAGAGGGTTCTGCAACTATAAATACGTGGCTATTTCTCATATTTCTTCATTAGAAATCATGGGAGCCAAATACTGCTGGTGTACGAACTGAGACAGATTCGTTTTCTTCAACAACGTACAACATCTCAACTTTGCAAATCAAATCCAGAAATTCAAGATCCATTCTCTCTATTCTATAAACCTAACACAGTGAGTTCTAGTTGCTTTTATGTTTTGATAAATAAAAGTAAATTGTGAAAGATTTTGAATTGGATATGATGTAAACTATGAATCTATGCTATTGCTAAACCTTATACTATGTCATGATAGATCTACACCTTTAAATCTAATGCAATTGTGGTTATTCTATTATGTTACCTATGCGGATCTTGACTTGTAACTATATTACGGTGAACACAAATCTGTTAATTTGGACAGATACAACATTGGTTAGATCCAATTCTTTATGTAAATCACCTTTCGCATGTCATATTGTGATCAACTTAGATATGTTGTAAGTTTGACATGAGAACTCATATTTAGATCTAAACATGCTATTATGTCATTCTAATGGTGTTATATCTATTTTAACCTCTAGATCTGAATTATGTGGTGTAATTTATCACCTTGTGTTATCATGTTAGATCTAAACCAATTGGACATCAAAATTGCTAATTTAGATCTTACTACGATTATTGTGACATCATAGTTATATTAGAATCAATTGACTGCCACCAGTTCATCAGTTTTATGTCCACCTTGTTATGATGTTAATTACATGTCCATTCACCTTATCGTCATGCTAGTTTTTTTTATACCAAGATGAACACTTTGGTTGTATTCCCATTATTTTCCCTATTATCATTTATGAATAGGCTATTGTCTAGCCTAGGCAAGCCGCCAGTTTATGAGGGCGCTAGTTAAGGAACGGGGGGAAAAGGGCATAATTTGAATATGAACATTTTTGGACATATAATTCAAATTATTGGGTAGAGTGGGCAATAACACCTATAAAGGGAAAGGTTTAATTAATTGATTAATTAATTAATAATGGAATGTCTAGTAATTATAATTAGGAATTGTAATTGTAATTGTACTTTTGACACGAGGTTAGGTTGCATTAGTGGTGGAAGTCTGCCCGGACCCGACCGGCATATCCAGCAGCCACTAATGTTGAGCCTAATGTGAGTGGTCTAAGTACGCAAATACTAATTGGGCTAAGACACGAGGTTAGGCCCAACTGTGGAATAAGACTGCGTGGACCCGACCGACATATCCAACATCCACACGTTGTAGGCCTAATGTGGGAGGTCTAGCCCATTATAAACCATAAATAGATATGGTAATGAATTGGACTACTTAACCAAATCTAATCCATAGGGATTGTATGATTGTGAACTAAAGTTAGGGTTAAGTAAATTGATTGGATAGCGGATGGGTTAAGCAAATCTGGAAGGGGTGGGTAATATTTACATATAGGCCTACAACTTAACCTGATAAGGTTATGTAATTAAAGACACCTAGTGGTATACATAACCGGAGGAAATAATAAAGTTATTTAATTAAAGACACCTTTTAGGGTAAGCATAACTGGTATAGGGCTATGTAATTAAAGACACCTAGTGGTATACATAGTCAGTGAAAAACCTAGTGGGAGATACAAGACAAAGGGGAGAGCTTGTATCATATTGTGTGGGACCCATTTCAGTCAGTAACCCGGAGTAGGTATCAAATAAAATTACTCCGTACTAGGCGGAGAGGGGACACTCTTACTGACTGATCGTAAGAGATCCAAACGTGAAGGACGGTGTGGGCGGCACAAACCGACCGGGCCATGTGCGTGCATGAGCCGGGCAGAGGAGGATAAGATGACCGTTACACCAGTAGATATGGTTGTGCACATCTTGGGAAATGAAGGGTTGCCACTTTAGGAAGTGATACCTCCACTGTTTCAAATCTCGCAAATATCTCCCGAGATCTCCTCCAAGATCTCGTTTTGGGCTCCTTCCGAAACGAAATAGCAAATATCACTCTAAATCTCCTTTCGAATATATCGCCCGAGATATTGCAATATCGAACGATATATCGACCGAAACGAAATACTGGAATATCGTCCGAGATCTTAGGTTTTTTGGTTAAAATTAAAATTTGTGCCTGAACTAGAACTATAATAAAAAAACTCAAATCTGGCCATATCAATCTTTTGTTATTTTATATTTTGCATGTTAAATGACTATATTGTATGTTCATATACGTTTTACAATGCTTACGATTTTCATATTCGTCTTTTGCATACATGTTACTTATGAAATTATGTATTTTATGGTCTGTTTACGCTGAATTTTTTAATGTTTTGGATCCTTTTAATGTTTCCTATCTAACAATATTTCTGTTTTAAGCATATTACGATATAGAGTATGAGTGATCTTCCGCAAAATAAAGAATAATAAAGTTATTTTGCATTTTAAGTTTAAGTTACTACGTTTTTGATAGCATTCATAAAAATCATTTTGTTAATATATCATTTTTAACATATCATGTACCCTGAGATTGTTCCGATATGAACTTTCAGACCCAAGATGAAAATCTGAGATGAACTCCCGAGTTAGACTCATCTCGTTCGAGATCTCCCCCGATATGAGACCGAGTCTATAAAATCCCCGAGACAAAACGCGACCGATATTCGAGATTTAAAACCTTGGATACCTCCTACTGTGGCGCCAGCACAGGATGTCTACGGAGTAGGGAGACGATCGATAAGGGTAGTGGTTAGGGTACACTCGGAAGTATGCCCTAAGTCTACCAACTTATAGTGGAAGGGATCATCTCATTCTGGTTATACTAGTAATAGTGCAGAGTAATCATTAGAGAAGTGTATACACCTTATCCTGTCTACCTTGTCACACCTGCCATTTATGTAGTGATCTCTCTTATCCACTTTATATGCCTATCATGTTACTTTTATTTAATTACTGGCTAAAAGTAACTAGACTAGCCAGACTTTATGTCTAACCCTTTTGTTTCTCCTTCTTTCTTCCGTTCCCCCCCCCCCCTCCCCCCCCCCCCAAGGTTCTCAGGGAGGAAACACTCAGGCTTAGTCAAGACTTAGTTATCATCTTGCTAGGAGTTACTTCTGAAGTATGGCTCAAGTTCTTGTCTCTACTATGGCTTAACTCTTTTATTTGGGAAATTATGCTTTTTATGTACTTACGTACTCTGATGGTGCAAGACAGAAGTTATTTTATTGTAATGGTTTTTGTGACTTATGGTATTGTGGACCACGGTATTATGATTTATGTTTGAAATAAAAATTTAAATTTCCGCTGCTATCTTATTTATATCTATCTTGTAATTATTTTGTGTCTGTTTATCTATAACGCTTCACGAAACTTAATGCATTCTCTTAGTGAGTGACATTAACGGACGTGGCGTGTCACAATTATAATTAGCTATTTCACTAACAACAAACATATATACTCACATTGAGAAAAAAAAAATTCAAGTTTACAACATCTGTGAATTAGTAACTTCATTACATAAAATAGCTGAATTCATTACATATGTCAATAAAAGTACATACACTTATTAAATGAGAAGTTTTCTACATGGTCTCATGACTACTTTACTTCCAGTTATTGTACAACAGCACAACATAATAATCATAACAAATTTCTAATAAATAAACATGATCTAATACTACTATACCAGCATTTCTTCTGCTATACACATCCAGGTCCAAATAAGAAGAAAAATAGGTTAGTCAATCAAGGCTTAGGTCGTGGGCGCCATCACCGCAACCTAGAACATTTTAGTCGTGAGCTCAAAAGTCTTCGCAGCCAAAAGTCGCAAGTGACCTCCACAGAGAAAATGGGATGCAAATGATGATGCTTAATTGGCTTGACGAAGATATAAACATAGGACTGGAAGAACATGATGAAAAAACTGGACATTCCTCTTCATATAACTCAAATACAGTAATTTAGAGATCATATCAGAACCTATTCATTTAAATACCAAAGTGTTGATTAAGTTACCACCCCAAATGGCATGGAAGCTATAGAAATAATAAAACATTCATTAGTTTTCAGCATTTCAGACTAACTTACAAATACGGATTTAAGTGTGCAAAATAATTAGAAAATTTGCACATGCAATCCTAACATATTGAGAGTGCTTTATGGAAACAGCCCCCATTATGGACTAAGTCCAAAATACTGTTAAGTCTATAGTGATAACACTCAATAACATCAATAAAAATAATGATATGAATATTATGAGCTTAATAACATCAGTTTCAATATATTATATTCTAACATTCATTAACAGAATCAAAAAAATGACTTGTATTCCACGCAAAAACCGTGTAACAAAACTATAAACTTCCAGAAGCTCACAAACACCAAAACAACTCATAACTTCAGCTGTATTTGATCATAAAAAAGAAAAACAGATGTCCACTCATAAAAATGGCATACCTGTATGAGCTGTGAGTCGAGACCAACGCAAAGAAAATGCAATTAGAACCAACTCAATAGGAACCTACGAAGTCCAAAATAATAACATAGTTCACTATTCTGACACAATTTTGATACTCCTACAAAATCACCAACAAGTTTTCCATCAATCAAGCCTTTTAGATGCACACATAAAAAAGAGATTGGTAAGAATACATATAGATGGAAGTAAATGATTAACATAATAACAAAAAGAAGAAAAAACTAGGTGATTGCAGCAGTGACCAAAGAAATTTAAGCGCAGTAATATAGATATAAATTGCACTGAACATAGTTTTGTTTACACAAATACTGACCCCACGTCTATACTCCTTTGTCACTAGAAAACAAAAGACCAAGAAAACATTGCATGAACATCCATATATTATAAGTGTACTAGTAATTACCGTTACAACTAGTTTTGTTGAATAAATATTAACAGTGTTTCGCAGTAAAATTAGAAAGTTTGATGTTATCATACCGGTGTTTGGTAATAACAACTTTTTGTAGTAAATCCCCATTAGACATAAATACGTGCACTGTGTTTTCCAACTCAACCCAGCTGCATGCAGGTTCCTTTCTGACTCCAATATTCTTCATCTTTTTTCTCGCTTCAGCTGCATCTTTCCGTCTTCCAGTTGAAGCGTATATGTTATATAACAATACATGCGGCCCAAAATCATAAGGATCAAGTTTGAATATTTTTCTACAGTAAATTTCCCCAAAGAGGTATTTTTGTGCATCCTATATGCTCCAAGCAAAGCTTTATATATTGGAGCAGTTGGTCTAACTGTACTTTCAAAAGCTAGTTCATCGATCAACCTTTTGGCTCTATCCAGTTGTCCGTCTCTACCAAGTAAATCAACCATGGTTACATAATGTTCAATCTCCGGTTCTATGTTATACTTCTTCATTAACTCAAAATAATGTTCTCCTAAATATAGTAGTCCGCCATGACTACACGAAGTTAAAACACCTAAAAATGATATCTAGTTTGGTTTGTATCCCAATTCTATCATCTGCTCGAATAAAGAAATTGTCTTGTCTCCAAGCCCATGTTGAGCATATCCCGTTAGCATTGAATTTCATGACACAACATCCTTTTTATTTGTTTGGTCAAAAACTTTTCTAGCTTCAACAATGCTCCCATATTTTGAATATATATCAACTGAAATGTTGCATATATAAGAACTATCTTGTGTTGTGATTTCAGGAGGAGGGAGTGTATACACTTTGCTTTCTCCATGGATCCGTTACTCGCACATGCACAGAACATGCTAGAAAACTTATGATTAGTTGGATAAAAACAACATCTTCTCATCTCCAAAAACTTTATAAAAGTAGCTTCTATATTTTTTGTTCTTGCATAACCTATAATCAAAGCATTGTAAGTAACCTCGTTCCTTAAATTTAGTAGAGAGAATAACATACTAGCCTCTTTCATTTTCCCAAACCTTGCATACATAACCATTGTTCTATACATATCGCAGCTGGGTTGAAAATCTACAACACTATCTGAAGCATGGAGGCATATGACTACCACTGGGATAAAAACAACACTAATCAACTGAAAAGTTGTTATTACTAATCCAGGCCTCAAGGTAAGTTTACAAGCAGGCAGATTCTGTTGTTTGAACTTAATTTATGGATTACTGCTAGATCCCGAAGACGACAAGGAGGAGCTTATTCTCTCCATTTCCATTTACTTCTATATTTCTATTGATAAAACAACTTGATTTTTCTTCAAATAAAAAGGTAGTTTAGTTTCTAATTTAGTGACAATTCCATTTTTACATCAGTAACATTATCTTAATTTGTACGGGAAAATATAGGAAATTGTAATAATAACTACATTATACCACTCACCAACTATAGGAAGCCTTGATAACATCTGGACAAGAATAGCTGCTACATCAGTAACGTAATATGACCTCTCACCGATATCATCACAAATAGCAAGCTTTATAGCCGATGTTTGGCCACTTATTATCATCGGTAGAATACCTGGTGAGTCCAATAGCTCAAGATCTTTACCAAAATGGACCCATATATATAAATAATAAATTAGTAGCATTAACACATATTAGGAACAACAAATCCTGCTTTTCGTCTCTCTCTGAACCTATAGAATCCATTTACACTCCCAAAACCAAATAAGCGGATTTTTTTTAGAAACTAGAGAGAAAAAAGCGTGCATCAAATCAAGATGATCCAGATACAGATCCAAATCCAGTAAGAATAGCGCTTCCAAAAAATAATTTAGTCGAGCTTCAATCCTTGCGATGGAATCGCAATTTCCATTTCTTATTTTATATATGGTGAATCAATTTTAGGTGGAAGGAAAAAAAGAACTAAAGGGGAAATTTTTCGTTGATTTGAGAAGAGGAAATTTTTTGAAAGCGGTAGCTTGAATTTTAGAATGGGTAAAAGAAACAAAGGCCATGGCTGAGGCGGTGAAGGAAAATCAAAATAGCATGAATTATGTTGCAGCGGGAAAGTAAAAAAATTTGGGGCAAAGAAACTGAGGCGGTAAAGAAAAATCAGATTGACGCGGACCGGTAACATGGACCGTTGGATTGTATTGATGTAATTGATAATTTTATTCATGCAGCTACTACAACGCTTTCTTGATATCTATGCTAACACATTGAAGCGTGCGTTGCAATAGACAAAAATAAGCATAACTGTGGCAAAATTTTAGCTAGCAACATCTTAGATTTTCGTTGCAGTAGGCCATCTATGGCGTAGTGCCGGGATCCAAACCATGACATCACTTTTAGCTAGAAGGAAACGTATGTCCTTTCTCTGCAGTCCATCATCCTATTTTCGGCTCATTACGGGATGTGAGGCCCTAGAGTCAACGTCCCACAAAGCTATGCTCTTCAACAAAAGAATTGATTTATCTGCCACCGGCACTCAGCATGCTACATTATCAATTCACAACATATAATTGGATCTAAGGGTAGTTATTTAGGGATTTAAAGGGTATTTTTGGGATTTTGGAAGGAGTGGGGCTATGGCTTGGTGTTGGGGGTGGTGGAGTTGCTCGGCACTGGAGGGGAGTTGGCACAGCAAGGGGCTGGACATGGAGGAGGTAAGTGGTAGAATTAGAGAAAGGAAGGAGGAAGGTAAGCTTAAGGTAAAGAGATGGGAAACAAAGTGAAAAAAGGAGGAGAGAGCTTGGTTTTTATAAGGATGGTTAGGAGATGGCTTGATGAGGTGTCGCAAGTTGTGGACATGGGAGAAAGCACAAGGAGGATGCCTAAAAGCATGAAACTTCAAACAAAAACACATATGCTTTTTGAACTAGTTTAAAGGATAATTTCACTTAAATCTTTTTGCGCATTTATCGCTCGTACGACCAAACAATAAGTCCGATCAATACGAAATTTTGAATACTACTATATTTCATAATTACATATCCAATGAAATAGGTCTCGTCGAATTCGGAGTTTGTTTAACCGTTGGTCTTATTATTTTAATACGTTATTATTTAATTTCAACTAAATTTTCTGATATGCGTTTATATTTCGTATGCTCGCATACTAACTTGAAAATTATGAAATTTGAAACCTTACCATTATTTGACGTTCTAGATCCGATAAAATTGGTTTCATCGAATTTCGAGATCGTCTGCAAAAGGTGTCTTTTTAAGCTATTAAAACAATATTAAATTATCAAAATTTTAAATCGACTATAAATCCTTATAAAATTAATTTAAATTTAAAATATTTTTTTTTTTTAAATTGGTTCCAAAATTTCAGGTTGTTACAATCACCCTCACTTAAAATAACTTCATCCCAAAAATTGGATGAAAGTAAAGCTGAAATAGAAATGATATCTAACAAATAAGTTTACCTCTCAAAAGAGCTATTCAGAGGTATTCACTTTGCAATTGGGATAAGACTTTCTAATGTTGTTTTCTGTTTCCCATGTATAGTCTCTTGAATCTCCACTCCACTTCACTTTGACTAGCTTTACCTTCTTGTTTCGTAGTTCTTTTAACTCCTTGCCAATTATCTTTAAAGGCTCTCTTCGGACTGTTAAACTTGGAGGATTTCCAAGTCCTTTCATGTTGCTTCCTCAACAATTAAATCAGGATCATGTACATATTTCCGGAGATGAGAAACGTGAAAAACATTATGCACTCTGGATAACCATTTTGGTAGCTGAATCCTGTAAGTTAGGGTTCTAAATCTTTCCAATATCGGCAATGGACCAATATACTTGGGTGGTAACTTTCCCGTTTTCCCGAATCGGATAAATCCTCTCAATGGAGAAATTTTCAAAAATACTTGATCCCCAATTGCAAATTCCAAATCTCTTCTTTTAGAATCTGCAAAGCTTTTATGTCTGCTCTGCGCTGTTTTCAACTTCTTCTTAATGAAGTCCACTTTATCCGTTGCTTCACGGATCATGTCTAGACCCAATACAAGTCGATTTCTAGACTCTATCCAACATGCAAGAGATCTGCAAGGTCGATCATGCAACGCTTTAAATGGTGACATCTTTAGACTCGCTTGGAAGCTGTTGTTATAAGAGGACTCCACAAGATGTAAGTGATTTTCCCATGATCCTTTGAAATCAAGGATACAGGCTCACAACAAATCTTCCAAAACTCGATTCACTCTTTCAGTCTGTCCATTCATTTGGGGGTGATAAGTGGTGCTAAGGCTGAACGTTGTCCTCTATACCGACTGAAATGCTTCCCATAACTTACTAGTGAAGATCGGATCTCGATCACTAACAATATTGTTGGGTATTCCATGCGTTCGAACCACTTCATTCACATACAACCGAGCAAGACTATTAGCTATTTTATTTGATT
The DNA here is from genome assembly GCA_030737875.1 of Allium sativum. Classification (NCBI taxonomy): domain Eukaryota; kingdom Viridiplantae; phylum Streptophyta; class Magnoliopsida; order Asparagales; family Amaryllidaceae; genus Allium; species Allium sativum. Next base: position 326,505,561 of record CM060921.1, on the reverse strand, counting down.
TTACCGAAAGAAAATGGGCGCTCTTCGTTAGGCTATCCACTATAACCCAAATACCTTCATTACCTTTCTTAGTCTGAGGTAAACCATTGATAAAGTCCAACGATATCTGGTCGCACTTCCACTTATGAATTTCCAGTGGTTGGAGTAACCCAACGACCTTCTGCTAATCACTTTTACCTTGTTGGCAAGTTGGACACCAGCAAACGTATATAAAGATATCTCTCTTCATTGATTTCCACCAAAATGTGCGCTTCAGATCTCAGTACATCTTATGAACTCTTGGATGGATACTAAGTTTGGATTTATGGCACTCATTCAGTACTTTCCTTTTAAGCTCGGGGATATCTGGAACGCATATTTGACCTTTTATTCTCAGTACTCCTTTATTATCAATCTTGAAGTTCGAAAGTTTTCCTTCTTGAATTCTCTTGCAAATCTTCTGAACAAATTCATCATCCTTTTGTTGAGTAGAAATCTTCTCAATCATGGTGGGTGTAACAACCAGATTGGTAATAATAACATTCTTTCTATTAAGTGCATCTACTATAACATTGGTTTTTCATAGAGTGTAAAGAATATCTAAATTGTATGCCGCTAGAAACTCCAACCAACAGTGTTGCCTCATGTTCAAATCCTTCTGAATAAAAAGATACTTCGAGTGATTTATGATCAGTAAAGAGCTCAAACTTCTCACCTAGCAAGAAATGCCTCCAAATCTTCAAGGCAAATACCACATCAAGCAGCTCCAAGTCGCGAGTGGCATACTTCTTCTCACGAGGTTTCAACTGCCTACTTTCATAAGCAATCACTTTACCTATTTGCATCAATATCGTACGAACTCCTTCTCCAGAAGCATCCGTATAGACAGTTAAATCTTGGTTGCCATTTATAATCGTTAATACTGGGGCAGTGGTTACTCTTTCCTTCAATTACTAAAAAGATTCTTCACACTAATAGTCCAAACAAACTTAACATGCTTCTTGGTCAGCTTCATCAAAGGACTAGATAACTTTGAATAATCCTTTACGAACTTCTGATAGTAACTAGCCAGTCCAAAAAACTTCCAACTTCAGTGGGGGTCCTTGGTTGCTTCCAATCTTGGATGGCAGCAATCTTACTTGGATCTACCGAGATTCCTTCTTTTGACACGACATGCCCAAGAAATTTTATTTCTTCCTTCCAGAACTGACATTTGGAAAATTTGCCCTTTAATAAATTCTTTCTTAGAATCTCCAGTACCTTTTCTAAATGCTTCGCGTGTTCTTCTTCTGTCTTAAAGAAGATAAGAATGTCATTAATAAAGACTAGCACGACTTTGTTTATTACCTCTCGAAATACCCAATTCATCAAGTCCACAAAGTAAGCAGGGGCATTGCATAATCCGAAGGGCATTACTAACCATTCGTAAAACAAGTCCGGTCCCCTGAAAGCTGTTAGAGGGACACACTCTTTTGCAATCCTTAGCTGATGAAACCCTATAGCTAAGTCCATCTTTGAGAATACTCAAGCTCCATTCAAGCGATCCAGCAAATCATCAATGCAAGAAAGAAGTTACTTATTCTTGAGAGTTTGCTTGTTGAGGTCTCGATAGTCCACACATAGTCTGAGGGAAATGTCAGACTCCGGAACAAACAACACCGCTGCACCCCAGCTTGAGAACTAGGTCTGATCAGACCTTTCCACAAAACTGTTGAGTTTGATTACCCAACTTTTCCTTCTCTTTCATTGACATCCTCTGAATTGCATGCACAACTGGCCTCGCATTCGGAACCAAATCAATCCTGAAGTCAATCTCCCTTTATGGAGGAGGACTCTTTACTTCTTCGAACACATCCGCATACCGTTTAACAACTGAGATGGTTTCTAGAGGAGTGAGGGAAACATCGAGAGCAGAGCAAAATTTATCCCTATACAAACTTGGGCCTTCACATGGTATTGTTATAAAATTTCCAAATTTGGTTTTTACTTTAACAATTCTTTCTGCGCATTTAACATCGACTTCATACCGGATTAGCTAATCCAACCCAAGTATAATATCAAATTCAGTGAAATCCAAGACAATCAATTTGAAGAGAAATTGGTAATGAGAATAAGAGATAGGCACTTTACAATATAAACAAAGGTCGATGGAGCCTCCTATTGGATTCCTAAGGCAAATGGGTTCTTTAAGATATTTAATGCCTGTATTTAATTTCTTAGCCATCTTACTTGAAACAAAACTACGTGATGCACCAATATCTAACAACACTTTAACTAGAATGTTTTTAACGGTAAGCATACCTTCCAGAACATCTAGCACTCCCCTACTAAATGAGGGTCTTGGAGCATCTGCCAGGATATAGACATGAGCCACTTCAGACTTCTTCAATAGTGGGCAATTTGGTTTTATATAGCCAATTTTGTGACACTTATAGTGTTCCTTGTTATCTTGACACTTCTTGCTGGATTTGGATTCATTCCTCTTCTGCTTCTTCGGAGATTTACAGTCTGTTGACAAGTGTCCCTTCTTGTTGCAGTTGAAGCATGTAATGGTCTTTAACCATTCCTCCTTAGACTTTCCCCCTTCCTTATTTTCTTCAGGTCTCTTATTTCCAAACTTTATCTTTTTCCTAGAATTGCCTTTCTCTTTGTTTTCCAAAGAATTTTGTTTTTCTATATTTTCGTAACGGCACGCCATTTCCGCCATTTTTGCAAAAGGGAGCTTTACATGGGAGGTCACCTTATTCTTGTACTTTCTTTGAATACCATCGATAAACCTTATGTTCTTCTTCATCGAAACTTGGATCAACTCTAGGCCGAAGCGGGAAAGCTCAATGAACTTATTTAGATATTCCAGAATACCAGTGGCCCCTGGTTTCAGATTAGAGAATTCATAATACAAGCGGGATATTGCTACTTATGGGATGAATATTTCTTCGAGAACTTCTTTAAAATGATCCCAAGTAAAATTACCTTTTGGATTTCCCATTGTAACCGTCTCCCACCAAATCAAACCTTCGTCTTTGAGTAACAAAGAGGCCAAGAATCTTTTATGCTCTCCATTTAATCTTAGGACGGTGATTTTTTTTTTGCAAGAGCTAGCGTAGCCAAGCTTGTGCTTCTACCACTGATTCCTTTCCCAAGAATGACACCCCTCCCAAAAAAATTTATTTCTTTGCTAGAACTTCCGAATTGTTTCTGGTTGCGGCAGCACAACTGCCTTATTTGCTACTTCTATGGGGTTTGGTTGTTCAGATGCAACGTTACCCCTTTCTTTCCCTCTACCTCTTCCTCTTATGCCACTTTTTTCTATTATATCTGCATAGCAAGAAAAGAGTTAGGCACGCAAAAAAGTATCTTAAGAAAATTGCAAGAATATAGAGACATATATGAATAGAAATGTGTCTACGAGGTGTGTGTTATTCTGCTATACTCATTCTAGGGTATTGGTAACCCTATCTCTAATGAGTCACTCATCCTAGAATACTACTGATTCTATCTTGGATGAGTATGTTGTATTCCAGGATCTTAATAATTATACATAACAGTTGCAAATACACAGCGGAAATATCAATAATCAACATAACAAAGACTAAAAGAGTCCGAAAGAAACATACAAATCCTGCTCTAGCTCCATATCCAAATCCATCTTCCATACACAACTTCAAAATGATCTTAACTAATACCTGGATACTAGGCTGCCCGTGTGGAAATATGGGTACCCAAGTTTGTAAGGGAAAAACAATCTACGAGTCAGTCATGGGACTGGTATAAGAAACTCCAACTGTTATTCTTAACTTATTTAAAATTAAGGCATATCATGGGACGACGTTGTATAGCACGGAATTGGTTTCCACCACATGAATGCTAGTATACAAAACCACGCAATGCTTTTAGAAAAATGAAGCTATTATAAGGCTCAAGTCCCATCACACAATGCAATGCAAACCAGAGGATAGAGTTTTACTTTATAATAGCCAAACATGCTTGATACGAGAAAATCATTTGATATTATCATTAGTGTCTAAGTGTGGAAAACATTTTCGAAAATAAATGTATCAATCTTAGATGGCATAATTCCCCATCCCATTATATCACCATATAGGTTTACAACTGAAAACGCAAAGCTCGTACTGGAAATTGGATTCCATCATGAACCAAGGCAATCTTCCTTATCTGTTCGGATCATCTCTAACAAGATGTCCAAGACTCACACGCATGTGAATCGAAAATCCTCTCCTTCTAACTTTTCAGATATGGCGCTTTATCTCCATCTCGTCCCGTCACCACCTCTTCATGGTGACAACCACTTTCTCTACCATACCTCTGATTCTCAACTCGACCTCCCCGACCACCGTTACATCATTCGTCCTCTCTTCGACTTCAATCTCATCCTCATCAAACACATGCTATAACCAATACACACAAAATCCAAATGAACAAGAAAAAAAAAACAAGAACTCTCCTTTTCTTCTTGGGTTTCGTGTGGGAGACGGGATGAGTCGCAGGTTGAGATGGAGCTGGTAATCTGAGATTAACAATAGTGAAATATGTGTTTAGACAACGCGATAGGTATGAGTTAGAGAAAGAAATGAAGTACTGGAGTTAGAAAAGTAAAAGGAGAGCAAAGGAAGGAAGGATCACATTTTATAAAGGGAAAGCGACTATTGCGCTTCTAAATATATTTCGCCACCTATTCTGAATCGGTGTCCGATCTAGATTAATCTCGGATTGGATACCGATATGGATTAAAAATTGAATGAGAGAAGGAAGGATCGGGGAGGAAAGGCGACAAGCTCTAACCCCACTAGGAAATGGCCTTGTTTGCAAACAAAATTCCTAATTTTTTGGTGATATAAAGAAATGTTGCTTGAGCACTCCAGATTCAAGGCTCAAAGAATACCATTAAAGCTACATCAACTCAGAGTAATCGACTTAATGGAACCAAGTCGATGCAAGAAAACAATATACTACCATTCGGTTGTTCTAGAGATAGAACGACAAAGTACCAGAAGTTGCCTCGGAATCAAAGCACATCATATTACGGCACGTCATGTTACACAAGATATACCTTGAAGGACAGAATGTTGCCTAGCTTTTCAGTCAGGTCACCTATGAACACATATCGAAATTTGGCCTAGTAGCTTACAGAAACGTTCCAGACTAGTGACTCTCTAGAAGCTCCCAAAATAAATATCTCGGGAGCTTGATAATATAATTTATATGGCCCGACAAAAGATTAACTCGAAGACGAATGAGCGAGTAGAGGAGGTGAAGAGATCAGGAATTCAGAGTGGTATGCCTATACCAATCTAGATCGGGATAACACTTATTGATCCATATTGGTAAAACATACATACCGATCCGGGAATTACCGCCTGAAAACGTGGCCTACCACGTTCTCCATATTTACCGCTCCATATTCCAAGATTTTCGGATCTCCTTTCATGTGTTTATGCATGTATTATGTATGTGTGTGTGTGTGTATAGGGAAATGTTCCGCTACACCTCTTAGGCTACACCGTTATCTTTCCCTGAATTCCAACCACTCATTTCGATTTTAATATTAATTCTTTCTCTCTCCGATTGAATAAAATAATATAGTGTAGTGGAAATCAGTCGGTAGAATGGGGAAGCTTATCCGGATCGATATGATCCAGTTAGGCCTAGCCTTGCACCGTTCTGGATATATATGTCACCACACTGATCTGAAGGCTCCACTAAACATGTCAAACCAACAACAATGCAAGCTTCATCTTCTCCAATTCCTTCCTTCTCCTCTTTCCCTTTCTCGTCCCCCCCCCCTACATTGACCAAAAAGTCCACCTCCTCCTTCATCGAAAATTCTCTCCTTCTACCCTCTCCGATATGGCGTTCTGTCTCCATTTCATCCCATCACCACCACTTCGTGGTGATAGCAACTTGCTCCACCCTGGAAAATCCTCAATACCTCTGATTCTCAACTCAACCTCCCCGAGCACTATTCCACCGTTCATCCTCTATCTGGCTTTAATCTCGTTCTCGTCAAACACATGCTATGACCGACACACACGAAATCCAAACGAACAAGAACAAAAAATAACAACCCACCTTTTCTTCTTGGGTTTCATGTGGGGGATTAGATGAGTCGTTGGTTGAAATATAGCTGAATATAAGAGATTAACAATAGTGGGATTTCTGTCTAGATGACGCGATAGGGCTAAATCGGAGCAAGGAATAAAGAATTGGATTTAGTAAAGTAAAAGGAAGAGATAAGATAAAGAAGGGGATCACATTTAATAATTTTGAAGTGACTATTGTGTTTCCCCATATATTTTACCACGCATTCCGGATCGACGGCCGATCCGGATTAATCTCGGATCGGACACCGATCCGTATAAAAAATGAATGGGAGAAGGAGAAGGTTTGCAGGAGGAAAACGACACACTCTAATCCCACCAAGAAATGGCCATGTCTGCAAACGAAATTCCCTACTTTTGGTGATATAAAGAAATGCTTCTTGAGCACTCTAGATTTAAAGGCTCAAAGAATACCATTGAAGCGACGCCAACTCAAAGTAATCGATTTAATGGAACCAAGTTGATGCAAGAAAACAATATACTACCATTTGAATGTTTTGGAGATTGAATGACAAAGTACCAGAAGTTGTCTTGGAATCAAAGCATGTCATGTTACACAATACGTACCTTGAAAGGCAAAATGTTGCCTATCTTTTTAGCTAGGCCATCTCTAAACACGTATTAAAATTTTTCCTAACAGACAACGACCCATTAGCTTATAACAACGATCTATATTGGTGATTCTCAAGAAGTTCCCAAAACAAATTAAATATCCCAAGAGCTCGGTAATATAAGTTATATGGCTCGACGGAAGATTGACTCTAAGACGACTCAAAGGCGAATTTGCGAGCAGAGGAGGTGAAGAGATCAGGAAGTTCGAGTGGTATCCCTATACCAATATGGATCGTTAAATATAGATCGGTATAACACATAACGATTCATATTGGTAAAACATACATACCGATTTAGGAATAACCACCCGAAAATGTGGTTTACCCACGTTTTCCACTTCCTTCATAATTACTACTCCATAGTCTGAGAGGAGCGTTCAATGTCACTCCAAATGGTAAACACCCCAAAAGGCCTCCTACAGAAACCAAGCAGTTATATTGGTTTAAGTTTGTGAGAGGTGAGAGAATGAGTGGAGAGGGGGAGAAACGAGATATGTGGTAGAAATCAGGGGACATTCTGGGGTGCTGTACTGTTTCGCATGTTGTTGCACACTCTCCATATATATATATATATATATATATATATATATATATATATATATATATATAGAGAGAGAGAGAGAGAGAGAGAGAAAGAGAGAATGTGTGTGTTTCGCTACACCTCTTATATTGCACGTGAACTCTCCCCCTGAATCTCAGTCGTTTATTCCCGCATTCACATTATTTCTTAATGTAAAGAGATAGAATGAATGGGGGAATGAATGGCTAAGATTCAGGAGGAGAGTTTACGTGCAATATAAGAGGTGTAGCGGAACTCTCTCACCTGAATTTCAACCCTTCCATTTGAACCTGAACCATAGTCACATATTTATATTTAAATATGTTAGTGAAATGAAATGGAATGAATGAAAGAATAGAGAATGGCAAATACTTGATTATTGTTATTGAGTGGCTTTTGGGGTGTTGCACTCTGTTGTTTTTTCTTATGTATGTTTATTTCCCTCCATGTATATTCTATTTGCGCTAACAATTATTTTGTTACCTTGTATGAATAGATGATCCATATTTTTCATTCTTCCTTCGATTTTTTCGTATTTTAGCTTCATTCTTATCATACTCACCTTGTGATTCATTCACGATGGATTTATCATTTATGTATTTTTGAAATGAACCGAATCAAATTATGTGTGTTCGTAGATTTGTTAAACTAAGAATGCTATTCATCCACCGCTTGTATTTTATCTTTATACGAGTGAGTTGTCTATTTCAATATGACACGTACCATGTCCATGCATGTTACACGTAATGTTACCTAATGTATATCTATCTACTTACAAAAGAACAACCAGTCTAGGAAGTGTCACCTCCAAAAAGCATAATCTACATCATGCATGCTAGTTTGAACATGCAAATGCAAGTACCCCATGTGACCTACTGAAAAAAGATCAATGTATTTATATTTGATCAACATGCAAACGCATATCAGCACATGCCTAAAACATTTTGTATAATCTATATGGTCTAGAATTTACATTAAAATAAGGAGGACATTTAGGTAGGCCTTGTGAATAATGCACATATGTGCATTATTTGATGAAGCATACTCATTATAATAATGCAGTAGAGTATAAAACATATTACGGCTAGGTACCCCACCATTCCATATTGTACAGTGTACAGAAGAAAAAAAAACTGTGTATAGTATATTTGCATGAAACGGAGAGAAACAGAAGAGGGGTAGTACGCATTGGTTCTGACTTCTGAATGTGTAGGAAAAGAGAAAGTCGAAAAGAATGGGGAACTCGAGAAAATAAGTCTGAATATGAAGGTTCGAAGAAAGAAGGAAAAGTGGAATACGGTCCAAAATATAGAAAGGAAGAGAAGCGAATTTCGATATGACCACGACCGGTCGTCAGCGGCAGCTTAACCGCAACTTCTGCATAAACATAGGTACACTGTCACCGCTTGGGCTTTCTAATGAACGGCCCATCTAATGCTGAACGGCCCGACCCTGATTTTGGAGGCCCAAGACTGTTTTTATTTGAAGCCCAAAACGGTTTCATGGCCCATTAAGAATATTAAATAGTGTAAAATACATACAGCTGGTCTACCTTTCATCGCATGTGGAACTCTACGGACACGGTTGAGGTACGATATAAATATAAAATAACTGTTTGCATACAAACTATATATGTTAGTTGAATATTATTTAGTAGTATTTGTTATTGCTAACACGGGTGGTTCCGTGGTAAGGCCACTAAGAGCCCCGCCTAGAACCTCCGACTTCATACTGCATATACTTGAACATGTTTTAATAGTCTATGACCATGATTTGTCTAGACTTTCGATAATTTTTCTGAATATCATTATTGTTTATAATATAGGTTAATTATGGACTTTTATTATACAAACCCAGTACGTACCCCATATATTTATCAATATTATGTTAATGTTAAATTAGTCATAAACCACTGGGGATCAATTCTTCTGTACCCAGCTCCACTTTTCTCGTGTGCCCGACAAATCACCACCACACGTCAACCGCACATATTATTAATAATCTAATGAACGAGTCCTACAATCCATTCAAAACCATTAGATTTTATGCAAACCAACGGACAAGATTGATCCGGCACATGGAAACAACAGAGTTTAGTACAGAAGAATTCATCCCAACTACTGGTCATTCCAAAGACCTAGCATATCAGTTGTTGGGGTAGTTGGTCCAAGTGTATTGGACAATATGTAGATGCACTCCCTTAAACTCTAGTGATAGCTACATGCTAGTCCATTAATTTTTCTTTTCCTTCAAATTAGATTGTTACAATCTTTTGATATTTAACTCAATCCATAGTTAAGAGATGATGATTTACCGTATATATATTTCATTCTTCAAACTTTGAGCTTAACATTGCTCTCCACGGATTTTTACAAACGGACTTGCATTAAAATAGGAAGCTCATATACGTTATCTTTTCTTTTTGACGAGGAATACAAAATTAGTAAGTTGTTCACAATGTATATGTCCTATTTCAATGACGTTTAAGTTTCTTACAAAGTTACAAAAATACATTAAAGTGCATATGGGCATTGATGTTATGAGCGATGCCATCATTAGGTCAATTCTTATATATTTATTTTGTTTGACATTCTTTTCGAACTGGAAGGCAATCAATCGGTTAAGATATCCTACAGCAGTAACCGATCTACATGATTAGATTCATACCGTAGACTGAGGGACATTCACACTTTGATTTTGTACTACTCTCAACTCTTACGCTCTATGGGTGATGAAGCGAATATTTGGCTTTAGGTATATTTTCCATGTTTGTACATGAATATATGTGTAACACCATCTATATGATGGTTTCGCTAAGAAATATGGAGCGTATAAGTATAAAGTAACATTACAAAGACTAAAATTCACAAGATAGTATATGAAGATACAACAAAACTTAATTAAAATTTCATTTTAAACAGAATACAAAATGTTATTACATTATAGATCATAAAATCCACAGCTGTTTCATAAACCAGAGTACCAAAATATAAAGTATCTCTCTCAACATCAAATACAGAAATAAACCAAATGTGGAAATGTACATGTAAAACAGAAAACAAGACAAATGAGAATCTCCAGTAGGTCAAGCTGGGCCAATGCTCTATACTAAAAATCCTCCACCCTGAGAACCAAGGAGGAAAGGGAGGAAAAAGAGAGAAAGAAATCTGATCAGGCATAAAGTCTGATGAGTTCAATAATTACTAACATAAGAGATAAAGGAGGAAATATAGATAGAATAAAGCTCAACACAATAAATAAGAACAAGAAGATGAACAAGACTATAGTCGATCAAATCATTTGATTTCTGCACCACTTGTGACAACTTATAAATTAGGATACAACCTAATTTTACCCATCGATTGGCTTCTAAACCACAATTGTGATAACCTATGCCGACTGTAGTCTCGGATTTATCAGACCTGATCCATCATCTCTAAGGACATAGCATATAGCATTGGCACCACAACAACTTATCTTCCCTAATCGACGCAATGCATGCTCACCGTCCCGTTGAAACGCGCCCGTACCCACCTCATTTGGACCCCTTACTACCCAGTGTAGTATAAGCGTGCCTTCGCCTCCTCGTGAGACCCTAGTGTAGTATGATAAAATAGAATACTAACTAATATAGATCCCCAACCAAAAAATGCAATTTGACATAAGTCACTCCTAGATTTAGTCCCCAATTTAATTTACTAGCACCAAGACCACCATAGAATTATTGTTGACCACCTAACTACCCTAAACCCCCATAAAATTGTCAACAAATGCTTAGATCACTATATATTATGTATTTTAATTGGCCTTTTATTTTCCTAATCAGCCTACGCTTATAGTTGGAGCGGACACCACTACGAGCCCCTTATTTTCCCGAATCAGTCGTCGTCGGAACGGACTCCTATTATTTTCTTAATAGGTCACGTATTTCCCTTAGTCAGCTTATGCTGTCGGAACGGACCATTACTACTCATGCTTGTTAATTTATTTATTTTAAACTTAATGCTACTCTTAAGTTTATTAATAAGCCTACTTTCTTCATGTAACTTTTGCCATACTATAGGTTACATGTAAACTTCAATTTACACGTTTTCTATAAACATCATTCTTGTTAAATTCATTACACAATCCAATCCCCGTGGTTTTGCGTCTATTCAAACGTCATTTATTCAGTTTATCAAAGTTACAGTTCAATTATCCTTTATTGCATAATTCCAACCAACACAATTTATCTTTTTTATACATAATCCCTATTTTTTCCAAATACGCTTTTATTGTCAAATTCATATTTTTACCCCAAATTGCGCATAAATAAAAAAGAATAATGGTTTAGGCTATTGAAGGCCTAAACTCAGTGTAAAATAAAAAAGACAATGACCTAAGTTCTCGCATGGCCTAACCTCAAATAAATAAGAAAAAATCTGAAATCAAACAGGACTGAATCTGAACTGTAATAAAATTACATATGAAGAAAAAGATGTAAAGATGAATTGAATAAATCTACAGTAACAAAATAGATTACTGAATAGATAGAAGAAAGGATAGAAATATTAAATCAGATATACATAGATTATTGACAGAAAAGAAAAACAAAAAATATGAAGAAATCAACAAATATTATACTATCAAGTAAACCCCAATTTATGCCGAGTCTTATAATTACTGAAAGTACTCACTGATTTGAGCAAATTCAAATAATCCCCGGTAGAAAATCTTTCTTTATATAAATATTCTCTAAAGATATGTGTAAACCCAAGACTCAGAATTTCATTAAAATATTTGAGGAGAAAGTTGTGTAAGGTGGAGGCAGAGAATGGATGAAATGGAATAGAGAGAAATAGGTTTAGGTTTGGAGCCATATTTATAATAGAGTTAGGGGATTTAGGACCGCTATATTTTATGTTTAGAATTAGGTCCATCAAATTAGAAGAAGCTTCAAGAAAAACGCACCCAAGCCAGCCGAATCGCACCAGAAACGTACATACCAGGTTGCACACGTTGCCCAGATGGGTCGACCAATTCTATAGGTGGGTCGACCTACTTGGGGTCTGGGTCATCCCCAGTTACGTAATTAGCGGCTGAATTATTTTTTGATTAATTTGTTGTTTATTACAATTTCAAATTTGAATTTCAAACTTCTTTGTTTTAAGTCCGATTTCAGCAAATCAAAATCTATCTTAGCTAGAATTTCGTAACGGACCAAATAGCGCAACCCCCATTGCCTATTTCTCAACATTTTTCTGATTGATATTCATTTTATTAATCTTTTACTTAATTTGCTTTATTTAAATTTTGGGTTGTTACATTCTCCCCACCTTAAAGGATTTCGTCTTTGAAACCTCCAAGGCTAGAAGAATGTCATAAATATTATCACACCATCATCGACATCTGTAACGACCTAGATTTTTAACCATTTACTTTTGTTTTAAATATCGATTTGGATTTAAATGGTTCGGATTTAATAAATTTGAATAATTTATTTATTTAAATAATATAAATAATAATTTAATTTCAGAATAGTCGAAATTGGCTGAATTTGCGCTTTTATATGATTTGGTAATGTAAGATAATTTATTTATATTTAGATTTAATTTTATTTACGATTTCGATTATAAACACTGTTGAACGTTTAATTTATAATTTTAATTATATAACGAGCTGCAGCGGCGCGGTAGTTCGTAGTATAACTTTTTGAAATTCAATTGGTTATACAGGATCCAATTTAAGTCGGATTTCTTCGAAACAAGAAATATCTAAATCCATTTGGAAATAATTTTCTAATGAAACAGAAAAAATCGAGTTTTCATAGTGTAGATTTTGTTTTAGTCCAAATCAAATTTTCAAATAGTCGTTATGGAATTCGTTATTTAAAATATAACAATTTATTTTATAAATAAAAGGGATTTTTAATATACTGAACATCATTTTAACTTGAATTTCAATATATTGAATTTAAGAATCGGCACTAGATTTATTTTGAAATCACATACAATTCTATTTGAATATATAGATTAATAATAATTGATTATATATAGGGTTTATTATATTGAAATCAATATATATGTTTTATTGATTCAATATGTGATTTAAAAATAGTTATATTTTCAAACAATATCGGTTTTAAGCAAAATTAATTTTTATTAAAATCGTAATAATTAATTATAGTGTCATTTCCAATTTCGGTGCAATCGGAGTCTGTATAGGTTTGTACGAACCATGAACGACCTGGGCTACAAGCCAAAAATATCGCTAGTCGTATTCGGAAAAATATCGTCCATCATCTCAACTAAAATATCCTTGGTCACCAAGAGTTAAATATCTACGATCCCACATCAGTTCTGCGCCCTTTTCTTTCTGATCACGCACATGTCCTTCTGATGAAAACACACCATGTGCGAACTGAAACAATAATAAATAAAAAATAAAAAAAAATCCCTGTGCAACAGGTTCTCCATTTAATTAACCATGTGATACCACGTGAAACTCGGAGAAAGGAAAGTTTTCTCGTATTCCTTGGCTCCCACGGAAACTCATCCACATAAATATAGATCCTCCTCATTCCTCTTCATACAGAAACCCATCCTAAAAAATAAAACCAGAAAGCACTCCTGTTTTCTTCTTCCCAAAAACTGTTCTTCCTCTTTCAAATTAAACCGCAAGTACAAATTTCTAAATGGAGTCCAAACCGAAGCTCTCCATCACCATATAATATCAAAACCAAAAGGCGGTCAGATGCAGGGTCGATCTCGACAGTGTGGCATTGGGCTTCGAGTGCTATGGGGTGGACTGGAAAACTAGTAGACAAAGACTATGTGATGTAGAGTTCGAGACGAAAGAGTTTGTCGGCGGAGGGGTGGTCTATGATGCCGAGAATGATGAAGCTGGGTGAAATGGACGGTGGCAAGGTGAAAGCTCATGAGGTAGTGGACGTTGCAGCAGTGGTTCGGTGACCTCCGGCTTAGCGGGACGGGCATGGATGAGTTTCGGTGAGGGTTTAAGTGGATTGAGATGCGGAGAGGAGTGCAACAGTTTTCAAGAGTTATAAGAAGTGGTGAGTTCATGAATCTACATGCGGTTCAAACATAACATGGGTGAGGGAAGTTATGTAAACGCAGGAGGAAATGACATAGGTAAATTTGTTTTGCTAGGGAAAAAGTGAGGACGTGAGATGCATGTGGCATAAAGAAAACAAGAACATGTTCAGGAAGTCAGGAGGGAAGGGCGCAGCTTGAGGGGGCGCTGCCGATAGTGAGTTGAACAATAGTAATCGATGATCAGTGGAAGGGTCAGTTTTCAGAACATTGTCGCAGTGTTGATGAAATATTGAAATTCGAGCTCTGGAAAATCACGATATGGAGATGACTGGAGTTGTCTGAGGGTGGCGACGGTCATGGCGGGAAGCTCGGCCGGAGGTGAGTCGGACGGAAGTGGGCGGCGACCTGAGGTTTGTTGAGGACAAGATTTTGATCGATGCCAACATATAAAGTTGCAATGAAGATCATTTCATAGAGATAAGTTTTTTTTTTAATATATATATACTTTGAGTCGTGTTAGAAATGTGTTAAAATCTATCCTCAAAATATATCACAAATGCACAAAACAATTTATAAAGTTATATTATATCTTCGTTGCTGAAATCCGTTTATTTGAGAAATTGAAAAGTCACAGAAAAAGCCCAAATGGTCCAGGCTCCGACCGGGAAAGAGCGCAGAGCGATCTAGACTGTGGACCGAGGTCCTCTGGTCCACAGCCAGAAACCGGCCGACTGGTCCAAAATGGGCAGTCGACCGGTTAATGTGATTTTGCACATAACGGCTATTTTTCTAGAATTTTTAATTTTAATTTAAATTCAACCAGTCAACCGGTGATTTTCAACCAGTCGACCATTTTGAAACAGCAAGCTTTTTCTGAAAGGTTGATTCTATTTGTGAAGAGATTTCTATTCAATAACCAAAGGAAATGGACATAACTTTTTATAGAAACTCTTCATGAAGAATTACTACCTTTCTTCTATTATATAAACAACTTCAAACTTGTTTTACAACCCCGAATCATTCTATATTCTCTCTAATTTCTGAATTGCATTTTCATACTCTTTGCAAAACAAAAGCTCTCCAAATTTAAATACTTGTTGAATCCTTGAATCAATTTAATATCATTTAATTCAACAAGCATTCTACTTCCTTAAATCTACGCATTCAAAGTATATACTCGAGGACCAGATTATAGGAAGATTGTACTCAAACTATTGACTGTCCATGTTGAATCAAGAACACAAAGCAGAAGTCAAAACCATTGTATTAGTTGAAGTCTTGTGTGTGATCAGGCAAGTGTTGAAGTCCTCAGTGTTATAAGAGGCAAGTGTTGAAGTCCACATATTGTTAGAGGCGTGAAATCCCGTTCGGTTGCTCGGGTGTTGTATACCTGTTCCTCCGGGTGAAGTGGGGTTGTTGATTAGTGAAAATCCAGATAGAAGTCTGGGACCGGACGTAGGACGGTGTTCCGAACCAGTATAAAAATCCCTGGTGTGATTTTTTTTTATAGCATTTACTATTATACAGTTATTTGATTATCTATTACTCCATACTTGACTATTGTTCGTCATATTACACAATCCTTGTGTGTATTATACTTGGCAAGTACACAAGAGCACGTTCATGATATAACCGTAACACAGTTATTTGATATATTCTAGTAGTATGGCAAATAACGCAAATACTGGCACTAACACTTACACGGAAGGTTAATCGACCCAAAGACCTCCATTCTTCAATGGTCTCAACTATAGCTATTGGGCAACACGTATGGCATTCTTTATGCAATCAAATAGCTATGATGCCTGGAATGCTACCCAAAAAGAAATAGTGAATCCAACAACTGATTATTCAGAATGGACACTGGCTGAGAAGACGGCAGCAGCCGTAAATGCAAAAGCAATAAACATGTTGTTTTGTGCATTTGATCAAAATGAATATAACTGTGTTAGTATCTGTACCACTGCATATCAAATTTGGCAAACGCTGAAAACCACTCACGAAGGTACTAACAAGGTTAAACAAGCCAAAATTGCCATGCTGAAGAGTCAATTTCAAAATTTCAAAATGAAGCCGAATGAAACAATCAATTATATGTATTCAAGGTTTCAAACTATTCATCATGCACTTATTGCATCAGGACAAAAATATTCCGATTTTGATGTTGTTTCAACAGTCCTTCATTCTCTGACTAGTGAATGGGAAGGAAAAGTATTAGCAATTGAAGAAGCTAATGACCTTTCCGTCATGAAGCCAGATGAATTGATAGGAAATCTAATGTCCTATGAAGAAAACTTGCAGGCTAAAAAGGAACAGAAAGAAGAAAATAAAAATGTAGCATTTCATGCTAAAAAAGATGAATCAAATTCTGAAGATGAAGACTTAGCATTCATTGCTAATGGTTTCAAAAAAATCCTAAAGCAACGAAAAGCTAGTCGTTATAGCAAAAGGAAATCTAGATCAAATAGACCATCATCATCCGCTGTAGAATGTTTCAACTGCCACAAAAAGGGGCACATGCACAATGATTGTCTAGAGAAAAAGAAAAAGTCAGAAAATGACAAGAAGGACAAATCAAAGAAACGGGCATTCTTAGTAACATGGGATGATTCAGACTCGTCTTCATTAGAAAGTGAAAGTGATACAGAAAATGAACAAGCAAACGTTTGTTTCATGGCAACAGAAGATGAGGTACAAATTCCTACATTTGTTGAAGTACTTGATATTAATGCTGAATTGATAGTTAAATTTAAAAACATGAAATGACAATACAAAGAAGCCAAATCTGATTTGAGTATAGCAGAGTTTGAATGAGATATGTTAGAAGACGAGAAGAAAATATTAGAAGAAGAACTTGAAAAACTTCAAGAATCATCATCTAATATTGATTCTCAATTATCTTTTTTGAGTCAAGAAATTGAAACTCAAAAAGAGAAAAATGATGCTCTTACCACTGAAAATCATGAGCTTAAGGCAAAAGGCAAAATTCGGGACCTAGAAAAAGCTAGTTTACAAACTAAGGTAGATGATATTACTCAAAATGTTTCTAACTTCAACAAAAGTCGAGAAAATTTGACAAAAATCATTGAAAGTTCACAACCTGCTTCAAATAAACAAGGTTTGGGATATAAGAAACAAGAAACCAATCATAGAAATAGTACTAGATATGCTATTATGTACAATAAGAATATCACTGCTAGTATTAATGTACATCCAAGACCCAATTATTATAAAAATTCGAATACTTCTATGACCAGCGGTATTTATAATAAATATAGAAGTACGAAAAGGAATATCACTAGAGATTACTTAAGTATTTGGGTTCCTGTAAGTTGGAAAAACAGAGAAAAATATATTGATGATTATTTTGATTTAGTAGTTAATAATGAAAATTTTATCTTTAAAGGTTCCATTAAACCTTCTTGGGTATGGTTACCTTCCATCTAACCCATGGACCCAAACAAAGCAAGTGGGTACCAAAACTATATATGTCATATTTTTTTTAGGTACACCACAACAAAGAGGAGGTTATTCGGTATCTCTAAATATCTTTGAAAACTCAGCTCATCAAAAAAAAAAAAAAAAAAAAAAATCACATGATTCAATATCTCCTAAAGGTGCTATAATTATTTGTATTCTTTACCACTCTCGAAAACTTTGTTTATTATGGTATTTATTCTTTTTAATCGATGACAAAGGGGGAGAAATATTTCTCTCATGATTCATGTTACATATACTATCATTTAAAATTATGTGCTTAACATAGTAATAGTATATGTGTACTAACATTTGTTAACACTGGAATCAAAAGGTAAGATTATTTATATAATGAGCTAACAAATGTTGCAGAAATTCAGGAAGAGCTTTATATTCAGAGGGAGAAAATCCAAGGTGTTGTCATCAATCAAAAAGGGGGAGAATGTTGAGAACAAGATTTTGATTATGCCAATATATAAAGTTGCAATGAAGATAATTTCATAGAGATAAGGTTATATATATATACTTTGAGTCATGTTAGAAATGTGTTAAAATCTATCCTCAAAATATAACACGAATGCACAAAACAATTTATAAAGTTATATTATATCTTCGTTGCTGAAATCTGTATATTTGAGAAATTGAAAAGTCACAGAAAAAGCCCAAATGGTCCAGGCTCTGACCGGGAAAGAGCGATCTAGACTGTGGACCGAGGTCCTCTGGTCCACAACCATAAACCGGTCAACTGGTCCAAAATGGGCAGTCGACTGGTCAGTGTGATTTTGCACATAACAGCTATTTTTCTAGAAGTTTTAATTTTAATTCAAATTCAACCAGTCAACCGGTGATTTTCAACCAGTCGACCGTTTTGAAACAACAAGCTTTTTCTGAAAGGTTGCTTCTATTTGTGAAGAGATTTCTATTCAATAACCAAAGGAAATGGACATAACTTTTTATAGAAACTCTTCATGAAGAATTACTACCTTTCTTCTATTATATAAACAACTTTTGTTTCACAACCCCGAATCATTCTATATTCTCTCTAATTTCTGAATTGCATTTTCATACTCTTTGCAAAACAAAAGCTCTCCAAATTTAAATACTTGTTGAATCCTTGAATCAATTTAATATCATTTGATTCAACAAGCATTCTACTTCCTTAAATCTACGCATTCAAAGTATATACTCGAGGATCAGATTATAGGAAGATTGTACTCAAACTATTGACTATCCGTGTTGAATCAAGAACACAAAGCAGAAGTCAATACCATTGTATTAGTTGAAGTCCTGTGTGTGATCAGGAAAGTGTTGAAGTCCTCAGTGTTGTAAGAGGCAAGTGTTGAAGTCCTCGTGTTGTTAGAGGCGTGAAATCCCGTTCGGTTGCTCGAGTGTTGTATACCTGTTCCTCCGGGTGAAGTGAGGTTGTTGATTAGTGAAAATCCTGATAGAAGTCTGGGACTGGACGTAGGACGGTGTTCCGAACCAATATAAAAAATCCCTGGTGTGATTTTTTTTTTACAGCATTTACTATTATACAGTTTTGTGATTATCTATTACTCCTGAAACGACCCGCAAATCCGAGCTATCTGAGTTGACTAAATACACCACACGTCCAACCCCAAATAACACAGAAATACGAACCATTAATAGAAAGAAGTTAGAAGATGAGAAATAGAAAGAAAGAAATATTAGAATAGAAGAAGAACGAAGATCACAACTCACAGCGGAACGAATAAAATATATTATATAACATAACTTTTGAAATACAATTAGTAACTTTATATACATACCATCATCAGAGCACAACAGTGATTTCTGGAACAGTTATAAACACCTGTTTCCAGATACAAACAAGGTCCACAGCGGAATATATGATAGTCTATAGCTAACCGGTGAAGCCTCCTGCTTCCAGCTCCTCCAAATGAATCTGTGAAATCCCAACTACTTGACTGCCCGTACACATTTGGGCACCCAAGAGTTTAGGGAAAACAAAACAAAATAAACTCTGGGTCAGTCATGGGACTGGTGTGAGTAAACTCCAACCACTTGTTTAACTTTAAAAATCCTTTCAAAAGAAAAGGTAATAGTAAGACCAGCCCACACATAAACACGGACGGTTTTTACCTTACTATAACCCAAAACACTTTGATATCAAATCCAGTGATATTATAGTAATGTCTACATCAAATAAATAACCAAATAGCAGAACGCTTGCATCTCACGCTCCACATATATAGTATACAATCAAAAACCGCATGGCGCTTATTGGAGATTGGATTTCCAACATGACAAGGTATGGAACTACCTTCCGATGATGTATCTCTAGAGGCGAATACACCTGGGTTCAACAAGAACGTCTTGCAACCCGACCCACACATGACCGACCACTCATTTCGCTTGAGTGTATCGAATGTATATCACCAACGGTTGGACTCAAACCACCGTTTCCCGAATGGGCAGAATCGATAGATTAAGAAACAAAAGGAATTTCTCTAGATAGGTGATTATACACCCTAATGGGTGCGACCCACATAGCCATGCTGCCTGCCCAATTTTTGTCCTTTCCCGGTTGTTGAGGCCTGAGGCTACGATTACTTACCATTCATTGATAACACAATCACTTTGAATGCCACATTGTCAGATCCGTTAATCACTAGTTGAGTTTGCACAAATATTCTGGATATTATGCTAAGGGATAAATCCGTTGCAACCATATATATATTTATACAGACCAACCCATTTGATCATTGGAAATACTTTGTTAGACATTCGTCCATTTACGTTCGTTCTGGGATTGAACGACACCGAAGGCACTATTTCTATTAATAGAAAAGCCCTTGCACTTTACTCCGTCTTCAATATATTCAGCATACTTGGTTCGCAACGCTAATGCCGATACGGAGTGGTTCTTCGGATAATAATCCAACCGGTCTCTCCATATTGACAACGATGGTCAAAAACTTCGATAGTCTGTGATTTAACTATCGAATAAAAACAAGTGTTCATCCAAACCTATCAAACAAATCACTGGGCTCTTTAATTAATATTCATTAATTAAACCACTTCTCTATTTTCTCTATCAATATTTGTTAACCAAATATTTTCAATAATCATCTTGCCTCTTATGCCATTTGGAAAACGTTTCCAAATATTAACTTCTTTTATTTTCTATATATTAGAAAAATCTCTATTTGCAATTGGAAACAATTCCAATCACTTATTCCTATCCCTTTTTGTTTACAACATTCGATTTTTATATTCACTTTACTATCGAATTCAATACGTCGATATAATGATCTCTAATTATCAAAATATCTTAAAAATATTCTAACTCCTTAAATTTCCGGAAAATTTCGCCATAATCTCCCCTGTATCGGGAGCATCGGGAAATTTCAAATAGCTTCCCGGTATCTTCCTCAATCAAAAAGAAAAAGGAAAAGCCAAGCGGCTTGCCGATACGGCGCATAAAATCTCATATATGAATTAAACATGTACCTTTTTGTCGAGCACATAAATTTAGATCTTCATATACTCCATCCCATATCTGTTTAACACCTGTTCACCTGTTTCCAATTCAATTCAACTAAATCCATTCGTTTGAATTCAATTTTGAATCGTTTGAATTTAGTTTCGCTCAATTATTCTTTAATTAGCCCTTTTTGCATATTTCACTTCTTTGTTGAACATAACATGTTCAAATAAAATATTTAATTAGCCTATATCCAAATTGAATTTCAAATTTCCAATTCTAGCTTCCCTTTCGATTTCGAATATAAATTTTCAAATCGAATTCACTTATTCAAAGCCAATATCAATTCAAAATCCCATTTAACTAATTACTATTCAAATTAGTTAGTTCTATTCAAAGTCAAAAATCTGATTTCTGTTTTAAAAAAATCAATTCATTACTCCACCTGAGTTCACATATAATTACAACTCAGAATCTGGAATTCTCTAAATAGAAATTCGAATTTTATTCGTTTAAAATCCTTTTATAAAATTAAATAAACCGTTATGGGTTTAAAACGATTTTGGCGTTGTTTTTCTGAAAATTTGATTTTGACATATCTCAAAATCTATACGACGAAATTCAGATTTTTCTCCTTCATTAGAAAACTATTATCAAATCAGTCCTGACGTTTCTTGTTTCGAAGAATTCCGACCCCAATTGAGTTCTGTATACTCAATTGAAGTTCGAGTCGCCAATTTACGAACTACAGCGCTGCGGCGAGTTCGTTTTAATTTTATTTATATATATATAAACTTTTAAACTTCGTTTGAATGAAATTCAATTCCATTCTGATTTTAATATATTCAAATCCATAGTTTCAATTCCATTTGAATTCCATATTCAAATCCCATAGTTAATTCTATTTCGAGTTCTATTTGAAATTCTATTTTCAAAGTTTTAATTCAAGTTCTACTTTGAAATTCTACATTTGAATTTCCTTATTCAAATCCCATTTCCAATCTCCATTTAAATTTCTATACTCAAATCTATTTTCATTCTATTAGAATTTCAAATCTCATATTAAACTTCACTTTGAATTCAAATACCATATTTAAATTTCTCTTGAATTCAAATTCTATATTTATATCCCTTGGATTTAAATTCTAGATTTATATTCTTGAATTCCAATTCTGGATTTAAACTCCATTCTCAAATTTTGTTTGAAATTCCTATATTTAAAGTCTATTTGAATTCTCGAATATCCCAATTCCATTTGAAATTCAAATATTCAAACTCCATTTAAATTCTATTTGAAATTCTAAATGTTTCAAATTCCATTTTCTCTTATTTGAAATTCCCAATATTTCAAATTACATTTTTCTTTTATTTGAAATGCCATTTTTGAATTTCCTTTATTCCAATCCCATTTGAATTCCTTTGAATTCAAATTCTATTTCAATTCCCTTGAATTCAAATTCTATTTCAAAACTATTTGGATTTCCTATTTTGAAATCCTATTTCAATCCTACTTTGAAATCCTCCTTTCAAAGTTTACTTCTAATTCTATTTTGAAATTCCATATTCAAATTTCTACTTGAATTCCTATATTCAATTTCATGTTCAAATTTAATACTTGAATTTCTATTTCAAATCTCTATTCAAATTTCATATTTGAATTCCATTTCAAAGCTCTATTCAAATTTCATATTTGAATTCCATTTCAAAGCTCTATTCAAATTTCATATTTGAATTCTTCTTTGAAATTCTATATTTCAAATTCTATTCAATTCTTCTTTGAAATTCTATATTTCAATGTCTGTTTTCTATTTGAACTCTTATATCCAACTTCTTTAAACAAGTCTCGACTTCAATTCCCTTTGAAATCGATATTTCTATTTTCTTTTGAAGATAGATTTCTCATTCCAATTTCACACTTGTATTTCTATTTCTGAATTATCAAATGATAATTCTTTTCTCTTCATTTTATAACTTCGTTATAAAAGAACTATTTATAAACTTCGTTTATAAAGGAACTACTTGTTATATTTTTCAAAAACAAGTTTTATATTTTTATTCTATTTAAAAATTCAAATTCTATTTAAAAATAGAATTTTCCCTTTTAAAATCTCAAATATCCTTCCACGATATTTTAATTAACACTTGGCCCAGTGATATTTAAAACAATCAAATCACCCAATTTCCAATCATTTTACTTTTAACACATCATATATGAATATATGAAATCAACAAACAACAAACAGATAATATATTTTTGAGGAATCCAGTTGGATTCCTCCAACCTGTTTTCCTGCATCCACAGATGTTAGCACATAAATAATACCCATTCTGCTTCGTGGCAGAATATCGCGGTATAGAAGGTCATCCACTAATCATAGCGTGGGGCGTATAGGGTAATCATCCGCTATGAAACTGCGGGCATCCGCTAATGAGACTGCGGGAATCCAACCAACCAATCAACCCAATATATATATATAGCCTAAATAACTAATATATATAAAGCAACCAGAAATCATTCACACAAGCAACAGACAATTATTTTTAATGAAATAAAAATAATTCTAAAGGTGAGTGAGATTTACTCACCTCGATTTCGTTTGCGCTGAATCCCCAGTAAAATTCCATATCATCGCAACCATGGATCTTTCGAATAATCTGCTTTGGACCTATGATTTATTTAATTTAATTACCGATTAACTACTTATTTAATTTAATAAATTCCCATCTTATAACTAGTTTTAAAATAAACATTTAAATTTTAAATTCAAAAATACCTTATCACCATGCTTAATCCTTTATGGCATAACATCGAATACCTTACATTCACCATCCGACTGTTACCAAGGAACTGACCACGAACTGAGCTCCGACCCCCTTCTTCTAGCTATCCCGAACTCGAGACTCTCGTTCGAGTAAAAACTGTCGAGCTCTCTGAAACCCAAATCGCGATTCCAGTACTGTCGAACATGTCCACTCGTAGTCCACTGAAAAACTCGTCGATTACACTCCATCGCAACTCCTAGACACCACCGCGATCTGTGTAATCAACTCATCTCGACCTCCCAAAACCACGGTGTCCCAAAATTCACCAAACAAGAACCCCTCGTACACCACATCGCGACCCCCTTCATCTTGCCGCCGAGCGTCAGGGAGATCCAGGGTTTATCGCGATATGATTTCGTGATTTCTGATTTGATTTTTACTCATTTTTTTCTTTTTTTTCTTTTTTTGTGGTTTCGATTTCTGGGAGGTAGAACGAAAGAGGGAAAAGGATTGAACGGGTACACGAAGTTGATAGGCTAATATATAGAAGCGAAAACAGACAGAATGTCTGCGGCATTAAATTTGGCCATTAATTTGCTGTTTTGTTCGATGTTGAGGATGGGAGACAATTTAATCAGCTCGAAGAAAGAATAGCTGCGACGTGAAAACATTTAGGTCGGCTGATTTAAACTTAGGGTGGCCATGATTAGATTAGGTAATTTATTTGATTTTATTTTTATTAAATAACTAAAATATCTCGCAGTTCCCTAGCTTAATGTCCTAAACTGCTATCTAGTCGCAATGACTGACGTTACAAGATTATAATGTCATTCTGAACCCAATGGAACCCATTCTGAATTTTAATTCGACTTGTATATAAGAGATACAATTTAAATTAACAATTTAAATTAAATTTGATTTAAAATATAAATCAATTCCAAACATTTAATTCTAATTCAATATAAAATTTATATAAATCGGCTAAATTGTTTTCAATATAGTTTTGACTCTAAATCCGATTGGTTTTTCCTTCGTATACGATTATTCAATATATTTTCTATTAAACCATATATCGATTATTAAATCGATAAATCCAATAAAAATTCATTTATATTATATATTCAATATTTAAAATCATACTAAATATTTAAAATAAACTGTTCAAAAATCTGGGTCGTTACATTCTTCCCCCCTTAAAATAATTTCGTCCTCGAAATTGCTACGGTTGAAAAATGGTACAAATCTATTACTTTTCAAAAATTCACTTATGTTGAAACGCAACTCCTCATATTTCAACAAATTCAATTCTACCTAAACTTTTGGTCTTCCTTCGTTTAATTTGAATGATCTACGATCAATCCATTTATATCCAATCTATGTTCTATTAAACTAACTCAAATTGATTCTAGTTAATTGATTCACTTCAATCCATTTAACTAGCCTAAGTTAAATTTCAATTCCAGAATCCAAATCCCAGGGTTTTCATTTCAAATCCTTTTTGAAATCACATATTTTATAACTAATTCAAATTCAAAACATTTGAATACTTCCAAACTATTTGTTTTTTTTCCAAACAAATTTCCATCAAAAATTTTCTAAGGTAGCAATCTATCACTTAGAAACTCGGAAATGAACACTGATGATGTTGCAATCATCATCAGAATTATTTCCCAGCCACTGAAGTGAGTTCAGTGCTTTATTATTTCAAAGTCCATCTAAAATGATTTTCTTTCAAATCCTTCTAAAACAAATCTATATTATTTTAATATACTTTGAAAAATAATTTTCCAAATTCCCAGGATTAAAATTCCAAATTCAGGTTTGAATTAAATTCTAATTCATCTCATTTGTATATTCAATTCCTATACAAATTCTACTCTGGTTATAAATAACCATTCTAAATTTATAATCTCATTTGATTATAAAGATATCAATCAACACATCCATATAATATAATAATTTCAAAAATTATCCTTTCTATATCAAAATATAATTTTGGGTAAAATAATCTCACCCACTTTAAACAATATCGTGTTCAATCTCCTGTTCAAGTGTTTAGAAATTCCTATCGACTTCGTGGCGTCCCACTATCCGACCAGAATTCATAAACCACTCAACAGACTAGCCAACACAATATAAAACAACTTTTATATCAACTAACAAATATGCTCTCTCGTATCTATACACTCAACTCATTCTAGGGTACTACTGACCCTATCTCTAATGAGCACAACCCCCAACAAGCCTAGGTATTCGTTCAACCTAAGCTCCGATACCAACTGAAACGACCCGCAAATCCGAGCTATCTGAGTTGACTAAATACACCACACGTCCAACCCCAAATAACACAGAAATACGAACCATTAATAGAAAGAAGTTAGAAGATGAGAAATAGAAAGAAAGAAATATTAGAATAGAAGAAGAACGAAGATCACAACTCACAGCGGAACGAATAAAATATATTATATAACATAACTTTTGAAATACAATTAGTAACTTTATATACATACCATCATCAGAGCACAACAGTGATTTCTGGAACAGTTATAAACACCTGTTTCCAGATACAAACAAGGTCCACAGCGGAATATATGATAGTCTATAGCTAACCGGTGAAGCCTCCTGCTTCCAGCTCCTCCAAATGAATCTGTGAAATCCCAACTACTTGACTGCCCGTACACATTTGGGCACCCAAGAGTTTAGGGAAAACAAAACAAAATAAACTCTGGGTCAGTCATGGGACTGGTGTGAGTAAACTCCAACCACTTGTTTAACTTTAAAAATCCTTTCAAAAGAAAAGGTAATAGTAAGACCAGCCCACACATAAACACGGACGGTTTTTACCTTACTATAACCCAAAACACTTTGATATCAAATCCAGTGATATTATAGTAATGTCTACATCAAATAAATAACCAAATAGCAGAACGCTTGCATCTCACGCTCCACATATATAGTATACAATCAAAAACCGCATGGCGCTTATTGGAGATTGGATTTCCAACATGACAAGGTATGGAACTACCTTCCGATGATGTATCTCTAGAGGCGAATACACCTGGGTTCAACAAGAACGTCTTGCAACCCGACCCACACATGACCGACCACTCATTTCGCTTGAGTGTATCGAATGTATATCACCAACGGTTGGACTCAAACCACCGTTTCCCGAATGGGCAGAATCGATAGATTAAGAAACAAAAGGAATTTCTCTAGATAGGTGATTATACACCCTAATGGGTGCGACCCACATAGCCATGCTGCCTGCCCGATTTTTGTCCTTTCCCGGTTGTTGAGGCCTGAGGCTACGATTACTTACCATTCATTGATAACACAATCACTTTGAATGCCACATTGTCAGATCCGTTAATCACTAGTTGAGTTTGCACAAATATTCTGGATATTATGCTAAGGGATAAATCCGTTGCAACCATATATATATTTATACAGACCAACCCATTTGATCATTGGAAATACTTTGTCAGACATTCGTCCATTTACGTTCGTTCTGGGATTGAACGACACCGAAGGCACTATTTCTATTAATAGAAAAGCCCTTGCACTTTACTCCGTCTTCAATATATTCAGCTTACTTGGTTCGCAACGCTAATGCCGATACGGAGTGGTTCTTCGGATAATAATCCAACCGGTCTCTCCATATTGACAACGATGGTCAAAAACTTCGATAGTCTGTGATTTAACTATCGAATAAAAACAAGTGTTCATCCAAACCTATCAAACAAATCACTGGGCTCTTTAATTAATATTCATTAATTAAACCACTTCTCTATTTTCTCTATCAATATTTGTTAACCAAATATTTTCAATAATCATCTTGCCTCTTATGCCATTTGGAAAACGTTTCCAAATATTAACTTCTTTTATTTTCTATATATTAGAAAAATCTCTATTTGCAATTGGAAACAATTCCAATCACTTATTCCTATCCCTTTTTGTTTACAACATTCGATTTTTATATTCACTTTACTATCGAATTCAATACGTCGATATAATGATCTCTAATTATCAAAATATCTTAAAAATATTCTAACTCCTTAAATTTCCGGAAAATTTCGCCATAACCTCCCCTGTATCGGGAGCATCGGGAAATTTCAAATAGCTTCCCGGTATCTTCCTCAATCAAAAAGAAAAAGGAAAAGCCAAGCGGCTTGCCGATACGGCGCATAAAATCTCATATATGAATTAAACATGTACCTTTTTGTCGAGCACATAAATTTAGATCTTCATATACTCCATCCCATATCTGTTTAACACCTGTTCACCTGTTTCCAATTCAATTCAACTAAATCCATTCGTTTGAATTCAATTTTGAATCGTTTGAATTTAGTTTCGCTCAATTATTCTTTAATTAGCCCTTTTTGCATATTTCACTTCTTTGTTGAACATAACATGTTCAAATAAAATATTTAATTAGCCTATATCCAAATTGAATTTCAAATTTCCAATTCTAGCTTCCCTTTCGATTTCGAATATAAATTTTCAAATCGAATTCACTTATTCAAAGCCAATATCAATTCAAAATCCCATTTAACTAATTACTATTCAAATTAGTTAGTTCTATTCAAAGTCAAAAATCTGATTTCTGTTTTAAAAAAATCAATTCATTACTCCACCTGAGTTCACATATAATTACAACTCAGAATCTGGAATTCTCTAAATAGAAATTCGAATTTTATTCGTTTAAAATCCTTTTATAAAATTAAATAAACCGTTATGGGATTAAAACGATTTTGGCGCTGTTTTTCTGAAAATTTGATTTTGACATATCTCAAAATCTATACGACAAAATTCAGATTTTTCTCCTTCATTAGAAAACTATTATCAAATCAGTCCTGACGTTTCTTGTTTCGAAGAATTCCGACCCCAATTGAGTTCTGTATACTCAATTGAAGTTCGAGTCGCCAATTTACGAACTGCAGCGCTGCGGCGAGTTCGTTTTAATTTTATTTATATATATATAAACTTTTAAACTTCGTTTGAATGAAATTCAATTCCATTCTGATTTTAATATATTCAAATCCATAGTTTCAATTCCATTTGAATTCCATATTCAAATCCCATAGTTAATTCTATTTCGAGTTCTATTTGAAATTCTATTTTCAAAGTTTTAATTCAAGTTCTACTTTGAAATTCTACATTTGAATTTCCTTATTCAAATCCCATTTCCAATCTCCATTTAAATTTCTATACTCAAATCTATTTTCATTCTATTAGAATTTCAAATCTCATATTAAACTTCACTTTGAATTCAAATACCATATTTAAATTTCTCTTGAATTCAAATTCTATATTTATATCCCTTGGATTTAAATTCTAGATTTATATTCTTGAATTCCAATTCTGGATTTAAACTCCATTCTCAAATTTTGTTTGAAATTCCTATATTTAAAGTCTATTTGAATTCTCGAATATCCCAATTCCATTTGAAATTCAAATATTCAAACTCCATTTAAATTCTATTTGAAATTCTAAATGTTTCAAATTCCATTTTCTCTTATTTGAAATTCCCAATATTTCAAATTACATTTTTCTTTTATTTGAAATGCCATTTTTGAATTTCCTTTATTCCAATCCCATTTGAATTCCTTTGAATTCAAATTCTATTTCAATTCCCTTGAATTCAAATTCTATTTCAAAACTATTTGGATTTCCTATTTTGAAATCCTATTTCAATCCTACTTTGAAATCCTCCTTTCAAAGTTTACTTCTAATTCTATTTTGAAATTCCATATTCAAATTTCTACTTGAATTCCTATATTCAATTTCATGTTCAAATTCAATACTTGAATTTCTATTTCAAATCTCTATTCAAATTTCATATTTGAATTCCATTTCAAAGCTCTATTCAAATTTCATATTTGAATTCCATTTCAAAGCTCTATTCAAATTTCATATTTGAATTCTTCTTTGAAATTCTATATTTCAAATTCTATTCAATTCTTCTTTGAAATTCTATATTTCAATGTCTGTTTTCTATTTGAACTCTTATATCCAACTTCTTTAAACAAGTCTCGACTTCAATTCCCTTTGAAATCGATATTTCTATTTTCTTTTGAAGATAGATTTCTCATTCCAATTTCACACTTGTATTTCTATTTCTGAATTATCAAATGATAATTCTTTTCTCTTCATTTTATAACTTCGTTATAAAAGAACTATTTATAAACTTCGTTTATAAAGGAACTACTTGTTATATTTTTCAAAAACAAGTTTTATATTTTTATTCTATTTAAAAATTCAAATTCTATTTAAAAATAGAATTTTCCCTTTTAAAATCTCAAATATCCTTCCACGATATTTTAATTAACACTTGGCCCAGTGATATTTAAAACAATCAAATCACCCAATTTCCAATCATTTTACTTTTAACACATCATATATGAATATATGAAATCAACAAACAACAAACAGATAATATATTTTTGAGGAATCCAGTTGGATTCCTCCAACCTGTTTTCCTGCATCCACAGATGTTAGCACATAAATAATACCCATTCTGCTTCGTGGCAGAATATCGCGGTATAGAAGGTCATCCACTAATCATAGCGTGGGGCGTATAGGGTAATCATCCGCTATGAAACTGCGGGCATCCGCTAATGAGACTGCGGGAATCCAACCAACCAATCAACCCAATATATATATATATATATATATATATAGCCTAAATAACTAATATATATAAAGCAACCAGAAATCATTCACACAAGCAACAGACAATTATTTTTAATGAAATAAAAATAATTCTAAAGGTGAGTGAGATTTACTCACCTCGATTTCGTTTGCGCTGAATCCCCAGTAAAATTCCATATCATCGCAACCATGGATCTTTCGAATAATCTGCTTTGGAACTATGATTTATTTAATTTAATTACCAATTAACTACTTATTTAATTTAATAAATTCCCATCTTATAACTAGTTTTAAAATAAACATTTAAATTTTAAATTCAAAAATACCTTATCACCATGCTTAATCCTTTATGGCATAACATCGAATACCTTACATTCACCATCCGACTGTTACCAAGGAACTGACCACGAACTGAGCTCCGACCCCCTTCTTCTAGCTATCCCGAACTCGAGACTCTCGTTCGAGTAAAAACTGTCGAGCTCTCTGAAACCCAAATCGCGATTCCAGTACTGTTGAACATGTCCACTCGTAGTCCACTGAAAAACTCGTCGATTACACTCCATCGCAACTCCTAGACACCACCGCGATCTGTGTAATCAACTCATCTCGACCTCCCAAAACCACGGTGTCCCAAAATTCACCAAACAAGAACCCCTCGTACACCACATCGCGACCCCCTTCATCTTGCCGCCGAGCGTCAGGGAGATCCAGGGTTTATCGCGATATGATTTCGTGATTTCTGATTTGATTTTTACTCATTTTTTTCTTTTTTTTCTTTTTTTGTGGTTTCGATTTCTGGGAGGTAGAACGAAAGAGGGAAAAGGATTGAACGGGTACACGAAGTTGATAGGCTAATATATAGAAGCGAAAACAGACAGAATGTCTGCGGCATTAAATTTGGCCATTAATTTGCTGTTTTGTTCGATGTTGAGGATGGGAGACAATTTAATCAGCTCGAAGAAAGAATAGCTGCGACGTGAAAACATTTAGGTCGGCTGATTTAAACTTAGGGTGGCCATGATTAGATTAGGTAATTTATTTGATTTTATTTTTATTAAATAACTAAAATATCTCGCAGTTCCCTAGCTTAATGTCCTAAACTGCTATCTAGTCGCAATGACTGACGTTACAAGATTATAATGTCATTCTGAACCCAATGGAACCCATTCTGAATTTTAATTCGACTTGTATATAAGAGATACAATTTAAATTAACAATTTAAATTAAATTTGATTTAAAATATAAATCAATTCCAAACATTTAATTCTAATTCAATATAAAATTTATATAAATCGGCTAAATTGTTTTCAATATAGTTTTGACTCTAAATCCGATTGGTTTTTCCTTCGTATACGATTATTCAATATATTTGCTATTAAACCATATATCGATTATTAAATCGATAAATCCAATAAAAATTCATTTATATTATATATTCAATATTTAAAATCATACTAAATATTTAAAATAAACTGTTCAAAAATCTGGGTCGTTACAACTCCATACTTAACTATTGTTCGTCATATTACACGATCCTTGTGTGTATTATACTGGGCAAGTACACACGCACTTTTTTCAAGGTTCAACAGAGAAGGAGCATCGGTGATGTCAGGAACCAATATCGGAGGATTGCAATCAGTTTGAGCAGAAGAAGGACATCACTTTTTTTTAGGAAGAAAGGTGATAACAGAAATAGTTTATTAACATTAATTAGGTTTTAATTTAATTTAATGACTAATTAACAATTATTTAAATTAAAACGGTTGCATTTATATTGGTTTGTTAAGGTGGCATATTCGGTCAAAACTTCCAATGGCAGCTGAAGGAAATATCATGGCCAAGTAGCAATTAACCAAAGTAATTAAGTTTTAAAATTAATTGATTAAAGAATTAGTATTTAATTTAATTCGGGTAAACTTATAATTGACATAAATCATGCCACTGTTATCAGAATCAGACAACATCAGAAGCGTTGGAATCACGATATTGAATACTACATTACCGAACATGCTCGGAATGGATTAGAGCTTTTTGGAATCTTGTTTTATTTTAAACGCTGTTTAAAATTAAACGAAACAGCACTGATCCATCAATCGAAAAAAATTGGTGAGTTAATTCTCACACTTCTGAAATACTGTGATGTGTTAAATTCATATTATTATTATTTACCATTAATAAGTATAAATTGGCTGAATGGATGCTATGGATGAATTTTTAGTTGATTGTTTGTCTGTGGTTATAAATTGGTCGTTCAAATGCATGATATTTCCTGTATTAGTGTTAAATGATATTATAAACTTTTGTGTAGGGAAGAAAAGGATGGTGGAATCCAACCGGATTCCTCAAATAAATGGTATATTATTTGTTGTTTATTTCAATATATATCATGTTTAGATATCGATGATTGAATGGATGTTGATTGTCGAAAAAAATTGTTGTGCTTTAATCAATATGCAGTATTGGTTAAGTAATTGGCATCAGACGATCTAGAATCCACCGTATAAGACATTAATTCACCGTCAGACGAACTGATATAATTTAAAGAAGAAGAAAAAAATTAATAATTTTTAAATTTGAATCGAAGTTCGGTTTTATTTTAGTTATTTAAATAAAGAGTTTTTAAATAAGATGATATTTATGACTTGTTTATAAAAAGGAATGTTAAAGTAATTTATATAATTTTATCACATAAAGAAGTCAGATATTAACCGAAGGGTTAATAATATGGAAGAATTGGTTCCAAGGGAAGCAATTAAATGAGATTTTATTATTTTAATTTAACTACTGTTTATAAGAGTTAATTAATCTTAAGTAACTATATTGAGATTATTATTAAATATATTTTTTTAATAATATTAACCAACCTATTGTTAGTTAATAATGAAGTATATATACATGTACTTCTGAGATGATAAAGGGCCTAGGAAATAGAATCGAGTATGTAAGACTTGTTAATAAGGAATTTTTAAGTGATAAGTTTTGCGATCAGAAAAGAAGTTTACTAAATCGTAATGATTAAGTGGAAATAGATATGATTGTAAAAGGGATTTTTCAAATGAAATAATTTGTAAAACCATATTAAAATGGAAATATTTATTGATTTAAGTAAAGAAGTAAATAAAAGGGTTTTTGTTATAAAATCAAACCATTTGTTTTAACAAGGTTAAAAGGAGTTTTGGATAAAGTATTAGTGAACAAATTCAGGTTTATAAGGAAAAGGGGTTTGAAGTTTTAAACTGAAGCAAGGACTTAAAATAAATATTTTACTTAAGAAAGAAATTAAGCAAATGGCATAATCAAAATGAAATTTGAAAGGTAAAAAGGATATTAGTGAATGGATTAGGGTAATATAGTCCAAGTTATGAATAGAATAATATACAGGAGTTTTGAAGCAAATGGTTAATATTTAGGTAAATGATTTACTTAACAATATATTAAGTAAAATGGTGATGGTCGATTGAGATGTTCAAAAGAAAAGATATTGATCATAAACTATGGTTTAAATAAAAATAGGAAGTAAGACCTGATCGATATCATAAAACGTTGGTTTTAAGTTACGAACTTCTATCTACTCTAAGATAAGAATGTTGTCGATTAAGGTCTGAGAGGTAAATAAAATACCCCAACTTGACTGACTTCACTATTATCGAGGAATGGTATTAGTTCGTAATGGTAAAGGAGTTTGGAAAGGAGTTATTATCTTCGTAAAACATTTGAAAATTATTTGCAAGGTTTGAAATGAAATTTAATACAATAAATTTTTAATTAAACAGTGTACATTAACATTGTTTAGGCCGAGTTAAGATATATAATTTAATTATACTGATAGGCTGTTTATATAATACTATTTTTTAGAAAACAGAAATAATATTAGTAAAGTATATTTATTTAAAAAAAATAGTTAAAGATGGAAAGGGTTATATCAGTTTTGGAAATGAAAATAAATAATTAGAATTTAAGAAGATCTTCAAGTGGAAGAGAAGCAAAGCCATTGAATTTGTAGTTTAACATGTTTTGCGTCGCATAAGAAGTGGTAACTAGATAATATTGGTGAGTTAACGATATATTGATATATTGACATTTCCAAAATGAAAGGTAAATGGTATATGAAAATATATAACTATTTCCAAAATAAAAGAAGGATAAAACGGAGTGTGAATAAAGAAAGGATATCGTTTCCAAATGACAAAACGGAAGATGAGATGGCCAGATATGATAATGAAATCAATTTTAAATTTATGAAATGATTTCCGAATGACTCGATAAAGAGAATTAAAGAACGATTTTAACTAATGAGGACATGAGCTGCCAATATACTTGACCGTACTGGGTTGAGATTGATAGTTAAAACACCAACTATCAATAAAATGTTATTGGATCTTTTGACGTGTTGTTTTCGAAGAGACCGGATGGGAACTAGACTCAAAACCACTTCGAGTCAACGTTACGTATGAAGCTAACATGCAAGGAATAAAGATGGAGCAATTGAAGATCGTTGATATTCATAACGGAAGAACTACTTATAATCTCTGGACTGCAGCCAAAGATATACTGTGGTTTTGTCGTGATTGAAATCTATAGATTTGCAAGGACTACTCGCTATTGATCTATAGGGTGATTCCTTGGATGCAGTAGGAGGGTGCCTTCGCTTCATCCTGTTGCTGGATGACTTCTATGGACGAGTGTTTGATATGTATTTCCAAAGGAATCACGAACGTTGAGTTCTCTAACGTATTACTGTTGGTAGCGGAGAAGACACCTTCTCTTAGCTTAACGACTAGTGTATTTTTGTGGACGTCAATTAGTGAAATCTGGCGGATCTGACAATGTAACATTCAAAGTGAATTGTGGTCGGATGTTCTAAAGTCAATTATAACCTCAAGCCTCATCAACTGGGAAATGACAAAAATCGGGCAAGCAGCATGGCTATGTGGGTCGCTCCTATTAGGGTGTATAATCACCTATCTAGAGAAAATCCATTTCCTTTTTTAATCTATTTCGATGCTGTCCCTTTTTGGGAGACGGTTGCTGATCCCAACCGTTGGTGATACACATTCGATACACTCATGCGAAATGATTGGTCGGTCATGTATGGGTCGGGTTGCAAGATGTTCTTGTTGAACCCAGTGTATTCACCTCTAGAGATACATTATCTACAGGTGGTTCCATACCTTGTCATTGTCGGAGTCCAATCTCCAATAAGCATCCACGGTTTTGATTGTATACTATATATGTGGAGCGTGAGATGCAAGCGTTCCGCTAGATTGCTATTTATTTGTGATTTGATAGACACTATTATAATAGCAGAATAGTATTGTTTACAAAAAAAATTTGGGTTATAATAAGGTAAAAATCGTCCGTATTTATGTGTGAGTTGGGCTTACTATTATCCTTTTCTTTCAAAAAGAATTTCTAAAGTTAAGCCGATTGTTGATGTGAATTTAGCACTGAAAGTATTTCAGACTGATCTGGGTGTTTTTGCTTTGCTTCAAAATGTGCTCGGGTCAGACCGAACATATTTGATAGGTTAGATTTCGCTTGGAGTTCCAGAAACCGGAAGCAGGAGGCTTTACCGTTAATTATTTAAAGTTACTCAACTGTATCTGATACATGTTGTACTCTGATGATTGGTATGTGTATACAAATTTTCTTTTATAAAGATATGTTGTAATATTATATATTATGTTCATTCTGCTGTGAGATCCTGATGTTCTTCTTCTTTCTTCTATTATAATATTTCTTTCTTTCTCTCTCATCCTCTAGTTTCTTTCTCTTAACTTTCTGCTTTTTTGTATGATTTGGGTTGACTGGGGTAGTTAAATGTCAGCTTAAATTGTACTGAAAAGTGGGATGTTACAACTTGGTATCAGAGCTATTGGTTTAGTGATAACCTTGGCTCTGTGGTGTAATTCAATAGAGATGGGGTTAGCAATGCCCTAGATTGAGTTTGAGTGTATTTATATGAGTGCACGTATTTGTAATTTGAATATAAAATTATTTTGTAAATGGGATAAATGAAATAATTTTACCAAAATTATATTTTGTATAAATAAAAAGAAATAATTATCTTAAATTGTTGACTGGTTGTTTGAAACTTATATTACTTTGATTGATTGATTTGAATGTATTTGATTATGAGGTTGGATTGGATCAATCGAAGGACATTTCAAATTTGAAATGTGAAATATGGAAATTTAACTCATGTTGGGTTGAATAAATCGTGTAAGTAAAATTTAAACTTGAATAAATAAAATATAATTAAGTCAACATTTAATTTGACTTGAGAAATAGAAATATCCAAATATAATTTTTGGGGATTATATGGCCGAGATTGATTGCACAGATATGGATTTAAAGTTGGATGAACCTAATTGAAACCAATCTTGAATAGGATTGATTTATTGAGATAAATCCAGGATGGTATGGATATTTGAATTTAACTGGTATTGTTTTGAAACTAAAGAAGTTCATTAGAGTTGAGAGCAGGTGCAGAGGAGCTAATTTATCTTTAAAACATGTCCAAGAAGATTCTGCAGTTAACTGGATCTAGTCTGATTGGGGTTGCATAGTAATTGAGCATGCTCGCTTATTGTTTATCGTTTATTGCATAATAACATTCGAAAAAGGTATGCCTACGCAAAATATGAATTTTTGGTTTTGAATTGGTTTTTTCCTTTTTCCGACCGTGTTAGTCGAGGTATATATATTTATTGTTCCTGCAATATTGCAGATGTCCTTCCATACAGAGGAGACTCTGCCAAAAAATTTCCAAAATTTAAGGTATTAGAAAATTTTCTGATATTTTTGGAAATTTTCGTTAATAAGAAATGAATTTTTTTTCAATTAAAATTTATTTGGATCGGTTTTAATTTAAAATTTAGATATTAAGGAGTTTTAGCTAAAATAGATTTTTGAAATAAAATGGGTTTGTAGCATTCTTCTTACCTTAGAAATTTCGGGGAAGAAATTCTTTTAAGAGGGAAAGAATGTAACGACCTAGATTTTTAACCATTTAATTTAATATTTAATTTTGTTTTAAATATCGATTTGGATTTAAATAGTTCAGATTTAATAAATTTGAATAATTTATTTCTTTAAATAATATAAATAATAATTTAATTTCGAAATAGTCGAAATTGGCTGAATTTGCGCTGTTATATGATTTGGTAATGTATGAGGATTTATTTATGTTTAGATTTAATTTTATTTACGATTTCGATTATAAACGCTGTTGAACATTTAATTTATAATTTTAATTATATAATGAGCTGCAGCGGCGCGGTAGTTCGTAATATAACATTTTGAACTTCAATTGGTTATACAGGATCCAATTTAAGTCGGATTTCTTCGAAACAAGAAACGTCTGAATCCATTTGGAAATAATTTTCTAATGAAACAGAAAAAATCGAGTTTTCATATGTAGATTTTGTTTTATGTCCAAATCAAATTTTCAAATAGTCGCTATGGAATTCATTATTTAAGATATAGCGATTTATTTTATAAATAAACGGGATTTTTAATATACTGAACATCGTTTTAACTTGAATTTCAATATATTGAATTTAAGAATCGGCACTAGATTTATTTTGAAATCACATACAATTCTATTTGAATATATAGATTAATAATAATTGATTATTTACAAGGTTTATTATATTGAAATCAATATATATGTTTTATCAATTCAATATGTGATTTAAAAATAGTTAGATTTTCAAACAATATCAGTTTTAAGCAAAATTAAATTTTTTAAACCGTAATAATTAATTATAGTGTTGTTTCCAATTTCGTTGCAATTGGAGTCTGTATGGGTTCGTACGAACCATGAACAACGTGCGCTATAAGCCAAAAATATCGCTAGTCGTATTCGCAAAAATATCGTCCATCACCTCAACTAAAATATCCTTGGTCACCTCGAGTTAAATTTCTACGATCCCACATCAGTTCTATGCCCTTTTCTTTCTGACCACGCACATGTCCTTCTGATGAAACACACCATGTGCGAACTGAATGTAAAGACCCGCAACTTCCCCGTAAAGGAAAGCGTCGGATAGTTCGAGAACAAACCACAACAGAACGCATACGGAAGAACATTTCATTGTTATTACAACAATGCATCAGATTACAAGAACATACAGAGTAACAATGAATATTACACAGAAATATCAGAGATTTAAATTACATTTAAATACATAGCAGCGGAAAATAATGCAATACACAACTAGAATGAGATATACGGATACAAAGCTTTCCGGATATCGTTCCAGCTGTAAACCAGGATCCTGTGAATATAAATCTGCAAAACCAAAACTACTAGCTGCCCGTGTCAAAATAGGGGCACCCAGAGTTTAGGTTAAAACAATAAACTCCAGGTCAGTCATGTGACTGGTGTGAGAACTAAAACAGTTATTAATCTTTATTTTAAATCATTAGGTAAAACAAGGGACCACGCCGTATAACACGGAACGGGTTTCCTCCCAAGAATACCAGTGCATAAAACAAACAGCGCAATGCTAAATAAAGAAAAATGAAGCTGTTATAAGACCCAGGTCCCATCACACAATGCAACGCAAGCCGGAGGATAGGGTTTTTACCTTATAACAGCCAAAGCATGCTTGATACGTTTAAAACAAATCATTTGATACTATTATAAGTGCATAGTGTATAAAACAACTTCAAATC
This sequence comes from Allium sativum, assembly GCA_030737875.1. Lineage (NCBI taxonomy): Eukaryota > Viridiplantae > Streptophyta > Magnoliopsida > Asparagales > Amaryllidaceae > Allium > Allium sativum. Next base: position 326,466,217 of record CM060921.1, on the reverse strand, counting down.
ATAAGTATCAATCATAGGCGGCATGAATGCCCCATACCACTATGTCGCCATATATAGGTTATACAATCAAAATCGCAAAGTCACGTATTTGGAAATTGGATTTCCGTCTATGAACCGAGGCAAAAGATAGTCCTCAACCGATTCGAGACAATCTAGCCCATGTCTCAGGCAAGCGCGCAGGCAAGCCTTGGATCGTCAGGGCCGGTCCACACGGAGTGGATTATTATGCCTGAACAATACGTCTCCCCACCCTATGGGGTGTAAGTCTGGTCCGTCAGCCGACCAGAATGCATTCGGCCGAAACCGATATAACCGAGGCGCCTCGCAACAGCAACAACCACATAAGTCAAACTCGTCAGGGCGTGTAAAACCACTGACGCCACTTCTAGCTAGAAAGAAACGCAAGTCCTCCCTGAGGTCCGTCTCCCGTTTTTGGTTCATACCTGGTGTGAAACACGCGAGGTAAACGTTACACAAAGCTACGCCACAAAGGCCGTGCTTTGATCATCACCACAAGACTTTGCTTTTCAACAGAAGCCTTGATCATTTGCATCTTAGCATGCCACACAGGCAAACCATCCTATGCAACCGATATCAGTCACACAGAATGAAATCCGATGTCAGACACACAGTCCATTTACAAGTCCGTTCTGGGTCTGAACGAAACCGGAGGCACCTAGTACCCCGCATATCCATCGATCTCCAAGTACGTCTGGACGATCACTAACTGTTTCCATCTTCTTGGGTGTACAGCCCAATCAAGATCATCAGTTATCACCCAAACGACGTGAAGACTTCCGGTCTTCGACCATCGTCTTCATCTTCGACTTATCGTCGTATCAGTTATTCAGAATGGGATAAACCCGGTCTTTCCGAATAACTCGCGTATATTTTAAGTAAGTGTTACACAAACACAACATACGCCTCATTCCAGTTCATTAGTCACTAACCGTAAATTAATCAAGAGAATAATTCCCCAAATATTAACCCCGAAGGCCGAAACCAACATCAGATCAATATCCAGAAAACCATTCTGCTTGGCTAACCGACAGTTAGTTTCTAAATTTCACGTTCAAATCTAATTAAAGATTTAACTATCGCCTGGAGCAAAACTGGTGATACTCCATTCTCGATCCTTTCAATCTAATTAAAGATTCATTAAAACTCCACTTAGTTTTAATCATTATCTGGGTTAAAGAATCAGTGTCATTTAAAAACACGATTCACGATAAACCCAAAATCACATTCCATTAATTATCGGGTTAAAGAACAAGTGTTATTTAAAACACTATTCACGATAAACCCAAAAATCAATACCAATTCAATTCCAATTAAATATCATTTAATTGGTACACTTCATTAAATCTAAATAAAAAGATTTAATCTTTTCTCAACTGGGTTCAAGAACAGTGTTAGTGAAGACACCATTCACGACAAACCCAAATCACATTCGATATATTATCGGGTTAAAGAACAAGTGTTATTTAAAACACTGTTCACGATAAACCCAAAAATCAATATCAATTCAATTCCAATTAAATCTCATTTAATTGGTACACTTCATTAAATCTAAATAAAAAGATTTAATCTTTTCTCAACTGGGTTCAAGAACAGTGTTAGTGAAGACACCATTCACGACAAACCCAAATCACATTCGATTAATTATCGGGTTAAAGAACAAGTGTTATTTAAAACACTGTTCACGATAAACCCAAAAATCAATATCAATTCAATTCCAATTAAATATCATTTAATTGGTACACTTCATTAAATCTAAATAAAAAGATTTAATCTTTTCTCAACTGGGTTCAAGAACAGTGTTAGTGAAGACACCATTCACGACAAACCCAAATCACATTCGATTAATTATCGGGTTAAAGAACAAGTGTTATTTAAAACACTGTTCACGATAAACCCAAAAATCAATACCAATTCAATTCCAATTAAATATCATTTAATTGGTACACTTCATTAAATCTAAATAAAAAGATTTAATCTTTTCTCAACTGGGTTCAAGAACAGTGTTAGTGAAGACACCATTCACGACAAACCCAAATCACATTCGATATTCAATACAAGGCTCTGAATAGAAACTATATCGGCCTATATTCAATATCAAATTCTACGATTAACAAATGTCGTATTGGAAATAACGATATACATATATATCTTTCAAATTTCCATAACAACACCTGTAATATCACGAATTCCAACATCGAAATATTCCGAAGACAATTTCGATTCAAATCCACTCCAATGCAATCATTGGAAATTTTGGTTATTTTCAAAACCATTTCAAATTCAATTTATTTATTTAAAAATAAATAGAATTATAATTCTAGTTCAAAACTAGTTCATTTCGATAAAAATCTATTTTTATCTTTTCAAATATGGAGTTTTTCATCCCAAACTTTCACAAATCATTTCTTATGATTTTACACAAATTATTACTATTTTTAATAATTTTATCAAGGCCCGTACGGTCGATTTCCATTAACGGCCATCGAACTGCACTTACAGCGACCTTTTTCGAATTTGATTTGGACGTATCTCCAAATCCAACCGTTAGATTTCAAATTTCTAACATTCATTAGAAAGCTCTTTTCGATACGAACCCAACGGTTCCGGTTTTAGGAGAATCCGACGGTCGGATCTCCCGTAATGTCCGTTTGAAACAAATGGTCGAAATTCGCGAACTGCCGCAGCGCGGCGCGTTCTATTCAGGCCATTATATTATATATATAATATATATTTCGTCGATTACTATTTAAAACGAATTATATAAATGGTTTTAAATTCGTTTCAAAAGCAATTTCAACTTCCTTTTCAATTCAAATCAAAATTGAATTCTTCTTTATAAATTCGTTTCAAAATTCATTTCTATTCAATTCAAATTTCAATTCAATTTGAATTCATTTCAATTCGCTTTCAATTCAATTCGAATTCGTTTTCAATTCAATTCATTTCGAAATCGTTTTCAATTCAATTCATTTCGAAATCGTTTTCAATTCAATTCATTTCGAAATCGTTTTCAATTCAATTCATTTCGAAATCGTTTTCAATTCAATTCATTTCGAAATCGTTTTCAATTCAATTCATTTCGAAATCGTTTTCAATTCAATTCATTTCGAAATCGTTTTCAATTCAATTCATTTCGAAATCGTTTTCAATTCAATTCATTTCGAAATCGTTTTCAATTCAATTCATTTCGAAATCGTTTTCAATTCAATTCATTTCGAAATCGTTTTCAATTCAATTCATTTCGAAATCGTTTTCAATTCAATTCATTTCAAAATATTCGATTTCGAAATCACGTTTCAATATTCATTTTAAAATGAATAAAATCGATATAAATATCGTTCACGTCAAAATGGCGTCAATCTAATCCTCACGGCTTCACATATTTCTATTTTCAAATATTCTATTTCAAATATTTCTATTTCAAATATTTCTATTTCAAATATTTCTATTTCAAATATTTCTTTTTTTCTCGAAACTGGAATGAGGCCCAATCAATTACCATATAATGTTAATTATATGGATTTTCTACAACACATGTATATATCAACAACGATGAATAATCAACCATCAACCAAAGTGCACTACACTGTATAAGCATCAAATATAGACATTTAACGCTTATAGCAGCTTGTCAATCAATCGATCGACATATTTAATAAATCAGGATGAGTGAACTTCAAATTTCATCCTAACACCCGTGTGGGGTTTCAAACAATCAAACACATATTTTATTTGTGCAGTTAGGCGATGTGTAAAATTTATCGACCCAATCAACGTCATTCAAATAGGTGTACATAAACAAACCGTCTGGTTTGTAAATGAATATTTATTTATTCACATTCACGTTAAAAATTATATTTTTAACGATAACACATTTTATTTTAACATATGAATTTATATTCAGTTCATTCGTTAAATAAAATGCTATTTTTATTTTTCTAACTTATTTTAGAAAATTTCGGCGGCATAACGGCACGATACTAGAAACGGGACAAGGCCTAGCCTTATCCCCGGTCTAGTGAAGGCCCACGCCATTCACACATCAATCAAATCAATTCGTAATGCAAACCACAAACTTTGGAGTAAGGGTCTAACCTAGCCTTACTCCTTCGCCTTATAACGGCGCACGTCTAATCCTAACCAATTTATCGATTCGATTTTTCACACCACAAACCACATTCAAACCAATATCACAATCAATCACCAAACAGTCAAACAAACAAGTCCATGGTCTGTGGACGGGTGTCGGGTGCTACTAAGCACCGTCTGCATCCTAGTATATATATAACTAGAAAAATAAATTGAAAGGTGAGAAATTCTCACATATAGCTATCCTAGCTCCACGGCACTTCATTTGCAGAAGTCTTCGTCGTTTTCGCATCTTCGTCAGCTTCGTCGCCCGTAGCCACTATATATAAAAAATCGAATTTTTATTTCAAAGTTCAATATATAAAAATCGAGTTTTTATTTCAAAGTTCAATATATAAAAATCGAGTTTTTATTTCAAAGTTCAATATATAAAAATCGAGTTTTTATTTCAAAGTGCAATATATAAAAATCGAATTTTTATTTCAAAGTGCAATATATAAAAATCGAATTTTTATTTCAAAGTTCAATATATAAAAATCGAATTTTTATTTCCAATTTTAAAAATAGGATCTTTATTTTTCTAAAGTTCTAATCTCTTTCTATAAAAAAAATTAAACCTTTAAAATAAAATCAGTTTTTATTTATTTCTTTTCAAATCAGTTTTTAAAGCTTTAACAAATCAGTTTTTAATCATTTTATAAAAACAGTTTTTTTTTTTTTTTTTTTAAAATCAAAATAGTATTAACCTAAAAAAATAGCATTACAGAGTTAAAAATAAAAATAAAATAAATAAAATAAAATACTATACTTACAGTGGTTAGCCGAACAGGGGGGGGAGTTTTTGCGGGTTCGGGTCGGGATCGGGTGTCGCAGGCGAAGGGAAGGGGAGGAGGAGCTAAACGAGGCGTCGCTCGAGCAGGGGGGTGCTCAGGTCGGCCATCGACTTCAGGGGGGGGGCGCTGCGTACGGTGGTGTGGTTCTCGCTGGAAGAGGAGGGTCGCGAGGAAGAAGAGGGGGTGGAAGCGGCGGGCGGTGGCTTCGACGGCGACTGGGCTTCGTCGCGATGGATTTAGGGATTCCCCCCTTTTTTCTTTTTTTTTTTTTTTTATTTCTGTATGAATGAATCGGGGGGGGGGGCCAGAAAGGAGGTAAAGGAGGGAAAGTATATTTTTTTTTTTTTTTTTTATTATTTAATTATTAAATTTCGCAAAAAGGTTGACTTTTATATATGACCTCGAAACGAGGCCCACCGCCTGTCGTCCATAGCGTTTCACCCCCATTCCGAACGCAATGGGATATGTATCGCAAGCTGATTTGATCGTTACAGTCAGTTTCCTTTTGAATTTTCATTTAAATCATTATATTGAATTTTAAACGCACATTTCAAATTACCGGGGTCGCATACGAACTTTAAAAATTCCAGAAAAATATTTTCTAGCTTCGCATTGGCGATACGGTCCTAACAAAACTAGTTTCGTCGAATTCTGAGACCGTTTGAAAAATGGCCAATTTCCAGTCGATTAAAATCAACTGAAACCGGTCAAACGCGTTTTCCTTTGCCACGCTCACATATTGATTCGAAAAATTATGAAATTTGAAACCTAGCAATAACTTTACATCCCGGACCCAACAAAACTGGTTTCGTCGAAATCCGAGGTCGTTTGCAAAATTGCTATTTTTAAGGGCCTTATATATATAAAAATATATATAAATTCCACAGCGACTATTTCTAATTTTAAACTGGACATATCTTATCATTTCTAAGATGAAATCTCAGTTTGTTAACTTCGTTACAAAGATATAGTTATACAGATTCAAATATTTCTTGTTTCGTTCAATTCTGACTTATATTGAATTCTGTATATTCATTTGAAATTAGAAATCGAATTTTCGAACTACCGCGCCATTTTCTATTCCTTTTATAATTATATATAATTATTATATATTCTAACGACGACGTATATAATATATACGTCGAATTCTATTCAAAATAAATTTTCTCGTCGATATTATTTAAAATAATTCATTTTAAATAATCAAAATTCGCTAAAATGGCCAAAATAAAAATTTTAAACTGGCCCAGATTTTCCGGGTTGTTACAATCTCCCCCACTTAAAACTTTTCGTCCCCGAAAAGGAACAAAGTCGAAAGTGGTTTGATTATTCAACTCTACGCTCGACCTGGCTTCCATTCCCGAACTTTTCAGTTTCTGAGAATTTCTAAAATTTCAAAAATTTGGCTAACACCCTAAATTTTCGAAAAATTTCGCCATAACCTCCCCTGCAATGGGAGCATCGGGGAATTTCAAATAGCTTCCCCGGTCCTTCAGATCTCAAAAAGAAAAAGAAAAAGCCAAGCGGCTAGCCAATAGGCTCACAAAATCATCATCACCCAAACAAAACAGTAAATTATGTAGTAAACATGTACCTATTTGTCGGGCAAACAAATTTTATTCTCTGGCTCTAGCCTCCTTGCTATGACCTGTTCAAGGATATATATGTATATGCAAGCAAATGCAACCAATTTTCAATATCATTCAATATTCGATCAAATTAGGCATATTGGTTCAAAATTATCAAACAACTAAACAAACAACACAAACATCAATCAATTAGTGAATTAGAGTTTTCAAATTCATAATTTTGATATATAAGCTAAAATCATGTTTTTGATGCCAATTCACAACAATGTGTTCCTAACTATATAAGTTTTGGTTCTCACACCAGTCTAATGGAAATATATAGAAATCACACCTTCGTCACTCGAAAATAAATGCTGATGATGTTTCGAACCACCATCAGAACCTTGTCGGGCTACTAGAGTGCGGTTCTATATCTACCCGGTATATTAAAACTTCGAATATACGCGGATCAGACGTATACGCAAAATCTATATATACTGGATTGTCCACATCAATATAAATAAATAATCAACTATGAATAATTGATTTAAATTTTCAAAATAAAATTTGTTTTCACTTTAAAAATATACTCTTCACACTCGTTCTAGGATACTACTGATCCCATCTCTAACGAGTCATTCCCATTGGATATTGCTAATCCAATATCTGATGAATTCTTTCGTATGGTTCTAATGTGTCTTGTTCTCTGCTTTGTAAACCAAAGCTCTGATACCAAATGTAAAGACCCGCAACTTCCCCGTAAAGGAAAGCGTCGGATAGTTCGAGAACAAACCACAACAGAACGCATACGGAAGAACATTTCATTGTTATTACAACAATGCATCAGATTACAAGAACATACAGAGTAACAATGAATATTACACAGAAATATCAGAGATTTAAATTACATTTAAATACATAGCAGCGGAAAATAATGCAATACACAACTAGAATGAGATATACGGATACAAAGCTTTCCGGATATCGTTCCAGCTGTAAACCAGGATCCTGTGAATATAAATCTGCAAAACCAAAACTACTAGCTGCCCGTGTCAAAATAGGGGCACCCAGAGTTTAGGTTAAAACAATAAACTCCAGGTCAGTCATGTGACTGGTGTGAGAACTAAAACAGTTATTAATCTTTATTTTAAATCATTAGGTAAAACAAGGGACCACGCCGTATAACACGGAACGGGTTTCCTCCCAAGAATACCAGTGCATAAAACAAACAGCGCAATGCTAAATAAAGAAAAATGAAGCTGTTATAAGACCCAGGTCCCATCACACAATGCAACGCAAGCCGGAGGATAGGGTTTTTACCTTATAACAGCCAAAGCATGCTTGATACGTTTAAAACAAATCATTTGATACTATTATAAGTGCATAGTGTATAAAACAACTTCAAATCATAAGTATCAATCATAGGCGGCATGAATGCCCCATACCACTATGTCGCCATATATAGGTTATACAATCAAAATCGCAAAGTCACGTATTTGGAAATTGGATTTCCGTCTATGAACCGAGGCAAAAGATAGTCCTCAACCGATTCGAGACAATCTAGCCCATGTCTCAGGCAAGCGCGCAGGCAAGCCTTGGATCGTCAGGGCCGGTCCACACGGAGTGGATTATTATGCCTGAACAATACGTCTCCCCACCCTATGGGGTGTAAGTCTGGTCCGTCAGCCGACCAGAATGCATTCGGCCGAAACCGATATAACCGAGGCGCCTCGCAACAGCAACAACCACATAAGTCAAACTCGTCAGGGCGTGTAAAACCACTGACGCCACTTCTAGCTAGAAAGAAACGCAAGTCCTCCCTGAGGTCCGTCTCCCGTTTTTGGTTCATACCTGGTGTGAAACACGCGAGGTAAACGTTACACAAAGCTACGCCACAAAGGCCGTGCTTTGATCATCACCACAAGACTTTGCTTTTCAACAGAAGCCTTGATCATTTGCATCTTAGCATGCCACACAGGCAAACCATCCTATGCAACCGATATCAGTCACACAGAATGAAATCCGATGTCAGACACACAGTCCATTTACAAGTCCGTTCTGGGTCTGAACGAAACCGGAGGCACCTAGTACCCCGCATATCCATCGATCTCCAAGTACGTCTGGACGATCACTAACTGTTTCCATCTTCTTGGGTGTACAGCCCAATCAAGATCATCAGTTATCACCCAAACGACGTGAAGACTTCCGGTCTTCGACCATCGTCTTCATCTTCGACTTATCGTCGTATCAGTTATTCAGAATGGGATAAACCCGGTCTTTCCGAATAACTCGCGTATATTTTAAGTAAGTGTTACACAAACACAACATACGCCTCATTCCAGTTCATTAGTCACTAACCGTAAATTAATCAAGAGAATAATTCCCCAAATATTAACCCCGAAGGCCGAAACCAACATCAGATCAATATCCAGAAAACCATTCTGCTTGGCTAACCGACAGTTAGTTTCTAAATTTCACGTTCAAATCTAATTAAAGATTTAACTATCGCCTGGAGCAAAACTGGTGATACTCCATTCTCGATCCTTTCAATCTAATTAAAGATTCATTAAAACTCCACTTAGTTTTAATCATTATCTGGGTTAAAGAATCAGTGTCATTTAAAAACACGATTCACGATAAACCCAAAATCACATTCCATTAATTATCGGGTTAAAGAACAAGTGTTATTTAAAACACTATTCACGATAAACCCAAAAATCAATACCAATTCAATTCCAATTAAATATCATTTAATTGGTACACTTCATTAAATCTAAATAAAAAGATTTAATCTTTTCTCAACTGGGTTCAAGAACAGTGTTAGTGAAGACACCATTCACGACAAACCCAAATCACATTCGATATATTATCGGGTTAAAGAACAAGTGTTATTTAAAACACTGTTCACGATAAACCCAAAAATCAATATCAATTCAATTCCAATTAAATCTCATTTAATTGGTACACTTCATTAAATCTAAATAAAAAGATTTAATCTTTTCTCAACTGGGTTCAAGAACAGTGTTAGTGAAGACACCATTCACGACAAACCCAAATCACATTCGATTAATTATCGGGTTAAAGAACAAGTGTTATTTAAAACACTGTTCACGATAAACCCAAAAATCAATATCAATTCAATTCCAATTAAATATCATTTAATTGGTACACTTCATTAAATCTAAATAAAAAGATTTAATCTTTTCTCAACTGGGTTCAAGAACAGTGTTAGTGAAGACACCATTCACGACAAACCCAAATCACATTCGATTAATTATCGGGTTAAAGAACAAGTGTTATTTAAAACACTGTTCACGATAAACCCAAAAATCAATACCAATTCAATTCCAATTAAATATCATTTAATTGGTACACTTCATTAAATCTAAATAAAAAGATTTAATCTTTTCTCAACTGGGTTCAAGAACAGTGTTAGTGAAGACACCATTCACGACAAACCCAAATCACATTCGATATTCAATACAAGGCTCTGAATAGAAACTATATCGGCCTATATTCAATATCAAATTCTACGATTAACAAATGTCGTATTGGAAATAACGATATACATATATATCTTTCAAATTTCCATAACAACACCTGTAATATCACGAATTCCAACATCGAAATATTCCGAAGACAATTTCGATTCAAATCCACTCCAATGCAATCATTGGAAATTTTGGTTATTTTCAAAACCATTTCAAATTCAATTTATTTATTTAAAAATAAATAGAATTATAATTCTAGTTCAAAACTAGTTCATTTCGATAAAAATCTATTTTTATCTTTTCAAATATGGAGTTTTTCATCCCAAACTTTCACAAATCATTTCTTATGATTTTACACAAATTATTACTATTTTTAATAATTTTATCAAGGCCCGTACGGTCGATTTCCATTAACGGCCATCGAACTGCACTTACAGCGACCTTTTTCGAATTTGATTTGGACGTATCTCCAAATCCAACCGTTAGATTTCAAATTTCTAACATTCATTAGAAAGCTCTTTTCGATACGAACCCAACGGTTCCGGTTTTAGGAGAATCCGACGGTCGGATCTCCCGTAATGTCCGTTTGAAACAAATGGTCGAAATTCGCGAACTGCCGCAGCGCGGCGCGTTCTATTCAGGCCATTATATTATATATATAATATATATTTCGTCGATTACTATTTAAAACGAATTATATAAATGGTTTTAAATTCGTTTCAAAAGCAATTTCAACTTCCTTTTCAATTCAAATCAAAATTGAATTCTTCTTTATAAATTCGTTTCAAAATTCATTTCTATTCAATTCAAATTTCAATTCAATTTGAATTCATTTCAATTCGCTTTCAATTCAATTCGAATTCGTTTTCAATTCAATTCATTTCGAAATCGTTTTCAATTCAATTCATTTCGAAATCGTTTTCAATTCAATTCATTTCGAAATCGTTTTCAATTCAATTCATTTCGAAATCGTTTTCAATTCAATTCATTTCGAAATCGTTTTCAATTCAATTCATTTCGAAATCGTTTTCAATTCAATTCATTTCGAAATCGTTTTCAATTCAATTCATTTCGAAATCGTTTTCAATTCAATTCATTTCGAAATCGTTTTCAATTCAATTCATTTCGAAATCGTTTTCAATTCAATTCATTTCGAAATCGTTTTCAATTCAATTCATTTCGAAATCGTTTTCAATTCAATTCATTTCAAAATATTCGATTTCGAAATCACGTTTCAATATTCATTTTAAAATGAATAAAATCGATATAAATATCGTTCACGTCAAAATGGCGTCAATCTAATCCTCACGGCTTCACATATTTCTATTTTCAAATATTCTATTTCAAATATTTCTATTTCAAATATTTCTATTTCAAATATTTCTATTTCAAATATTTCTTTTTTTCTCGAAACTGGAATGAGGCCCAATCAATTACCATATAATGTTAATTATATGGATTTTCTACAACACATGTATATATCAACAACGATGAATAATCAACCATCAACCAAAGTGCACTACACTGTATAAGCATCAAATATAGACATTTAACGCTTATAGCAGCTTGTCAATCAATCGATCGACATATTTAATAAATCAGGATGAGTGAACTTCAAATTTCATCCTAACACCCGTGTGGGGTTTCAAACAATCAAACACATATTTTATTTGTGCAGTTAGGCGATGTGTAAAATTTATCGACCCAATCAACGTCATTCAAATAGGTGTACATAAACAAACCGTCTGGTTTGTAAATGAATATTTATTTATTCACATTCACGTTAAAAATTATATTTTTAACGATAACACATTTTATTTTAACATATGAATTTATATTCAGTTCATTCGTTAAATAAAATGCTATTTTTATTTTTCTAACTTATTTTAGAAAATTTCGGCGGCATAACGGCACGATACTAGAAACGGGACAAGGCCTAGCCTTATCCCCGGTCTAGTGAAGGCCCACGCCATTCACACATCAATCAAATCAATTCGTAATGCAAACCACAAACTTTGGAGTAAGGGTCTAACCTAGCCTTACTCCTTCGCCTTATAACGGCGCACGTCTAATCCTAACCAATTTATCGATTCGATTTTTCACACCACAAACCACATTCAAACCAATATCACAATCAATCACCAAACAGTCAAACAAACAAGTCCATGGTCTGTGGACGGGTGTCGGGTGCTACTAAGCACCGTCTGCATCCTAGTATATATATAACTAGAAAAATAAATTGAAAGGTGAGAAATTCTCACATATAGCTATCCTAGCTCCACGGCACTTCATTTGCAGAAGTCTTCGTCGTTTTCGCATCTTCGTCAGCTTCGTCGCCCGTAGCCACTATATATAAAAAATCGAATTTTTATTTCAAAGTTCAATATATAAAAATCGAGTTTTTATTTCAAAGTTCAATATATAAAAATCGAGTTTTTATTTCAAAGTTCAATATATAAAAATCGAGTTTTTATTTCAAAGTGCAATATATAAAAATCGAATTTTTATTTCAAAGTGCAATATATAAAAATCGAATTTTTATTTCAAAGTTCAATATATAAAAATCGAATTTTTATTTCCAATTTTAAAAATAGGATCTTTATTTTTCTAAAGTTCTAATCTCTTTCTATAAAAAAAATTAAACCTTTAAAATAAAATCAGTTTTTATTTATTTCTTTTCAAATCAGTTTTTAAAGCTTTAACAAATCAGTTTTTAATCATTTTATAAAAACAGTTTTTTTTTTTTTTTTTTAAAATCAAAATAGTATTAACCTAAAAAAATAGCATTACAGAGTTAAAAATAAAAATAAAATAAATAAAATAAAATACTATACTTACAGTGGTTAGCCGAACAGGGGGGGGAGTTTTTGCGGGTTCGGGTCGGGATCGGGTGTCGCAGGCGAAGGGAAGGGGAGGAGGAGCTAAACGAGGCGTCGCTCGAGCAGGGGGGTGCTCAGGTCGGCCATCGACTTCAGGGGGGGGGCGCTGCGTACGGTGGTGTGGTTCTCGCTGGAAGAGGAGGGTCGCGAGGAAGAAGAGGGGGTGGAAGCGGCGGGCGGTGGCTTCGACGGCGACTGGGCTTCGTCGCGATGGATTTAGGGATTCCCCCCTTTTTTCTTTTTTTTTTTTTTTTATTTCTGTATGAATGAATCGGGGGGGGGGCCAGAAAGGAGGTAAAGGAGGGAAAGTATTTTTTTTTTTTTTTTTTATTATTTAATTATTAAATTTCGCAAAAAGGTTGACTTTTATATATGACCTCGAAACGAGGCCCACCGCCTGTCGTCCATAGCGTTTCACCCCCATTCCGAACGCAATGGGATATGTATCGCAAGCTGATTTGATCGTTACAGTCAGTTTCCTTTTGAATTTTCATTTAAATCATTATATTGAATTTTAAACGCACATTTCAAATTACCGGGGTCGCATACGAACTTTAAAAATTCCAGAAAAATATTTTCTAGCTTCGCATTGGCGATACGGTCCTAACAAAACTAGTTTCGTCGAATTCTGAGACCGTTTGAAAAATGGCCAATTTCCAGTCGATTAAAATCAACTGAAACCGGTCAAACGCGTTTTCCTTTGCCACGCTCACATATTGATTCGAAAAATTATGAAATTTGAAACCTAGCAATAACTTTACATCCCGGACCCAACAAAACTGGTTTCGTCGAAATCCGAGGTCGTTTGCAAAATTGCTATTTTTAAGGGCCTTATATATATAAAAATATATATAAATTCCACAGCGACTATTTCTAATTTTAAACTGGACATATCTTATCATTTCTAAGATGAAATCTCAGTTTGTTAACTTCGTTACAAAGATATAGTTATACAGATTCAAATATTTCTTGTTTCGTTCAATTCTGACTTATATTGAATTCTGTATATTCATTTGAAATTAGAAATCGAATTTTCGAACTACCGCGCCATTTTCTATTCCTTTTATAATTATATATAATTATTATATATTCTAACGACGACGTATATAATATATACGTCGAATTCTATTCAAAATAAATTTTCTCGTCGATATTATTTAAAATAATTCATTTTAAATAATCAAAATTCGCTAAAATGGCCAAAATAAAAATTTTAAACTGGCCCAGATTTTCCGGGTTGTTACACTGAAATAATAATAAATAAAAAATTCCTGCGCAACAGGTTCTCCATTTAATTAACCATGTGATACCACGTGGAACTCGGAGAAAGGAAAAATATCTCGTATTCCTTGGCTCCAACGGAAACTCATCCATATAAATATAGATCCTCCTCATTCCTCTTCATATAGAAACCCATCCCAAAAAATAAAACCAGAAAGCACTCCTGTTTTCTTCTTCCCAAAAACTGTTCTTCCTCTTTCAAATTAAACCGCAAGTTCAAATTTCTAAATGGAGTCCAAACCGAAGCTCTCCATCACCATATAATATCAAAAAAAAAGAAGGCGGGATGCAAGGTCGATCTCGAACCTATGGCATGAGGCTTCGGGCGCTCTGGGGTGGACTAGAAAACAAGCAGACGAAGATTGTGTAGTGTAGAGTTTGAGAAGAAGGAGGTTGCCGGTGAAGGGGTGGTCTATGATGCAGAGAATGATGAAGCTGGGTGAAATGGACGGTGGCAAGGTGAAAGCTCATGAGGTGGTGAACGTTGCAGCAGTGGTCCGGTGACATCCGGCTTAGCGGGACGGGCATGGATGAGTTTCGGTGAGGGTTTAAGTGGATCGAGATGCGAAGAGGAGTGCAATAGTTTTCAAGAGTTATAAGAAGTAGCGAGTTCATGAATCTACAAGCGGTTCAAACATAACGTGGGTGAGGGAAGTTATGTAAACGCGGGAGGAAATGGCGTGGGTAAATTTGGTATGCTGGGGAAAGAGGACGTGAGATGCATGTGGGATGAAAAAAACTAGAACATGGTCAGGAAGTCAGGAGGGAAGGGCGAGTCGGAGGGGGCGCCGCCGATAGTGGGTTGAACAGTGTTAATCGACGATCAATGAAAGGTCCGATTTTCAGAACGTTTGTCGCAATGTTGATGAAATATTGGAATTCGAGCTCTGGAAAATCAAGATATGGTGATGACTGGAGTTGTCTGAGGGTGGCGACGGTCATGGCGGGAAGCTCGGCCGGAGGTGAGTCGGCCGGAAGTGGACGGCGGCCTGAGGTTCACCAGAGAAGGAGCATCGGTGATGTCAGGAAACCAATATAAACGTTGTTTAAAATTAAATGAAATAGCACCGATCCATCAATTATGAAAAAAATTGATGAGTTAATTCTCACACTTCTGAAATACTGTGATGTGTTAAATTCATATTACTAATATTTACCATTAATAAGTATAAATTGGCTGAATGGATGCTATGGATGAATTTTTAGTTGATTGTTTGTTTGTGATTATAAATTGGCCGTTCATATGCATGATATTTCTTGTATTAGTGTTAAATGATATTATAAACTGTTGTGCAGGGAAGAACAGGTTATAGGAATCCAACCGGATTCCTCAAATAAATAGTATATTATTTGTTGTTTATTTTAATTTATATCATGTTTAGATAGTGATGATTGAATGGATGTTGATTGTCGAAAACAAATTGTTGTGTTTTAATCAATATACAACATTGGTTAGGTAATTGGCATCAGATGGTCTAGAATCCACCATATAGGACATTAATACGCCGTCAGGCGAACTGATATAATTTAAAGAAGAAGAAAAAAATTAATTATTTTTATATCTGAATCGAAGTTCAGTTTTATTTTAGTTATTTAAATAAATATTTTTTAAATAAGATGATATTTATGACTTGTTTATAAAAAGGAATGTTGAAGTAATTTATATAATTTTATCACATAAAGAATTTGGATATAAACCGAAGGGTTAATAAAATGGAATAGTTGGTTCCAAGGGAAGCAATTAAATGAGATTTTATTATTTTAATTTAACGATTGTTTATAAG
Organism: Allium sativum; assembly: GCA_030737875.1. Taxonomy (NCBI): domain Eukaryota; kingdom Viridiplantae; phylum Streptophyta; class Magnoliopsida; order Asparagales; family Amaryllidaceae; genus Allium; species Allium sativum. The sequence continues at coordinate 326,450,271 of CM060921.1, read as the reverse complement.
AGTTAATTAATCTTAAGTAGTTATATTGAGATGATTATTAAATAGTTTTTTTTATAATATTAACCAACCTATTGTTAGTTAATAATGAAGTATATATACATGTACTTCAGAGACGATAAAGGGCCTAGGAAATAGAATCGAGTACATAAGACTTGTTAATAAGGAATTTTTAAGTGATAGTTTTGCGATCAGAAAAGAAGTTTACTAAATCGTAAAGATTAAGTGGAAATAGATATGATTGTAAAAGGGATTTTTCAAATGAAATAATTTGTAAAACCATATTAAAATGGAAATACTTATTGATTTAAGTAAAGAAGTAAATAAAAGGGTTTTTGTTATAAAATCCAACCGTTTGTTTTAACAAGGTTAAAAGGAGTTTTGGATAAAGTATTAGTGAACAAATCCAGGTTTATAAGGAAAAGGGGTTTGAATTTTTAAACTGAAGCAAGGACTTAAAATAAATATTTTACTTAAGAACGGAATTAAGTAAATGACATAATCAAAATGAAATTGAAAGGCCAAATGGATATTAGTGAATGGATTAGTGTAATATAATCCAAGTTATGAATAGAATACTATACAGAAGTTTTGAAGCAAATGGTCAATATTTGGGTAAATGATTTACTTAACAATATATTAAGTAAAGTGGTGATGGTCAATTGAGATGTTCAAAAGAAAAGATATAGATCATAAACTATGGTTTAAATAAAAATAGGAAGTAAGATCTAATCGATATCATAAGAATGTGGGTTTTAAGTTACGAACTTCTGTTTACTCCGAGATAAGAATGTTGTCGATTAAGGTCTGAGAGGTAAATAAAATACCCCAACTTGACTGGTTTCACTATTATCGAGGAATGGTATTAGTTCGTAACGGTAAAGGAGTTTGGAATGGAGTCATTATCTTCGTAAAACATTTGAAATTCATTTGCAAGTTTTGAAATGAAATTTAATACAATAAGTTTTAAATTAAACAGTGTACATTAACATTGTTTAGTCCGAGTTAAGACATATAGTTTAATTATACCTATACGCTGTTTATATACTACTGTTTTCTAGAAAATAGAAATAATATTAGTAAAGTGTATTTATTTAAAAAAAATAGTTAAAGATGGAAATTGTTATATCAGTTTAGGAAATGAAAATAAAAAATTAGTATTTAAGAAAATCTTCAAGTAGTAGAGAAGTAAAGCCATTGAATTTGTAATTTAACATGTTTTGCGTCGCATAAGAAGTGGTAATTGGATTATATTAGTGAGTTAACGTTATATTGATATATCGACATTTCCAAACTGAAAGGTAAATGGTATACGAAAATCTATAATTATTTCCAAAATAAAAAAAGGATAAAACGAAGTGTGAATAAAGAAAGGATATCGTTTCCAAATGACAAAACGGAAGATGAGCTGGCCAGATATGATAATGGAATCAATTTTAAATGTATGAAATGATTTCCAAATGACTCAATAAAGAGTGTTAAAGAACGATTTTAACTAATGAGGACGTAAGCTGCTAATATACTTGACCATACTGGGTTGAGATTGATAGTTATAAACACCAACTATCAATAAAATATTATTGGATCTTTTGATGTGTTGTTTTCGAAGAGACCAGATGGGAACTAGACCCAAAACCACTTCAAATCAACGTTACGTATGAAGCTAACTTGCAAGGAGTAAAGAACTAGCAATTGAAGACCGTTGATATTCATAACGGAAGAACTACTTATAATATCTGGTCAGAACCCAAAGATATACTGTGGTTTTGTTGTGATTGAAATCTACGGATTTGCAAAGACTACTCGCTACTAATCTATAGGATGATTCCTTGGATGCATTAGGAGGGTGCCTTCGGTTCATCCTGTTCCTGGATGACTTGTATGGACGAGTGTTTGACATGGTATTTCCAAAGGAACCACGTACGTTGATTTCCTCAAACGTATTACTGTTGGTAGTGGAGAAGACACCTTCTCTTAGCTTAACGACTAGTGTATTTTTGTGGACGTCAATTAGTGAAATCCGGCGGATCTGAAAATGTAACATTCAAAGTGAATTGTGGCTGGATGTTCTAAAGTTAATTATAACCTCAAGCCTCATCAACCGGGAAATGACAAAAAACGGGCAGACAGCATGGCTATGTGGGTCGCTCCCATTAGGGTGTATAATCACCTATCTAGAGAAAATCCATTTCCTTCTTTAATCTATTTCGATGCTATCCCTTTTCAGTAGACGATTGTTGATCCCAACCGTTGGCGATATACATTCGATAGCAAAATGAGTGGTCAGTCATGTGTAGGCCGGGTTGCAAGACGTTCTTGTTGAACCCAGTGTTTTCGCCTCTAGAGATACACTATCGGTAGGTAGTTCCATACCTTGTCATAGTCGGAATCCAATCTCCAATAAGCGTTTGCGGTTTTGATTGTATATTATATGTGTGGAGCGTGAGATGCAAGCGTTCCACTAGATTGCTATTAATTTGTGATTTGATAGACACTGTTATAATAGTAGAATAATATTGTTTTCAAAAATGTTTTGGGTTATAGTAAGGTAAAAACCGTCCATATTTATGTGTGGGTTGGTCTTACTATTATCCTTTTCTTTCAAAAAGAATTTATAAAGTTAAGCCGATTGTTGATGTGAATTTAGCACTGAAAGCATTTCAGACTGACCCGGGTGTTTTTGCTTTGCTTCAAAATGTGCTCGGGTTAGAATGAACATATTAGATAGGTTAGTTTTCACTTGGAGTTCCAGGAGCTGGAAGCAGGAGGCTTTACCGTTAATTATTTAAAGTTATTCCGCTGTATCTGATACATGTTGTACTCTGATGATTGGTATGTGTATACAAATTTTCTTTTATAAAGATATGTTGTTATATTATATATTTTGTTTGTTTCGCTGTGAGATCCTGATGTTCTTCTTCTTTCTTCTATTCTAATATTTCTTTCTTTCTCTCTCATCCTCTAGTTTCTTTCTCTTAACTTTCTGCTTTTTTGTATGATTTGGGTTGACTGTGGTAGTTAAATGTCAGCTTAAATTTTACTGAAAAGTGGGACGTTACAACATCCATCTACTCATCCATAAACCACATGCATCTATTGTCCTTAGAATTTCTAATGCTTTTCATGAACATGTGGAATAGTGTAGTGTATATGTCCCTAGCTAATGTCACAAATAGAGTATTGGGTTTCTTCGAATGGGGCAGAATGAATAGCGTGGTGTTAATCAGGAATTAAGCGACCTGGTTTGAAACTAACCATGGTTAATTAAAACTAACATGGTAATTAGTTTAAATAATAATAATTAGTGAATAAATTTATATTAATTCGATATAAAACCTGCAAACCCAATAACTTGTTCATATGTTAACAGAAGTCTATGAAATAAGAGTCGTTAGGTTCGTAATCGTCAAGCCTACGCGTACGAGCTAGAATGAGATGAATCAAAGCCAGCTGGAATTTTATGTCGTTTCAAATGCTTATTTGAAACTACATAAATCGATCAGAAATCGTCGATCAAAATGAATTTTGAGTTGACTCTCACGCATTCTGAAATACTGAATGTGGTTACATTCATATTTATCATTAATAGCATAAATTATGTGATTGGATGAATTTGATGATTTATTGGTTGTTGATTGATTTGGATGTTTATCGTTTAATCATTGTTTGTCGTGATTTGTAGTACCATCATTTAAATGATTTAAAATAGAATTCTATTTCATATATGTTTATAAAATAATGAACTGTGACGTAAGGAAAAACAGGTTGGAGGGATTAAACCGGACTACTCAAATAAATTGTACATTACTTATATTTACATATGAGTTATTTATTTCAAGTAATATTAATTCTTAATTGGATGTTTATGGTTGAATTGGATGTTGATTGTTTGAATTTAAATTCAACATTAGTACGTTATTAACCAATAGACGATATTGGCAGCAGATGGCGTAAAATCCATCGTTTAAGACGTTGATTCGCCGTCAGGTGAGTTGACATAGTTTAAGTTATAAAATCTAATTTTATAACTGAAGCAAGATTTTCAATTATATTTTATAAATTATATAAAATATAAGTTTATAAATAAATGGTTATTATTGGTTTTATTAAATATGTTTAAATGATTTATGTAGCAAATTCTTATGTTTTAATAAGATTTATCATAAGAAGTCAGGAATTAACCTACGGGTAAATAACTGAGACTAATTATTATTACGGAATCATTAAGCGATCTAGTAGAATTAATTGTATTATTAATTAATCCAAGGGGAGGGATTCATCGATGTTAGACAACAAGTTAACTGATGATCTTCAAGTTGACCAAGTCAACTGTTTTGAATTGAAATTGATTATTATATTAATTTATTTAAAATTTATCTAATAAAAATCGTTTTAACAAATAGTTATTCAAACTTAGTAAATGTTCTGAAAAATTAATAATTTTTTTTAATTAATCGTTTTTAAGTAATTATTGAATTTTTTTATTAATTATTGAAGACAATTATTATTTTTAATAATCTTTTAAAAGAGAATAAATATTCATTTTTTAGTTAATCAAGAAGTTAACTACACCTACTGTGGTTAATGATGAAATTAATTATTTTTCGAATTAATAATAATTAAGGAGACTACTCTTTAAAAGGATTCATTAAGGGAGTAATCATGTTTATAATGATATTTTAGGTTGAATTTTGGAAAGGTTTTGAACGGGGATTTATAATAAATCCCAATTCTGTAAGCAAGGCTTATAAAAGAAATGCAAGGGTTATGCGATGATTTTAAATAAACGTTTACTTAATAAATTGTATTAAGTGAAAGAATTGCAAACCGGGAAGAGATTTTATAATAGGTCCAAGTTTGATAAACGAGGTTTAAAATAGATTTGGAGCGACGACGAAGTTTATATATGCGTTTACTTAAAAAAAAAATGTGTAAAGATTTGATAGTTTGATTCCATAATGAAATTCATGTGGTAAATATGTTATTTAAAGATATTAGAATTGGAAATGTTTTCAACGTAATGAAAACGTGAGAGATTTGTTGAGGAATTTTAATAAAGATCGATTTTTAAGAATTGAGGGAGTGACTTTGATAAAATGATTTAAAGAAATGCTTAAAGGGTCTGAGCTGCCAATGTACCGATTTGTATTGTGCTTTGATTGGATAATTAAGAACCCAACTATCGATGAAATGTTGCTTTTAGACTATTGAAGTGTTAGTTCGAAGAGACCAAGAGGGGAACTAGACCAAAAACCACTTCGAACCAACTTTGCGTTCGAGAACTAACATTGCAGGGATATTATGAAATGATTTGAAGACATAGATCTTCGAAGCGAGTGGTTACTCGTCGATGTCTCTGGTTAATTATCGAGATTAAACTCGTGGCAATAAACCTCTTGTTCTGAGGTATCTGTAGTTCATTCAGTTACAGAACGAATTAGAAAGGACGAATGTATGACAGAGTATTTCCTGAAAACTCACGTACATTGATTTTTACTGAGACAACCCGAACTTCCTCGTGAAGGAAAGCACGAATTGCTTAGAGAACAAGAAAAATCAGAACACGAACAGAAGAACATTTCATTGCTTATTACAACAATTCGATCAGAATACAAGAATATATAGAGTATGAATAAAGATTACAATTTGATAATTATCAAAGGTTTAAAAACACTACTGCAGCGGAAAAATAATACAAACATAACTGAAAGAAATACACATATGCAGAGCTTTCCGAATATCCCTTCAGCTATAAACCAGGATCCTGTGAATGTAAATCTGCAAAACCAAAACCACTAGCTGCCCGTATGGAAATAGGGGCACCCAGAGTTTAGATTAAACCAATAAACTCCAGGTCAGTCATGTGACTGGTGTGAGAACTAAAACAGTTATTTAAAACTTTACTTTAAAAGAGAGTAATTCAAGGGACCACGCCGTATAACACAAAACGTGTTTCCTCCCAAGAATACTAGTGCATAGGATAAACAGCGCAATGCTTTTTGGAAAAATGAAGCTATTATAAGACTCAGGTCCCATCACACAATGCAACACAAGCCGGAGGATAGAGTTTTACCTTATAATAGCCAAACCTTGGTACGTTTAAAACAAATCATTTTGATACTATTATAGTGTAAAGTGTATGAAAAAAACTTCAAATATAAATGTATCAATCATAAACAGCATAGTGCCCCATCCCACTACGTCGCCATACTAGGCTCTACAAATAAAACCGAAATATCATGTATTGGAAATTGGATATCCGTCATGAGTCAAGGCAAGGGGCAAGGTCCTCACCGGCTTCGAGACACTCTAGCAAATGCCCCAGGACTACACACTCTGGGTAGCCCTTGGAATCGGCTGGGCCGGTCCTCCATTACGTTTGAGGATTAGTTATTCCTGAACACAAGTTTCCCGGTCCTATCAGACCTAACCATCGGCTCCAAAGAGACCGATATATCCGAGGCGCCTCGCATTCCAACATCCACAAATGTATAATAATCAACGATGTCAAAGCTTGTAAAACGCCGACACCACCCATAATTAGAAAGAAACGTCGTGTTCTCCCAGCGGTCCTTATCCTGTTTTTAACTCATACCAACGTGTGAGGCTCGCGAATTAACGCAATACACAAAGCTACGCTGTATTAAAGCCGTGCTTTGATCATCAACCACAAGACTCTGCTTTTCAACAAAAGCCTTGATCACTGCATCTCAGCATGCCACACAGGCAATTCATGCCATGCGACTGATATCTATCGATATATAACCTCTGAGATCGTACGTCTTAGAGAAAGGCGTTAAGCAAGAGAATAAATTCTCCACCGCAAACAGATATATATTTAATAGAAATCAATTAGCACAGAATAAAATCCAATGTCAGACACACAATCCATTTATAAGTCCGTTCGGGGTCTGAACGAAACCGGAGGCACCTTATTCCACCCCCACATGTCCAATACAGGGGAGAGGTCCTCCCATTTCTGTCGATCTTCAAGTACGCCTGTACGATCACCACTTATTACCTCGGCTTGGGTGTACAGCCTAATCAAGACATCAGTAATCATCCAAACGATGTGAAGACCTCCGGTCTTCAACCACCGTCTTCATCCTCGACACATCGTCGAATCTGTTATTCAGAATGGGATAAACCCGGTCTTTCTGAATAACTCGCGTATATAATAAACAAGTGTTATAAAAACGCAACATATGCCTCATTCCAATCCAGAATATTCCTTTATTCAAATATCCTTATACTTTGGGAAAGGTTCCCATTAATTTTATCAAAGATAAATTCTTTAAATTTATTCTTTAATCTTCCTTTAGATATCATTTAAATCTAACTAAAGATGCATTAAAACTCCACTTGGTTTTAGTCTTCCCAAAAATCAATATTAACGATTGTTTAACTTGGGAAATCATATCCTGTCTTTAACTGGGTTAAAGAACCAATGTCATTTAAAACACGGTTCATGATAAACCCAAAATCACATTCCATTTAATCAGCCTTTAACCGTAAATTAGCAAGTGAACAATTCCCAAAGTATTAACCCCGAAGGCCGAAACCAACATCAGACCAATACCCAGGAAACCATTCAACTTAACTAATCTTCACTTAGTTTCTGATTTTCTTAACTCCATTGTTAATCGGGTTAAAGAACTAGTGTTATTTAAAACACCGTTCACGATAAACCCAAAGACCAATTTCAATTCAATCCCAATTAAATATATTAATTGGAAAACTTTACTTTGGAAAATTTCCGTTAAATCTTAATAAAAAGATTTATAAATTCCAAATCTCATTTCATTGTAAATCGGGTTAAAGAATGAATGTCGTTGAAAACACAGTTCACAACAAACCCAAAATCCAACCAGTCTCTAACCGTAAATTAGTAAGAGAACAATTCCCTAAGTATTAACTCCGAAGGCCGAAACCAACATCAGATCAATACCCATGAAACCATTCAACTTAACTAACCTTCAGTCAGTTTCTAATTTTCTTAACTACATTCGGTTCAAGAACAGTACTATTAAAGATACCATTCACGACAAACCCAAAATCCAATTTGATATGAAATACAAGTCTCTGAATAGAAAATATATCGGCTTATATTCAATATCAAATTTCAAAACCAACAAATATTGTATTGGAATAACGATTTATATATCTTCCAAATTCCTCCACAATATCCGTATAATCACGAAATCCAATATCGAAATATTCTGAAGATAATTTCGATTCAAATCCATTCCAATTCATATATTGGAAGTTCCGGTTATTTTTAAAACCATTTCATACCCAATTTATTTATTTTAAAAATATTGGATTTATTATTTAATTTCAAAACTAGTTCATTTCGATAAAAGTATATTTTTATCTTTTCAAATATGGAATTTTTCAGCCCAATTCTTTCCAAATCATTTAATATGATTTCACACAAATTATTGATATTTTTGATAATTTTATCCAGGCCCGTACAGTCGATTTCCATAAACGGCCATCGAACTGCACTTACAACGACCTTTTCCAAATTTGATTTGGACATAATTCTAAATCCAACCGTTAGATTTCAAATCTCTTATATTCATTAGAAAGCTCTTTTCGATACGAACCCAATGGTTCCAGTTTTAGAAGAATCCGATGGTCGGATCTCCCGTAATGTCCATTCGAAGTCAATGGTCAAAATTTGCGAACTACCGCAGCACGGCGCGTTCTATTCAGGCCATTATATTATATATATAATATATATATATATTATATATTTCGTCGATTTCCATTTAAAACGTATTTTATAAAACATTTTAAATTTGTTTTCAAAACAGTTTCAACTTCATATTCAATTCCAAATCAAATTTGAAATTTCCATTATAAATTCGTTTCAAATTCATTTCCAATTGATTTCAATTCAATTTCAATTCATTTTGAATTCATTTCAAATTGATTTCAATTCAATTTCAGTTCATTTTGAATTCATTTCCAATTGATTTCAATTCAATTTCAATTCGTTTTGAATTCATTTCAAATTGATTTCAATTCAATTTCAGTTCGTTTTGAATTCATTTCCAATTGATTTCAATTCAATTTCAAATTCAAATCAAAATTGAATATTCTATATCACTTCAATATTCTCAAACATCATATTTTGAAATCACTTTTCGATATTCATTATAAAATCGACCAAATTCTCGTTTGTGTTAAAATGGCGTTTAACTACTTAACACGGCTTCACATTCCAATATTCACTGAATATTATTTTAAAATATTCGTTAATTCTGAACTGAAATCAGACTCGATCAATTACCATATAATTTCAGTTATATGGATTTCAACATCACATGTATACAACAATGACGATAAACAATCATTAAAAATTCAAACAACATCCAGAGCGCATTCTACAACCGTATAAGCATTAAAATAAATAAATAACGCTTGTACAGCCTGTCAACCCATCGATTGACATACCACTAATCATTGGGATGAGTGTATGTCAAATATTATCCCATTACCTGTGTGGGGTTTTCAAACGACAAATAGTATTTATTATTTGTGTAGTTGGGCGATGTGTAAAATTTATCGTCCCAATCAATATCAAATAAATTGGTGTACATAAACAAACCGTCCGGTTTGTAAATGTATATTTATCTTAACTCATGAATATTTTATTCAGTCCATATATACAATAAAAATGATATTTTTATTATTTGAATATTTTATTCAACTTGAATATTTTATTTACTTCATATACACAATAAAAATGTGATTTTTATTGTTCAAACTATATATTCACATATGAACATTTTTAAAACTTCATTTCACATCACAAAATCAATTTTCACAACACATCAATCAAAAAAACAAGTCATCCATGGTCTGTGGACGATGGGTGTCGGGTGCTACTAAGCACCGTCTGCATCCTAGTATATATTTTAACTAGAAAATAAAATAAAAGTGAGAAGTTCTCACCTTTGGGATCCACTCCGACATTCTTTTGTTGTCGATCTATGTAGTATACCTACGTTAAAAATCATATTTTTAACCAACCAGTCATATTATAAAAATCATATTTTTCTCTCTGTTCAAGCAAAGAGAAAAAAAATCATATTTTTCTTCATATAAAAATCAAAGCTTTCTCTATATAGAAATCTAATCTTTGTGGTTAAACAAAAAAATATCAAATCTTTATAGTTTAAAAATCAAAGTTTTATCATGTTAAAATCTTTATTAACAAACAAATCTTATTTTTACAACATAAAAATTTAACCTTCACTAGCATAAAAATCTGATTTTTATTTGAATCAAAGCTTTCATATACTTCAAAATCAGAAATCTTACTTTGATTGGAGAAGGGGGCATCGGGGTGGAGTTGGGGCAGTTGCCGGAGGTGGGGGTTCCGGCCATAGGCGGCGGCAGTGGTGTTTGTGGCTGAGGGGGGGCTAGGACGTAGAAAAGGGGAAGGAGCTCGGGCGAAGAAGGAGGAGGAGAGAGGACGCCGGGGGGTCTCGCTGGCGGCAGGCATGAGGGGGGCTCCGACGTCAGCGGCGGCGGGTTGGCTAAGGCAGCCGCAATTTTGTTTTTTTTTTTTGTTTTTAAAATGAATCGGGGAGAGAGAAAATGAAGGGGGGTTATATTAATATATATATATATAATTTTAAATTCCAAAAAGCAACTTTTTATTTTGACCTCCAATCGAGGCCTATCGACTGTCGTCCATAGCTAATTACCCCCATTCTGAACACAATGGGATATGTTGCGTAAGCCAGTTCGGTTGATCGGTTTCTGTCAAAATCAAAATATAAATCTATATATTGAATTTGAACGCACATTTCAATTTACCAGGGCCACATACAGACTCTAAAAATTCCCGAAAAATATTTTCTAGCTTCGTATTGACGATACGGTTCTAAAAAACTAATTTCATCAAATTTGGTGACCGTTTGAAAAATGGTCATTTTCTGGTCGATCCAAATTGACTGAAACTTTCAAAACACGTTTTCTTTTGCCACGCTCACATATTGATTCAAAAAATTATGATTTTTGGAATCTAGCAATAATTCAACATACCAGATCCAATAAAAGTATTTTCGTCGAAAACGAACGTCATTTCCAAAATTTTCTTTTTTAAGGGCCAAAATTCCGTAGCGACTATTCTGAATTTTCAATTGGACATAACTTTTTATTCCCGCTATGAAATTTCAATTTTTCGGATTCGTTGGAAAGATATTCTCTAATAGATTCTAATATTTTTGGTTTCGCTAAAATCTGGTTTATTTTGAATCCTGTACATTCATTTGAAATTTGAAATCGAATTTTCAAACTATCGCGCCATTTTCAATTCCTTTTATAATTAAAAATAATTAATTATATTCTAACGACGATTCAAATAAATATATATGTTCTAATTCTATTGGAAATAAACTTCTCATTGTTATTATTTAAAATAAATCATTTTAAATATTCAAAATTCATTAAAATTGCCAAAATAAATTTTTTTAATTGGCTCGGATTTTCCGGGTTGTTACAATCTTCCCAACTTAAAATCTTTTCGTCCTCGAAAAGGAATGGAGCTGAAAGTTGTTTTACAAACCAACTCAACTTTCATTATTTTCATTTCGGCTTAAGTTCTTCAACTTTTCAATTTCTAAGAACTTTCCAAATTTTTCAAAAATTTGGCTAACACCCTAAATTTTCGATTTTTTTTGCCATAACCGCCCCTATATGGGAGCAGCGGGAAAATCTCAAAATTGACATATAGGCCTCTCTAATCCAAAAAGAAAAAGAAACAGCCAAGCGGCTAGCCAATCGGCTCATAAAATCATCCAAAACCCAAGAATTTAGTAAACACGTGCCTATTTGTCGGGCATACAATTTTATTCCTCTTCTCTAGCCTCCTTGCTATGACCTGTTCAATGTATACACATGTATATGCATGCAATTTCCAATAATTTTCAATATAGTTCAATATTTGATTCAAACTAGCTAAATTTACCTTACATTCACATAATGGTTTAAATGAATAATCACACAACACAACCATCGATCAATTAGTGAATTAACGTTTCAAACTCATAATTTTGATATATAGTCAAAAATCACATTTTTGATGCCAAATCACACTAATAAGCCCTATCTAGTTTAGGTTCTCACACCAGTCAATTGGAAATATATAGAAATCCCACTTTCGAAACTCGAACACAAATGCTGAGGATGTCTAGACTATCGTTAGAATCATCTCCGGGCGACTAGAGTGTGATTCTACATCTATCCAGTATATTAAAACTTCGAATATGCGTTTGCAAGGCGTATATGAAAAATCTTTATATATTGGATTGACCAAATTCAATACATATAAATATTCAAATACGTTGAATAAGGTTTAAATTTTCAAAACAAAAATTGTTTTCATTTTTATTTTAAAAACACTACTCTTCACACTCGTTCTAGGATACTACTGATCCCATCTCTAACGAGTCATTCTCATTGGATATTACTAATCCAATTTCTAATGAATTCTTTCATTTAGTTCTAATGTGTCTTGTTCTCGAGCTCTGTAAACCAAAGCTCTGATGCCAAAATGAGACAACCCAAACTTCCTCGTGAAGGAAAGCATGAATTGCTTTGAGAACACGACAAATCAAAACACAAACAGAAGAACATTTCATTGCTTATTACAACAATTCCATCAGAATACAAGAATATATAGAGTATGAATAAAGATTAACCATTTGATAATTATCAGAGGTTTAAATACATTACTGCAGTGGAAAAATAATACAAAACATAACTAAAAGAAATACACAGATATAGAGCTTTCCGAATATCCCTTCAGCTATAAACCAGGATCCTGTGAACATAAATCTGCAAAACCAAAACCACTAGCTGCCTGTATGGAAATATTGGCACCCAGATTTTAGGTTAAAACAATAAACTCTAGGTCAGTCATGTGATTGGTGTGAGAACTAAAACAGTTATTTAAAACTTTACTTTAAAAGAGAGTAATTCAAGGGACCACGCCGTATAACACGGAACGGGTTTCCTCCCAAGAATACTAGTGCATAGGATAAACAACGCAATGCTTTTTGGAAAAATGAAGCTATTATAAGACTCAGGTCCCATCACACAATGCAACGCAAGCCGGAGGATAGAGTTTTACCTTATAATAGCCAAACATGCTAGGTACATTTAAAACAAATCATTTTGATACTATTATAGTGTAAAGTGTATGAAAACAACTTCAAATATAAATGTATCAATCATAGACAGCATATTGCCCCATCCCACTATGTCGCCATACTAGGCTCTACAAATAAAACCGAAATATCACATATTGGAAATTGGATTTCCGTCATGAGTCGAGGCAAGGGGCAAGCTCCTCACTGGCTTCAAGTCACTCAAGCAAATGCCCCAAGACTACACACTCTGGGTATCCCTTAGAATTGGCTGGGCCGGTCCTCCATTACATTTGAGGATTAGTTATTCCTGAACACACGTTTCCCGGTCCTATCGGACCTATCCATCGGCTCCGAAGAGACTGATATATCTGAGGCGCCTCGCATTCCAACATCCACAAAGGTATAATAATCAACGATGTCAGAGCTTGTAAAACGCCGACACCACCCATAATTACAAAGAAACGTCGTGTTCTCCCAGCGGTCCTTATCCTGTTTTTAACTCATACCAACGTGTGAGGCTCGCGAATTAACGCAATACACAAAGCTATGTTGTATTAAAGTCGTGCTTTGATCATCAACCACAAGACTCTTCTTTTCAACAAAAGCCTTGATCACTGCATCTCAGCATGCCACACAGGCAATTCATGCCATGCGACTGATATCTATCGATATATAACCTCTGAGATCGTACGTCTCAGAGAAGGACGTTAAGCAAGAGAATAAATTCTTCGCCACAAACAGATATATATTTAATAGAAATCAATTAGCACAGAATAAAATCCAATGTCAGACACACAATCCATTTATAAGTCTGTTCTGGGTCTGCACGAAACTGAAGGCACTTTATTCCTCCCCACATGTCCAATACAGGGGAGAGGTCCTCCCATATCCGTCGATCTTCAAGTACGCCTGGACGATCACCACTTATTTCCTCGGCTTGGGTGTACAGCCTAATCAAGACATCAGTAATCATCCAAATGATGTGAAGACCTACGCTCTTCAACCACCGTCTTCATCCTCGACACATCGTCTAATCTGTTATTTAGAATGGGATAAACCCGGTCTTTCTGAATAACTCGCGTATATAATAAACAAGTGTTACAAAAACGCAACATACGCCTCATTCCAATCCATAATATTCCTTTATTCAAATATCCTTATACTTTGGGAAAGGTTCCCATTAATTTTATCAAAGATAAATTCTTTAAATTTATTCTTTAATCTTCCTTTGGATATCATTTCAATCTAATTAAATATGCATTAAAACTCCACTTGGTTTTAATCTTCCCAAAAATCAATATAAACGATTGTTTAACTTGGGAAATCATATCCTGTCTTTAACTGGGTTAAAGAACCAATGTCATTTAAAACACGGTTCACGATAAACCCAAAATCACATTCCATTTAATCAGCCTTTAACCGTAAATTAGCAAGTGAACAATTCCCAAAGTATTTACCCCGAAGGCCGAACCAACATCAGACCAATGCCCAGGAAATCATTCAACTTAACTAATCTCCAGTTAGTTTCTGATTTTCTTAACTCCATTGTTAATCGGGTTAAAGAACTAGTGTTATTTAAAACACCGTTCACGATAAACCCAAAGACCAATTTCAATTCAATTCCAATTAAATATATTAAATTGGAAAGCTTTACTTTGGAAAATTTCCGTTAAATCTTAATAAAAAGATTTATAAATTCCAAATCTCATTTCACTGTAAATCGGGTTAAAGAATGAATGTCGTTGAAAACACAGTTCACAACAAACCCAAAATCCACTCAGTCTCTAACCGTAAATTAGTAAGAGAACAATTCCCTATGTATTAACCCCAAAGGCCGAAACCAACATCAGATCAATACCCAGGAAACCATTCAACTTAACTAACCTCCAGTCAGTTTCTAATTTTCTTAACTACATTCGGTTCAAGAACAGTATTATTAAAGATACCATTCACGACAAACCCAAAATCCAATTTGATATTAAATACAAGGCTTTGAATAGAAAATATATCGGCTTATATTCAATATCAAATTCTGAAACCAACAAATATTGTATTGGAATAACGATATATATATATGTTCGAAATTCCTCCACAATATCCGTATAATCACGAAATCAAATATCGAAATATTCTGAAGATAATTTCGATTCAAATCCATTCCAATTCATATATTGGAAGTTCCGGTTATTTTTAAAACCATTTCATACCCAATTTATTTATTTTAAAAATATTGGATTTATTATTCTATTTCAAAACTAGTTCATTTCGATAAAAGTATATTTTTATCTTTTCAAATATGGAAATTTTCAGCCCAATTCTTTCCAAATCATTTAATACGATTTTACACAAATTATTGATATTTTTGATAATTTTATCCAGGTCTGTACAGTCGATTTCCATTAACGGGCATTGAACTGCACTTACAGTGATCTTTTCCAAATTTGATTTGGACATAATACCAAACCCAACCGTTAGATTTCAAATCCCTCATATTCATTGGAAAGCTCTTTTCGATACGAACCCAACGGTTCCGGTTTTAGGAGAATCTGACGGTCGGATCTCCCGTAATGTCCATTCGAAGTCAACGGTCGAAATTCGCGAACTGCCACAGCGCGGCGTGCTCTATTCAGACCATTATATTATATATATAATATATATAATATATGTTTCATCGATTTCCATTTAAAACGTATTTTATATATCGTTTTAAATGTGTTTTCAAAACAGTTTCAACTTCATATTCAATTCCAAATCAAAATTGAATTTTCCATTATAAATTCGTTTTAAATTCATTTCCATTTGATTTCAATTCAATTTCAATTCATTTTGAATTCATTTCAAATTGATTTCAATTCAATTTCAGATCGTTTTGAATTCATTTCCAATTGATTTCAATTCAATTTCAAATTCAAATCAAAATTGAATATTCTATATCACTTCAATATTTTCAAAACATCAGATTTTGAAATCACTTTTCGATATTCATTATAAAATGAATAAAATCGACCAAATTCCCATTCGTTTTAAAATGGCGTTTAACTACTTAACACGACTTCACATTCCAATATTCACTGAATATTATTTTAAAATATTCATTAATTCTGAACTGGAATCAGACTCAATCAATTACCATATAATTTCAGTTATATGGATTTCAACATCACATGTATACAACAATGACGATAAACAATCTTTAAAAATTCAAACAACATCCAGAGTGCATTCTACAACTGTATAAGCATTAAAATAAATAAATAATGCTTGTACAGCCTGTCAACCCATCGATTGACATACCACTAATTATTGGGATCAATGTATGTCAAATATTATCTCAATACCCGTGTGGGGTTTTCAGACGACGAATACTGTTTATTATTTGTGCAGTTGGGCAATGTGTGAAATTTATCGTCCCAATCAATATCAAATAAATTGGTGTACATAAACAAACCGTCCGGTTTGTAAATGAATATTTATCTCAACTTATGAATATTTTATTCAGTCCATATATACAATAAAAATGATATTTTTATTATTTAAATATTTTATTCAACTTGAATATTTTATTTACTCACAATAAAAATGTGATTTTTATTGTTCAAACTATTTATTCACATATGAATATTTATAACACTTCATTTCACATCACAAAATCAATTTTCACAACACATCAATCAAACAATCAAGTCATCCATGGTCTGTAGACGACGGGTGTCGGGTGCTACTAAGCACCGTCTGCATCCTAGTATATATTTTAACTAGAAAATAAAATAAAAGTGAGAAGTTCTCACCTTTGGGATCCACTCCGCCATTCTTGGGTAGTCGATCTATGTAGTATACCTACGTTAAAAATCATATTTTTAACCAATCAGTCATATTATAAAAATCATATTTTTCTCTCTATTCAAGCAAAGAGAAAAAAAAATCATATTTTTCTTCATATAAAAATCAAAGCTTTCTCTATATAGAAATCTAATCTTTATGGTTAAACAAAAAAATCAAATCTTTATAGTTTGAAAATCAAAGTTTTATCATGTTAAAATCTTAAATAACAATCAAATCTCATTTTTACAACATATAAATTTAACCTTCACTAGCATAAAAATCTAATTTTTATTTGAATCAAAGCTTTCATATACTTCAAAATCAGAAATCTTACTTTGATTGGAGAAGAGGGGAGTCGGGGTGGAGCTGGGCCAGTTGCCGGAGGTGGGGGTTCCAGACATAGGCGGCGGCGGTGGTGTTTGTGGCTGGGGGTGGGGGGGTTAGGACGTAGAAAAGGGGAAAGGGGAAGGAGCTCGGGCGAAGAAGGAGGAGGAGAGAGGACGCCGGGGGGGAGGGGGTCTCGCTGGCGGCAGACGCGAGGGGGGCTCCGAGGCGGGTTGGCTAAGGCAGGCGCAATTTTGTTTATTTTCTTTTTAAAATGAATCGGGGAGAGAGAAACTGAAGGGGGGTTATACTAATATATATATATATATATATATATATATTATTAAATTCCAAAATGCAACTTTTTATTTCGACCTCCGAATGAGGCCTACCGACTGTCGTCTATAGCTAATTACCTCCATTCCGAATACAATGGGATATGCTGCGTAAGCCAGTTCGGCTGTTTCGATCAGTTTCCGTCAAAATCAAAATATAAATCTATATATTGAATTTGAACGCACATTTCAATTTACCGGTGCCACATACGGACTCTAAAAATTCCCGAAAAATGTTTTCAAGCTTCGTATTGACAATACGGTTCTAAAAAAACTAATTTCGTCAAATTTGGAAACCGTTTGAAAAATGGCCATTTTCTGGTCGATACAAATTGGCTGAAACTATCAAAACACGTTTTCTTTTGCCACGCTCACATATTGATTCAAAAAATTATGATTTTTGGAATCTAGCAATAATTAGACATCCTGGATCCAACAAAAGTGGTTTCGTCGAAAACGAGGTCGTTTGCAAAATCTCCATTTTTAAGGGCCAAAATTCCATAGCAACTATTCTGAATTTTCAATTGGACATAACTTTTTATTCCCGCTATGAAATTTCTGTTTTTCGGATTCGTTGAAAAGATATTCTCTAATAGATTCTAATATTTTTGGTTTCTCTAAAATCTGGTTTATTTTGAATCGTGTACATTCATTTGAAATTTGAAATCGATTTTTCAAACTACCGCGCCATTTTCAATTCCTTTTATAATTAAAAATAATTATTTATATTCTAACGACGATTCAAATAAATATATGCATTCTAATTCTATTCAAAATAAATTTCTCGTTGTTATTATTTAAAATAAATCATTTTAAATATTCAAAATTCATTAAAATTGCCAAAATAAAAATTTTTAATTGGCTCGGATTTTCTTTGTTGTTACATTTACAAATATACCAAGTTTGGTAGCGAGGAATTTATTCTCTTAGCTTAACACCCAGAGTATATTTGTGGATGTCAATTAGTGATTTAATGGATCTAACGATATGGCATTCATAGATGGAATGTGCTGTTATGAAAGATAATCGTGACCTCAAGCCTCATTATCCGGGAAATGATAGAAATCGATCAGGCAACATAGCCAAGTGGGTCATTTACATTAGTGGTATTATCACCTGATCTAGATAAATTTCATTTACTTCTTATTCTATTCGCGGGTGCATTCTTTCGGTAACAGTTACTGATCACAACGATGGGTGATAATATGCTCAGTACACTCAAGTTAAATGAGTGGTCAGTCATGTGTGGCCGGGTTGCAAGATGTTCTTGTTGAACCCCAGTGTATCCTCTCTAGAGTACACTCATCGGAAGGTGGCCCCATACCTTGTCATATTGGAAACCTAATCCCCAATAAGTGCTATGCGATTTTTGATTACATATTAAATATGTAGAGCGTGAGATGCAAGCATTCTGTTAGATGGTTATTTATTGGTGGTTTGATAGACACTATAATAATATCACCGGATTTTGATATCAAAAAAGTTTTGGGTTATTGTAAGGTAAAAACCGTCTGTATTTATGTGTGGACTAGTCTTACGGTTATCTTTTTCTTTCAAATGATTTTTCTAAAGTTAAACAAGTTGTTTGTGCTATGAATTTACAACTGAAAGTATTTCAGACTGATCCAAGTGAATTTTGCTTTGCTTCAAATATGCTCGGCTTAGACCGATTATATTTCAGGTTGGGTATTACTTGGAGCTTCAGAGAAGGAGATGAAAACGAGATGTATTCCCGTATATTATGGTATAAATTTATTTTCGTAAAGGCCCGTAAATCCATACCAGTTTGAGCTGACTAATATCCTACACATTCAACTCAAAGTGCACGAAAGTTCAGGTCATTAATAGAAAGAAGTTAGAGGGTGAGGAAGATAAGATAGAACTAATAGAATAGAAGAAGAAGAAGAAGAACTCAACTGAACAGAATCAGAGTAAACACGAAACTCACAGCGGAACGAATAAAATGAATTATATAACATAACTTTGAAATACAAATATGAATTTATATATACATACATATCAGAGTATAACTCATTTACATCACAGCGGAAATAATTTCTAATTAACTAATGGTGAAGCCTCCTACTTTGAGCTCCTCCAAATGTATCTGTAAAAGCCTAAAACACTTGACTGCCCATATAAATTTGGGCACCCAAGAGTTTATGGAAAATACAAACAAAATAAACTCTAGGTCAATCATGGGACTAGTGTGAGTAAACACCAATCATATTGCTTAACTTTGAAAAATCCTTTTGAAACAAAAGGATAATAGTAAGACCAGCCCACACATAAACATGGACGGTTTTTACCTTACTATAACCCAGAACACTTTAATATCCAAATTCAGTGATATTATAATAATGTCTAATCAAGTAAATAACCAAATAGCAGAATGCTTGCATCTCATGCTCCACATATATAATATAAAATCTAAAACCACAGAGCGCTTATTGGAGATTGGATTCCAACAGACAAGGTATGGGAGCACCTACCGATCAGTGTACTCTAAAGGGGATACAATGGGGTTCAACAAGAACGTCTTGCAACCCGGCCACACATGACCGACCACTCATTTAGCTTGAGTGTATCGAATATATTGCCACCCACGGTTGTTGGCCATCCAACCGTAATCCAAAGATACATAATCGAAAAAGAAGAACAAATATGAATTTTCTCTAGATCAGTGACAATACACCCTGCTTGGGGATGACCCAACTTGCCATGCTGCCTAGCCCAACTTTTGTTACTTCCTGGTTGTGAGGCTAGAGGCTACATCTATCTTCAGAACATCTGATCACCATTCACTTTGAATGCCACATCGTCAATCCCGTCAATCCACTAATCAATTTCCAAAAATATCACGGGCATAAAAAGCTAAGAGGAACGAATTCCTCTGCCACCAGACGTAATACCATTAAGAGATCAACAGTATGTGATTTGTTAGGTATACTCTGTCTGACACTCGTCCATACAAGTTGTCCTGGGACTGGACAAACAGAAAACACCATTCTGGAATAGGACGACCCTTGAATTTCACTCCGTCTTCAATTTTCTTCAGCATAATATAATTCACAGCGCTTATGCCTATACGGAGTGGTTTTCGGATAATAAATCCAACGGGCCTCTCCGTATTGACACTGATGGTCAAAACACTTCGATAGTCGGTTATTTAACTATCAAAGTAAAAACAAACATCCATTCAAATGTACAACTAATCATCACACAATCACAGGCACTTTTTATTTAACATTTATTATTCAAATTCTTATATCTCACTAGATATTTCTCAAAACCCGTTTTAGTCTTTTCATACTTCTTGGAAAACATTCCCAGTTATTATAAAATCTTATTCTCCCATGTTCCAGAAAATATACGTTATTAACTTCGAAACATTTCCATTGTTTTCACATTCTTTATTTTCTACACTTGGATAATATACCCTATCTACATTGGAAAAATATTTCCAATTTCATTATAAACATTTTAATCTGCCAAACGTTTACTCTTAAAACATTATTCACTTTAGAATGTGAATATCATCCCTATTATATAAATCTGAACACCTTTATCGAATAGTCTCTTTATTCAAGTAATAATTACCCTTATCTTGTTTACCGAAATATCTTTCATAATTTTATATGCCCATTCCACTTTATAAACTCTGTTTCTAAGTCAACTCCTCGTTAAATCAATATCAAGTTTATAACTAAATATTGATTACATATCCTATTATAATTTATTGGTTTAAAACTAAAGATTAATTATCCTATCAGATTATAATTCCTAAAATAATTTCCTTTACTGCATTCGACTTCGTCGAATTATAGTTCCAATTCCTAATAGTGTTATTTCATTCTAATCCTATTCCAAACATCGAAATGATGTCATCGTTTTCTGAAACGATTCTCCAATTTCTCTTTCTAACCTTATTCTTATATTTCTTTGTACAAACATCGTTACTTATTACTTTAGAATAAGTGGATTTCAAACCAAACTGTTTACATTCCCTAGGGAGTAGTGCTATATATAAAAATTATGCTTAAGCTTGGTCAACAACGCTAATTTATCGTTATAGTTCAAAAACTTGTCATACGCTGTAATATTCCCATTTATAACTAATCTCGACATAACAGTCACGCTTAAGCCTAATCAACAACATTATTTTATCGTTATAGTTCAAATACTTGCAATACGCTGCTATAGTCCACTTTATAACTAATCTCGACGTCTCTTTCCATTACAAACTAATACCATCCCTTAATAATACTGAAGCCGTTCAAGTTGGGGTATTTTAATTACCTCTCAGACCTTGATCAACAACATTCTTATCTTAGAATAGATATAAGTTTGTAACTCTAAACTCCTTATTACTTATAGTACCCCTCAAACTGTATTTCTTGTTTTATTTGGAATATGGTTTTATAACACCATATTCATACTTTGAAATCTCTGTTGTTTATGACTATTTATATTGAACACTAACTCTTCGCTTTAACTTCATTCCACAGTTCTATTTATAACTTCTTTACCAAGATCCATTGACGTTCTTTGTCTTCTGACTTTTTACTTTTATTTGAATAATTATACTTAATTCAAGTAACATCTTATTATAAACTCAATATCCACTTAAATGAAATCCATTTAAGAAACAATTATTTAATT
Source organism: Allium sativum (assembly GCA_030737875.1). NCBI lineage: Eukaryota > Viridiplantae > Streptophyta > Magnoliopsida > Asparagales > Amaryllidaceae > Allium > Allium sativum. The sequence continues at coordinate 326,427,962 of CM060921.1, read as the reverse complement.
AAAATTAATTAAATAATATTTACTTTATCATTGCCGAAGTAAAGAGTTTACTTCATTATTAATCTAAAATAGATTGTTTGCTTACTTTACAATGACTAATTATATTAGTTCAATAATTATTTAAGACCTCATTAATTAAAAGGGTAATTAATAAGGAATCTTCTTAATTTTTGATCAGTTTACCACTAAGTTATTTTCGTTAGATTAATTGAAGAACAATTAATCTAATAATCATTTTCCAAATGAACAGTTGATTTAATCAACTTCATTATATCAGTAGATTCGTTAACTAATTTTAATTACCTCTTACCATTAAATTAATATAATTAATCTAATAATATTCTGAATTGTTTGTCTTAAAATAATTATCCAAATGTTAACTAGTAGGATAATTACAGTTTCACTTCCTTATAAACTGATCTAAATGTCAAACCATTGTATATATTTTCTTTATAAAAAACTAACTATAAAATATATTTTTATAATAGAACTTCTATTATAAATTTTAATGTTTGCTTCAATTATAAAAATGTAATTTTTATAATTTACTTCGTTGATTCGCTTTACGACAACTCACATCTTAACAAAAAGATGGATTTATGGTCGGTTGCTGCCAATTCCTTAATCAATACTGTTTATTGATTAAATTACACTAACGTTGAATTTTCATTCAACATTAATATCCAATGGGTTTTTCAATGTTGTTAGGGTTCACATAGTGCATATATATCAACAATATAAAACAAACAGTACATATAATATTTGAGGAATCCGGTGCATACATAAATGTTAGTCAACACAATTAACACTAATTCTATACTAGGGAATATTATAATCGGTGGAATCAGTATCCAACCAATGATGTGTACATCTGCAATGATATATATATATTTCAACCAATTTAATTGTAATCTACCTAAACGACCATCACACAACATTCATCCATTATTTATCACTATTCAAAATCTAATTATAATATTTTAAAATAGAACAAAGTCAGTGAATTTACTTACCTTTGCGCATTAACCGTTAAATAACGATTTGCGTCGTTTGGTTCACATCAGTCCACGCATGAAACCGGTGTCTGTTAAAACATAAATCCAGCGCCATTTTTCCCTTCTGCATTTTCTCTGCCTTCCCACTGGCGTGTATGTCCAGTTCAGTTCACCTTCACCATCTTAAGCCTGACGCCACCACTCACTACATGCAACGCCACCACTACTTGACGTCATCGACCTTCTCTCGACTCAGTCCATCCGTGTCCAGCGTTGCGTAGCTCCGCCAACATATGCTAAGCTAACATCATCGACCTCGCCTTACCTTACCGATGTTGACAGCCACGTACAACAAGAATGCTCCATATACCCAATGTTGTTGTACACACACCACCCCCTTACTTTAAATCTCCTTTACTATACAGCGTTCTTCATGGTTTCTAGGACAAGGACCCGTATTATCTGCCCCTAATGTCACCAAGTCACGACCAAACGAGCACCTCCATAGGATGCCAGACTCCTTCGCTGACGATATGTCTTCGCCTGCACCCGTACTGACCTGCCATTAGCTCGAACGAGCCGCACTCTAGTGTCATCGGCAATTTCGCACTACTCAGTGATAATCCATCCACCTTTAATCAGTAATTAAAATCCATGTATCTTGAAGAAAATTCTTGTTTTCTTCACGTTTGAACTTTGAATTACTATAACACAAACTAGAACAGCAGACATGTCCATTCTCTGCTCTATTTGAAGTTCTTTTGTCCACTCCGCTACCTCCTGTAGCATCTCCTTTCTTTCTATTTATGTCATCATGGAATGTTGCACCATCCTTCTCGTATAGCACTCCCAGCAACTTGATATTCGCAGTACCCTTCTCCCATCAAACATAAACCGCGTAGCCCATGCATTCACTATAATGAAGAACACGTTGCTCCCCTTTCCTGTTTCATCATTCTCCTATACTCCTATTTGATTTGAAAGCCGATGCCTCACTGAAGTGCGCATACCACCTTTCCTCTAAAACCCCTACTACGCATGTATCCCTTAACCCCTCAATCTACTCGCTCCAACAAAGCCTGCTCACATCACTCCCCATCACTTGCTTCAAACCTGTTTTCTCCTGTAGTGATTCTTCTTTCTCGACTAAAACGCTTAGCTCCAGTATTCGAACTAACCCCCTGTCCGAACTTTCTATCCCACTTCTCTCCCTCTGTACATCACTGTTCCCCATTCCGCCTACACCATTCTCCCCCTCACCTCAAACTGTTCAACTACCCTGCTGCGTGCCCCTATTCAGTTTGACCCCCAATTCTCGTTTGTGAGCTACTGGAGGGTTGCACTGATTTGGATCGTAATTCACGATTATTATTATATATTTTTATTTTTGCTGTTTTAAAACTTGCGGATTTTTCTTGTTTTCTGAAGTAGAAAGCATCGAAGTGTATTTATAGAGTTGGGGCTCCCTTGTGGTCAAGGAGTAGCGTTTGGTAGGGTGTAGGAATAGGTTTGTTGTTACAGGACTTGCTGTGAATAAGAAATCTCGTGCATGTTTCCTTATGCGTGAAGTATTAGAGGAATGGTCTGCGTTAAGGGTTAAGGTTTGTAGGCTTGATAGGAGAAGACTTCACTTATCCTTTTGTCTGCACATGTACCAGAGAAGAATGTACTATTTGGATTTTTCCGTGTCACATGTTCTTAGTGTATGGATGCCTGTGTGAAGTCCCAAAGTCTCCATGTAGTTGTTGTTAAAATATTTTGCGTTTCTTCTAAATTTTACAATATATTACTAAATATATATTGATACATGTACATGTTCATACAGCCCTTACAAAAAAAACAAAATTTGAGACTACACGCAGTGGACAGTGGAGCCGTTAGACTTAGAGATTTATTTAAATGAACATGTTTATGAAGAGGCTTTCTTTGATTTTCAATTGGTAAATTCCCGTGAATGGGTTTAAAACATTTAAATATAGATTTCACAGTGATGCTTACTTACTTTGAAAACATTTGGATTTCCCATAAAGATAATCGTAAAGCTCCATTCCCATATGTGTCGCTATGGATAGAAATGAATATACAGTTGTGGCCAGCGAGGTGCCACAATCCCAGAAATATAATAATATTGGTAGTTTAACTCATATTGCGAAACCCCAAAATATCGATATAGGGTGCAAAATACCCCTAATAAAAAGTTGCGTATTTAATTAATTAAAAACTACAGTAATATTCTAAAAATTAAATTATCCCTACGTCTTAAAAGAATCTTTTCCAGATTCGCAACCAGTGTCTAGTTATATCAAATAAACCATTACGGTCGATAAACGATTCTATAGCGACTATTTGAAATTTTATTTGGACATAACTCACAATTTAAAATACGAAATCTTGCTTTTTCACTTCCATTAGAAAGATACAGATCAATAGATTCCAACGTTTCTTGTTTCGCATAAATCCGATTAATGACGGATCTTGTACACTCAATGGAAGTTCAGAACGTTAAATTTCGAACTGCCGCGATATTATGAGCTCGATTATATATATAATATATTTTTATACATTCTACTTCGTTTTTAATTAATATATAAATCCACTTATATTACGAATTCAATATTTAAACTGATTTAAATATTCAAATACAAACCGATAAAAATGCGGGATGTTACATTCCTTCCCCCTTAAAATAATTTTGTCCTCGAAATTGTTAAGCAGTAAAATGTTATGATTCTAACTCCTCACAACCTACTTGGTTGAAATTCTATACTCCATATATTCATAACTCGGTTCTTTTTTAGGACTTCTAATTCTCACATCAATACTCAAGTTCCCATGATCCATTCCAGTTGATATGTCCACCATTTTGGACAATTCATCATCATATCCTTATCTTCAACTCATATGCTCTCTTGCATATCTCTAAATTTGTTCAAATTAATTTACCCACTCCATTATTTTGTTTAAATTTTGTTAACAAATTTTGGATTTCTAATTTTATTTACTATCGACAAGTCGATCAATGATTGTTTACATTTTCGAAAATTTCGCCAGTATCTATTCTACACGGTTCAATACGTACAGGTACAATCCACCTCTCTAGGCCTTCTTCAATCCAAAATAAAGTAAAACAGCCAAGTGGCTTTCCAAAACAGCTCATAAATCTCTTACTGAATATAATTTAAACATGTACCCTTTTTCCGGCAATAAGCTCTTTCGCTGCCATTTGCTGTCAAGCCAGCATATACCCAAGCATCCTTAGTTGATCTCCCATCAATCCATTCTCAAATCAATCTTTCGCTTTTACTAAGCCAATTTTTTATTTCAACTCCAACTCTGTTTACTGATTTATTTCTCAAATCAGTTATCTTCATCTCCAAATTCAAAATTCGATTCTTATTCTCCAAGAATCAATTCATTTTAATAACTCGAATCTCCAGTATTTCTCTTTTACAATTTCCATTCTGGATTGTTCCAAATTCTGTCCAATTTTGTTTATCCTAGTTTAAGTTCCACTTTACCATTTTAACTCCATAAGTTAAATCTTTATTTTAGAATTCAAATTCCTGGGATTTTTGTTCAAATCAGTTTGAATTCATATATTATTCAAAACATTTGAATTTCTGACAACTTGTTTCAAAAACAAAATCTTTGGTAGAAATCCGTCACTTAGAAACTCGAAAATGAACACTGATAATGCGGTCGTCATCCTCAAAATTTATTTTCCAGTGATCAAAGTGAGTTCAATACTATATTACTTTTCAAAATTCATTTTAAAACACTTCCATTTTGAATTTTACTTCCAAATATCTTTCACAGCACTTGGAAAACAATTTCAAATCTCCCAGGATTTTAAAATTCCCATACATTTAATTCAAAATACATTTGCAACTCCTTTCCAAGTTTCTAGAGTTTTATTTCAATTCTGGTTTTAAATTCAAATTTAATCTATCTGATTTTATAAATTACATTATATGAGTTTTGACGGGTTATTTACATAACCATCTTAACTATAATCTTATTCGATTATAATAACAACTAATACATCCAATATATATTAGATAATTCCAATATATATGCTTTCTTTATATCAAAATATATTTTTTGGTAAAAATTATTTTATTTACCCTCTTTTAAAAACATGCTATGTTGAATTACTCTGTTCAAGAGTTTAGAAACACCTATCGACATAGTTTGCATTACCGTTTCGACCATAATTTATAAACCACTCAACTGACCAGTCAACACAATATAAAACAGTTTTTATATTAATTTACAAATACGCGCTCATATATATATATATATATATATATATATATATATATATATATATATATACACACACACACTCAAACTCAATCTAGGGTATTACTAACCCTATCTCTACTGAGTTACGCCACAGAGCCAAGGTAATCACTTAACCTTCAGCTCTGATACCAACTGTAAAGGCCCGTAAATCCATACCAATTTGAGCTGACTAATATCCTACACATTCAACTCAAAGTGCACGAAAGTTCAGGACATTAATAGAAAGAAGTTAGAGGGTGAGAAAGATAAGATAGAACTAATAGAATAGAAGAAGAAGAAGAAGAAGAACTCAACTGAACAGAATCAGAGTAAACACGAAACTCACAGCGGAACAAATAAAATGAATTATATAACATAACTTTGAAATACAAATATGAATTTGTATATACATACCATATCAGAGTATAACTCATTTACATCATCACAGCGGAAATAATTTCTAAATAACTAATGGTGAAGCCTCCTGCTTTGAGCTCTACCAAGTGTATCTGTAAAAGCCTGAAACACTTGACTGCCCGTATAAATTTGGGCACTCAAGAGTTTAGGGAAAACACAAACAAAATAAACTCTGGGTCAGTAATGGGACTGGTGTGAGTAAACTCCAATCATATTGCTTAACTTTGAAAAATCCTTTTGAAACAAAAGGATAATAGTAAGAACAACCCACACATAAATATGGACGGTTTTTACCTTACTATAACCCAGAACACTTTGATATCAAAATTCTGTGATATTATAATAATGTCTAATCAAGTAAATAACCAAATAGCAGAATACTTGCATCTCATGCTCCACATATATAATATATAAAACCACAGTGCGCTTATTGGAGATTGGATTCCAACAAACAAGGTATGGGAGTACCTATCGATCAGTGTACTCTAGAGGGGATACACTGGGGTTCAGCAAGAACGTCTTGCAACCCTGCCACACATGACCGACCACTCATTTAGCTTGAGTATCTCGAATATATTGCCACCCATGGTTGTTGGCCATCCAACCATAATTCGAAGATATAGAATCGAAAAAGAAGAAAAAATATTAGTTTTATCTAGATCGATGACAGTACACCCTACTTGGGGATGACCCAACTAGCCATGATACCTAGCCCAACTTTTGTTACTTCCTTAGAGGCTACATGTATCTTCAGAACATATGATCACCATTCACTTTGAATGCCACATCGTCAAACCCGTCAATCCACAAACCAATTTCCAAAAATATCACGGGTATAAAAAGCTAAGAGGAACGAATTCCTCCGCCACCAGACGTAATACCTTTAAGAGATCAACAGAATGTGATTTGTTAGGTATACTCTGTCAGACACTCGTCCATAAAAGTTGTCCTGGGACTGGACAAACAGAAAACACCATTCTGGAACAGGACGACCCTTGAATTTCACTCCGTCTTCAATTTTCTTCAGCATAATATAATTCGCAGCGCTTATGCCTATACGGAGTGGTTTTCAGATAATAAATCCAACGGGTCTCTCCGTATTGACACTGATGGTCAAAACACTTCGATAGTCGGTTATTTAACTATCAAAGTAAAAACAAACATCCATTCAAATGTACAACTAATCATCACACAATCACGGGTGCTTTTTATTTAACATTTATTATTCAAATTCCCATATCTTACTAGATATTTCTCAAAACCCATTTTAGTCTTTTCATACTACTTGGAAAACATTCCCAGTTATTATAAAATCTTATTCCCCTATGTTCCAGAAAATATACGTTATTAACTTCGAAACATTTCCATTGTTTTCACATTCTTTATTTTCTACACTAGGACAATATACCCTATCTACATTGGAAAAAAATATTTCCAATTTCATTATAAACATTTTAATCTGCCAAACGTTCACTCTTAAAACATTATTCACTTTAAAATGTGAATATCATCCCTATTATATAAATCTGAACACCTTTATCGAATAGTCTCTTTATTCAAGTAATAATTACCCTCATCTTGTTTACCGAAATCTCTTTCATAATTTTATGTGCCCATTCCCCTTATAAACTCTGTTACTAAGTCAACTCCTCGTTAAATCAATATCAAGTTTATAACTAAATATTGATTACATATCCTATTATAATTTATTGGTTTAAAACTAAAGATCCTATCAGATTATAATTCCTAATATAATTTCCTTTACTGCATTCGACGTCGTCGGATTATAGTTCCAATTCCTAATAGTGTTATTTCATTCTAATCCTATTCCATCATCGTTTTCTGAAACAATTTTCCAATTTCTCTTTCTAACCTTATTCTTATATTTCTTCATACAAACATCGTTACTTATTACTTTAGAATAAGTGGATTTCAAACCAAACTGTTTACATTCCCTAGGGAGTAGTGCTATATATAAAAATTACACTTAAGCTTGGTCAACAACGCTAATTTATCGTTATAGTTCAAAAACTTGTCATACGCTGTAATATTCCCTTTTATAACTAATCTCGACATAACAGTCACGCTTAAGCCTAATCAACAACGTTATTTTATCATTATAGTTCAAATACTTGCAATACGCTGCTATATTCCACTTTATAACTTATCTCGACGTCTCTTTCCATTAAAAACTAATACCATCCCTCGATAATAGTGAACCCGTTCAAGTTGGGGTATTTTAATTACCTCTCAGACCTTGATCAACAACATTCTTATCTTAGAATAGATATAAGTTCGTAACTCTAAACTCCTTATTACTTATAGTACCCCTCAAATCGTATTTCTTGTTTTATTTGGAATATGGTTTTATAACACCATATTCGTACTTCGAAATCTCTGTTGTTTATGACTATTTATATTAAACATTAACTCTTCACTTTAACTTCATTCCACAGTTTTATTTATAACTTCTTTACCAAGATCCATTGACGTTCTTTGTCTTCTGACATTTTACTTTTATTTGAATCATTATACTTAATTCAAGTAACATCTTATTATAAACTCAATATCCTCTTAAATGAAATCCATTTAAGAAACAATTATTTAATTAAAATTAATTAAATAATATTTACTTTATCATTGCCGAAGTAAACAGTTTACTTCATCATTAATCTAAAATAGATTGTTTGCTTACTTTACAATGACTAATTATATTAGTTCAATAATTATTTAAAACCTCATTAATTGAAAGGGTAATTAATGAGGAATCTTCTTAATTTTTGATCAGTTTACCGCTAAGTTATTTTCATTAGATTAATTGAAGACCAATTAATCTAATAATCATTTTTCGAATGAACAGTTGATTTAATCAACTTCATTATATCAGTAAATTCATTAAATAATTTTAATTACCTCTTACCATTAAATTAATGTAATTAATCTAATAATATTCTGAATTGTTTGTCTTAAAATAATTATCCAAATGTTAACTAGTAGGATAATTACAGCTTCACTTCCTTATAAACTAATCTAAATGTCAAACCACTGTCTATATTTTCTTTATAAAAAACTAACTATAAAATATTTGTTTATAATAGAACTTCTATTATAAATTTTAATCTTTGATTCAATTATAAAAATGTAATTTTTATAATTTACTTCGTTGATTCGCTTTACGGCAACTCACATCTTAACAAAAAGATGGATTTATGGTCGGTTGCTGCCAATTCCTCAATCAATACTGTTTATTAATTAGATTACACTAACATTGAATTTTTATTCAACATTAATATCCAACGGGTTTTTCAATGTTATTAGGGTTCACACCGTGCATATCTATCAACAATATAAAACAAAACGTACATATAATATTTGAGGAATCTGATTGGATTCCTCCAACCGGTTTCCTGCATCCACAGATGTTAGTCAACACAATTAACACTAATTTTATACTAGGGAATATTATAATCGGTGGAATCAGTATCTAACCAATGATGTGTACATATTCAACTATATAAATATTTCAACTGATTTAATTGTAATCTACCTAAACGACCATCACACAACATTCATCCATTATTTATCACTATTAAAAATCTAATTATAATATTTTAAAATAGAACAAAGTCAGTGGATTTACTCACCTTTGCGCGTTAACAGTTAAATAACGATTTGCGTCGGTTGGTTCACATCAGTCCACGCATGAAACTGGCGTCTGTTAAAACATAAATCCAGCGCCATTTTTCCCTTCTGCATTTTCTCTGCCTTCCCACCGGCGTGTATGTCCAGTTCAGTTCACCTTCACCATCTTAAGCCTGACGTCACCACTCACTACATGCAACGCCACCACTACTTGATGTCATTGACCTTCTCTCGACTCAGTCCATTCGTGTCCAGCATTGCGTAGCTCCGCTAACGTCTGCCAAGCTAACATCATCGACCTCCCCTTACCTTACCGATGCTGACCACCACGTACAACAAGAATCTCCATATACCCAATGTTGTTGTACACATACCACCCCCTTGCCTTAAATCTCCTTTACTATACAGCGTTCTTCATGGTTTCTTGGACAAGGACCCATATTATCCGCCCCTAATGTCACTAAGTCACGACCAAACGAGCGCCTCCACAGGTGCCAGACTCCTTCGCTGATGGCATGTCTTCGCCTGCACCCGTACTGACCTGCCATTAGCTCGAACGAGCTGCACTCTAGTGTCATCGGCAACTTCGCACTACTCAGTGCTACTCCATCCACCTTTAATCAGTAATTATACTCCATGTATCTTGAAGAAAATTCTTGTTCTCTTCATGTTTGAACTTTGAATTACTATAATACAAAATAGAACAGCGGACATGTCCGTTCTTTGCTCCATTTAAAGTTCTTTGTCCACTCCGCTACCTCCTGTAGCATCTCCTTTCTTTCTATTTCTGTCATCATGGAATGTTGCACCATCCTTCTCGTATAGCACTCCCAGCAACTTGATATACGTAGTACCTTTCTCCCGTCAAACATAAACCGCGTAGCCCATGCATTCACCATAATGAAGAACACCTTGCTCCCCTTTCCTGTATCATCATTCTCCCATACTCCTATTTTATTTGAAAGCCGATGCCTCACTGAAGTGCGCATACCACCTTTCCTCTAAAACCCTACTACGCATGTCTCCCTTAACCCCTCAATCTACTCACTCCAACAAAGCCTGCTCGCATCACTCCCCATCACTTGCTTCAAATCCGTTTGCTCCTGTAGTGATTCTTCTTTCCCGACTAAAACGCTTAGCACCAGTATTTGAACTAACCCCCGTCTGAACTTTCTATCCCACTTCTCTCCCTCTATACGTCACTGTTCTCCATTTTTTCTGCCCATTCTCCCCCTCACCTCAAACTGTTCAACCACCCTGCTGCGCGCCCCTATTCAGTTTGACCCCCGCTTCTCGTGTGCGAGCTACTGGAAGGTTGCACTGATTTGGATCGTGATTCATGATTATTATTATATATTTTTATTTTTGCTATTTTAAAACTTGTGGATTTTTCTTGTTTTATGAAGTAGAAAGCATCGAAGCGTATTTATAGAGTTGGAGTTCCTTTTGATCAAGTAGTAGCGTTTGGTAGAGTGTAGGGATAGGTTTGCTGTTACAAGACTTGTTGTGATTAAGACAACTCGTGTATGTTTCCTTATGCGTGAAGTATTAGGGGAACGGTTTGCGTTAAGTGTTAAGGTTTGTAGGCATGATAGGATTAGACTTCACTTATCCTTTCGTCTGCACGTGTACCAGAGAAGAATGTATTGTTTGGATTATTCCATGTCACAGGTTCATAGTGTATGGAATGCCTGTGTCAAGTCCCAAAGTCTCCATGTAGTTGTTATTAAAATATTTTGCGTTTCTTCTAAATTTAACAATATATTACTAAATATATATTGATACATGTACATTTTCATACAGCCCTTACAAAAAACAAAATTTGAGACTACTCGCAGTGGACAATGGAGCCTTAGACTTAGAGATTTATTTAAATGAACATGTTTATGAAGAGGCTTTCTTTGATTTTCAATTGGTAAATTCCTGTGAATGGGTTTAAAACATTTAAATATAGATTTCACAGCGATGCTTACTTCCTTTGAAAACATTTGGATTTTCCGTAAAGATAATCGTAAAGCTCCATTCCGTATGAGTCGCTATGGACAGAAATAAAAATACAATTGTGGCCATCGAGATGCCACAATCCCATAAATATAATAATATCGGTAGTTTAACTCATATTGTAAAACCCTAAAATATCGATATAGGATGCAAAATACCCCAAATAAAAAGTTGCGTATTTAATTAATTAAAAATTACAGTAATATTCTAAAAATTAAATTATCCCTACGTCTTAAAAGAATTTTTTTCTGATTCACAACTAGTGTCTAGTTATATCAAATAAACCGTTACGGTCGATAAACGATTCTATAGCGACTATTTGGAAATTTGATTTGGACATAACTCACAATTTAAATACGAAATCTTGCTTTTTCACTTCCATTAGAAAGAAACAGTTCAACAGATTCCAACGTTTTTTGTTTCATAGAAAATTGATTAATAACGGATCTTGTACACTCAATTGAAGTTCAGAACGTTAAATTTCGAACTACCGCGATATTACGGGCTCGATTATATTTAATATATTTTATACATTCAACTTCATTTTTAATTAATATATAAATCCACTAATATTATGTATTCAATATTTAAACTGATTTAAATATTCAAATACAAACAGATAAAAATACGGGACGTTACAATTTTTGTTGTGCGTGTTGTATTCATGTTGTGTACTCTGATTGTATAATTAAGTATATACAGTTTTCTATTTATGTAAAGAGATTATATATATATATATATATATATTATTCATTTCACTGTGAGATTCTGATCTTCCTTTCTTCTATTTTAATATTTCTTTCTTCTTCTTACCCTCTAACTTGTTTCTTTTAACTATCCTCTTTTCTATACTTTTAAGTTGGACATGAGTAGTTAAATGTCAGCTTAAACGGTACGGAAAAGCTGGATCATTACACACACAGAGTATAAATCTGGTACTTGCAATTAATGAGCATGAGCATAATCAGAGTACAATAAAACTAACTCATAGCGGAAACAAAATAAGATAACAAATATCGATTAAGGCGAATACCTTAAAGCATATCACCACATTAATATCGAGCATGAGAGAATGAGAACCAAACTTGAACACTTGCTAAGACATGTCTTCTCCTAGATGAACATGAGAGTTGTTATGAGGATGGGGGCCAAAACAACAAGTCCCGATGAGTAGAAAATGTATAACATTGCCTACAATACACAATTGCATTTCGTTTGGTCAAAACCAAAACTTATGTCTAAAAGGGTTGGTAGTTCTAACCTAACCTATTTATAATTTATGCACAACGACTAGCCACTCAACCGAAGGTAATATCCCACATGTAACAATATCGCAATACTGAGATATAATGTTTACACATAAGTATGAAGCCTTTAAACCACCAATAACTAATCAAGAGGCGGGCAACAACTCATAACCATACAAAAGGAGGGTACTTATTTTATATATAGCCACTTAAGACCTCGCTACCAATATAAGGTAAGGGCGGATACTTCCAGTCACTTAATACCCAAGGAATTTTTGGTAGTTCACGTTTACATTATAGCAATATATTAAGATTTAATAATATTCATAAAGGGCATTTTCGATAGTTCACGTTTACACCAAAAAATTAAGGGACCAAAGGTATTACAACTATAAATAAAGATATAAATACATATGCACACACATACGCACGTACGTGCATACCCACACACACACGCACATGCACACACACACATGCACACACACGCACGCACAAATATATATATATATATATATATGTGTGTGTGTGTGTATGTATGTATGTATGTATGTATGTGTAACCATATTTATGAATTTAGATAAAATATAGACACAATTGGAGATACAAAGAATCTATACCATTAGATTGCCCATTGAATTCCACAATCCACACAACGACAAAAGGATCTAATGATCTAGATGTCCTATATCACCAATTTTGTGTTCAAATGGTCGCCCCTATATAAAGAGCGGCTATTAGGAGATGCAAAATTAAACACATAATTAGACATATTAATTGTGAGATGTTAGATTTGTTTTTCTTTATCTGAAAAGTGTAATTCATGAGATGGTCTAATGGTTGAGATTTCTTTTGACATCGTTTTTTGTTCAATTAGAGTTTCGAATATAATAGGAGCAACTATCTGAACAAAAATTAGATAATTCGTGGCACAAGAGATCTAGATCATTAGATTTTTTGTCCTCATATGATGGAGTATAATTCAATGACCGTTCCAATGGTGGAGATCCGTTGTGTAACCATTTATGCCAAAAAATTAATTTTGTGTCTATATAGACTTTATCATATATATATATATATATATGTATGTATGTATCTATATATGTATATATATATATGGCATGTGTTTCACGCGTAAATTATTTATTGTTAGTTTAATTATTATTTTTAAGTAATAATATTTTTTAGTTGACTTTTTATTTATATTATTAATTAATAATTTTATTTTGTAGATCCCCTTTCAAGTAATATTAAGATTTGATAGTTTTCATAATATTTATAGTTGAACACTTTTAAATTGTATAAGAGCATTCCTCATTAGATCATATTTTCAAATGGTAGTAGGATTTGAACAAAAAAAGGTAATATTTAGGTTAACTAGTCTTTCAAGCATGTCAGATCTTTTGAACTATGGTAGCCTGTTAAATTTTGAGTTGGACATGGAACATCATCCTCAAACTTAGAGAAGTTATATTACCTCTCATTAAGTATGGTCTTGATTACTATTATTGGAACATGTTTGGAAATGTAAATCTCTCATCCCCCCTCCCTATTCAGTTCTATTCAACTCCTCCTTATTTTGGTGAAATATTTTATGTTTAATATTGATTAAAAGTGCAAACTACAGACAAATTCATTCCTCACCAAACTCATTAAAAATAAAATTTAGGTGGAAGAAGAGTTATGTAAAACTTAAATATAAGCAAATTGCTAACTTAACCATTCCAACCCAAATAATGTTGTTACAAAATTACAATTGAAATCTACAAATTAGAATTGACATTTGACACAATAGTAATTTTACGGGATTTATTATGTTCTGTTTGAATAATACCATAATTACTAAGGAATATTCAAATCAATAGAAGATATCATTCAACGACTAAAATTAAAAAAACTAAAGCTCCGTTTGGTTTCATTTTCATTTTTTGGTTTTTGAAGATTATTTTTACTTTTTCAGTTTTAATATTTTTAACATTTTGAAAAATATATTTGGTTCTACTATTTTAAAAAATAGATTTTAAACTAAAAATAAAAAATGATATATATAAATAAATATGGAGTTTTAGATCATCATATAATTTGATTGTAAATGAATAAATAACATATCAATAGGATATGCATTTAACAACAAAAGTAGCAGCATATGCTTAGATTTTATTAGTTAAAATCACACGTAAGTCTCAGTTAGATAGCAATACATTCCAGAATATAGCTATAAATAACAGAAGTCAATTACGAATTTAAAATAGTCTTTATTGCACGCAATGTTTTATTCTAAATGCATATCATGAGTTACATCAGAAAATGTAGATTATGTATACTCTTATATTGTATACTCTGATATAAAATAGTCTTAATTGCAGGTAATGTTTTATTCTAAATGCATATCATGAGTTACATCAGAAAATGCAGATTATGTATACTCTGATATTAATGACCACATCACAATATTAACACCCAACATTATAAATCAAGGTAAACCTTTTGTGATTTCATCCATCAGTAATGAAAAAATATAGGGGCTCAAAGCCGAACCTTGATGTAACCCTATGTTAATGGGAAAGTCACTATTCTTACCATCGCATGCCCTGACACTGACTCACAACTCGCTCGTACATATCTTTAATAAGGGTAACGTATTTTGATGGCACCCTTTTCCTTTCTAACCCCCATCACATAACCTTCCTTGGTACTTTGTCATAAGTATTCTCCAAATCAATAAAAACCATGTGAAGATCTTTCTTCAGCTGCCTGTACCTCTCCATAAGTTGCCTAGTCAAGAAAATCACCTTAGTGGTTGTTAGACCAAAAAGTGGTTCTAACACCCAAATTGATTAAAAGCAAAATGAAACGAGATCAAAAATAAAAATGAACACACAGGATTTATAGTGGTTCGGTGAAGAAATGCCTACGTCCACTTGTCTTTCACTATTCTCAATGATTTAGTTGCAGATACAATGAAATATTCACTTGATTTCTCTTACAACTCACTTACAATCACTCAATTGTCTAAAAACAAATAATGAAAGAAGATTTGGATTTTCCGGGAGTGCTGGAATTCGGGTTATGAAGGTGGTTGAACTCTCAAAGTGTCAGAAAAGATCCTTTTCTTTGTCTCCAGACGGGGTATTTATAGGTGAGAATTTGCTCAGAACCCGATCCGGATCGGAGCCACGTGTCATTCATCCCATCAGCCTCGGGTTCGGATGAATTTCTATGTTGACAACGCATCAGAGTAGTGGACGTTGAGGGTAGGAACTGGTCACAGCCGATCCGAATAACCAGGCGCTCATGCAGGAGAGTGACGTGGAAGACAGGCTTGGGTCGGAGGGGTATGCACAAGGGGTTCGGATCGGAATACCCGATCCGACCCGAATTGACTTAGGACTAATTCCTGTGTTTACTCCGCTCCGCTCAGATCTATTGCTCTCCGCTCCAGCTGGAAATAGGTTGCTCTCCGATCCGAACAGACGTGCCTCTCTAATTCCAACAACAATAGCTCACCGATCCGAACAGCAGACTTTATCCGATCCGAACCGCTATACTGCTCCGATCCGACCCGCTTCAGTGTTTTTCAGGCTCTTCAATATTTCACATCTTGACTTTGTGTTGCCCAGTTCACAAAGTGGGCTAACATTTTGCCCCCTCAAAGGATGCTTCTATTGGAGACGGAGCATGCTTTGATTATCATTGCACAACGCTCTTCGAGGCGGTTTTTCTTTTGATTTCAATTTAATTCGTTGCTGAGCTAAAGAACTCGGTTCGGTTCGGATTCCGATCCGAACAGATCCCTTCTCCTTTCTATTTTTCACTGGACTGTTGGGCCAAGCTTCGCTTCTGGGCTGTCCATCCGATCCGAACGAGAATTCTTCTACTGGGCTGCCGATCCGAATGGGGAGACGAATAGACACTCTTCTCTCCTATATAAACACTGCCTTCTTCCTCCTTTCATTTTTACCGTTTCATTCCCGAAGTTCTGTAAAACGAGAGAAAAAACTCAATTCATGAAACATCAAAATTCTCCTTAATTCTCGAAGTAATTACATCGGTAGGTTATAAAACTTCGAACAATTCCTTCTTTAATCATTCTCGAGTCGGATTCGTAAGCGATTAGGATGATTTAAGTATGAAACTCTGATGACCTTGCCGCCGTGACCCTCCCCCTCGTCATCGTCGCCAGTAGACTCGTCGCCATCTTGAGGTTGGAACGGAGGGGATGAGAATCCGTTGTTGAGTGCACCAGCATATAATTGCTTGGTTTTGATTTGAGTGACTGGCACGAAATTGGCCTTGGGGTCGGTTAGGGAAGAAAGAGGGTGAAGGAGAAGAAGAAGATGATGGAGAATCGGTTCGGTTCGGAGGGACATGGAAGTTGAAAAAATGAGGGAAAGAGGAAGGGAGTTCAGGAAATCGGACCGGGTCGGGGCACGTAAAGAAAGAAAAAAGAAAAGAAATCCAGGAGATCGGATCGGGTCGGAGCAAGTATTTAAAGAAGGGGAAAAGGAGCTTACCTAACCGGATCGGGTCGGACCGTAAGATGACGGGGGAGAAGTATAACTACGTGATCCGATCCGAACCGTTAGGGGACTTTGCCTCCGATCCGATCCGTCTTTGATTTCTGAGTTTCAATGTGATATTCAAGCCTAAGGCCACGCCTCCGATCCGATCCCAATGAATAGACCCGAACCGAACCGAAGCACATTCTACCTTAACGCATAAAAACTCGTCTAACTGGCCCAATCAACTTTTGGCATGATCTTCAATTTAATGGACAGTTAGGATAGTGCCTTGCGAACATAACTGGACATCAAGAATTACTTCAACTCTTTATATCTTGCCAAACTTTTTCGTCGCACTTTTAAACATTTACTTTGCACTTTTCGTATACACTGTTTACACTTTAGTTTGCACACACACACGGGGGGATACGGGCTAATTTGCTCTAATTTTGCTATTGCTTCTTCAATAGTTTTATGACCATGAGACCCAGATGCTCTTCCAGACTAGCTGAGAGGAAAGAAGCCCCGGAAACCTCTAACAAGATTACTCTCGAGGACATATCTTCTCCGTCGGATCCAGAATGGGATAATGAGGGTTCAGACTACGACGTCGGAAATCGTAAAAGTGACGAAGTGTCTTCAGAGAACGAAGTTTCTTTAGGTTTTGAAGAGGAAGGAGGGATTGGCGACGACCGGGCTCCTGATGAGTTTGAATCGGCTGTCATATTGGAATCACCCCAAGATTCTGTTGAATCAACAATTGATAACGACCAACTTACCCGAATTTGTTTGAAATATGGGATAATGAAAAGGGACACTCTAGTGCCTTCAAGCTCTGACCGTCCCCACAACCCTCCAGAAGGATATATGGCGGTCACTCGATTAATGTGTATGGTCGGTGCCATCCCTCCATTTTCTCCCTTCATTGTTGACTTTCTAAGACAAATGCGGATTGCCCCCATGCAGCTGCATCCCAATTCTTATGCCTGCTTGCATACTTTATACATAGCATACCGTGAGATCTTAGGCATAGAGCTCACGTTCGATGACGTTCATTTCTTCTATAACTTCAAGCATCGGACTCGAGAGACTCCATCTTTCTGCTATTTTGAGTCTGTTCCTAAGAGGAAGATAATCTCGGCACCATTCAGCAGTAAAGCTGGAGATTCCAGACTGGAATGGTTCTATGTGAAGCGACAGCCTGGATGTGCCAGGAGGTGGACAAAATCAAGTAAAGCACTGATTTTCTAAATCCGGGCTCTATACACTCGAGTCATCACCTTAACTTGTTTTCCTTTTTGTTTGCAGTCGACAATCCAAAACAAATATCAGATCAGGTGTTCTTTGACCGGATGCACCAACTTCTTAATGGTGATCAGAAATTCTTGACTATCGATGAAGTCCTTAAGGACGAATATCTTCACTTTCATGGGCTGTTATCCGTTTTTCGTAGTATTGGTCATGGGACGGCTCCATACGTATATATTCCTCCAGTGGATGTAGTCCCAGAGACAGGAGAAGGCTCGGGAGTTCCTACAGTGCCTCTTCAAACTTCACCTTCTCCATCTTCTACTCAGGATGATGAATTGGCTAACCTGGCCGAAAAGCATCGTGAAGGATATACTGCCCCCGAGGAGGCTACTTCTCTGGAAAAGTCAACATCCTCCCAAGAGTCGCCACTTAACGCTTCCGAGGGAGATGTCCCTAGTACTGATGACCCAATATTTCAGGGTTTGGGGGATCTCCCCTTACCTGAAACTATATATACTTCAGAGGATTTTAGGAAGGATCCTTTAGTCTTCACCTCTTCTGAAGAGACCACTCTTGCTAAAGCCAAAGAGCCTGCCCGTACTAGTCTAGCTTCAGACTCGGGTTGGTTATGGGGAAACACACCACTTAGGACACACTTTATACAACAGCATTAGCATTCATTGCACCTCTTTCTTCGTGAATCCATTGATTCTGAATTTCGTTCGTCTTATTGTGCAGGCACGATGTCTCGATCTTATTATGATATCAGGAAGCTTCGCCGCAGCATGTCTAATCCACCTCAGGATATCAAGTATGATCGCCGCGATGATCGCGGTAGGGAGGAGAGAAGGCCTTATGATCCCTATCGCTCTCGACCCTCACGTTCTCGCTCTCCCGTTCGGTCGGAACAAGAGAAATAAAAAGGTTATCAAAGCCGTAGTGAAGAGGACAGGCCACAATCGAAAGATTCCACCTCTTCCCACGAAAAGCGCAGCAGAGAGAGAAGCCCTCCAAAAGATACTGAGTCTCGAAGTAAGCGCAAGGTCCCTGCTACTAAACGACCTAGGACAGACAAAGAAACTACTGAATCCTCCACACACAGGGTCACTGAATTGACGATCCCCGCTCCTCCCCCACTAGATGCGGAAACTGCACTAAAGCGGGCGTATTTGGAGGAGCAATTTCCGGAACACTACTTCGAGACTTTGACTTTTTTACCTGCCCTTGAACCTATTTCTTCTAAGTGGGCAGATGAGGCCAAAGCAAAGATAGACGCGGTTGAAAACCAGTATTCTGAGATGTTTAAATATTTACGCAATCTTTCCAGAATTATCCGTACACTAATCACGAATGCTGATTCAATGCAAAAAACCGTGGAAGAAGATGCTAAGGCCTTAAAGAACCTTGGTAAAGATTTAGAGGACACACAGGCCCAGCTTGCTATTGCTCAGAGGGACGCTACCAACTTCAAACAACAATTTGAGGATATGCAAAAACGTTATCATGACTTGCTTGAATCTCACACTCAAGAGCGTTCTGAGTTAAAAAAGCAAGCTGATGATGCTAAGTCAGAAGCTGCTAAGACACGCCTTGCTTATACTGACCTCGAACGGAAAAATGCCGAGTTAGCAAAGAGGAATGCTGAACTAGAAAAGAAGAATGCTGACTTGGCTTCAAAGCTATTGGTGGCAGAGAACAGAGCTGCCCTGGCTGAGGGCAATGTTGAGTGTGCTATCAAATCTGCGGAGGAAGCCCGCAAACAACTGTCAGAGGCGGAGGCTGATATTCAGGGTTTCGGCGAATTAATGATTGAATTCTTCGCACATATCATCCGTCGCCGAAACATATCTTGGATCGAGGATTATCCATCCACTCTAGTTCAAGTATGGAATCAGATCGTCGAGTGGGAAAAAGAGGAGCTCAAGGTCGATTCCATCGATGAAGATAAGCTAATGGAGAAATACTTGAGGGATGATGAGCCGGAACGCCTAGCTGAAGGGCGCCGCCTCATTGCTGAGGCCATGGAAGAAGAGAGACGGAAGTCTAAACAGAAGAATGTTCTCGAAGCTGGTTCCTCTTCTGCTGCCCCCACGACTTCTGAAGTAAAGGGGTATGATCCTGAAAATCCGGGAATCCCCCGAACAACTCTGCTATCCCCTATTCCTGAAACAGCATCAGAGGCAGTAGTTACCCCTGCCGAGAAGTCTTCGGAAGGTATCCCTACCTTTTCCCCTCAATTTGTCAAGGCTATTTCTACCTTTCGCCACGTGATTGAGCAATCGATGAAAAACCCATTGGTTTCGCCTGAGTTGATAACTGTTGCTTCTCATTCTGTAGATATTGAGCCATCCGTAAAGACAGATGTGACTCAGGGAGCCACCGCCGGGGCAGAGCCTACAGAAAAGGCAAAAGGAGGGGAGGACAAGGCTGCTCCTATAGACTTGGGAGAAGGAAGTGAGCCGACTAAGGCCGCCACTCCCCATGATGAAGAAATGATAGCAGCTTTAAAGGATGATGGCGGCGACGGAGGTCATGAGGAGGAACCAGAAGCTGCAATAGTCGGGGAGTCAAAAAATGTTGATGATGTTACTTTGGCTGCAATGAAAGTTGATCAAGACAAACGCTTGCAATTAAAAGCCGAAGAACTAGACCCTGAAGCCCGCAAGCCCCTCGCAGTTGTGGATGCAGGATCAAGGTTAGTTGTTAAGCTCTCAACTAGATCTATTACAGAGGAACTTGCTAAAAAATCTTCTCTTGATTCCAGCGCTCCGCCCTCCGGGAAGAAGTCTACCGGTTCCAGCACCGCATCCTTAGGAAAGAAGAAACCAAAACGAATCTTGACAGAGGCCGAGAAAGAAGAAAAGGATGCGGAGAAAGCCGCCAAGAAGTCCAAGGCTCACTCAAAATCTAAATAGTGGATTGCCTTGTGTCGTTTTAGCATTTGGTGAACCAACAATTGCTGCTACAAGAGCGGCTCTTGCACCTTCTTTTTTAGCTACTTTCCTGTACAAATTCATTCATTCGTAAATAAATAAAAAATAATTCATTTTCTGCAATGTCTGTTTGTCAGTAGTTCTGCACTTATGTAAAAATGCATGTCTTACTATAGTTATGAAATGAAGTTACGGAGGGAGGAAATATGCGTAAACATATATGCCCCCAGTCAATTCTCACAAATTATTTAATGCTTAATTAAACAATCTGAATGCTCCCGATTTTCTGATGGGATAGCATTTCCTGTGTTGTCAGTGCCTGTCGTTTTTTCTGGCATTTCTTTTATACTCTCCTGTCTTATACCCAGGTTAGAGTTCTTACTGAGGCGGTCCCTTGTCTGGGTGCACCTTCATGCCTCAGAGGAGGTCGTCTTCCCGTCCTTTTATACTCTCTCTCTCTCTCTGGAGAGTTAGAGTTCGAGCTCAGCAATCTATTCATTCCCCGGTCTTTCAGCGGGGAAAGATCTCTTTCTCAGCGCTCAGTCGGAGACGCTTTTATACTCTCTCTCTCTCTCTCTCTCTCTGGAGAGTTAGAGTTAGGGGAAGAATTTCTTTTTCAGCGCTCAGTCGGAGACGCTTTTATACTCTCTCTCTCTGGAGAGTTAGAGTTAAGAATGTCGTTTTCTCATTCTTTTATGTCTTGTCGCACAAATAGTCGTTGTGCTTTTTCTTATGTTTAAACTGTCTTCAACCTTTTCTGGTTTTGAATCATCCTGTATTCCATAATCACAACAGAATAATCGATGAATGTATATATATAATGCATAAAAGTAAATAACACACAATATTTTTATAGTGGTTCGGCTAAGTCGTAGCCTACATCCACTTTATAGTCCTTTATTCATATCGTCAGATTTTCCCAAGGCAAGTCGTGCCTTATTACAGAGTTCATAAGAAAAATAACAAAGAGTACAACATTTCTAATCCAAATATCGCATTAAGTGTTGGGCATTCCATGCTCTAGGGACTTCTTCGCCATCTACGGTCGTTAACTTGAAGGTTCCTTTTTCAAGTTTCCGTTGGATGACAAAGGGTCCTTCCCACTTTGGACCGAGATGAGGAAGGGATGGAAAGACTCTCTTTAGCACCAAATCTCCTGGTTCAAAAGTCCTGAGGCGAACTTTTTTGTCGTAATAGCGTGCCATCTGACGTCGATGTCTTGCCGCACGCAAATCTGCTTCGTCCCTTTTTTCTTCGACTTCATCAAGAGACTCAAGTAAGAGTGCCCGATTCGTCATCGGGTCATAATACGTCACCCTATGGGAAGGAACTTCTAGCTCAACTAGAATTACTGCTTCTGAGCCAAAGGAGAGAGAGAAAGGGGTATGACCAGTAGCCGTCTTAAATGTTGTCCGATATGCCCACAAAGCTAGGGGCAATTCGTCAACCCATTTTGCCTTTGCACGCTCTAACCATTTCTTGAGGATGGATTTTATTACTTTGTTTATTGCCTCAACTTGCCCATTCGACTGCGGATAAGCAACCGCAGTGTATCGCTTGTCGATATTATACTTCTGGCAGAAATTTCTGAATTCAGTAGCATCAAACTGGGTTCCGTTGTCAGTTATAATGGTCCTTGGGATCCCGAACAGGCATATAATATTTCTAACCATGAAACTTATCACCTTTCCTGCCGTGATTTTGGTCAAGGGCTCAGCTTCCACCCACTTCGTAAAATAGTCCACAGCGACTATTGCATATTTCGCTCCTCCTTTAGCAATTGGTAGAACTCTAATGATATCAATTCCCCATGTGACAAATGGCCAAGGACTCACCATTGATTTGAGTTGGGTCGACGGTGCTCTGGGGATTTTGGCGAATCTCTGGCACTTATCGCAGCGTCGTGAATAATCAGCTGCATCTTTATTAATTGTGGGCCAGAAGTATCCATATCGTAATATCTTTTTTTGCTAAAGTCTGACCTCCTGTATGATCTCTACACTCACCTTCGTGCACTTCTCTTAGTACACGTTTGATGTCGTCGTGTGCAATACATCGTAACAGGGGCATAGAAAATCCCTGCCTATAAAGAATATCATCTTGTATGACATATCTAGTAGCCTTGCGAACTATAGCCCTTTTCTCACTCTTCTTTGACGGGAGTGTCCCATTCTTAAGGAAGTTCTTAATTGGGGTCATCCACGACTCCTTCTCCGGTTCCGCTTCAAAAGCGAACTCAATTTCCATCGACTCAAAGCTTGGCGATTCCAACGTTTCAATTGGAATTATTTCAGTCTCTTCTGGATTGTCGGAGCTAGCCAGCTTTGCCAGCCTATCCGCCTTCTGGTTTTCGGCTCTCGGGATATGTGTTATATTGTACCACTCCAAGTTGCTCAATAGCTCTCTCACTTTCCTGAGGTAGGCAATAAGTCGAGGTCCCCGAGCCACAAACTCCTCTCGCACTTGGCAAACAACGATTTTAGAGTCACAGAATATGTCCAACATTTTTATTCCGAGGTCTTTAGCAAGCTTCAGCCCGGCAATCAAGGCTTTATATTCAGAGTCATTGTTAGTCGCCGAAAATTCTAATCGTAGAGCGTAATATAACGACCGTCCTTCAGGAGTGACTAAGACGATTCCAGCTCCGGACCTTCGGTCGTTCTTGGCTCCATCTGTGTATAGTTTCCACGGATCTATCTTTAACTCATCCTCGGACTTAACCACTCTGTCATCGATTAGTTCCTCCTCTGGGATGGTGAATTCCGCTATAAAGTCTGCCAGAGCTTGCCCCCTGACCGACTTTCGTGGTTGAAAATTTAAATCAAACTGACTTAATTCTATATTCCATTTGATCAACCTTCCCGATGCTTCGGGTCTCTGCAACACCTGCCTTAGGGGCTGGTCTGTGTATATGGTTATGGGATGAGTTTGGAAATAGTGACGAAGTTTTCGGGATGCGATTAGGAGGCTGTAAGCGAGCTTCTCAATCTTTGGGTAGTTGCGCTCTGCCGCTGCTAATTTCTTGCTTACATAATACACTGGCCTTTGAACTTTGTCTTCTTCTCGAACCAGAGCTGTGCTAATGGCGTGAGCCGAGACTGCCAAGTAAACAAACAATTCTTCGTGATCCACTGGCTTTGACAAAATCGACAGTTTCTTTAGCAGTTCCAATAAATTTCGAAAGGCCTCAACACAGTCCGGAGTCGACTCGAAGTTCTTCTTTCCTCTTTTAATCAAATCAAAAAACGGAACGCATTTGTCTATGGCTTTGGAGATGAATCTACTCAGCGCAGCTACTTTCCCTGCAAGACTTTGGACGTCTTTAATTCTCCTCGACTCTCCAATGTTTCTAATCGCTGCTATCTGGCTAGGATTGATTTCAATTCCTCGGGAGCTCACAATGAAGCCTAGGAACTTTCCCGATGCCACTCCAAATGAGCATTTCAGAGGATTCAACTTCATCCGATACTTTCGCAGGGTACCAAACATTTCCGCCAAGTCTTGCGTATGGATGGAGGACTGTTTCGATTTGACAAGCATATCATCCACGTAAACTTCCATAGTCTTCCCTATTTGATTATAAAACATTCTGTTCACCAAGCGCTGATAAGTGGCTCCGGCGTTTTTCAATCCGAATGGCATTACAACATAACAATATAACCCCAAATTCGTAATGAAGCTCGTATGCTCTTGATCTGGCACGTGCATAGGAATTTGATTATATCCGGAATATGCGTCCATGAAAGAGAGAAGTTCATGACCTGCTGTCGAATCTACAAGCTGGTCAATCCTGGGAAGTGCGAAACTATCTTTTGGGCAAGCTTTGTTCAAATCTGAAAAATCAATGCAAGTCCGCCACTTTCCATTCGGCTTCTTTACCAAGACAGGATTCGATATCCAGTCGGGATATGTCGAATCTCGAATAAATCCGTTCTGCTTCGGCTTCTCCACTTCCTCTTTGAGAGCATCCGACCTCTCTGGGCCCATCATACGTCTCTTTTGCTTCACAGGCGGATGTTTCCGGTTTACATTTAATTTGTGACTTATAATGGATGGCGATATCCCACACATGTCAGCGTGGGTCCAGGCAAACACGTCCAAGTTTGCCTTCAAGAAGTCCATTAGTTCTTTGGCTCGACGTGGATCCAATTGAGAACCAATCTTCAAAACTTTTGTCGGATCAGCTTCATCAATGGGAATTTCCACTGTCGCTTCATTAGGAGTTGCATTTCTAGCCTCTGGTTCCTCGTCTTTTCTGGGATCCAGATCTTCAGGCGTTCCTTTGGGCAACTCCTTCGGGGTCGATTTCTCTAATTGCTATGCCGAGCCCCCCTTTGAGGGAGACGAGGCATCTTTACTCTCGATGTTAAGTCCTTTCATCAACATCTTTAATTCGGCAACATAGCAGGTCCGTCCGGAAACTTGATCCCCTTTCATTACTCCAGTTCAGGCTACGGTTGGGAACTTAAGCAATAAACACCAAGGGGCGATACAAGCTCTGAATTCAGCAAGGGCAGGCCTCCCCAAAAATGCATTATAAGGCGAATCTACGTCCAACACTATGAACTGAAGCATCCGCACTCTTCTGCGTTCTCCTTGCCCCAAGGTCACGGGCAATTCTATGTATCCCATGGGAGCGGTTGACGCCCCATTGAAGCCTCTGATCCATCCTTCACATGGCTTCAAATCCTCAGATTCAAGCTTCATCTGATCGAATGACTTTTTAAACAAAATATTGACGGAACTTCCGTTGTCTACTAACACCTTATGAACCAAGGCCGGCCCAATGGTGGTAGTAATGACCAACGGATCATCAGTGGGTGATTGGATCCCAGTATTATCTCTGCTGCGGAATACCACGTCGTCAAACATTGTCTTCTGTTGTTTTATGGGGGCGATATCTTCCAAATCATCACCTTCATTCACATCTACGTGTTTGGCAGCATTTACATATTGATCCATTGCTCTAAAGCTACGAATTGCCAGGTGAGGTCCACCCACTATGGAGTTGATAACAATTCCCTTGCCTTTCTGCTGCGCTGTAGGCTTGGGAGCAGGTAGGATCTGTTTTGGAGCCTGGTCTCCTTGCCCCCTGTCCCTCGGGGCAACTTTATATTCATCCAGTTTCCCTTCACGCAGCAGCTTCTCAATCACATCTCTCAAATGCCGACATTCATTGGTTGAATGCCCATGAGTTCCATGAAACAAGCAAAACTTCCCAGTTGCCATTTCTTTCTCGGTCGAGTCACGAGGTGGCGGTCTTTTGTATTGAAAAACATTGTATGTATTCAGGTAAATATTCTCAAGAGTGTCGTTCAACGGTGTATAATTCTCATAAGTCTGGAATCGGGGCCTTTTGTTAGGATCACTTCCCCTATTTCTATTTCTCCTGTTACCGTTCGCATTACGGTTATTGTTGTTGCCCCTGTTTCCAGAATTGTCGTTTCCACTCTTGTTTCCCACGTTCACTTCAACTTTTCTGGAACTTTCCCCAGACTGCTTCACGGCGACGTTACTCTGAACATTTTCTTTTGATGCCGCTTCAGACTTTCTCTATCGGTTTGCCCTGGCTTCCTCTCGTCTTAAATAAATATCGGCCTTTTCATAGAATATCTCTCTCGTGGAGGGAGTCTTCCCAGAAAGGTAATCTCCAAACTCGGAGTCAGGATCGACTCCTTCCTTTAATGCCATCAGAATGGTGGGCTCATGCGGGTCACTAACTTCAGTCACAGCTAAGTTAAAACGGTCAAGATATGACCTCAAAGACTCTCCTGGCGCCTGCTTAATTCTTGATAATTCAATGACACTTTTGGACTTTCGGGTATGGAGTCGGAACTGGTTCATAAAACGTTCGCTCAGTTCCCTATAATTCGAAACCGAACGAGGGGGAATTCGGGGAAACCAGAACAACGCCACATCTTCTAAATAGATCAGGAATGCTTTACACTTCACTGCATCAGGGGCAGCAACAGCATTCATGAGCCACGAGTATCGCATCAAATGCTGTCCCAGATCAGTTCTCCCATTGTACTTGTCCATCCGCGGTAGGTTAAAACGCCGGGGAAACTGAAAGTCGAGGATGTCGTCAGTGAAAGGAGTATGGCTTCGCTCAATGCCATAATCTTCGTTGGTATAGTTCCGGCTCTCGGACATAATCTGGCGCACCATTGCCTGTACATCAGCATAAGTTAGGGGCCGTTCAGATTCCCTAGCCCTGGTATCTGGGTTCCTTCTGGGCACTTGTTCAGGAGATGCCCTTCTTCTCCGAGCCGCTTCTGCTCTATTCCATTCCCTACGCTCCCGGTCGATCTCGGGAGGAGGGGACTGGAGCCTTTGCCCCTGAGTGGGATCATTGTTTCCTAGTGCTCGTGCAATATCCTCGCGAGACCCCAAAGATCCGAAAGTCAGCTGCTCCAAATTCTGAGGTCGTTCGAGCGGCCTTCGTTCACGGGGCCGCTCTTCCTCGGAAGAAGAAGACTGATCCACTGGTGTGTGACGAACCGGTGATGGGGTCCTCTGTCGACGGAGTTCGCTAATCTCCCTGCTCATGAGCCTCATATTTTCCTGCATCATGAGATTGGTGCGCTCGTGGACTTTCATAGCCTCCCTAGTACTCTCAAGCATGTCAAGTAGGCACGAGAAATCTCTTTGAGTAATGGGCGCAGATGGATTGACCTGATCATTGACCCTGGTGGCTGGAATTGGAGCATTCGTAAGGACTCGAGTAGAGGTTCCAACATCACCAAGTGTCGGGTCGGATCGGAGATGGGAGATCGGGTCGGTTCGGAGCTGGGGAGCCTGGTCGGGTCGGTACATGGCAAGCTGCTCGGGTCGGTTCAGGTTGGGGGAATGCACTGCTTCAGAATCTCCTACCCGGATCGGATCGGAGCTCTCCCTCTGAAGGCGGTTCGGGTTTCCTGCATCGGTTCGTCCTGCTGCTGAACTCTGCCCACGAGACCTTGTTACAACCGCATTTTGCTGATCTTCGCCAGCTCCATTTCCTCGACCAGATTGAACTTCTTTGCCTTTTCCTTTGGCCATGATTCTTCGACAATCACTTCAACAAATATCCAAGGGCGTTGAAACTTGAGGATTAACTTCTTTGAACTCAACGGTCCAAAAAGTAGAACGATAATCCCGAAAAACAAAGAATTCAAATGAATTCTCAGTGAAAGCAACAAAATGTTAGACCAAAAAGTGGTTCTAACACCCAAATTAATTAAAAGAAAAATGAAACAAGATCAAAAATAAAAATGAACACACAGGATTTATAGTGGTTCGGCGAAGAAATGCCTACGTCTACTTGTCTTTCACTATTCTCAATGATTTAGTTGCAGATACAATGAAATATTCACTTGATTTCTCTTACAACTCACTTACAATCACTCAATTGTCTAAAAACAAATAATGAAAGAAGATTTGGATTTTCCGAGAGTGCTGGAATTCGGGTTATGAAGGTGGTTGAACTCTCAAAGTGTCAGAAAAGATCCTTTTCTTGGTCTCCAGACGGGGTATTTATAGGTGAGAATTTGCTCAGAACCCGATCCGGATCGGAGCCACGTGTCATTCATCCCATCAGCCTCGGGTTCAGATGAATTTCTATGTTGACAACGCATCAGAGTAGTGGACGTTGAGGGTAGGAACTGGTCACAGCCAATCCGAATAATCAGGCGCTCATGCAGGAGAGTGACGTGGAAGACAGGCTCGGGTCGGAGGGGGTATGCACAAGGGGTTCGGATCGGAATACCCGATCCGACCCAGATTGACTTAGGACTAATTCCTGTGTTTACTCCGCTCGCTCAGATCTATTGCTTTCCGCTCCAGCTGGAAATAGGTTGCTCTCCGATCCGAACAGACGTGCCTCTCTAATTCCAACAACAATAGCTCACCGATCCGAACAGCAGACTTTATCCGATCCGAACCACTATACTGCTCCGATCCGACCCGCTTTAGTGTTTTTTAAGCTCTTCAATATTTCACATCTTGACTTTGTGTTGCCCAGTTCACAAAGTGGGCTAACAGTGGTCGACCTTCCAGGCATGAAACCAAATTGATTCCTCAAAAGATTCTTTATTAATAATCTTCAACTAAATGAATTAGTACTTAAAAAGTTCCATATATTAAATTTTAATTAATTTTATTTTTTACTAATTTTTTTATTATTATGGCGTAGAAAGCAGAGTTGTTATACTAGGTCTTGCAACTAACTTGCTTTCCATACTTAATTCAACGAGCCTTATGTTTTATACCAAATTTTTGGTTGTCAAAATAGGCCTTTCATCAATTGTTTTCATGCCATAGATGTCATTCAGACTTAACTCCACATTTCAGACTATGGTCTCCAATATACGCTTGACAGTTATGCTTTTGTTTGTGGTTGTCACACTAGAGCTTACACATATGATTTCGATTGTCATACCTTGTATTACACCTATTCTTTTATTTTTTGTTGTCTCCATAGGACCTACACCTAGGCTTACAATTTCTTGACTACCACCATGAGTCTGACATCATCTGTCGAACAACATACATACCTACCGTTCATACGTTAGGCTTTTCACTTAGTCATTTATTCAACTACATTAATACATATCATCAATTGATTTGTGTATTAGCCTCAACATACTTAAGCCATATCAGAAATTTTCTTCTATGAGTCGGTTAGTTCCGAGTTTAACATCTTATCGAGAGTTACACTACTGTCAATAACCACTACCCTTTGTTTCATCTAGGGAAGCGTGCATTAATTAGCTCGTGGAACTTACTGTATTTGAATTTTCGAATTTCCAGTCTATTCAAAAGCTAACATTTTGGTCTCAGAAATCACCTCCTATACCTAAATTTCAACCTTAGCCTCTGTCCCTTTTCGGCCTTGGTTAAACGTCTATAGTTCAATAAACCCAATTTCATGCTTAGAATCACTCAGCCTTCGTCCATGTACATAAAATTTTCGCTTATTTTTCCTTTGTTTTCATGCCACATCCTTTAGCTCTTTTATTTGGTATAAACGAGGAACAATTTTCTGCATATCTAACACTTCTCAATTTCTAACTAGTTTGACTTAGCATTTTCTTAACATTTTGATGTAATTTCCTGGCACGTTCAACTTAATTTGTGGATCCGTATTGACTAATTATTAAATACTTCATTTATTTCATTTACCTTATAGCTCTAATTATTTATCCTTGATCAAGCGTATTTCCCTTAGAAAATTTCTATTTTAATCCTAGAAAGTCACAGAAAATATCAAAATGCATTTTCTATTTAATAATTTCCCAACTCTCTATTTTTCACTTTTTCCCTAGTATACGACTATAATTCATATATATTTATTTATTTTTGGGAAATTTATGTAAATCAAAGCCCACCTCCAACAATTTGTTTGTAACGGTCCAGATTATGCGATTTCCAATTTCGTTTCGACCGAAGCTGGTGCGCGTGCATACGAGTTTTAAGCGCTAAGCGTTACCCCGAAAAGAAAAAAATCGTTGATCAAATCAGTAAGAAAAAAAATCATTCGTTTAAACAAAGACAAAAGTCTCTGAGTCCCGACATACACACTGAACCACCAACATGTTCATTATGAAATGAAAGGAAAATATCTCTACAACATGAAACGCGGCGCATCCTTTTCCTGAATTGTTCATATGTCCATTCTGAATTCCTTTACATGCGTTGTCCTACTTTTCCCCGACCAATCTGTAAAATGCATGTGAACCCTTCCTACCTTTTCTTCTATATAAATATACCGCTTACCTTCTCCTCCTCAAACCAAAATTCCTCTTCTTTGGTTCTCCTGTTATTTGAACCAGAAAACATTTTTTCTCCTTTCTAAAAAAAAAAAAAACACTTCTTTAATGTCCCATTTCTTTACGGTATGATAATTAATTTATTTAATTATTTAAATAATGGTTTAGTGATTTAAAATGGTTTAAATTATAATATTTAATATTTAATTTAAATAAATAATTAAATAATATATTAAAATTCCAGAATAGTCAGAGAATAGTAGAATTCACAATATTGTGTGAATTGGATTATTTATAATATTTAATTCAGTTTAGAATTGAATTATAATAAAGAATATATTATTTAAATGAAGTTTGAACGTATAATTATATTATAATTATAATCGAGCTCGAAATGGCATGATAGTTCATAATTTGGCGATTCGAACTTTAAACGAATATACAGAATCCATTTTACATCGGATTTCTGTGAAACAAGAAACGTTTAGAGCTGGTGAAGTATATTTTTCTGATGAAAGAGAAAAATCAAGATTTCGTCGTGTAGATTGTGAGTTGTGCCCAAATCAAATATTCGAAAAGTCACTATGGAATTCCTTTATAATTTATAACGATTTATTTTTATTTTAAATGGATTTTTAATATAAATTAGATATCGATATAATCCGAATTTGAAATATCGAGTTATAAATTCTGATATGGTTATTTCGGAGCTGTATGATATTATATGCGATAATATTTAATTATTTTTATTTAATTTAATTATTTTTAAATATATTAATATTTAAATGGGTTTATTTAGAGCTTTAAAAATAGCCACTTTTGCAAACGAACTCCATTTTCGATGAAAATAATTTTGTCGGATCCGGAATATTAAATTATTGTTAGATTTCAATTTTCGTGATTTTTGGAGTCAATATGTGGCCATACGGATTTTTAATGTGAAAAAAAACAATAATTTGATTTTAAAAATATGATGTGTGAGCAAACGGACTCGGAATTCGACGAAACCAATTTTGTTGGGTCCGTAATGTCGAACTGAAGGTGTATGCCCATTTTCGTGATTTTTGCATATCGTATGTGATTTCACAAATTTTTAAATAGAAAATGCAAACAATGATTGAAGTAAATCGAATATAAAAATCAAATAAAAAAATATTATACTTCCCTATATATACCCTTACATCCTCTAAAAACCTAACTCCTTTCCTCCGTTGATCAATACTCTCAACCGCCACAAATTTCATTCACAGTCAAAATTCATGAGCTTCTAAATTCCCTTAAAAATCAAAACAAATAAAATAAATTATAATACTTATATATTTGTGATGTTAAATGTTTCCTCTTTATCCCAGTATACTTTATATGAGGTGCGACTTCAGTTTCTCTAGTACAGAAATTTACAGCGCAAGTTCGAGCAATTTAGGGTTAAAGTTCTCGGAGTTTCGATGCTTTAATTCAAGTTTTTGTGATTAGTTTTGGGATTAGCATCTGATGTAAAAATTTGGAGTTGTCTGGTGATAAAAAAAGTTCGAAGTCTGTACTGGAATTTCCGCGGAGGTATGGGTGTCGCGATCTGATGATGGTGATCTAGTGTCTTCGGATGAGGATGGAGTGGTAGAGAAATTAAAGTAAAGCAGAATGGTGTTTTTTGTTTTGATTTTTGTTGAGTAGAAAAGGAATAATGGAGCCATTTGTTTGAGCGGGTTCCTGGAGTTGCGAATTGAGAAGACAGATTGGAATGAAGTGATCGAATGTTGCGTTGAGGAGTTGGAGAGGTTGAGTTTTGGACGAAAGGAATTTAGAAAATGTTGGTTTGAATTTTTAGTGAAGTCGAGTGGAAGATAGGAGCAAGAAATGGTGCGATAATGGCTAAACAAGGGAGCAACAGGTTTCTTTGATCAAACAAGGAAGAGAGGGTACAGTACACACGGGTTTAGGAGTTGGGGGCATGGGCCGAATTTGTAGGTGGGCCCAATAGGTTAAAAAATGAATTTTAAATAATATAAATAGTGTATTAAGCATAATTAATTCATATGTGAACGGAATTTGACGAAAAAGGATCAGTTGGGATCGTATGGATGATGGTACACGATGGAATTGACTGGGAGTGGATCGGAGCTCGTTACAATTTATAGCAAAATAAATTGTCTGTCTGAATCAACCAACAATTATCGTTATTTAATGATGATCATCTAATGTGAGTAAATATCACTAACTCTGTACAGTTTATATTTTTATAAATATAATCTAGTATTGATAAATGATGATTGATTGTTGTGTGTTGATTGTTTGGTTGAATTACTGATGTATTGGTTGAAATTATAGATAATGATATATATATAAATCGTTAATCAAATATTGATTCTGTTTATCAAAATATTTCATATTAAATGAAATCGATGTTATTTATATTGTTTAACATCTGTGGATGCAGGGAAATAGGTTGGAGGGATCCAATTGGATTCCTCAATATTTATAATACTGTTTGTTTTCATATATTGTGGTATATGATGTGATATATAATCTGTAATTGATTATGATGACACTGGTCATGTTATTTGGTATTTTAAATACCGTATGAATTACTGGAATGTATAAAAGGAAATTTTCAAAGTGAATTTTGAAAATGAAATATTTTTATATAGAATAAATAGAATTATATAAAGGATTTATATAAAATAAATAGAATTATATAAAAGGGATTTATATAAAATAAATAGAATTATATAAAGGTGATTATAAATGGGATTATAAGTGTTAGAAGAATAAAATGAGGTTTTATATAAATAATTCTATAATTAGAAGTATAAATAGAAATTGGATTTGGGATATTGTTTTAAATACGAAATCAAACTGTTTTGATTGCAAAGAAGAAATAGTATTTACATTTAATGTGAATAAAGGATTTAAGTAAATATTTTGCTAATAAAAGATTTACAAAGGAAATAGGGTTTGAAATAGGAATTAAAATGGAGTTAAAGGGATTAGAAACTGACTGGAGATTAGTTAAGTTGAACAGCTATCTGGGTATTGATCTGATGTTGGTTTCGGCCTCCGGGTTAATACGTAAGGGGTTGTTCTCATAATAGTTTATAGTTAGAGACTGATATATGTGAGAAGATAGTGATGTGTGAATCAGAAATGGAAACGTTTTCCAAAGTTAATAACGTATATTTTCTAAAATTAGAAAATAAGGATTTCATGAATATATGGAAACGAGAAATGGGGAAATGAATAAAGGTTGATTGATGATTGATCGATAGAATTTCCATCTGGAAATAATATCATTGTTTGCACACATGTTTTTCTTTGATAGTTAAATCACCGACTATCAAAGTTTTTGACCATGTTTCCGTCATCAATACGGAGAGACTGGGATCAGATTCATTAACTGAAAACCACTCTTTATGGGCATTAGCGTTGCGATCAAATATGGTGAAGATAATTGAAGACTTAGTTATGCAAGGGCTATCCTATTTACAGAATAGTACCTTCGATCTGTCCAATCCCAGGACGACCTGTATGGAAGAATGCCTAACAGAGTATATTTAATAGATCGCGTAAGTTGATCTCTTCAAACGTATTTACGTTTGGTAGCGGAGGAATTCGTTTCTTTTAGCGGTTACCCGTGATATGTTTGGAGAAATCAATTTGTGATTTAGCGGGTATAAAGATGTAACATTCAAAGTGAATGAAGATGTGATTTGAAAAGGATACGTTATGGCCTCTAGCCTCACAACCGGAAATGGTATAAAATCGGGTAGGTCGCATGGCTAAGTGGTTAGCTGCCAATTAGGGTGTATTGTCACCTGATCTATAGAAATTCCATTTACTTCTATAATCTATTTTGATGTTGTCCCTTTCGGGAAACGGTTGCTGATCCCAACCGTTGGTGATAATACATTCGGTACATTCAAGCGAAATGAGTGACCGGTCATGTTTAGCCTGGGTTACAAGATGTTCTTGTTGAATCCGGTGTATTCCTCTCTAGAGATACACTGTTAGAAGGTGGTCCCATACCTTGCCAGCTGGAATCCATTACCCAATAAGCGCCCACGGTTTTTGATTATAAATTATTTATGAAGAACATAAGATAAAAGCGTTCTGCTAGATGATTATTATATTGTGGTTGATAGACACTATTATAATATCAAAAGGATTTTTGATACAAAGATTGTCGTTTCTTTCAAAGGGGTTTTGAAAGTTAAATCAAGTGTTTTAGATTCTCATAAGGGAAACCCCCGTTCCATGTTATACGGCGTGGTCTTATGAGATATCGTTTAATTGCTCAAACTGTTTTAAATTGTTTTACTCACACAAGTCTCATGACTGACCCGGAGTTTATTTTGTTTTGTTTTCCCTAAAATCTTGGGTGCCCAAATTTGTATGGGTAATCAAGTAGTCAGGATTTTACATATATAATTGGAAAGCTGGAGAAGGATGCTTCAGAATTATATAGCAATTGTTTATTTCCGTTGTGTTCTAAGTGTTGTACTCTGATAATGTTATTGTATACATATACTAGTTTTATTTCAAAGTTATGTATCTATTATATATTGTTCGTTCGGCTGTGATATTCGTGTTTACTCTAATATTGTATGTTCTTCTTCTTCTATTCTAATTTTCTATCTTATATATCCTCACCCTCTAACTTCTTTCATTAACTATTGGGTATTTCCGATGCTTGAATAGTCGACATTGAGTTTATGTCGAATACTCAGGGTCGCGAAAACCCGGGTCGTTACAACTTCTTCTCTTGCTATAACAATTCACCCTCCCCAAAACAAAAGAAAACAAACAAATAATATAAACATATGTCCCCTATAAACATATATTCTCGCATCTAAACTTTATCATGCTACTGAAGCCAGTTCGAATTTGGGGAGTCCTCAAGATCTAGAGCAGAGTGTGCTAGAGAGTTATAGGGCGATGACTGTGGTGGTGTAGTCGCGGTTGCATGCGAAGAACGGTAGCGAGAGCATGAGCTTTTCATTATTGAAGCTTACATGGTGGTCAGGACAAGCTGTAGCCGGAGATGGACCGAGAGCGTTCGGCTCTGGCAACGGCAGTGGTTGAAGGGGCAGATGGGTCAGTCAGCGAGGCATGGTGAATGGGAGGACTGGAGAGGTTGTTCTGGCGAGAGGAGGAGGACGGTCCGAAGTGGTCGCGGTCAGTGAAGCGAGGAGTTTCGGGATGGCCGAAGTTTTTGAGAAGGAGGCGAATGGTGGTGAGTGAACTTATAGTTATGGGAGTTTGGAGCTTTTGCGTTTTTGTTTGAGAGAATAATATACTTGAGCTTTTTTTGTGGGAAGAAGTCTGCAGTGTTTTCAAA
The DNA here is from genome assembly GCA_030737875.1 of Allium sativum. NCBI lineage: Eukaryota > Viridiplantae > Streptophyta > Magnoliopsida > Asparagales > Amaryllidaceae > Allium > Allium sativum. Next base: position 326,391,612 of record CM060921.1, on the reverse strand, counting down.
CGTAGGTGGAGACGGCCTTGGGTCCACTCACGGTGGCGCTGGAGGGTGATGCTCGGTCTGTCGTGCCGTGTAGGGGAGGTTGCAGAAGTTTTGCATGGTTCTGGGTGCACCAGCGTGCACGTTTGGGTAAGGTAAGCTACAGGTGAATCCTTCTTTGGGAAGAAGTTGGGCATGGGGCTTGGGCACTTTCATGTAAAAAAAAAATTGTTAGAATGAAAGAAATGATGGGTTAGAAGGATCAGCTATGGAGCAAAGGGGACTACACTTCGATGAAGCCGCATTTTCTAATTGCTAAAGGAAATAGCCGCATGAAGAGGTGGATAGGATTAACAACAACGATAATAACGGTAATTAAGGAAAATAAGTAAAGATAGATACAAATTAATTATTTATATTCAAGTACTAACCAGTTGGAACCATGTCTTTGTCCTACGATAACAGGCGTGCACGAAACTGAAATGGAAGAATATGGGGAAAGCTTTTTGTTGGATGTGTACAGGAGAAGAGGAAAATAGGGGTAGATGGGTTGCTATGTAGTTGCCCTTGCATGGGCTTTATGTATAAAAAGAAAAAAAGAAGAAAAAAGAAAGGCCTGGAAATAAATGAGAGGAGTACGGTGGGGTAATATTGTGTACAGCGGCTAATAATACACAACATGATGAGGATTTTTATGAGAAAAAAAGGAGAGGTGATTAAGGTGGCCCTAGCTTGATTAATTAATTTAACGGTAATTACTAATGTCATTATAATTTAAAATTTCTTTTGATTTAAAGTAAAGGTGTAACAGGTGTAACTATTGCATACGCTAACAGAATTTCACGAAACAAGAGACGATGGGATGGAGGCGAAGAAGACTATGCTGCTAGGCTAGTTTGGTTGGAATCAGATGCAATCGCTATTTCGTTTAATTTTAAACGAATAAGGCTGAAATTGTCAACTAAAACAAATGGTGAGTGAACTCTCACACTTCTCTGGAATGCTATGATATGTTAAGTTCATATAAAAATAATTTATCATTAATAATAATGATTGGATGATTAGGTGCCTTGGTTGCTTATTGGTTGTTAATGATTAATGACATTTACATTTGATGACTTGTTTAAATATTTGTTTCATACATTATCAAATATTATAATGAACGGTGATACAGGGAAGGACAGGTTGGAGGGGTCCAACCAGACTCCTCAAATATTATATGTGTTGTTTGTTTTTATATTATTTATATATGAACTATTTGAACCCATTGCCATTGAAAAACTGTTTGGATGTGGACGTTGAATTAAAATTCAAAGTTGTTGTAATTTTAATCAATAAACAGTATTGGTTAAGAGATTGGCAGAAAAAGGTCTGAAATCCACCTTTTTGTTAGAACGTTGATTTGCCGTCAGGCGAACCGATGTATTTAAAGCTATAAGATTATTTTATAACTAAGCTGAAGTTTTAGATTTATATCTTCATATAAAAGGGAGATGTTTTTGAAATAAAACCGATATTGCAAATTGGTTTTTATAAAAGAAAATTTTAAATGATCTTGTAACTATGATTGTCATTTAGTAAGTTTTATAGGCGAATAAGTCTGTAATTAACTTACCATTTAATATTTGGATAATTATTTGTAAGAAACCGATTAATCGATATTATTATATTAATCAAAAAGGGAAAAAGTAAGTAGAAATCAGTTAAAACGTTAACTGATGGTTTAAGGTTGACCGAATCAACTGTTTTGATTAAACGTAATTTATATTTTTGTTAACGTAATTAATTTTGGTTTTAAAGAGATTAACTAGTTATTTTAATCAATGAAGAAGTAAATTACTTTTACTTCGGTAAACAATGAATTTAATTATTATTTTAATTAATAATAATTATTAATATGATTATTTCTTAAATGTAATTCATTTAAGAACTGAGTAGCTATAATGAAGTTAATTGGATATCCGGAAAGGTTCTGCAAAGAGAGTTTTGTAAATAAAATCCAAACGTTTCGTAAAGTTTTTTTTAGAAAAAAGTGATCACTTGATAATGTTTTAATTAATGATTGAGTTAAGTAAATGATCGAGACAAATAGAAATGTTGGAAGGGGAAAGTCATGGTTTTGGCAAAAGGATTGATAAATGGGTTTTTAATTCTAGAATTAGTTTATGTAATGTTAAAATTATTTTGGGTATTAGATAATGAATTGTCTAATATAATTCCAATAAAAAAATGGAATTTGTATAGATAAGCTTAGAGCGAAGGGTTAACATTCGGCAGAATTGTTATAATAAATTAACAATTCTTGAAATAAGGCTATGGGCTACAAAACCATAATTTAATATAAAATAAAAATTGAGATTTGAATTGATACTTTAAGAATACCGGTTTTTAAGTTATGAACTTATATCTGTTCTGAGATAAGAACGTTGTTGATCAAGGTCTGAGAGGTAAATATAATACCCCAACTTGAGTGACTTCACTATTATCGAGGAATGATATTGGTTTGTAACAGAAGGAGATGTAAAGATTTGTTGTAAAGTAATATTGCAACTTATTTACAAGTTTTTGAAATATAGTCGAACCACTTGGTTTAAAAAAAACAAGCTATAAATTGGCATTGTTTGGCCAAGCTAAGAGCGAGATTTATATTTTGGTTTAAAATAAGCTTGTTTCGAATAATAAGTGAATGGTGGTAAAATTCTCCGAAAAAATGGAAAGGGGTAATTTGAATTGAAAACAGAAGTTAATGGTTGAAATTAAGTTATGTATTTTCAAAAGAAAGGATATAGAAATGGGCTGTGAAATTATATTTCAAATTAGAGAAATATAATGAAGGATTTTGAAAGATACAATTGTTTTACGAGATGAGTTATGGTAAAAGTTTCCCAAGTAGTGGAAACTGAAGTGTTGATGAATATAGAGAATGATGGTTAAGAATCAATGAAAAGTTTCGAATAAATGATTTAAACGAAAAGACCACAACTGCCAATAATACTTGATCGTACTGTTTACTAATCTGATTAGATGATTGTTTGTTGAAGTTGATAGTTAAAACACCGACTATCAATAAAATATTATTGGACCTTTTTGACGTGTTGTTTCGAAGAGACCGGGATGGGAACTAGACCCAAAACCACTTCGAATCAACATTGCGCTCGAAGCAGGAAATGAAGATGGTGCAATTGAAGACCATATATTTTCATAAAACAGAAGAAGCACTTATAATCTCTGACTTGCAACCAGGGATACACCGCGGTTCTGTCGTGGTTGAAATCTATGGAGTGCAAGGACTACTTGCTACTGATCTATAAGGTGATTCCTAGGATGCGGTAGGAGGGTGCCTTCGGTTCATCCTGTTCCTGGATGGCTTGTATGGACGAGTGTCTGACAGTGTATTTACTGAGGGTCACGTACATTGATTTTCACAAATATACCATGTTTGGTAGCGGAGAAATTGTCTTGCTTAACACCCAGAGTGTATTTGTGGATGTCAATTAGTGATTTGACGGATCTGACGATGTGGCATTCAAAGATATAAGATGTTCCCTGAAGATAAAACGTGACCTCAAGCCTCATAACCGGGAAATGACAAAAATCGGGCAGGCAGCATGGCTAAGTGGGTCATACCCAAGAAGGGTGTATTATCACCAATCTAGAGAAATTCCTTATTTGTTCTTCTTTCGATTCTGTATCTCCGCGGATGGACAGTGGGCCCATAAAACTGTCGGGTGATAATACATTCGCTACACTCAAGCTAAATGAGTGTGCGGTCATGTGTGGCCGGGTTGCAAGACGTTCTTGTTGAACCCCATTGTATCCCCCCTAGAGTACACTGATCGAATGGTGATCCCATACCTTGTCATAGTTGGAATCCAATCTCTAATAAGCGCCTTGCGGTTTTTGATTATATACTATGTGTGTGGAGCGTGAGTTGCAAGTGTTCTGCTGTTCGGTTATTTATTTGTGGTTTGATAGACACTATTATAATATCACCGAATTTTGATATATCAAAAATGTTTTGGATTATAGTAAGGTAAAAACCTTCTGTGTTTATGTGTGGGATGGTATTACTATTACCCTTTCTTTCAAAAAAGAGTTTTTTAAAGTTAAACAAATTGGTTGTTGTGTGAATTTACCACTAAAAGTATTCCAGACTGATCCGGGTGAATTTTGCTTTGCTTCAAATGTGCTTGGGTAAGACCGAGCATATTTCCAGGTCAGGTATCGCTTGGAACTTCAAAAGAGGGCCCGGGGTCGAGACATATAGCTATATTTCCTAGTATTATATTATTCCGTTGTGTGTTGTATTGAGATGTATGTATACTCTGATGTTATGATATACAGTTTTCTTTTTGTATAAAGTAATTGATATTATATTTTGTCCATTCCGCTGTGAGACTCTGATCTTCGTTTTCTTGTATTCAAATATTTCTTCCTTTCCTCACCCTTTAATTTCTTTCTCTTAACTATTTGCTTTTCTGTGCAATTTGGGTTGACATGAGTTGTTAGATGTTGGCTTAAACTGTACGGAAAACGTGGGTCGTTACATATGGTATCAGAGCTAATGGTTTAGGAATAACCTTGGCTCTGTGGCGTAACTCAATAGAGATAGGGTTAGTAATACCCTAAATTGAGTTAGAGCGTATATATATGTGAGCGCGTATTTGTAATTTGATATAAAATTATTTTTAAATTGTTGGACCAATATATTTTATAAAGCAATAAAAGTAATAATTTTCTTATTACTAGGATATGGGCAATCGAATATACGCATATTTATTTGAATGAGTTTGATTATGAGGTTGGATTGAATCAACAAGAGAACAATTCATATTTTAAATGGTAAATGTGAAAATTTAACTTATGTTAAGTCAATCGTATACGTTGGAATTGAACTTGAATATTGAAATAAAATATAACTTAAGTCTTGAGTTGGAAATAGAAACACATGCAAATTAATGTTGATTTAAATGGAATGTTTGGATGGTATGATCGATTACCTGAATGAACTTAGTTGAAAACCCATCCGGAATAAATAAGTAAAATAAATTAATCCAAGTCTAATGAACCTGAATTGATATTCAAAGAAATAAATGGATTGCTAATAAATGAAATCCTGAGAATTGGATAATATATGGAATTGGTGGGAATGGATGATATGGAGGTTTGAATCTAACTGCCATGACCGTGAACTAATGAAGTTCATTAGAGTTGAGAACAGGTGTAGAAGAGTTATTTCAACTTTAAGAACCTGTCTAAGAGAATTTTGGAGTTAATTAAATCCAGTTAGCATGCTAATTGGGCAAGCTCAAGTATATTTTATCGTTCATCGAATAATAATGCTCGCAAAAAGGTACGCCTACGCAAAATATAAAATTTTGATTTTTAATCTGGGTTTTGAGTTGGATTTTCCGACTGTGTGGATAAATGGATTTATTTCCTGCAATATTGCATAAGTACCTCCGTATAGGGGAGATTCTGCCAAAAAATTTCCAGAATGTAAAGTGTTAGAAAATTTCCAAGATATTTTTGAAATTTTTATTAACTTGAAAGTGATTAGTTTTCAATTAAAACTATTTGGATTAGTTATAATTGAAGTTCGGAATATAGAAGGGATGTTTTTAAGTAATTGAATTTTCGAAAAATTTACTGAGTTTGTAACATACTTCCTTTCCTAATAATTTCGGGGACGAAATTCTTTGAAGGGGAAGGAATGTAATGGTCCAGATTATGAGATTATGCAATTTCCAATTTCATTTCGTTCGAAGCTGGTGTGCACGCATATGAGTTTTAAGCGCTAAGCGTTACCCCCTAAAAAAAATCGTTGATCAATTCGCTAAGAAAAAAAATCGTTCGTTTAAATAAAGACAAAAGTCTCTGAGTCCCGAAATACACACTGAACCACCAACATGTCCATTATGAAATGAAAGGAATATATCTCTGCAACATGGAATGCGGTGCATCCTTTTTCTGAATTGTTCATATGTCCATTCTGAATTCCTTTACATGTGTTGTCCTACTTTTCCCCGACCAATCTGTAAAATGCATGTGAATCCTTCCTACCTTTTCTTCTATATAACTATACCACTTACCTTCTCCTCCTCAAACCAAAATTCCTCTTCTTTGGTTCTCCTGTTATTTCAACCCAAAAACATTTTTTTTCTCCTTTCTATAAACAAAAAAAACACTTCTGCTCTTGCTAAAACAATTCGCCCTCCCCAAAATAAAAGACAACAAACAAATAATATAAGCATATGTCCCCTGTAAACATATATTATCGCACCTAAACTTTATCATGCAACTGGAACCAGTTCGAATTTGGGGAGTCTTCAAGATTTAGAGCAGAGTGTGCCAGAGAGCCGGAGGGCGATGACTCCAGTGGTGTAGTCACGATTGCATGCGAAAAACGGTAGCGACAGCGTGAGCTTTTCATTGTTGAAGCTTACATGGTGGTCAGGACAAGCTGTAGCTGGAGATGGACCGAGAGCGTTCAGCTCAGGCAATGGCAGTGGTTGAAGGGGCAGATGGGTCAGTCAGCGAGGCATGGTGAATGGGCGGACTGGAGAGGTTGTTCGGGCGAGAGGAGGAGGACGGTTCGAAGTGGTCGCTGTCAGTGAAGCGAGGAGTTTTGGGATGGCCAAATTTTTTGAGAAGGTGACGAATGGTGGTGAGTGAACTTACGGTTACGGGAGTTTGGAGCTTTTGCATTTTTGTTTGATAGAATAATATACTTGAGCTTTTTTGTGGGAAGAAGTCTACAGTGTTTTCAAATAGAGGTGGGGAAGGCCTTCGGTCCACTCGCGGTGGCGCTGGAGGATGATGCTCGGTCTGTCGTTGTGTGTAGGGGAGGTTGCAGAAGTTTTGCATGGTTCTGGGTGCACCAGCATGCACGTTTGGGTAAGGTAAGCTACAGGTGAATCCTTCTTTGGAAGAAGTTAGGCATGGGGCTTGGGCACTTTCATGTAAAAAAAAATGTTAGAATGAAAGAAATGATGGGGTAGAAGGATCTGCTATAAAGCAAAGGGGACTACACTTCGATGAAGCCACAATTTCTAATTGCTGAAGGAAATAGCCGCGTGAAGAGGTGGATACGATTATCAACAACGATAATAACGGTAATTAAGGAAAATAAGAAAAGTTGGTTATAAATTAATTATTTATATTCAAGTAATAACCCGTTGGAACCATGCCTTAGTCCTACGATAACAGGAGCGCACGAAACTGAAATGGAAGAATATGGGGATAGCTTTTTGTTGGATGTGTACAGGAGAAGAGGAAAATTGGGGTAGATGGGTTGCTATGTAGTTGGCCTTGCGTGGGCTTTATGTATAAGAAAAAAAGAAGAATAAAGAAAGGCCAGGAAAAAAAATGAGAGGAGTACGGTGGGGTAATGTTATGTACAGCGGCTAAGAATACACAACATGAGGAGGATTTTCATTAGAAAAAAAGGAGAGGTGATTAAGGTGGCCCTAGCCTGATTAATTAATTTAACAGTAATTATTAATGTCATTATAATTTAAAATTTCTTTTGATTTAAAGTAAAGTTGTAATGGGTGTAACTATTGCATACGCTAACAGAATTTCAAGAAACAAGAGATGATAGGATGGAGGCGATGAAGACTACGCTGCTGGGCGAGTTTGGTTGGAATCAGATGCAATCGGTATTTCGTTTAATTTTAAATGAACAACGCTGAAATTGTCAACTAAAACAAATGGTGAGTTAACTCTCACACTTCTCTGGAATGCTATGATGTGTTAAGTTCATATAAAAATAATTTATCACTGATAATAATGATTGGATGATTGGGTGCCTTGGTTGCTTATTGGTTGTTAATGATTGATGACATTTACATTGGATGACTTGTTTAAATATTTGTTTCATACATTATCAAATATTATAATGAACGGTGATGTAGGGAAGGACAGGTTGGAGGGGTCCAACCAGACTCCTCAAATATTATATGTGTTGTTTGTTTTTATATTATTTATATATGAACTGTTTGAACCCATTGACATTGAAAACCTGTTTGGATATGGACATTGAATTAAAATTCAACATTGTTGTAATTTTAATCAATAAACAGTATTAGTTAAGAGATTGGCAGAAAAGGTCTGAAATCCACCTTTTTGTTAGAACATTGATTTGCCGTCAGGCGAACCGACGTATTTAAAGTTATAAGATTATTTTATAACTAAGCCAAAGTTTTAGATTTATATCTTCATATAAAAGGGAGATGTTTTTGAAATAAAACCGATATTTGCAAATTGGTTTTTATTAAAGAAAATTTTAAATGATCTTGTAACTATGATTGTCGTTTAGTAAGTTTTATAGGCGAATAAATCTGTAATTAACTTACCGTTTAATATTTGGATAATTATTTGTAAGAAACCGATTAAGCGATATTATTATATAAATCAAAAAGGGAAAAAGTAAGTAGAAATCAATTAAAAAGTTAACTGATGGTTTAAGGTTGACCGAATCAACTGTTTTGATTAAACGTAATTTATATTTTTGTTAACGTAATTAATTATGGTTTTCAAGAGATTAACTAGTTATTTTAATTAATGAAGAAGTAAATTACTTTTACTTCGGTAAACAATGAATTTAATTATTATTTTAATTAATAATAATCAATATGATTATTTCTTAAATGGAATTCGTTTAAAAACTGAGCTGGTAATGAAGTTAATAGGATATCCGGAAAGGTTCTGCAAAGAGAGTTTTCAAAATAAAATCCAAATGTTTCGTAAAGGTTTTTTTTGAAAAAAAGTGATCGCTTGTAATATTTTATTTAATGATTGAGTCAAGTTAAATGACCGAGACGAATTGAAATGTTGGAAGGGGAAAGTCATGGTTTTGGTAAAAGGATTGATAAATGGGTTTTTAATTCTAGAATTAGTTTATGTAATGTTAAAAGGCTTTTGGGTAAAAGATAATGAATTGTCTAATATAATTCCAATAAAAAATAGAATTTGTATAGATAAGCTTAGAGCGAAGGGTTAACATTCAGCAAAATCGTTATAATAAATTAACATTTCTTGAAATAAGGCTATGGGCTACAAAACCATAATTTAATATAAAACAGAAATTGAGATTTGAATTGATACTGTAAGAATACTGGTTTTTAAGTTACGAACTTATATCCGTTCTGAGATAAGAACGTTGTCGATCAAGGTCTAAGAGGTAAATATAATACCCCAACTTGAGTGACTTCACTATTATTGAGGAATGATATTGGTTTGTAACGGAAGGAGATGTAAAGATTTGTTGTAAAGTAATATTGCAACTTATTTACAAGTTTTTGAAATATAATTGAACCACTTGGTTTAAAAAAAACAATCTATAAATTGGCATTGTTTGGCCAAGCTAAGACCGAGATTTATATTTTGGTTTAAAATATTCTTGTTTTGAATAATAAGTGAATGGTGGTAAAATTTTCCGAATAAATGGAAATGGGTAATTTGAATTGAAAACAGAAGTAAATGGTTGAAATTAAGTTATGTATTTTCAAAAGAAAGGATATTGTAACAACCCGAAAATCTGGGCCAGTTTAAAATTTTTATTTTGGCAATTTTAGCGAATTTTGAATATTTAAAATAGATTATTTTAAATAATATTGTCGAGGAATTTATTTTGAATAGAATTCGAACGTATATATTATACGCGTCGTCGTTAGAATATAAATATTTATATATAATTATAAAAAGAATTGAAAATGGCGCGGTAGTTCGATAATTCGATTTCAAACTTCAATTGAATGTACCGGGTGCAAAACAATCCGGATTTTAGTGAAACCAAAAACATTAGGATCTAATTGATAATATCTTTCCAATGAATCCGGGAAATCGAAATTCCATAGCGGGAATCAAAAGATATGTCCAGTTGAAAATTCTGAATAGTCGCTATGGAATTCAGGCCCTTAAAAATGGACATTTTGCAAACGACCTCGGATTTCGACGAAACCAGTTTTGTTGGGTCCGTGATGTTAAGATATTGCTAGATTCCAAATTTCATAATTTTTCGAATCAATATGTGAGCGTGGCAAAGGAAGACGCGTTTGACCGGTTTCAGTTGATTTTAATCGACTGGAAAATGACCATTTTTCCAACGGTCTCAGAATTCGATGAAACTAGTTTTGTTAGGACCGTATCGTCAATACGAAGCTAGAAAATATTTTTCTGGAATTTTTCAAGTTAATATCCGACCCCGGTAAATTGAAATGCGCGTTTAAATTCAATATATAGAGTTATATGTTGATTTTAATGGAAACTGATTGTAACGATCGAATCAGCCTACGATACATATCCCATTGTGTTCGGAATGGGGGTGAAATGCTGGGGACGACAGTCGGTGGGTTTGATTCTGAGTTCGAAAGGAAAGGTTACTTTTTGAATAATAGAATAATAAAATAATTATATATTATATAAGCCCTTATTTCCTTTCCCCCTTCCCTCAGTTGACCAGTCAAAGAAAAAAAGAAAGGAAAAAAAAAAGAGGAATGCTGGAGCGAATCGCGCCCTCCCTTCGCGTCAGCCACCGTCGACCACTCCCCACCCACCGCCGTTCTTCCCCTGGCCAGCGCCCCTCCGTCGACCCTTCCCCCCCTCTCTTGCTTCCCTCTCTCCTCCTCTATTGGAAGCCGCCCTTTCCAAGACCCAACGCCCTAGCTACCCCTCCCCTTTTCGCCAGCGCCCAGATCAACACCCGCCGGCCCTTTTCTACCCGCCACCACCTCCAACAGCGAGCTCCTCCCTCCTCCAATCGAGCCACATGTCTCTAACCACTCAAAAAGAAAAAATGCAGTATGTTTTTTTTTTCCTTCTAACTTTTAATTTATTCAAAGAAAACCGATTTTTGTTAGCTTAGAAAAATATGGTTTTTATATGAGAAGGAATAAAAATGTGATCTTTTTATACGTGTAATGATGTTGCAAAGCTGTGATTTTTACATAAGTAGAGAATGTGATTTTTAGATGAGTAGCGAGAAAATATAATTTTATTAGGGTAGGAAGATAAAAATATAATTTTTATATGATCATGAGGTTAAAAATATAATTTTTATACTAGTAGCGAAGTAAAAATATGATTTTAATATTTTTAAAGTATTAAAAATATAGTCTTTACTATATAGAAGGCGTAAAAATATGATTTTTGTTTATGTAGAGAATTAAAAATATAATTTTTACATGATAGGAATATTAAAAATATCATCTTTATATGGGTAGAAAAGTAAAAATGTGATTTTTATATATTGAACTTTGAAGTAAAAATTCGATTTTTATATATTGAACTTTGAAGTAAAAATTCGATTTTTATATATTGAACTTTGAAGTAAAAATTCGATTTTTATATATTGAATAGTGAAGTAAAAATTCGATTTTTATATATTGAACTTTGAAGTAAAAATTCGATTTTTATATATTGAACTTTGAAGTAAAAATTCGATTTTTATATATTGAACTTTGAAGTAAAAATTCGATTTTTATATACTGAACTTTGAAGTAAAAATTCGATTTTTATATATTGAATAGTGAAGTAAAAATTCGATTTTTATATATTGAACTTTGAAGTAAAAATTCGATTTTTATATACTGAACTTTGAAGTAAAAATTCGATTTTTATATATTGAATAGTGAAGTAAAAATTCGTTTTTTATATACTGAACTTTGAAGTAAAAATTCGTTTTTTATATATTGAACTTTGTAGTAAAAATTCGATTTGTATATATTGAATAGCGAAGTAAAAATTTGATTTTTACTTATGTAGTGAAAGCGGACAACGAAGATGACAAAAGGGCGAGAACGAAGAAGATTTATATCAATGAAGTGCCGTGGAGCTAGGATAGCTATATGTGAGAATTTCTCACCTTTCAATTTATTTTCTAGTTATATATATATACTAGGATGCAGACGGTGCTTAGTAGCACCCGACACAATCGTCCACAGACCATGGACTTGTTTGTTTGGTTGCATAGATTAGTTATATGATTTGATTTGAATTTGGTTGTTTGGTGATTTGATTGATGTGTGAATGGCGTGGGCCTTCACTAGACCGGGGATAAGGCTAGGCCTCGTCCCGTTTCTAGTATCGTGCCGTTATGCCGCCGAAATTTTCTAAAATAAGTTAGAAAAATAAAAATATCATTTTATTGTGTAAATGAATAATAGAAATTCATGTGTTGGAATAAAAATTTTTGTCGTTAAAAATATAATTTTTAACGTGAATGTGAATAAATAAATATTCATTTACAAACCAGACGGTTTGTTTAGGTACACCTATTTGAAGGACATTGATTGGGCCGATAAATTTCACACATCGCCCAACCACACAAATAAAAATAAATGTTTGTTGATTTGAAACACCACACGGGTGTTGGGATGAAATTTGAAGTTCACTCATCCTGATTGATTAAATACGTCAATCGATTGATTGACAGGCTGTTATAAGCGTTAGATATCTATATTTGATGCTTACACAGTGTAGTGCACTTTGGTTGATGGTTGATTATTTTTCAATGCTATTATATGTGTGTAATGTATGAAAATCCATATAATTAACTTTATATGGTAATTGATTGGGCCTCATTCCAATTTGAAAAATAAAGAATATTATAAAATAAAGGTTCATGTGTTGACAGTACTCATCCATTGAGATTGGTCATGTGTTGAACGAAATATTTTGATAATAAAATTTACATCTTTATCAATATAAAATAAAAGTTCATGTGTTGACAGTACTCATCCATTGAGATTGGTCATGTGTTGAACGAAATATTTTGATAATAACAACTATTTTGAAAAAGAAATATTTGAAATAGAATATTTGAAAATAGAAATTTATGAAGCCGTGTTGATTAGATTGACGCCATTTTGACGTGATCGATATTTATATCGATTTTATTCGATTTCGAAATGAATTGAATTGAAAACGATTTCGAAATGAATTGAATTGAAAACGATTTCGAAATGAATTGAATTGAAAACGATTTCGAAATAAATTGAATTGAAAACGATTTCGAAATGAATTGAATTGAAAACGATTTCGAAATAAATTGAATTGAAAACGATTTCGAAATAAATTAAATTAAAAACGATTTCGAAATGAATTGAATTAAAAACGATTTCGAAATGAATTGAATTAAAAACGATTTCGAAATGAATTGAATTAAAAACGATTTCGAAATAAATTGAATTAAAAACGATTTCGAAATGAATTGAATTAAAAACGATTTCGAAATGAATTGAATATAAAACGATTTCGAAATGAATTGAATTGAAAGCGAATTGAAATGAATTCAAATTGAATTGAAATTTGAATTGAATAGAAATGAATTTTAAAACGAATCTATAAAGAAGAATTCAATTTTGATTTGAATTGAAAAGAAAGTTGAAATTGCTTTTGAAAACGATTTTAAAACTATTTATATAATTCGTTTTAAATAGAAATCGACGAAGTATATATTATATATATTATATATATAATATAATGGCCTGAATAGAACGCGCCGCGCCGCGGCAGTTCGCGAATTTCGACCATTTGTTTCAAATGGACATTACGGGAGATCCGACCGTCGGATTCTCCTAAAACCGGAACCGTTGGGTTCGTATCGAAAAGAGCTTTCTAACGGATATTTGAAATTTGAAATCTAACGGTTGGATTTGGAGATACGTCCAAATCAAATTGGAAAAAGGTCGCTGTAAGTGCAGTTCGATGGCCGTTGATGGAAATCGACTGTACGGGCCTTGATAAAATTATTAAAAATAGTAATAATTTGTGTAAAATCATAAGAAATGATTTGTGAAGAATTGGGTTGAAAAACTCCATATTCGAAAAGATAAAAATAGATTTTTATCGAAATGAACTAGTTTTGAACTAGAATTATAATTCTATTTATTTTTAAATAAATAAATTGAATTTGAATTGGTTTTGAAAATAACCAGAATTTCCAATGATTGCATTGTAGTGGAATTGAATCGAAATTGTCTTCGGAATATTTCGATGTTGGAATTCGTGATTATACGGATGTTGTTATGGAAATTTGAAAGATATATATTTATATCGTTATTTCCAATACGGCATTTGTTAGTCGTAGAATTCGATATTGAATATAAGCCGATATATTTTCTATTCAGAGCCTTGTATTGAATATCGAATGTGATTTGGGTTTGTCGTGAGTGGTGTCTTCACTAACACTGTTCTTGAACCCAGTTGAGAAAAGGTTAAATCTTTTTATTTAGATTTAATGAAGTGTACCAATTAAAGAATATTTAATTGGAATTGAATTGATATTGATTTTTGGATTTATCGTGGACAGTGTTTTAAATAACACTCGTTCTTTAACCCGATAATCAATGGAATGTGACTTTGGGTTTATCGTGAACTGTGTTTTAAATGACACTGATTCTTTAACCCAGTCAAAGATTAAAACTAAGTGGAGTTTTAATGAATCTTTAATTAGATTGAAAAGATCGAGAATGGAGTATCACCAGTTTTGCTCCAGGCGATAGTTAAATCTTTAATTAGATTTGAACGTGAAATGGTAATTAAATTTACCGATAACACCATGGTGTTAGATATGAAGTATAACCAGTTTTACTTCATGGGATGAATAGGTTGGGATAGGGAAATTAAAACAAATGATTACTTCGATAAGGTTCGCTAATCCCGACTAGTTTTGAATTGATATTCAAAAATAGATTAAAGAATAAATTCAAGAAATTTATCTTGGATAAAATTAATGGGAACCTTTCCCTATGAATGTGAAATCAGAAACTAACTGTCGGTTAGCTAAGCAGAATGGTTTTCTGGATATTGATCTGATGTTGGTTTCGGCCTTTGGGGTTAATATTTGGGGAATTATTCTCTTGATTAATTTACGGTTAGTGACTGATGAATTGGAATGAGGCGTATGTTGTGTTTGTGTAGCACTTATTTAAAATATACGCGAGTTATTCGGGAAGACTGGGTTTATCCCATTCTGAATAACTGATTCTACGATAAGTCGAAGATGAAGACGATGGTCGAAGACCGGAAGTCTTCACGTCGTTTGGGTGAACACTGATGATCTTGATTGGGCTGTACACCCAAGAAGATGGAAACAGTTGGCGATCGTCCAGACGTACTTGGAGATCGATGGATATGCGGGGTACTAGGTGCCTCCGGTTTCGTCCAGCCCCAGAACGGACTTGTAAATGGACTGTGTGTCTGACATTGGATTTTAGTCCGTGTGATTGATCACTATTAAATATATATCTGTTTGGCGGCGGAAAATTTATTCTCTTGCTTAACGCACTTCTCTGAGACGTACGAGCTCAGGGGTTATATACTGATGGATATCAAACACATGGAGTGAATTGCCTGTGTGGCATGCCTAAGTGGCAATTGATCGAGGCTTCTGTTGAAAAGCAAAGTCTTGTGGTGATGATCAAAGCAAGGCCTTTGTGGCGTAGCTTTGTGTAACGTTTGCTTCGCGAGTTTCACACTCGGTATGAACCAAAAACGGGAGAGGACGTCAGGGAGGGCATGCGTTTCTTTCTAGCTAGAAGTGGCGTCAGTGGTTTTACACGCCCTGACGAGTTTGACTTATGTGGTTGTTGCTGTTGCGAGGCGCCTCGGATTGATCGGTCGTTCTCGAACCGATGGAGTCATTTAGTTGGCTCATTTACGCCCCATAGGGCGGGGAAACGCATGTTCAGGGTTTAAGTTTAATCCACATCGGTGGACTGGCCCTGA
Organism: Allium sativum; assembly: GCA_030737875.1. Lineage (NCBI taxonomy): Eukaryota > Viridiplantae > Streptophyta > Magnoliopsida > Asparagales > Amaryllidaceae > Allium > Allium sativum. The sequence goes on along the minus strand of CM060921.1, from coordinate 326,375,904 downwards.
GGATCCAAGGGTCGATGCGCTCTGACCCTGAGGCTCGGGCTAGAGAGTCTCGAAGTCGGTGCGGACTATCTTTTGCCTCGGTTCATAGATGGAAATCCAGCTTCCAAATACGTGACATTTGCGGTTTTGATTGTAGAGCCTAGTATGGCGACATGATATATGGTACCCATGCCGCCTATGATTGATACTTATGATTTGAAGTTGTTTTATACACTATGCACCTATAATAGTATCAAATGATTTGTTTTAAACGTATCAAGCATTCTTTGGCTGTTATAAGGGAAAACCCTATCCCCCGGCTTGCGTTGCATTGTGTGATAGGACCTGGGTCTTATAACAGCTTCATTTTTCTTTACTTAGCATTGCTCTGTTTGTTTTTGCACTGGTATTCTTGGATGGAAACCCGTTCCGTGTTATACGGCGTGGTCCCTTGATTTACCTAACTTTAAAAATAAAGATTAACTGTTTTAGTTCTCACACCAGTCCCATGACTGACCTTGAGTTTATTGTTTTAACCTAAACTCTGGGTGCCCCTATTTTGACACGGGCAGCTAGTAGTTTTGGTTTTGCAGATTTATATTCACAGGATCCTGGTTTACAGCTGGAATGATATCCGGAAAGATTTGTATCCGTATATCTCTTCTAGTTGTGTATTGTATTATTTTCCGCTGCGATGTATTTAAATGTAATTTAAATCTCTGATATTTCTGTGTAATATTCATTTATACTCTGTATATTCTTGTAATCTGATGCATTGTTGTAATATGCAATGAAATGTTCTTTTGTATGCGTTCTGTTGTGGCTTGTTCTCGAACTATCCGACGCTTTCCTTTACGGGGAAGTTGCGGGTCGTTTCATTTTGGTATCAGAGCTTTGGTTTACAAAGCAGAGAACAAGGCACATTAGAACCGTACGAAAGAATTCATCAGATATTGGATTAGTAGTATCCAATGAGAATGACTCGTTAGAGATGGGATCAGTAGTATCCTAGGACGAGTGTGAAGAGTATATTTTTAAAATGAAAACCAATTTTGTTTTGAAAATTGAAATCAACTATTCGTATTTGATAATTTATTTATGTTGATTTTGGACAATTCAGTATATAAAGAATTTGCATATACGCCTTGCAAACGTATATTCAAAGTTTTAATATACTGGATAGATCTGGAATCACATTCTAGTCGCCCGGAGATGGTACTGATGATTGTCATGACATCATCCGTATTTATGTTCGTGTTTCGAAAATGTGATTTTCTGTATATTTCCATTAGACTGGTGTGAGAACCAAAACTTATATAGATAGATTTATTTGTTGTGATTTGGCATCAAAAACATGATTTTTGTATATATATCAAAATTATGAATTTGAAACGTTAAATCCACTAATTGATTGATGTTTGTGTTGTTTGTTTAAATTGTATGATAATTTTGAACCATTTTGCCAAATTGAACCAAATATTGAGTTATATTGAAAATTGGTCGCATTTGCTTGCATATACATATACTTACGTTGAACAGGTCATAGCAAGGAGGCTAGAGCAGAGAATAAAATTTGTTTGCCCGACAAATAGGTACATGTTTACTACATAATTTACTGTTTTGTTTGGGTGATGATGATTTTATGAGCCTATTGGCTAGCCGCTTGGCTTTTTCTTTTTCTTTTTGAGATCTGAAGGACCGGGGAAGCTATTTGAAATTCCCCGATGCTCCCGGTGCAGGGGAGGTTATGGCGAAATTTTTCGAAAATTTAGGGTGTTAGCCAAATTTTTGAAAATTCTCAGAAACTGAAAAGTTGGAGAATGGAAGCCAGATCGAACGTAGAGTTGATTAATCAAACCACTTTCGACTTTGTTCCTATTCTGGGACGAAAAGTTTTAAGTGGGGGAGATTGTAACAACCCGAAAATCTGGGCCAGTTTAAAATTTTTATTTTGGCAATTTTAGCGAATTTTGAATATTTAAAATAGATTATTTTAAATAATATTGTCGAGGAATTTATTTTGAATAGAATTCGAACGTATATATTATACGCGTCGTCGTTAGAATATAAATATTTATATGTAATTATAAAAGGAATTGAAAATGGCGCGGTAGTTCGATAATTCGATTTCAAACTTCAATTGAATGTACCGGGTGCAAAACAATCCGGATTTTAGTGAAACCAAAAACATTAGGATCTAATTGATAATATCTTTCCAACGAATCCGGGAAATCGAAATTCCATAGCGGGAATCAAAAGATATGTCCAGTTGAAAATTCTGAATAGTCGCTATGGAATTCAGGCCCTTAAAAATGGACATTTTGCAAACGACCTCGGATTTCGACGAAACAAGTTTTGTTGGGTCCGTGATGTTAAGATATTGCTAGATTCCAAATTTCATAATTTTTCGAATCAATATGTGAGCGTGGCAAAGGAAGACGCGTTTGACCGGTTTCAGTTGATTTTAATCGACTGGAAAATGACCATTTTTCCAACGGTCTCAGAATTCGATGAAACTAGTTTTGTTAGGACCGTATCGTCAATACGAAGCTAGAAAATATTTTTCCGGAATTTTTCAAGTTAATATCTGACCCCGGTAAATTGAAATGCGCGTTTAAATTCAATATATAGAGTTATATGTTGATTTTAACGGAAACTGATTGTAACGATCGAATCAGCCTACGATACATATCCCATTGTGTTCGGAATGGGGGTGAAACGCTGGGGACGACAGTCGGTGGGTTTGATTCTGAGTTCGAAAGGAAAGGTTACTTTTTGAATAATAGAATAATAAAATAATTATATATTATATAAGCCCTTATTTCCTTTCCCCCTTCCCTCAGTTGACCAGTCAAAGAAAAAAAGAAAGGAAAAAAAAAAGAGGAATGCTGGAGTGAATCGCGCCCTCCCTTCGCGTCAGCCACCGTCGACCACTCCCCACCCACCGCCGTTCTTCCCCTGGCCAGCGCCCCTCCGTCGACCCTTCCCCTCCTCTCTTGCTTCCCTCTCTCCTCCTCTATTGGAAGCCGCCCTTTCCAAGACCCAACGCCCTAGCTACCCCTCCCCTTTTCGCAAGCGCCCAGATCAACACCCGCCGGCCCTTTTCTACCCTCCACCACCTCCAACAGCGAGCTCCTCCCTCCTCCAATCGAGCCACATGTCTCCAACCACTCAAAAAGAAAAAATGCAGTAAGTTTTTTTTTTCCTTCTAACTTTTAATTTATTCAAAGAAAACCGATTTTTGTTAGCTTAGAAAAATATGGTTTTTATATGAGAAGGAATAAAAATGTGATCTTTTTATACGTGTAATGATGTTGCAAAGCTGTGATTTTTACATAAGTAGAGAATGTGATTTTTAGATGAGTAGCGAGAAAATATAATTTTATTAGGGTAGGAAGATAAAAATATAATTTTTATATGATCATGAGGTTAAAAATATAATTTTTATACTAGTAGCGAAGTAAAAATATGATTTTTATATTTTTAAAGTATTAAAAATATAGTCTTTACTATATAGAAGGCGTAAAAATATGATTTTTGTTTATGTAGAGAATTAAAAATATAATTTTTACATGATAGGAATATTAAAAATATCATCTTTATATGGGTAGAAAAGTAAAAATGTGATTTTTAAATATTGAACTTTGAAGTAAAAATTCGATTTTTATATATTGAACTTTGAAGTAAAAATTCGATTTTTATATATTGAACTTTGAAGTAAAAATTCGATTTTTATATATTGAATAGTGAAGTAAAAAGTCGATTTTTATATATTGAACTTTGAAGTAAAAATTCGATTTTTATATATTGAACTTTGAAGTAAAAATTCGATTTTTATATATTGAACTTTGAAGTAAAAATTCGATTTTTATATACTGAATTTTTATATACTGAACTTTGAAGTAAAAATTCGATTTTTATATATTGAATAGTGAAGTAAAAATTCGATTTTTATATATTGAACTTTGAAGTAAAAATTTGATTTTTATATACTGAACTTTGAAGTAAAAATTCGATTTTTATATATTGAATAGTGAAGTAAAAATTCGTTTTTTATATACTGAACTTTGAAGTAAAAATTCGTTTTTTATATATTGAACTTTGAAGTAAAAATTCGATTTGTATATATTGAATAGCGAAGTAAAAATTCGATTTTTACTTATGTAGTGAAAGCGGACAACGAAGATGACAAAAGGGCGAGAACGAAGAAGATTTATATCAATGAAGTGTCGTGGAGCTAGGATAGCTATATGTGAGAATTTCTCACCTTTCAATTTATTTTCTAGTTATATATATATATATATATATACTAGGATGCAGACGGTGCTTAGTAGCACCTGACACAATCGTCCACAGACCATGGACTTGTTTGTTTGGTTGCATAGATTAGTTATATGATTTGATTTGAATTTGGTTGTTTGGTGATTTGATTGATGTGTGAATGGCGTGGGCCTTCACTAGACCGGGGATAAGGCTAGGCCTCGTCCCGTTTCTAGTATCGTGCCGTTATGCCGCCGAAATTTTCTAAAATAAGTTAGAAAAATAAAAATATCATTTTATTATGTAAATGAATAATAGAAATTCATGTGTTGGAATAAAATGTTTTGTCGTTAAAAATATAATTTTTAACGTGAATGTGAATAAATAAATATTCATTTACAAACCAGACGGTTTGTTTAGGTACACCTATTTGAAGGACATTGATTGGGCCGATAAATTTCACACATCGCCCAACCACACAAATAAAAATAAATGTTTGTTGATTTGAAACACCACACGGGTGTTGGGATGAAATTTGAAGTTCACTCATCCTGATTGATTAAATACGTCAATCGATTGATTGACAGGCTGTTATAAGCGTTAGATATCTATATTTGATGCTTACACAGTGTAGTGCACTTTGGTTGATGGTTGATTATTTTTCAATGCTATTATATGTGTGTAATGTATGAAAATCCATATAATTAACTTTATATGGTAATTGATTGGGCCTCATTCCAATTTGAAAAATAAAGAATATTATAAAATAAAGGTTCATGTGTTGACAGTACTCATCCATTGAGATTGGTCATGTGTTGAACGAAATATTTTGATAATAAAATTTACATCTTTATCAATATAAAATAAAAGTTCATGTGTTGACAGTACTCATCCATTGAGATTGGTCATGTGTTGAACGAAATATTTTGATAATAACAACTATTTTGAAAAAGAAATATTTGAAATAGAATATTTGAAAATAGAAATTTATGAAGCCGTGTTGATTAGATTGACGCCATTTTGACGTGATCGATATTTATATCGATTTTATTCGATTTCGAAATGAATTGAATTGAAAACGATTTCGAAATGAATTGAATTGAAAACGATTTCGAAATGAATTGAATTGAAAACGATTTCGAAATAAATTGAATTGAAAACGATTTCGAAATGAATTGAATTGAAAACGATTTCGAAATAAATTGAATTGAAAACGATTTCGAAATAAATTAAATTAAAAACGATTTCGAAATGAATTGAATTAAAAACGATTTCGAAATGAATTGAATTAAAAACGATTTCGAAATGAATTGAATTAAAAACGATTTCGAAATAAATTGAATTAAAAACGATTTCGAAATGAATTGAATTAAAAACGATTTCGAAATGAATTGAATATAAAACGATTTCGAAATGAATTGAATTGAAAGCGAATTGAAATGAATTCAAATTGAATTGAAATTTGAATTGAATAGAAATGAATTTTAAAACGAATCTATAAAGAAGAATTCAATTTTGATTTGAATTGAAAAGAAAGTTGAAATTGCTTTTGAAAACGATTTTAAAACTATTTATATAATTCGTTTTAAATAGAAATCGACGAAGTATATATTATATATATTATATATATAATATAATGGCCTGAATAGAACGCGCCGCGCCGCGGCAGTTCGCGAATTTCGACCATTTATTTCAAATGGACATTACGGGAGATCCGACCGTCGGATTCTCCTAAAACCGGAACCGTTGGGTTCGTATCGAAAAGAGCTTTCTAACGGATATTTGAAAATTGAAATCTAACGTTTGGATTTGGAGATACGTCCAAATCAAATTGGAAAAAGGTCGCTGTAAGTGCAGTTCGATGGCCGTTGATGGAAATCGACTGTACGGGCCTTGATAAAATTATTAAAAATAGTAATAATTTGTGTAAAATCATAAGAAATGATTTGTGAAGAATTGGGTTGAAAAACTCCATATTCGAAAAGATAAAAATAGATTTTTATCGAAATGAACTAGTTTTGAACTAGAATTATAATTCTATTTATTTTTAAATAAATAAATTGAATTTGAAATGGTTTTGAAAATAACCAGAATATCCAATGATTGCATTGGAGTGGAATTGAATCGAAATTGTCTTCGGAATATTTCGATGTTGGAATTCGTGATTATACGGATGTTGTTATGGAAATTTGAAAGATATATATTTATATCGTTATTTCCAATACGGCATTTGTTAGTCGTAGAATTCGATATTGAATATAAGCTGATATATTTTCTATTCAGAGCCTTGTATTGAATATCGAATGTGATTTGGGTTTGTCGTGAGTGGTGTCTTCACTAACACTGTTCTTGAACCCAGTTGAGAAAAGGTTAAATCTTTTTATTTAGATTTAATGAAGTGTACCAATTAAAGAATATTTAATTGGAATTGAATTGATATTGATTTTTGGATTTATCGTGGACAGTGTTTTAAATAACACTCGTTCTTTAACCCGATAATCAATGGAATGTGACTTTGGGTTTATCGTGAACTGTGTTTTAAATGACACTGATTCTTTAACCCAGTCAAAGATTAAAACTAAGTGGAGTTTTAATGAATCTTTAATTAGATTGAAAAGATCGAGAATGGAGTATCACCAGTTTTGCTCCAGGCGATAGTTAAATCTTTAATTAGATTTGAACGTGAAATGGTAATTAAATTTACCGATAACACCATGGTGTTAGATATGAAGTATAACCAGTTTTACTTCATGGGATGAATAGGTTGGGATAGGGAAATTAAAACAAATGATTACTTCGATAAGGTTCGCTAATCCCGACTAGTTTTGAATTGATATTCAAAAATAGATTAAAGAATAAATTCAAGAAATTTATCTTGGATAAAATTAATGGGAACCTTTCCCTATGAATGTGAAATCAGAAACTAACTGTCGGTTAGCTAAGCAGAATGGTTTTCTGGATATTGATCTGATGTTGGTTTCGGCCTTCGGGGTTAATATTTGGGGAATTATTCTCTTGATTAATTTACGGTTAGTGACTGATGAATTGGAATGAGGCGTATGTTGTGTTTGTGTAGCACTTATTTAAAATATACGCGAGTTATTCGGGAAGACCGGGTTTATCCCATTCTGAATAACCGATACGACGATAAGTCGAAGATGAAGACGATGGTCGAAGACCGGAAGTCTTCACGTCGTTTGGGTGATTACTGATGATCTTGATTGGGCTGTACACCCAAGAAGATGGAAACAGTTGGCGATCGTCCAGACGTACTTGGAGATCGATGGATATGCGGGGTACTAGGTGCCTCCGGTTTCGTCCAGCCCCAGAACGGACTTGTAAATGGACTGTGTGTCTGACATTGGATTTTAGTCCGTGTGATTGATCACTATTAAATATATATCTGTTTGGCGGCGGAAAATTTATTCTCTTGCTTAACGCCCTTCTCTGAGACGTACGAGCTCAGGGGTTATATATTGATGGATATCAAACACATGGAGTGAATTGCCTGTGTGGCATGCCTAAGTGGCAATTGATCGAGGCTTCTGTTGAAAAGCAAAGTCTTGTGGTGATGATTAAAGCAAGGCCTTTGTGGCGTAGCTTTGTGTAACGTTTGCTTCGCGAGTTTCACACCCGGTATGAACCAAAAACGGGAGAGGACGTCAGGGAGGGCATGCGTTTCTTTCTAGCTAGAAGTGGCGTCAGTGGTTTTACATGCCCTGACGAGTTTGACTTATGTGGTTGTTGCTGTTGCGAGGCGCCTCGGATTGATCGGTCATTCTCGAACCGATGGAGTCATTTAGTTGGCTCATTTACGCCCCATAGGGCGGGGAAACGCATGTTCAGGGTTTAAGTTTAATCCACATCGGTGGACTGGCCCTGAGGATCCAAGGGTCGATGCGCTCTGACCCTGAGGCTCGGGCTAGAGAGTCTCGAAGTCGGTGAGGACTATCTTTTGCCTCGGTTCATAGATGGAAATCCAGCTTCCAAATACGTGACATTTACGGTTTTGATTGTAGAGCCTAGTATGGCGACATGATATATGGTACCCATGCCGCCTATGATTGATACTTATGATTTGAAGTTGTTTTATACACTATGCACCTATAATAGTATCAAATGATTTGTTTTAAACGTATCAAGCATTCTTTGGCTGTTATAAGGGAAAACCCTATCCCCCGGCTTGCGTTGCATTGTGTGATAGGACCTGGGTCTTATAACAGCTTCATTTTTCTTTACTTAGCATTGCGCTATTTGTTTTTGCACTGGTATTCTTGGGAGGAAACCCGTTCCGTGTTATACGGCGTGGTCCCTTGATTTACCTAACTTTAAAAATAAAGATTAACTGTTTTAGTTCTCACACCAGTCCCATGACTGACCTTGAGTTTATTGTTTTAACCTAAACTCTGGGTGCCCCTATTTTGACACGGGCAGCTAGTAGTTTTGGTTTTGCAGATTTATATTCACAGGATCCTGGTTTACAGCTGGAATGATATCCGGAAAGCTTTGTATCCGTATATCTCTTCTAGTTGTGTATTGTATTATTTTCCGTTGCGATGTATTTAAATGTAATTTAAATCTCTGATATTTCTGTGTAATATTCATTTATACTCTGTATATTCTTGTAATCTGATGCATTGTTGTAATATGCAATGAAATGTTCTTTTGTATGCGTTCTGTTGTGGCTTGTTCTCGAACTATTCGACGCTTTCCTTTACGGGGAAGTTGCGGGTCGTTTCAATAGAAATGGGTTGTGAAATTATATTTCAAATTAGAGAAATATAGTGAAGGGTTTTGATAGATACAATTGTTTTACGAGATGAGTTATGGTAAATGTTTCCCAAGTAGTGAAAATGGAAGTGTTGATGAATATAGAGAAGATGGTTAAGAATCGATGAAAAGTTTCGAATAAATGATTTAAACGAAAAGACCTGAGCTGCCAATAATACTTGATCGTGCTGTTTACTAATTTGATTGGATGATTGTTTGTTGAAGTTGATAGTTAAAAACACCAACTATTAATAAAATATTATTGGACCTTTTTGACGTGTTGTTTCAAAGAGACCGGGATGGGAACTAGACCCAAAACCACTTCGAATCAACGTTGCGCTCGAAGCAGGAAATGAAGATGGAGAAATTGAAGACCATACATTTTCATAAAAAGGAAGAAACACTTATAATCTCTGACTTGCAACCAGAGATACACTGCGGTTCTGTCATTGTTGAAATCTATGGAGTGCAATGACTACTCGCTACTGATCTGTAGGGTGATTTCTTGGATGCGGTAGGAGGGTGCCTTCAGTTCGTCCTGTTCCTGGATGGCTTGTATGGATGAGCGTCTGACAGAGTATTTCATGAGGGTCATGTACACTGATTTTCACAAATATACCAAGTTTGGTGGTGGAGAAATTCTCTTGCTTAACACCCAGAGTGTATTTGTAGACGTCAATTAGTGATTTGACGGATCTGACAATGTGGCATTCAAAGATATAAGATGTTTCCTGAAGGTAAAACGTGACCTCAAGCCTCATAACCGGGAAATGACAAAAATCGGGCAGGCAGCATGGCTAAGTGGGTCATACCCAAGCAGGGTGTATTATCACCAATCTAGAGAAATTCCTTATTTGTTCTTCTTTCGATTCTGTATCTCCGCGGATGGACAGTGGGCCCATAAAACTGTCGGGTGATAATACATTCGCTACACTCAAGCTAAATGAGTGTGCGGTCATGTGTGGCCGGGTTGCAAGACGTTCTTGTTGAACCCCATTGTATCCCCCCTAGAGTACACTGATCGAATGGTGATCCCATACCTTGTCATAGTTGGAATCCAATCTCTAATAAGTGCCTTGCGGTTTTTGATTATATACTATGTGTGTGGAGCGTGAGATGCAAGCGTTCTGCTATTTGGTTATTTATTTGTGGTTTGATAGACACTATTATAATATCACTGAATTTTGATATATCAGAAATGTTTTGGGTTATAGTAAGGTAAAAACCGTCCGTGTTTATGTATGGGCTGGTCTTACTATTATCCTTTCTTTCAAAAAGGGTTTTTTAAAGTTAAACAAATTGGTTGTTGTATGAATTTACAACTGAAAGTATTCCAGACTGATCCGGGTGAATTTTTCTTTGCTTCAAATATGCTTGGGTCAGAGCGAGCATATTTCCAGGTCAGGTATCACTTGGAACTTCAGAAGAGGAGCCGGAGTTGAGACATATATCTATATTTACTAGTATTATATTATTCCGTTGTGTGTTGTATTGGGATGTATGTATACTCTGATGTTGTGATATACAGTTTTCTTTTTGTATAAAGTAATTGGTATTATATTTTGTCCATTCCGCTGGGAGACTCTAATCTTCGTTTTCTTCTATTCAAATATTTCTTTCTTTCCTCACCATCTAATTTATTTCTCTTAACTATCTTCTTTTTGTGCAATTTGGGTTGACATGAGTTGTTAGATGTTGGCTCAAACTGTACGGAAAAAGTGGGTCGTTACATAGTTTCTAATATCATATTAAATTTTCAAACCAAACAAATGAGAGGAAACAAGAGAAACATTTGTTATTAATTCAACCATAAGAAAACTCAGGCTAGAAAATAAGATTGAAAAATATATTACCTGCATATATTTATTAGTTGATTGAAGTTTGTAATGCACTTTGCTTTAATCTCCTTCGTTTCCTTTTTTTCACAGTGGATTAAGAAAATATAATATAACAACACTTTTTCTCATAAAAGAGTAATATATATATACACACACACACATACACACACACACACACACACACACATATATATATATATATATATATATATATATATATATATATGCTTATACATATATACAAACATACATAATCATGGTACAATACATAAATCAACCTGGACATCCATAATAATATGTCCCCACAAATGTTGATACATACAATACATAACATAGCAAAAACACATCATCAATCATCATAGCACAATGGAAATATATATAGTACATGAAATACGAGAATACGAGCTCCTCTCCTAAGCTCCAAGCAAATCCAAAACTAATCTGAAAAATATACTCGGTCAATGATAAAAAACATTCTCCAAAGATGGAGAGGAAAATGGCAAGGCCAAGTCAGATGGGAAAAGGACTAGGAAACCCTCATGAGCACTTATCTACAAAACTCCTAAATTCCATAGAGCGAAAGCTCACATCCAAATAGCAAGGCGAACCAAACTGCATACCCAATCTAGCATCCGAAAAGAAAAAACCGTCCCGACGAAACCACCTAAATGCCTCTAAGCAAAGTTTTAAACCAAACTCCACTACAAGATCGCAAATCCAGTGGACACGAAAAAAAAACTTAACCCACGTCCGCATGAGGCATAGGGCCAAGATAGATGCTGAAATATCCGATAAGGGAAGAAGACGAGCCAAGCACGAGCCCCGAGAATGGTCTACCTTTGAACACGAGGGCGATGTCGTATGTCATGGATCTGATAATCTTGTCATATCTGTTGGGAGAACCGTAAAAGATCGCCTTGTTTATGGCACGCCAAATACTCCAACAAATATAACATAGAATGATACGATGTAGAATCACGCAGATCTGCCTGCTTGATCCTCTGATCCACCACTGTTGGAGTTTGGAGGGAAGGGACTAGGGAGAGGGAGAAAGACCAATCAAGTTACCAAAGTGTGACCAAACCTCCCTGGTCGACTCATGAAGAACATGCTAAGAAGGGGTTTTTTGGGAACACATCCCTACGTACAACAAAGACACTGGGAGGCTAAAGAGATGCCCAGCCGCTTGATATTACAGTCTAATGGTCACGCATCGTGAAGGACTTTTCACATAAGAATGTAACCCTATCTTCAAGCTCATCTGGAATAGACGTATTGCACTTAAGCTTTATATTTTATATGTGGAAGTGGAATGAAATGAAAAAAGAATGTAGTTAGTTTATCCTAATGGATTATAACGACCCAGTTTTTAGACTAATTTTATAATCATTAATGTATAGATTATACTAATAATTTATTTAAACTTAAATTAAACAAGATTTACATATCTAGTAAATATCAGAACAAGTCCAAATAAATATATTTGGTTATGGTTTATAATTCGGTAACCAATGGATACAGGCATATAAAAATAAGTAACTATAATTCGTTCAAAACTCAGGTGAATACAAAGTTACTTAAGTAAGAAACAAATAGAAAATTTGATTACTTCATATAGAAAAGAACACAAATATTTGATTATTAATGCAAGCTATTTGTTTTATTTGATAAGGTTACTAAGATAAAATTTCATTCGAATTAGAATAATTTTTATTCTAAAAATTATGAGTGTATATTCTAACGTGTTTAATGCTTTAACATGTTTGTTTACGTTTAACTTGCTTTCGTCTTATGAAGACATAAAGTACCCAAATAAATAATGAAATATACATAAAGTAAAATTAAATTTTTGCTTCATATATAAATATATGTAAGGGCATAAATCCACATTCATAGGAAAGTGTGTTACTACAAGTATATTAATAGCCTAGGCCGACAAATAGAAAAGATAGAATAGAAGCATGAGAAAATCTTGGCTACTTAATACATAAGGATGTGCATTTTTATATGATAAGAAAGGGCCTGATTTACTTTGATGCTAAGTTGATTTGTAGATATATTGAGTACAAGCCTATGATTGTGCAGCTATGAAATAAGGGATGGTTGTTTTTCTTAAAGTCTAAGGATGAAGCACTAAAATATGGAGTACAATACATATCCATGACAATACAAGTAGGAACATGGCCTTATCATATTACTTAAAGACAAAGTTTGCATAAAAATTGAAGAATATTTTACATTACGTAGGCTTCTGCGACAAAACATCACCTCATTTTAGAGCTGCAGCACATCAACTTTGAGATAACTCATACATCTACACAATAGCCTAGTTCTAGAACCCTTTTAACATATGACCTTGAGACATTGGTGTATCTCATCACGACTGACCTTGCATGTGCACATTAGATGGATAGTGACTTAGCAGCAACTCCTTTTCCAGTGGTTAATTCAACAAATCACTTCACTATTAAGGCTGCAAGCTATCCCCTTTCTACCTCAATAGCTAGCTGACTTATGTCCAGTTTTCATCTATAAATACCCATGAAAAACCCACATGAATACACACACACTAAGGAACTTAAAAACCAATACAAACAATGAGAAAACTAGAAAGAATAATGGCAGAAGCAAATCTGAGGTGGAGGGTAAAAACAGAGAACATAAGCTGGGCACAAAAGCAAGAGCACTGAACAAATATTAGCAGCAGTAAATATAATGGTGAGTTAACATCTCAAACCTCTCTATTGTTTTATATTAATCTATGAGGATTCAAACTATATATGTTGGTATGTTCCCAACGTGTTAAATGCAAATTGAAAAGTTGTTTAAGGGTAGTTAGCATGAGACAAAGAATTTGAAAATCTAAGAAATAGAATTAAAAACACAGTGAGAAATTCTGTGAATTCCATAATCCCCGTTTTAAAATCTAATTCAAAGATGCATGTATATTTGATTCATACAGATGTTATTGATTGCTTATCATCATATGTATATATGTTATTCTAGCTTGATTTAATCACTGTGACCAATATGGGAACTGTTTATGCATTTTACAACAATGATGTAAATAGTACAGAAATAAAATAATTGGTATGTCAAGTTCTTCTAGACCCTTGGGAAAAATCTCATTTGTTTCCTTTTCTTTTGTTTTTGTTTTGTAAAGGCCTGTTAACCCACAACATGTTTGAATGGTTCATATTGCTTTGGGTGCACCTTTTAAATTATAATCCCATTTAAAGAACATCGTAAGTTTTCAGCTTCATTGACAATTATTTGTGCTAAATTCGTGTAACTTGTGCATGCTATTTGCATTCATGTTGGGTTGGTTGATATGTTTTCTTCTTTGAAGCCTTTTAGTTAATTGAAGTCTATGCAATGTTTTACTGTGGGAATATATTTATCCCCACTAATTCAAAAATCCTTAATTCAAGTTCTAGTATGAATTAAGGGTGGGTTTTAAAATGAAAGTGGTTCAAAAATGTATTAAGTATATTTTAAAATTTTAACTAAAATTATAATTTTTAGTGACTGACGTTGTGTGAACTTCCGAGATAATCAGAACCTGCAGTTGGATTAAAATCCAGCGATGACGATGTTAAATGGCCACGGCGTTGGCACTATAGAGGTGTAGTAGGTCAGGGGTGACAAGAAAAATATAAGTTAAATTTTTAAATAAGCGATTTAAGGGATTTTGATTGGGTTGACTACTGTTTTTGGGAAGGCGCGCATTGTGATGAACTGCACCATGGAGGGTGGACTGAGTGTGATAAAGTTTGGGGAAGAGGTCCGACTAAGGGTTGCTATCATTATGGTGAAGTTTGGTGACTACCGATGGATCACGGTGGCAACGCGAGGAGTTTTCATGGTGATGGATTGACTTGTACGCTTATGTTGAAGCATGAAAATGGGGTACAGCAAAAGGTTGAAATTTTCGATGATCAAGATGGGTTTAGGTGATGGAGAAACGTTTGCGGTGATGATCGGCACCAAGTTGTGGTCGAGGAGAGGACTATGCATGTGCACAAGTGCGCGCAGTGCACAGGAAAGTGATGTAAGAAAGGATACAGTAGAGAAAAAAGGGGCAGCTGACTATTATTAATGTAATCTGTTAGTTAACGAAACAAACTACCTGAAAGAATTAATCCTTGAAACTAAACAAATTAGGAGAAGGCAGGACTAATACTGAAAATAGTAATACTAAAGAAGGTTAAAAACATGAGTGTTCAGTTAAGAACACCATGAGAATGAACTGTCAATGGACAGGAAAACAACTATTTAGAATGATGATTCCATAGGATATCAATTTCAATGATAGTGTGACTAATCATGTTATCAATAAAGTTCATAATATGTTCAGGTATCATGTAAAGGAGGCCACTGACTATTTGAATTCTATTCAAGAATTGCTATGTGAGTTTTTAACTATCCAAGGATTGAGTGTTTCGCTGAGTGGTAACTAATTGACTTCTGATCCGAAACAAGTTAATTAGTGAGGTGGAATGTTAGGACCAGAGTCAACTCAACAATTGTTCAAGAGGCAGCTGTTGGTAGTGGCATTTCATCGAACACCATGGCTGAAGACACAAACATCATTGTAATTATGAATTCTATTGAAAGGGCTAAAGATGGACAAAGCAGAGTGATGACGAATGATGCTAACACATTACTGTAGGATCAGAAATATTTTAATGGAGGAATTAATGGCAAATTGCATGAGCGTGGGTATGCCACTGATAGACACAAACCAATATAATGTGCCAAATTGTAATAAAGCAAATTATATAGGATATTACCTGGGCTTTTGAATGTTAAGTGATGTAATATTAGGCCTGGCCCAACTTTTGATTAATAGTATATAAATAAGCCCAGGGTAACCCGTGTATGGGCATGTTTTTGATGAAGAAAGAATTTTCTCTGCTTTTTCTTAATAACTCTCATGGGTAATCTCTCTTCTTCCTGACCTTCTATGCACCCATATTCTTTCTGATCAACTTCTATCTACTTAATACTTCAGATCCTCCACTCAATTCCCATTCTTCCTAATATAATTCATCTTCTTCCAATCTGTCACTTCAAAATTCTTCATAATTACTTCCTACAACCTGCAAAAACAATTCTGATTGTTAACCAGATCAATGTCGAAGAAAACAGATCATAACAAATTGGTATCAGAGCAGATCAATCCTGAGGCTCAACTCGATGCTTCTGATGAAGAAAATCTTGATGAATCAGCAGTTAACACATCTGATGAATCCAGACAGGAGCAGATTAATGGAAAAACTGTTGTTCATATTAGAGAATTACAAGAAGCATGCTAGAATAAACAAGAAAGCACTCAAGAAATTAACAACAAGATGGATAACATTAATGGAGCCATCCAGAGTCTTGTCCGAGACATGAAAGAACTCAAGAATCAAAATCGAAGTCCTTACATGCCTCCTTCTCAAAGAAATTCTAGGAACTCTGCAGACATTCTTACAAGCTTGCAAAATCAATTAGCCTCAAGCAGTTCTATAATCCCAAAACTCCTGCAAAACACCGTGACCAAACTGGATTTCCCTAAGTATGATGGTGAGGGTAATGTAATTGACTGGATCAACAGTGTAGAACAACTCTTTCAATATCATAACACCCCTGAAAACGAGTGGGTTCCTACATGCTCTTTCCATCTTAAGGGAGAGGCACATCTATGGTATGATTGGCTCATTAAGAAGGTAAAGAATTATGATCAATGGACCATATTTAAAGAAGAAATGATAGTTAGATTTGCAAGTGAAGATTTACAGAGGCTTTATGGAGCAATATCAAATATTAAGCAAACAACTACACTACGTGCTTACCTCACTAAGTTTAAAGAATTACAAGGTTTATGTGAAGCCTTGCCTGATCAGTTTTTACTGGAAAAATTTATTGATGGTCTTAAGAAGGAAATTCGTTATGATGTTATAGCATTACACCCAGTGGACTACAGAGAAGCAGTGAGTTTGGCCAAGGTTTTTGAATGCAAGAAGAAGGGTAAAACAACTTTGACAACCAGAAACCGGCCATAAATCAAATTCAACAAAGAAAGACTCACTGACAAGGAAGGAACACTGCAGTTAAGGTTAAAGGTTTATCTCCTCAAGAAATCATTGACCAAAAAAAAGAATCTCTGTTTTGGGTGTAATGAGAAATGGCACCCTAGTCACGTTTGCAAAACAAAGCAAGTCTACGTCGTTGAAGGCATCATGCCACTAGATGATATGAATGGCCTGTTCAATAGAGAAGAAGAACTCATTACTAGTGAAGAGCAAGACAATGAGGAACAAAACACAGCAGATGCAAATAAAGAAGAGACTTATGCTATTACTCTTAATGCAATGTGCAATATTCCTACATTACACACCATCGGAGTTCAAGGTTACATCAATGGAAAGCTTATTACTGTACTCATAGACTCTGGATCCACACATAGCTTCATTAATTCAGAACTATCAAAAAAATTAAAGCTAACTGTGCAAGAAACATTACCTTATGCAGTTCAGATTGCCAATGGAGAGAAGATCTAGGGTCAAGGAATTTGCAAGAATGTCATCTTTAAACGTCAAGGTTGTACACTACCACAAGACCTGCGGATGATTCCACTGGAAGGATGCCAGGTACTGTTAGGAGCATAGTGGATGAAGGATCTTAGGGAAATGAAACGATCCAAACTCACCCGTAAGGGAAATCTCGGATTGAGTTGAGAACACGACAAATCAGAACACAAACAATAGAACATTTCATTGCTTATTAAAACAATTACATTAGAGTACATGAAAATAACAGAGTATGAATAAATAATATACATCAGAAAAATACCAGAGAATAAAATTACATTACATAGCAGTAGAAAAATAATACATAACACAACTGAAAGAGATAGACGGATACAAAGCTTTCCGAATATAGCTCCAGCTGTATACCAGAATCCTGTAAAATAGAAATCTGCAAAAACCAAAACTACTGATGGCCCGTGTGGAAAATATGGGCACCTAGAGTTTAGTTTAAAACAGTAAACTCCGGGTCAGTCATGGGACTGGTGTGAGAACTAGAACAGTTATTTAAAACTTTACTTTAAAACAGAGTAAATCAAGGGACCACGCTGTATAACACGGAACGGGTTTTCTCCCAAGTATACCTGTGGATAAAACAAACAATGCAATGCTTTTTTTTTTGGAAAAATGAAGCTATTATAAGACTCAGGTCACATCACACAATGCAACGCAAGCCAAAGGATAGAGTTTTACCTTATAATAGCCAAACATTCTTGGTACGTTTTAAAACAAATCATTTTGATATTACTATAAGTGTATAGTGTCAAACAACTTCATATATAAATGTATCAATCATAGACGGCATAGTACCCCATCCTACTATGTCGCCATACTAGTTCTGCAATTAAAACTGAAATGTCACGTATTGGAAATTGGATTCCATTTATGAGTCGAGGCAAGGGATGTACTCCTCGCCTGCTTCGAGACACTCTAGCAAATGCCTTGGGATTCCCCGCGGTTAACCCTTGGATTGTCCAAGGCCGATCCTCTCTTACGTTTGAGGATTAGCAATTCCTGAACACATGTTTCCCGGTCCTATCGGACCTATCACTTGGCCACTAGGGACAAATATCTGAGGCGCCTTGTATCCCATCATCCACACAGGTAAAAATAAATAAATGTATGGGCTCCATACCATGACACCACCCATAGCTAGAAAGAAACGTCGTGCATTCCTTGGGTCCCTTATCCCGTTTTTGACTCATACCGGGTGTGAGGCTCGCGAATTAACGCTATACACAAAGCTATGCTATTTAAAGCGGTGTTTTGATCATTAACCATAAGAATCTGCTTTTCAACAGAAGCCTTGATCACTGCATCTCTGCATGCCACACTGATAATTCACGCCATGCAACTGATGTCTATCGATATATAACCTCTAAGCTCGTACGTCTCAGAGAAGTGTATTAAGCAAGAGAATAAATTCTCCGCCACCAAACAAATATATATTTAATAGTAATAATATAACATAGAATAAAATCCAATGTCAGACACACATCCATTTACAAGTCCGTTCCGGGTCTGAACGAAACCGGAGGCACCTTATTCCTTGTCCCATATGCCCAATATAGGAGAGAGGCCCTCGCATATCCGATCGATCTCGGAGTACGTCTGGACGATCACCACTTATTACCTTGTCTTGGGTATACAGCCCAATCTAGACATCAATAATCATCCAAACTATGTGAAGAACTCCGTTCTTCAACCACCATCTTCATCGTTGACTTTTAGTCGTCATATCGGTTATTCAGAATGGGATAAATCCGGTCTTTTCGAATAACCCATGTATTTTATAATCAATAATCAAGTG
Source organism: Allium sativum (assembly GCA_030737875.1). Classification (NCBI taxonomy): domain Eukaryota; kingdom Viridiplantae; phylum Streptophyta; class Magnoliopsida; order Asparagales; family Amaryllidaceae; genus Allium; species Allium sativum. The sequence goes on along the minus strand of CM060921.1, from coordinate 326,356,672 downwards.
CTATAAAAACACATCATACGCCTCATTCCAATTCTGAATATTCTTTTATTCAAATATTTATATCCTTTGGGAAAGGTTCCCATTAATTTTATCAAATATAAATTCTTTTAAATTTATACTTTAACCTTCCTTTGGATATCAATTCTAAACCAAATTAAGGTTTATCAACTAGTCGGGATTATCGAGCCTTACCGAAGTAATCATTTATTTATTAATCCTAATCCCAACCTATTCATCCCATGAAGAAAAACTGGTAATACTCCATATCTAACACCATGGTGTTATCGGTAAATTTAATCACAATTTCACGTTCAAATCTAATTAAATATTTAACTATCGCTTGGAATAAAACTGGTGATACTCTATTCTCATTCATTTCCCAATTTTTATAATTTAAGTCATCTCATTCACATTTCAATCTAATTAAAGATTCATTAAAACTCCACTTAGTTTTAATCTCATAAATCATTACTCAATGATTATTTAACTTTGGTAAATCAAACATGCCACATTGGCAATCTACACCATACCATTGATTTCTGCCGATATATAACCTCTAAGATCATACGTCCCAGAGAAGGGTGCTAAGCAAGAGAATAAATTCTCCGCCACCAAACAGATTCATATTTAGCAGAGATCAACAATACAGTTCAATTACAATGTTAGACATGTAATCCTGTATTTAACTGGGTGAAAGAATCAATGTCATTTAAAAAACAGTTCACGATAAACCCAAAATCACATTCCATTAATTATGGAATCTTCACGGAAAACAGATCAATATATAACCGATATCAATTTCTGTATCCAACTAATAATATAAATGGAATAAAGACAAAGCGTTTTAAATTCCATATATATTAACAGTCTTCCTCCATAGAAGCTCACTTCGATTATTACCAAATCGAATTCCATTCCAATTTATTTTATTATATTGGAAAACTTTACTTTGGAAAATTCCATTAAATCTTAATAAAAAGATTTATAAATTCCAAGTCACATTGCACTGTTAATCGGGTTAAAGAACGAATGTCGTTAAAAACACAGTTCACAATAAACGCAATTCACATTCCATTTAATTCCAATTACTAAATATAATTGGAAACTCTAATAATCTTAATTAAAAGATTTATTCTTTTCACACGGGGTTTAAGAACAGTGTTACTTAAAACACTATTCACGACAAACCAAAATCCAATTTGGTATTAAATATAAGGCTTTAAACAGAAATTATATCGGCTTACATTCAGTATCAGATTCTAAAACCAACACATATTGTATGGGGAATAACGATATCTATCTTCCAAATTCCTCCGCAATATCCGCATAGTCACGGAATCCAATATCGAAATATTCCAGAGATTATTTCTATTCAAATCCATTCCAATTCATCTGTTGGAAAACTTTGGTTATTTTAAAATCATTTCAAATCCAGTTTTCTTATTTGAAAACACTGGATTAATATTCTAGTTGATAACTAGTTCATTTTGATAAAAATACATTTTTGTATTTTCAAATATGAATTTTTTTTTCATCCCAACTCTTTACAAATCATTTATTACGATTTTACACAATTTTTCCATAATTTTAATAATTTTATTAAGGGCTGCACAGTCGGTTTTCAATAGCGACCACCGAACTGCATCCATAGAGACCTTTTTCAAAACTGATTTGGACATAATTTAAAATCCAACCATTCAAATTTAAATTTTTTATATTCTTGGAAAGCTCTTTTCGATACGAACCCAACGGTTTCGGTTTTAGCAGAATACGATGGTCGAATCTCCCGTAATATCAATTCGAAGTCAATGGTCGAAATTCGCGAACGGTCGCTGCGCGGCGCGTTCTATTCAAACCATTTATATATATATATAATATTTCCGTTCAAAATGTATTTTATAAATTCGTTTTAAAAACGATTCCCACTTTCATTTCAATTTTAAATCAAAATTGAATACTCCTTATCATTATAATATTTAAATGATAATATTTTCAAAATATCAGATTTTGAAATAATTTCTTTTTCGATATTCGCTATAAAAATGAATAAAATCGATATAAATATCGTTCGTGTTAAAATGGCACATACCTAATCAACACGGCTTCACGTACTTCAATATTTTCGTGTCCATCCAAAATCGGACATCAAATTCACATTTTAACCATTCACTGGATATTATTTTAAAATATTCTTATTTTAAAATATCGTTATTTTAAAATATTCGTTCTTTCTGAATTGGAATCAGACCCAATCAATTACCATATAATTTATTTATATGGATTTCATACATCACATGTAAATAACAAGAATAATACACAATCAACCATCATCCAGAGTTCATTACACAACTGCATAAGCATTAAATATAAATAATTAACGCTTACAACAGTCTGTCAACCCATAGATTGACATACAACTAAAAAATTGGGATTAGTGTACGTCAAATATCATCCCAATACCCGTATGGGGTTTCAACCAACAAATACTTAATATTATTTGTGCAGTTGGGCAATATGTAAAATTTATCGTCCCAATCAATGTCAGTTAAATGGGTGTACATAAACAAATCGTTCAATTTGTAAACGAATAATTATTTTCATTTCAGGAGATTTTATGCGTTCATTTATACGTTAAAAACTATATTTTTGACGATAAAATATTTATTTCAACACTTTACTATTTTATATAGTTCATACATTCAATAAAAATGATAATTTTATTGTTCAAACATTTTATTCAACACGTGAATATTTTATATAGTTTATTTATACATCAAAAATGACATTTTTAATGAATACACATTTATTTCAAAAAAAATCGGCATTATAACGGCGTGATATTAGAACCAGAGTAATGTCTAGCATTACCCCTCTCCTAATACTGGCTCGCGCCATGCATAATAATCAATCCAATCAGCAAAACCACTATACAATCAATAACCACAATACAGTTAATTTTCCCATAATACAATCCAAACAAATAACCATGGTTTGTACAATAAATAGTGTCAGGGGCTACTAAGCCCCATCTACAACCTATGATATATTTAACTGTAAAATAATTTGAGTGAGAAGGTGTTGTCACATTGGGATCCACTCCGCCGTTGTTTTCTGACGCTCAGAATTGCTGTTCTGGTTCCAGAATTTAAAACGAGCTCCAATCTTCACACCAACTTTTTATCCAACTTAAACGCGCCATTTCGGACAACTTTCGCCTAATGGATTTTTTCTAAAAAATGCTCCAATTCGCCAGAATTTGCGAAAAGACAATATTTGGATAGCAGACTTTGGATGTGTTTTCTGAACAACTCCGCAATCCAAAATATGAATTCAATATACTCAAATCGAAGAGAAAGTCATGCTCTTTGACTTTGGCATTGTGGAGTTGTGGCCAGAAGCGCACCGTTTGAGAGTTATTGACGAAATAGTGATAGTGGGTTATTTGCAAAAAGGGAATTTTGTAACAATTGATTTTTTTTTGAAGGAGGGGGCCCACGGCCGGAGGGTCGGAGGCGGCGCATGTCTGACTGCGGTGGGGGAGGCTGCGACTGGTGGCGTTGGAGCTATGGTGGCCGTGGGGGAGGGTTTGGGTGAATTTGGGGATTAGGGATTTAGAAATGGAGAGGAAGAGAAGAGGAGAAGGAGAGGGAGGGTGCGGCGGCGGGTGGACAAGGGGAGGGCGGCGATCGCCTGGGCGGTGGTGGACGGAGAACAACGCGGCTCTTTTTTTATATCGTTTGAACAAGGGTGGTGAGGGAGAGAGAGGGTTTGACCTTGTAATATAATTATTTAATTATTTAATTTTAATTCTCCAAAAAGTTATTTTTTTATTCAAGCTCCAAATTGAACCCAACGACTGTCATCCCTAGCGTAATACCCATTTTCCGGACACAGTGGGATATGTCCAGTAAGCCAATTCGACTATTTCGATCAGTTTTCATCAAAATTAAAATATAATTTAATATAACGTTCAAAATTGATTTCAACATACATTTTAATTTACCTGGACCACATACTAACTCCAAAAATTCCAGAAAAATAAATCTAGCTATGTTTTGATGATACGGTCCTAAAAAACTAATTTTGTTGAGTTTGAAGACCATTTGAAAAATGGTCATTTTCCAGTCGATTAAATTCAAACTAAAATTACCAAACGCATTTAAATTTACCACGCTCACATATTAATTCCAAAAATTATGAAAATTAGAATCTAGCAATAATTTGACATTCTAGATCTAACAAAAGTGGTTTCATCGAAAATGGAGGTCATTTGCAAAATGGTTATTTTTAAGGGCTATATATTATTAAATATATATATATAAATTCCATAGCGACTATTCTGAATTTTAAACTGGATATAACTTTCAATTTATATTATGAAATTCCAATTTTTCATATTCGTTAGAAAGATATAGTTAAATAGATTCCAACGTTTCTTGTTTTACTGAAATCCGATTTTGTTTTGAATTCTGTACATTCATTTGAAATTTAAAACCGAATTTGCAAACTGGCGTGCCATTTCAGGCTCATATTATAATTAAAATAAATTTGTTCATTCTAACTATGATTTAAATAAATTTTTAGTCGTTATTATTTAAAATAAATCATTTTATATATTCAAAATCCATTAAAATAGCTAAAATAAATTTTTTAAATTGGTTCAGAATTTCTGGGTTGTTACAATCTCCCCTACTTAAAATCTTTTCGTCCTCGAGAAGGAACGGAGCTAAAAGTTGTTTAACTAACCAACTCAACTTTCATTCTCCAACTTTTCAGTTTTTAAGAATTTTCTAATTTCTCAAAAATTTGGCTAACACCCAAAATTTTCGAAAAATTTCACCACAACCTCCTTCAATGGATTAATATTTAAAACTGCAACTTGCCTCACAGGGCCCTCATCAATCCAAAAGAAAAAAAAGCCAATCGGCTCATAAAATCATCCAAACCCAAGAACATAGTAAACATGTACCTATTTGTCAGGCGTACAATTTTATTCCTCTTCTTATCTTCCTTGCTATGACCTGTACAACATATATGCATGTACGTATATGCAATTCCAATCATTTTTCAATTTAATTCAATATATGATTCGATTTGGCTAAATTTACCTTTCATTCTTTTATTGGTTTGATCATTCCAATATTTTAATTAGTTGAACTAATAATCACACATCACAACCAACAATCAATTAGTTGATTAGTTTTTCAAATATATAATTTTATACATACTCAAAAATCACATTTTTAAGGCCAAATCACAGCAATAGACTCTAACTAAGTTTTGGTTCCCACACCAGTCAATTGGAAATATATAGATATCCCACTTTCAAAACTCGAACACGGATGCTGATGATGTGGCCACATCATCAGAATCATCCCCGGGCGACTAGAGTGTGATTCTATATCTATCCAGTATATTTGAGGCTTCATATACACGTGGATCAGACATATATTAAAATATCTATATACCCGATAGTCCAAAATCAATTTAAAATAAAATACTCAAATATGTATGATAAGGTTTAAATTTACAAAACAAAATTTGTTTTCATTTTTATTTTAAAAATAACACTCTTTAAAACTCATTCTAGGATACTACTTATCCCATCTCTAACGAGTCATTCTTATTGGATATTACTAATCCAATCTCTGAGGAATTCTTTCGTTCGGTTCTAATGTGTCTTGTTCTCGAGCTCTGTAAACCAAAGCTCTAATATCAAACTTAACGACCGAAACTCGCCTACAAGGGAAAGCCCAGATTGAGTTGAGAACACGACAAATCAGAACACAAACAATAGAACATCTCATTGCTTATTACAACAACTACATCATAGTACAAGAATATAACAGAATATGAATAAATAATATACGTCAAAAAAATACCAGAGATTAAAATTACATTACATAGCAGTGGAAAAATAATACATAACACAACTGAAAGAGATACACGGATACAAACCTTTCCGATTATAGCTCCAGCTGTAAACCAGAATCCTGTAAAATAGAAATCTCTGCCCATGTGGAAAATATGTGCACCCATAGTTTAGGTTAAAACAATAAACTTCGAGTCAGTTATAGGACTGGTGTGAGAACTAAAACAGTTATATAAAACTTTACTCTAAAATAGAGTAAATCAAGGGACCACGCTGTATAACACGGAACGGGTTTTCTCCAAGAATACCAGTGCATAAAACAAACAGCGCAATGCTTTTTTTGGGAAAAATGAAGCTATTATAAGACTCGGGTCCCATCACACAAGGCAACACAAGACGGAGGATAGAGTTTTACCTTATAATAGCCAAACATGCTTAGTACGTTTTAAAACAAATCATTTTGATATTACTATAAGTGTATAGTGTCAAAACAACTTCAAATATAAATGTATCAATCATAAACGGCATAGTACCCCATCCTACTATGTCGCCATACTAGTTCTACAATTAAAACTGAAATGTAACGTACTGGAAATTGGATTCCATCTATGAGTCGAGGCAAGGGATGTACTCCTCGCCGGCTTCGAGACACTCAGGCAAATGCCTCAGGATTCCCCGCAGTGAACCCTTGGATCCTCCAAGGTTGGTCCTCTCTTACTTTTGAGGATTGGAAATTCCTGAGCACACGTTTCCCGGTCCTATCGGACCTATCACTTGGCCACTAGGGACCAATATCTGAGGCGCCTCGCCTTCCATTATCCACACAAGTAAAAATAAATAAATGTTTGGGCTCCATACCATGACACCACCCATAGCTAGAAAGAAACGTCGTGCACTCCTTGGGTCCCTTATCCCGTTTTGACTCATACCAGGTGTGAGGCTCGCGAATTAACGCTATACAAAAAGCTATGCTATTTAAAGCCATGCTTTGATCATCAACCATAAGACTCTGCTTTTCAACAGAAGCCTTGATCAATGCATCTCTGCATGCCACACTGACAATTCACGCCATGCAACTGATGTATGTCGATATATAACCTCTAAGCTCGTACTTCTCAGAGAAGGGTGTTAAGCAAGGGAATAAATTCTCCGCCACCAAACAGATATATATTTAATAGAAATCAATTAAAACAGAATAAAATCCAATGTCAGACACACATCCATTTACAAGTTCATTCTAGGTCTAAACGAAACCGGAGGCACCATATTCCACGTCCCATATGTCCAATACAGGAGAGAGGTCATCGCATATTCGGTCGATCTCTAAGTATGTATGGACGATCACCAATTATTACCTTATCTTGGGTGTATAGCCTAATCAACACACCAGTAATCATCCAAACGATGTGAAGAACTCCGGTCTTCAACCACCGTCTTCATTGTTGACTTTTAGTCGTCATATCGGTTATTCAGAATGGGATAAATCCAGTCTTTTCGAATAACCCGCGTATTTTATAATCAATAATCAAGTGCTATAAAAACACATCATACGCTTTTGAATATTCTTTTATTCAAATATTCATATCCTTTGGGAAAGGTTCCCATTAATTTTATCAAATATAAATTCTTTTAAATTTATACTTTAATCTTCCTTTGGATATCAATTCTAAATCAAATTAAGGTTTATCAACTAGTTGGGATTATCGAGCCTTACCGAAGTAATCATTTATTTATTAATCCCAATCCCAACCTATTCATCTCATGGAGCAAAACTGGTAATACTCCATATCTAACACCACGGTGTTATCGGTAAATTTAATCACAATTTCACGTTCAATTCTAATTGAAGATTTAACTATCGTTTGGAGCAAAACTGGTGATACTCCATTCTCGACCATTTCCCAAATTTGATAATTTAAATTATCACATTCTCATTTCAATCTAATTAATGATTCATTAAAAATCCACTTAGTTTTAGTCCCATAAATTATTACTCAATGATTATTTAACTTTGGGAAATCAAACATGCCATGTTGGCAATTTACACCGTACCATTGATTTCTGCCGATATATAACCTCTAAGCTCATATGTCCTAGAGAAGGGTGTTAAGCAAGAGAATAAATTCTCTGCCACCAAACAGATATATATTTAGCAGAGATCAACAATACAATTCGAAATATTATCCTATCTTTGACTGGGTTAAAGAACCAATGTCATTTAAAACACAGTTCATGATAAACCTAAAATCACATTACATTTATTATGGAATCTTCATGGAGAACAGATCAATATATAATCGATATCAAATTCCGTATCCGACTAACAATATAAATGGAATAATGACAAAGACTTTTAAATTCCTGTATATGTTAACAGTCTTCCTCCATAGAAGCTCACTTCGATTATTACCAAATCGAATTCCATTTCGTTCCAATTTATTTTATTAAATTAGAAAACTTTACTTTGGAAAATTCCATTAAATCTTAATAAAAAGATTTATAAATTCCAAATCACATTTCATTGTTAATTAGCTTAAAGAACGAATGTCATTAAAAATACAGTTCACAATAAACCCAATTCACATTCCATTTTATTCCAATTACTAAATATAATTGGAAACTCTAATAATCTTAATTAAAAGATTTATTCTTTTCAGATGGGGTTTAAGAACAGTGTTATTTAAGATACCATTTATGACAAACCCAAAATAAAATTTGATATTAAATATAAGGCTCTAAACAGAAATTATATCGGCTTATATTCAATATCAAATTCTAAAACCAACACATATTGTATGGGGAATAACGATATATATCTATCTTCCAAATTCCTCCACAGTATCCGTATAATGACGGAATCTAATATCGAAATATTCCGGAGATTATTTCTATTCAAATCCATTCTAGTTCAACCATTGGAAAACTTTGGTTATTTTAAAATCATTTCAAATCCACCTTATTTATTTGAAAACATTGGATTAATATTCTAGTTAATAGCTAGTTCATTTTGACAAAAATACATTTTTATCTTTTCAAATATGGAGTTTTTCATCTCAACTCTTTTCAAATCATTTATTATGATTTTACACAATTTTTCCATATTTTTAATAATTTTATTAAGGCCCGTACAGTCAGTTTCCAATAACGGCCACCGAACTGCATCCATAACGACCTTTTCTAAATTTGATTTGGACACAATTCCAAATCCAACTATTCAAATTTAAATCTCTTATTTTCATTGGAACGCTCTTTTCGATACGAACCCAACGGTTCTGGTTTTAGGAGAATCCGACGGTCGGATCTCCCGTAATATCTATTCGAGTCAATGGTCGAAATTCGCGAACGGTCGCTGCGCAGCGCGTTCTATTAAAACCATATATATATAATATATTTTCGTTCAAAACGTATTTTATAAATTCGTTTAAAAACGATTCCCACTTTCATTTCAATTTTAAATCAAAATTGAATACTCCTTATCATTATAATATTTAAATGATAATATTTTCAAAATACCAGATTTTGAAATAATTTCCTTTACGATATTCACTATAAAAATGAATAAAATCGATATAAATATCATTCGCGTTAAAATGGCACATATCTAATCAACACGGCTTCATGTACTTCAATATTTTCGTATCCATCCAAAATCAGACATCAAATTCACATTTTAATCATTTATTGAATATTATTTTAAAATATTCATTATTTTAACATATTGTTATTTTAAAATATTCGTTCTTTCTGAATTGGAATCAGACCTAATCAATTACCATGTAATTTACTTATATGGATTTCATACATCACATGTACACAGCAATAATTATACACAATCACCATCATCCAGAGTGCATTACACAACTGCATAAGCATTAAATATTAATAATTAATTCTTACAACAGTCTGTCAACCCATCGATTGACATACCACTAAACAACTGGGATTAGTGTACGTCAAATATCATCCCAATACCCGTGTGGCGTTTCGACCAACAAATTCTGAATATTATTTGTGCAGTTGGGCGATGTGTAAAATTTATCGTCCTGATCAATGTTAGTTAAATTGGTGTACATAAACAAATCATCCGATTTGTAAATGAATAATTATTTTCATTTCAGGAGATTTTATGCCGTTCATTTATACGTTAAAAACTATATTTTTAACGATAAAACATTTATTTCAATACTTTACTATTTTATATAGTTCATACATTCAATAAAAATGATATTTTTATTCTTCAAACATTTTATTCAATACATGAATTTTTATATAGTTTATTTATACATTAAAAATGACATTTTTAATGAATACACATTTATTTCAGAAAATTTCGGCATTATAACGGCACGATATTAAAACCGGAATAATGTCTAGCATTACCCCTCTCCTGATACTGGCTCGCGCCATACACGGTAATCAATCCAATAAACAAAACCACAATACAGTCAATTTTCCCATAATACAATCCAAACAAACAACCATGGTTTGTACAATAAATAGTGTCAGGGGATACTAAGCCCCGTTTGCAACCCAGGATATATTTAACTGTAAAACAATTTGAGTGAGAAGGTGTTCTCACATTGGAATCCACTCCACCATTATTTTCTAACGCTCTTAATTGCTATTCTAGTTTCAGAATTTGCAAATGAGCTCCAATCTTCACACCATCATTTTTTCTAGCTTAAACGCGCCATTCCGAACAACTTTCGCCTAATGGACTTTTTCTTGAAAATGCTCCACTTCACCAGAATTCACGAAAAGACAGCATTTGGACAGCAAATTTTGGACGCGTTTTCTGAACAACTCCGCAATCCAAAATATGACTTCCATATACTCAAATCGAAGAGGAAATCATGCTCTTCGACTTTGGAATTGTGGAGTTTTGGCCAGCAGTGCACCGTATGAGAGTTATTGGCGAAATATTGACAGGGAGTTATTTGCAAAATAGGAATTCTGTAAAAATTGAAATTTTTTGGAGGAGGGTCCCACGGCTGGACTTGGGTAGGGGTCAGAGGCGGCGCAGGTTTAACTAGGGTGGGGGAGGCTGCTGGTGGTGGCGGTGGAGCTGTGGTGGCCGTGGGGGAGGGTTTGGGGATTAGGGATTTAGAAATGGAGAGGAAGAGAGGAGGCGGAAGAAGAGGAGAAGGAGAGGGCGGGTGCGGCGGCGGTTGGACCGGGACAGGGGGCGATCGCCTGGGCGACGGTGGTGGGAGAACGACGCGGCTTTTTTTTATCGTTTGAATGAGAGTGGTGAGGGAGAGAGAGGTTTTGACCTTGTTATATAATTATTTAATTTTAATTCTCCAAAAAGTTAGTTTTTTTATTAAAGCTCCAGATTGAACCCAACGATTGTCGTCTGTAGCGTAATACCCATATTCCAGACACAATGGGATATGTCCGGTAAGCCAATTCGACTATTTCGATCAGTTTTTATTAAAATTAAAATATAAATTAATATAACGTTCCAAATTGATTTCAACGTACATTTTACTTTACCGAGGACACATACTGACTCCAAAAATTCCAAAAAAATAAATCTGGCTATGTTTTGACGGTACGGTCCTAGCAAAACTAATTTCGTCGAGTTTGAAGACCGTTTAAAAAATGGTTATTTTCCAGTCGATTAAATTCAAACAGAAATTACCAAATGCTTTTAAATTTACCAGGCTTGCATATTAATTCCAAAAATTATGAAAATTGGAATCAAGCAATAATTTGACATTCCGGATCCAAAAAAAGTGGTTTCGTTGAAAACGGAGATCGTTTGCAAAATGGTTATTTTTAAGGGTTATATATTAATAAATAAACATATATAAATTCCATAGCAACTATTCTAAATTTTAAACTGGACATAACTTTCAATTTGTATTATGAAATCTCAATTTTTCACATTCGTTAGAAAGATATAGTTAAATAGATTCTAACGTTTCTTGTTTTACTGAAATCCGATTTATTTTGAATTATGTACATTCATTAGAAATTTAAAATCGAATTTTCAAACTGTCGCGCCATTTCAGGCTCGTATAATTAAAATAAATTTATTCGTTCTAAGTACGGTTTAAATAAGCTTTTAGTCGTTATTATTTAAAATAAATCATTTTAAATATTCAAAATCCATTAAAATAGCTAAAATGAAAATTTTAAATTAGTTCAGAATATCCGGGTTGTTACGATCTCCCTCACTTAAAAGCCTTTCGTCCTCGAAAAGGGACGGAGCTGAAAATTGTTTAACTAACCAACTCAACTTTCATTTTGGCTTTCATTCACCAACTTTTCAGTTTCTAAGAATTTTCTAATTTCTCAAAAAATTGGCTAACACCCTAAATTTTCAGAAAAAATCGCCGTAACCTCCTTTGTACGGGTTGATATTTGAAACTGCAACTTGCCTCACAGGGCCCTCATCAATCCAAAAGAAAAAGCAAAGGCTAAGCGGCTAGCCAATCGGCTCATGAAATCATCTAAACCCAAGAAAATAGCGAACATGTACCTACATGTCGGGCATACAGTTTTATTACTCTTCTTAGCTACCTTGCTATGACCTATACAACATATATACATGTACATATATGCAATTCCAATCAATTTTCAGTTTAATTCAATATTCGATTCGATTTGGCTAAATTTACCTTTCATTCTTTTATTGCTTTGATCATTCCAATATTTTAATTACTTCAACTAATAATTACACATCACAACCAGCAATCAATTAGTTGATTAGCTTTTCAAATATATAATTTTATACACACTCAAAAATCATATTTTTAATGCCAAATCACATCAATAGACTCTAATTAAGTTTTGGTTTTCACACCAGTCAATTGGAAATATACAGATATCCCACTTTCGAAACTCGAACACAGATGCTGATGATGCGGCCACGTCATTAGAATCATCCCTGGGCGACTAGAGTGCGATTCTATATCTATCTAGTATATTTGAGGCTTCGTAAACACGCGGATCAGACGAACATTAAAATCTCTATAGACCCGATAATCCAAAATAAATTTAAAATAAAATACTCAAATACATATAATAAGGTTTAAATTTACAAAACAAAATTTGTTTTCATTTTTATTTTAAAAATAGCACTCTTTGAAACTCATTCTAGGATACTACTGATCCCATCTATAACAATTCATTCTTATTGGATATCACTAATCCAATCTCTGATGAATTCTTTCGTTCGGCTCTAATGTGTTTTGTTCTCGAGCTCTGTAAACCAAAGCTCTAATACCAAACTAAAACGACACAAACTCGCCCGCACGGGAAAGCCCGGACTGAGTTGAGAACACGATAAATCAGAACACAAACAATAGAACATTTCATTGCTTATTACAACAATTACATCAGAGTACAAGAATATAACAGAGTATGAATAAATAATATACATCAGAAAAATACCAGAGATTAAAATTACATTACATAGCAGCGGAAAAATAATACATAACACAACTGAAAGAGATAAACGGATACAAAACTTTCCGAATATAGCTCCAGCTGTAAACTAGAATCCTGTAAAATAGAAATCTGCAAAAACAAAAACTACTGACTTCCCATGTGGAAAATATGTGCACCCATAGTTTAGGTTAAAAAAATAAACTCCGGGTCAGTCATGGGACTGGTGTGAGAACTAAAACAGTTATATAAAACTTTACTTTAAAATATAGTAAATCAAGAGACCACGCCGTATAACACGGAACAGGTTTTCTCCAAGAATACCAGTGCATAAAACAAACAGCGCAATGCTTTTTTTTTTGGAAAAATGAAGCTATTATAAGACTCAGGTCGCATCACACAATGCAACGCAAGCTGGAGGATAGAGTTTTACCTTAATAGCCGAACATGCTTGGTACGTTTCAAACATGCTTGGTACGTTTTAAAACAAATCATTTTGATATTACAATAAGTGTATAGTGTCAAAACAACTTCAAATATACATGTATCAATCACAGACGGCATTGTTCCCCATCCTACTATATCCCCATACTAGTTCTGCAATTAAAACTGAAATGTTACGTATTGGAAATAGGATTCCATCTATGAGCCGAGGCAAAGGATATACTCCACGTCGGCTTCGAGACACTCTAGCAAATGTCTTGGGATTCCCTGCAGTGAATCCTTGGATCTTCCAAGGTTGGTCCTCTCTTGCGTTTGAGGATTGGCAATTCCTGAACACATGTTCCCGGTCCTATCAGACCTATCACTTGGCCACTAGGGACTAATATCTGAGGCGCCTTGCATTCCGTCATCGACACAGGTAAAAATAAATAAATGTTTGGGCTCCATACCATGACACTACCCACAGCTAGAAAGAAACGTCGTGCACTCCTTGGGTCCCTTATCCCGTTTTTGGCTCATGCCGGGTGTGAGACTCGCGAATTAACGCTATACACAAAGCTATGCTATTTAAAGCCGTGCATTGATCATCAACCACAAGACTTTGCTCTTCAACAGAAGCCTTGATCACTTCATCTCTGCATTCCACACTGACAATTCATGCCATGCAACTGATGTCTATCGATATATAACCTCTAAGCTCGTACGTCTCAGAGAAGGGTGTTAAGCAAGAGAATAAATTTCCCACTACCAAACAGATATATACTTAATAGAAATCAATTAACACAGAATAAAATCCAATGTTATACACACATCCATTTACTAGTCCGTTCTGGGTATGAACGAAACCGGAGGCACCTTATTCCTCGTCCCATATGTCCAATACAAGAGAGAGGTCTTCGCATGCCCGGTCGATCTCTAAGTAAGTCTGGACGATCACCACTTATTACCTTGTCATGGCTGTTCAGCCCAATCAAGACATCTGTAATCATCCAAACGATGTGAAGAACTCCGGTCTTCAACCATCGTCTTCATCGTCGACTTTTAGTCATCGTATCGGTTATTCAAATTGGGATAAACCCGATCTTTCCGAATAACCCGCGTATTTTATAATCAATAATCAAGTTTGATAAAAACACATCATACGCCTCATTCCAATTCTGAATATTATTTTATTCAAATATAGGAAAGGTTCCCATTAATTTTATCAAATATAAATTCTTTTAAATTTATACTTTAATCTTCCTTTGGATATCAGTTCTAAAACAAATTAAGGTTTATCAACCAGTCGGGATTATCGAGCCTTACGGAAATAATCATTTATTTATTAATCCCAATCCCAACCTATTCATCCCATGGAACAAAACTGGTAATACTCCATATCTAACACCACGGTGTTATCGGCAAATTTAATCACCATTTCGCGTTCAAATCCAATTAAAGATTTAACTGTCGCTTGGAGCAAAACTGATGATACTCCATTCTCGATCATTTCCCAAATTTGATAATTTAAATTATCACATTCACATTTCAATCTAATTAAAGATTCATTAAAACTCCACTTAATTTTAATCTCATAAATCATTACTCAATGATTATTTAACTTTGGGAAATCAAACATGCCACACTGGCAATCTACACCGTACAATTGATTTCTGCCGATATATAACCTCTATGCTCATACGTCCCAGAGAAGGGTATTAAGCAAGAGAATAAATTCTCTACCACCAAACAAATATATATTTAGCAGAGATCAACAATACAGTCTGAAATACAATGTTAGACATGTAATCCTATCTTTAACTGGGTTAAAGAAACAATGTCATTTAAAACGCAGTTCATGATAAACCCAAAATCACATTCCATTAATTATGGATTCTTCACGGAAAATAGATCGATATATAATCGATATCAATTTCCGTATCCAACTACTAATATAAATGGAATAACGACAAAGCCTTCTAAATTCCATATATATTAACAATCTTCCTCCACAGAAACTCACTTCCATTATTACCAAATTGAATTCTATTCCATTCCAATTTATTTTATTAAATTGGAAAATTTTACTTTGGAAAGTTCCATTAAATCTTAATAAAAAGATTTATAATTCCAAATCACATTTCAGTGTTAATCGGGTTAAAGAACGAATGTCGTTAAAAACACAGTTCACAATAAACCCAATTCACATTCCATTTTATTCTAATTACTAAATCTAATTGGAAATTCTAATTATCTTAACTAAAAGATTTACTCTTTTCACATGGGGTTTAAGAACAGTGTTATTTAGGACAACATTCACGAAAAACGCAAAATCTATTTTGATATTAAATATAAGGCTCTAAACAGAAATTATATCGGCTTATATTCAATATCAAATTCTAAAACCAACACATATCGCATGGGGAATAACGATATATGTATCTATCTTCCAAATTCCTCCACAATATCCGTGTAGTCATGGAATCCAATATCGAAATATTCCGAAGATTATTTCTATTCAGATCCATTCCAATTCATCCGTTGGGAAACTTTGGTTATTTCAAAATCATTTCAAATCCAGTTTATTTATTTGAAAACATTGGATTAATATTCAAGTTAATAACTAGTTCATTTGGATAAAAATAAATTTTTATCTTTTCAAATATAGAATTTTTCATCCCAACTCTTTCGAAATCATTTATTATGATTATACACAATTTTTCCATATTTTTAATAATTTTATTAAGGCCCGTACGGTCAGTTTCCAATAACGGCTACCGAACTGCATCTATAACGACCTTTTCTAAATTTGATTTGGACATAATTCCAAATCCAACCGTTTAAATTTAAATCTCTTATATTCATTGGAAACCTCTTTTTGATACGAACCCAAAGGTTCCGTTTTAGGAGAATCCGACGGTCGGATATCCCGTAATATCAATTCGAAGTCAATGGTCGAATTCGCGAATGGTCGCTGTGCAGCGCGTTCTATTCAAACCATTTATATATATATATATATAATATTTCCGTTCAAAATGTATTTTATAAATTTGTTTTAAAAACGATTCCCACTTTCATTTCAATTTTAAATCAAAATTGAATACTCCTTATCATTATAATATTTAAATGATAATATTTTCAAAATATCAGATTTTGAAATAATATCTTTTTCGATATTCACTATAAAATTGAATAAAATCTATATAAATATCGTTCGTGTTAAAATGGAACATATCTAATCAACACGGCTTCACGTACTTCAATATTTTCGTGTCCATCCAAAATCAGACATCAAATTCACATTTTAATCATTCACTGAATATTAGTTTAAAATATTCTTATTTTAAAATATCGTTATTTTAAAATATTCGTTCTTTCTGAATTGGAATC
Source organism: Allium sativum (assembly GCA_030737875.1). Classification (NCBI taxonomy): domain Eukaryota; kingdom Viridiplantae; phylum Streptophyta; class Magnoliopsida; order Asparagales; family Amaryllidaceae; genus Allium; species Allium sativum. The sequence continues at coordinate 326,339,592 of CM060921.1, read as the reverse complement.
AGACCCAATCAATTACCATATTATTTATTTATATGGATTTCATACATCACATGTACACAACAAGAATGATACACAATCAACCATCATCCAGAGTGCATTACACAACTGCATAAGCATTAAATATAAATAATTAACGCTTACAACAGTCTGTCAACCCATCGATTGACATACTACAACTAAACAATTGGGATTAGTGTACATCAAATTTCATCCCAATACCCGTGTGGGGTTTCGACCAACAAATACTAAATATTATTTGTGCAGTTGGGCGATGTGTAAAATTTATCGTCCCAATCAATGTTAGTTAAATGGGTGTACATAAACAAATCGTCCGATTTGTAAATGAATAATTATTTTCATTTCAGGAGATTTTATGCCGTTCATTTATACGTTAAAATCTATATTTTTAATGATAAAATATTTATTTCAACACTTTACTATTTTATATAGTTCATACATTCAATAAAAATGATATTTTTATTGTTCAAACATTTTATTCAACACATGAATATTTTATATAGTTTATTTATACATTAAAAATGACATTTTTAATGAATACACATTTATTTCAGAGAATTTCGGCGGTATAACGATGCAATATTAGAACCGGAGTAATATCTAGCATTACCCCTCTCCGGATATTGGCCTGCGCCATACACAATAATCAATCCAATCAACAAAACCACAATACAATCAATAACCACAATACAGTCAATTTTTCCATAATAAAATCCAAATGAACAACCATGGTTTGTACAATAAATAGTGTCAGGGGCTATTAATCCCGGTCTGCAACGCAGGATGTATTTAACTGTAAAATAATTTGAGTGAGAAGATGTTCTCACATTGGGATCCACTCCGTTGTTGTTTTCTAATGCTCTGAATTGCTGTTCTGGTTCCAGAATTTGCAAACGAGCTCCAATCTTCACACCGTCTTTTATTTTAGCTTAAACGTGCCATTTCGGACAACTTTCGCCTAATGGACTTTTTCCTGAAAATGCTTCAATTTGCCAGAATTCGCAAAAAGACAGTATTTGGACAGCAAACTTTGGACGCGGTTTCTGAACAATTCCATAATTCAACATTTAACTTCCATATACTCAAATCGAAGAGAAATCCGTGCTCTTCGGCTTTGGCATTGTGGAGTTTTGGTCAGAAGCGCACCATTTGAGAGTTATTGGAAAAATAGTGACATGGGGTTATTTGCAAAACGAGAATTTTGTAAAAATTGAATTTTTTTGGTTGAGGGGGGCCACGGCCGGACTTGGGTGGGAGTCAAAGGCAGCGCATGTCTGACTGGGGTGGCGGAGGCTGCGGGTGGTGGCAGTGGAGCTGTGGTGGCCGGGGGGGAGGGTTTGTGTGAATTTGGGGATTAGGGATTTAGAAATTGAGAGGAAGAGAGAAGGAAGAAGAGGAGGAGGAGAGGAAGGGTGCGGCAGCGGCTAGACGGGGGGCGAGGCGATCGCCTGGGCGGCGGTGGACGGAAAAAGACGCGGCTCTTATTTTTTAATCGTTTGAACGAGAGTGGTGAGGGAGAGAGAGGGTTTGACCTTGTTATATAATTATTTAATTTTAAATCTCCAAAAAGTTAGTTTTTTATTCAAGCTCCAAATCAAACCCAACAACTGTCGTTCTGAGCGTAATACCCATATTCCAGACACAATAAAATGTCCGGTAAGCCAATTCGACTATTTCAATCAGTTTTCATCAAAATTAAAATATAAATTAATATAACATTCAAAATTGATTTCAACGTACATTTTAATTTACCGGGAACTCATGCTGACTCCAAAATTCCTGAAACATAAATCTAGCTATGTTTTGACGATACGGTCCTAACAAAACTAATTTCATCGAGTTTGGAGACCATTTGGAAAATGATCATTTTCCAGTCGATTAAATTCAAACTAAAATTACCAAACGCGTTTAAATTTACCACACTCACATATTAATTCCAAAAATCATGAAAATTGGAATCTAGCAATAATTTGACATTCCGGATCCAACAAAAGTGGATTCGTCGAAAACGGAGATCGTTTACAAAATAGCTATTTTTAAGGGCTATATATTATTAAAAATACACATAAATTCCATATCGACTATTCTGAATTTTAAATTGGACATAACTTTCAATTGTATTATGAAATCTCAATTTTTCACATTCCTTAGAAAGATATAGTTAAATAGATTCCAGCGTTTCTTGTTTTACTGAAATCCAATTTATTTTGAATTATGTACATTCATCTGAATTTTAAAATCGAATTTTCAAACTGTCGCGCCATTTCAGGCTCCTATTATAACTAAAATAAATTTATTCATTCTAGCTACGATTTAAATAAATTTTTAGTCGTTATTATTTAAAATAAATCATTTTAAATATTCAAAATCCATTAAATAGCTAAAATTAAAATTTTAAATTGGTTCAGAATTTCTGGGTTGTTATAGGAAGTATCCTTTGACTTTTCTAAATTTCAAATCAAATTTCAGTTTCAAAATTCTTCTTATATATGGCAAGCTATTAAAGATATCAACAGGGTGGTTGATGATAAGGAAATCTCTAAAGAATTTGTTAAGGGACAACTTACTTTACTACTATATTCTAAAGAACTTAAATTGCCTCCTGTTAATTCAAAAAATGGAGTAATACAACCAGAGGTCCATAAAATATTGCAACAATTCCCTACTGTAATTACTACCAAAACTATTCTACCACCTAAAAGGGATTATGACCATAAAATTAACCTTGTTCCTGATGCTAAAATTGTTTTCTTGAGACCATATAGGCACTCTTATCATATAAAGAATGAATTAGAAAACCTATTAAGGAAATGCTTGACAGTTGGATTATTCAACCTAGCACCAGTGAATATTCATCACCAATTGTGATGGTCAGGAAAAAAAGATGGCAGTTGGAGGATGTGTGTTGATCATAGATCCCTTAATAATCAATCAATAAAAAATAAATTTTCAGTCCCTTTAGTAGAGGATCTGTTAGATGAATTGCATGGTTCACAATTTTACACAAAACTTGATTTAAGATCAGGTTACCATCAAATCAGAATGCACCCCTCTGATGTGCACAAAACAGCTTCTAAAACTCATGAAGGTCACTATGACTTTGTGGTGATGCCATTTGGCCTGTCAAATGCACCTGCTACCTTCCAAGCATTGATGATCATATTTTTAAACCTTATCTTAGGAATTTTATTTTAGTATTTTTTTGATGATATTCTAATATATAGACAGACATGGTCTGAGCACTTGCAACATATCAGAGTTACTATGCAGGTGTTGGAGGCTAGTCAATTGATCATCAAGCTATCTAAATGTGCCTTTGCAGAAACTCAATTTAATTATTTGGGGCATGTTATTTCAAGGGAAGGGATTGTTGTTGAGACAGACAAGGTTAGAGCAATTGAAAATTGGCCAACACCCAAGAACATCAAAAGCTTGAGAGATTTTATGGGGCTTACAGGATACTATAGAATATTTATACAAAATTATGGTACCATGGCCAGACCACTCACAAATTTACTGAAAAAGAATGCTTTTAAATGGGATGATCAGGCTACTGCAGCTTTTGAGAACATGAAGAAGAAATTAATGCATCCACCAGTGCATGCAATGCCAGATTTTAGCAAGGAGTTTGTGGTGGAGTGTGATGCAAGTGGGGTGGGTATTGAAGCGGTGTTGACTCAAGAGGGAAGGCCAATAGATTATTTAAGTCAAGCCTTAAATGGAAGAAACTTGATGTTATCCACTTATGAAAAAGAGTTGCTAGCTCTCATATTAGCAACAAGGAAATAAACACAATATCTTGTAGGTAGGAAGTTTATTATAAGGACCGATCATCAGAGTTTTGAGACATTTGCTTACACAAAGGTTATCTACTGGCACACAAGGAAGATGGCTGGCAAAACTAAATGATTTTGATTATAAGGTGGAGTACAAAAAAGGCAAGGAGAATAAGGCAACAGATGCATTATCAAGGTTACTTGAATGTTACACAGATTGCCAAGCAATTTCAATAGTGGAAAGTGGGTGGATGCAACAACTTAAAAATGTGATGCAGAATTCAGAAAATTGTAAACAACTTGCACAACAAATTCAAGAAGGTAGAGACAAAAAGGGTAAACTCAAAATGGTGAATGATATCACCTTTCATAAAGGAAGAATTTACCTTGATACTCAGTTCAAAGAGGTGATTCAGCATATCATACATGAACATCATTTTACTCCCTTAGGAGGACATGCAGGAGTGAAGAAAACATCTACAAAATCAAGCAAAACTTTTACTGGAAAAAAATGAAGAGTGACATAGAGGCATAGATTAAAGAGTGTGATACATGTCAAAGAAATAAACATGAAAATATTCATGTTCATGGTCTTCTAAACCCCTTTCCAATTCCAGAGAAAATTTGGAGTGATGTATCTATGGATTTTATTATAGGATTACCTAAGAGTCGTCACTACACTGCATTTCTGGTGGTTGTTGATAGGTTATCAAAATATGCACATTTTTTCCCTCTCAAACATCCTTATACAGCTAAGGAAGTAGCTAGAATATTTTTTAATGGGGTATTTATACATCATGGGTTTCTTAAGCATTATAAGTGATAGGGATGCTATATTCACTTCTTCATTTTGGCAAGAGCTATTTAAATTATAACGATGTTCATTGAAATTAAGTTCAGCCCACCACCCCTAAACTGATGGGCAAACAGAAGCAATCAATAAAATCTTAGAGTGTTACCTTCATTGCTTTGTATGTCACAAACCTCAAGAGTGGTCACAGTGGCTGACTATTGCAAAATTCTGGTATAATACCAGCTGGCAGAGCTCAATAAGCACCACTCCCTTCACTGCAGTATATGGTACAACACCACCTACATTGATGTCTTATGTTCCAAATACCGCAAAGATTCCTCAAGTTGAACAAGAGTTATTTTCTAGAGATGTAGTGTTACAATTATTAAAAGACAACTTGAAGCAAAGTCAATCACGAATGAAAAGATACGCTGATATGCACAGGACAGAGAGGCATTTTAATGAGGGTGATTGGGTGTACTTAAAATTACAACCTTATAGACAAATAACTGCAAGTCAATTGAAGACTACAAAATTATCTCATAATTTTTATGGACCATATAAGATATTGCAGAAAGTGGGAGAAGTTGCTTACAAGCTTGAATTGCCTCTACATGCCAAAATTCACCCAATTTTCCATGTATCGCAGCTGAAACGAAAAGTTGGAAAAAGTATTGTAATACAAGGGGTTGATCCTACTTTTGCTGAGGAAATTATTGATGAGCCTAAATTAATTCTTGATAGGAGGATGGTGCCAAAAAATAACCGAGTTGTTACTCAAGTCCTAGTTAAATGGAGACAGAAGAGTGAAGAGGACATGGGAGGACTATTGGGAATTAGTTAAACGATTCCCCACATTTGACCTTGAGACAAGGTCAAACTTTGAAGGGGGAGGGAGTGTTAGGACCAGAGTCAGCTCAACAATTGTTCAAGAGGCAGCTGTTGGTATTGGCATTTCATCGAACACCATGGATGAAGACACAAACACATTTGTAATTGGGAATTCTGATGAAAGGGATAAAGATGGACGAAGCAGAGTGATGACGAATGATGCTAACACATTACTGGAGGATCAGAAACATTTTAATGGAGGAATTAATGGTGAATTGCATGAGTATGGGTGTACCACTAATAGGCACAAACCAATATAATGTGCCAAATTGTAATAAAGCAAATTATATAAGATATTACTTGGGCTTTCGAATGTTAAGTGATGTAATATTGCGCTTGGCCCAACTTTTGATTAATAGTATATAAATAAGCCCAGGGTAGCCAGTGTATGGGAATGTTTTTGATGAATAAAGAATTTTCTCTGCTTCTTCTTAATAACTCTCATGGCTAATCTCTCTTCCTCCTGACCTTCTATCCACCAATATTCTTTCTGATCTACTTCTATCTCCTTAATACTTCTGAACCTCAAGTCAATTCCTATTCTTCCTAATATAATTCATCTTCTTCCAATCTGTCACTTCAAAATTCTTCTTAATTCCTACCTACAACCTGCAAAAACAATTCTGAGTGTTAACCAGATAAATGTCAAAGAAAATAGATCATAACATGGATGAAGGATTAAAAACATACCAGTGGTTCTTGCAATTACAATCAGCTTCTGCTCGATCCAGAAACTGGTTTTATGCTTAAACCATATAATGAAAATAATATAACCTTTGACTTTACTGATGATTCACGAAAGGGATATAAATGTGATAGGAGTCATAGACTTTTGATGAAAGAAGTTGAGATAAACAAACTTGCCTTTTAGGAAAAACTGGGTACACCAAAGTGGGAAACAAAATCGTGGTGGGTTGCGGGCCTTTGGACCTAGGAGGACAGAACAAGAATTATATATTGTTTAAATCTGAAGCACCTTTTAAAATATCTCTCATGAAAAAATGAAAACAGTGTATAGGAAAGTGGAAACAGTAGTTAATGTAAGGGGGAATAAAAAGTAGTATTAGGCAACGAAAAGTAGGGGATCGCTTCGGGTGATCAAGTGATTTTGCTGGAGAATGTTCGTCTGGTAAAGAAATAGGTTGGGATGCTATGTTAGGTTGATTTTGGGATATTGAACGTTAGGGCATGGAACTTAAATAAACTTAATTTATAAATAATGTTTTGTTTAAAAGTTAAGTTTTCAAAAAAATAATATATATATATAAATGATTAAAAAGAAGGAAGGATCAAGAAGTTACAGCTATTTCGTAATTACAGATTAAATGTGTCGTATAAGTTTAAATGCGAATTTGCTATATTTACATATGTGTATATATATATATATATATATATTAGTATGGTAGAAAAAAACAGAGAAATAGAAGTTTATAATAAAATCGATTTATTTATCTCAAAAAAATCGGAATAATATTATGTGAAATAAATTGTTATCTAAATATTTTCAAACTGTTAATAAGTCGAAATTAAACGTCAAGTCATGTTTGATTGTTATTGTTGAAATAAACGATTGTTGTTAATTATCTGATATGTTGTGAAATGACCAATCAGATCTAACCTAGCTAATATAAACGTTGACACATTCTATTACATCTAAATCGTCTTGTGCTGATTACTATTAAGAATCAGGTTTTAGATTTGTATAAGTTAATTAAATAAAATGGATATGTCATGAAAATTACTTATGTTCTGAAATAATTTAAATAAATTGTTTTATTTATCTACACTGTTTAAAATTTGATAGTTAAAACATCGACTATCAAATAAACATCCCCTACGTGTTAGTTCGAAGAGACCAAGATGAGAACCGGACCCGAAACCACTTCGAACTGGCTTTACGTTCATAATCTAACTTGCAGATATACTCATATAAATGGTGAGAGTGAAGACAGTAGATCTTCATGAGCGGAAGAACTACTTAATCAATTTCTCTAGGTTGCTCCTGAAGATATTTTGATAGTGATTCTGTCGTGATTGAAATCTTTGGATTTGCAAGGACTACTCGCTACTGATCCATGGTGTGATTCCTATATTGGATGCAGTAGGAGAGTACCTTTGGTTCATCCTGATCCTGGATGACTTTTATGGACGATTGTTTGACAAAGTATTTCCAAAAAACCACGTACATTGATTTTCACAAATATACCAAGTTGACGACAAAGAATGACCCTTCTTTTACATCCAGAGTGTATTTATGGACGTTAATTAGCGATTTGACGGATCTGACAATGTGGCATTCAAAGTGAATAATGACCAGATTTTCAAAAGGTAAATTCTAACCTCAAGCCTCGTCAAACGGGAAATGACAAAATTCGGGTAGGCAGCATGGCTATGTGGGTCGCTCCCATTAAGGTGTATAATCACCTATTTGGAGAAATTCCATATCCTTCTTTAATCTATTTCGATACTGTTCCTTTTCGGGAAATGGTTGCTGATCCCAACCGTTGGTGATATACATTCGATACACTCAAGCGAAATGAGTGGTCGGTCATGTGTGGGCCGGGTTGTAAGACGTCCTTGTTGAATCCAGTGTATTCCCCTCTAGAAATACGTTATCGGCAGGTGGTTCCATACCTTGTCATAGTCAGAAATCCAAACACTAATAAGCGCCCACAATTTTGATTATATACGGTATATATAGAGCGTGAGATGCAAGCGTTCTGCTAGATTGTTACTTATTTGTATTTAGATGCTATTATAATATCAGAATAAGTTATTGATTTCAAAATGTTTGGGTTATCGTAAGGTAAAAATCATCCGCATTATGCGGATCGGTCGTATGATTATCATTTCTTTCAAAAGGATTTTTGAACGTAAAATCAAGTTGTTTAAAATCATTTACTCACACCAGTCCCATGACTGACCCAAAGTTTATTTTCTATGTTTTCCCTAAACTCTTGGGTGCCCAAATTTGTACGGGCAGTCAAGTGGTTTCAAGATTTTATAGATTAAATTGAAGAAGCTTGGAGTAGGAAGCTTCAACATTTGATATATAGTGTTTATTTCCACTGTGTTGTATATATGTTGTACTCTGATGATGTATATAAGTAAATACAGTTTTGTATTTCTAAGATGTTTTATAATATATTTTATTCAGTTCCGCTGTGAGATTCATTATACTTGGATTCTATTGTGTTCAATTCTTCTTTTCCTTCTATTCTAACTTTCTTTCTTTCTATTTCTCACCCTCTTAACTTCTTTCTATTAACGACCTGTTAAATTCTGATGGTTGATTAGTCGATATGTGATACAGGAAACATATTAGTATCGATAATCAAGATCATTTGGGTCGTCACATGGATAGTTGGACTGCTAACCCAGACCACTCTTCTTCATTTAATCTTTATTAATAATTGTCTTGAAAATACAAACTATTCGTCCGTTCATGAACTTCCAAAATCGTCCTTCATGTACAGTCTGTAAACATTTGACATCCTAGAAAGTAGCATCTAAATTAAAGAGCATTAATTTTTATAAATGTTAGCATTGTTTAAAATTAGGATTTAATAGAATTTTTTTACAAGTTCAAAATGTTTTTTTAACATATATTACTAAACCTAATATCACTTAAAAATAGGATCCTACAAATAAACTTCATATACATTTAATAACAATAAAAATAAAAATTCACACTAATAAATAAAATGTTGCAATTTCAAAATTAAAATTAAAATCAACTACACATGATCCAAATGCAAAAAACATAGCTAAATATTTATGAAAATCATTTCTTTTAAACATGTAAAATGCATACAATTTTTTTAAAAATAAATGCCTACGAAGTATGTGCTATCATCATGTTCAAAGCGTATGTCGTAACGCTCATGTTATATAAACAATTTGTAAAAAAATTAATGCACATGCGAAGCGCATACAATAGTGCTCATTATTCATAGTAGGTGTGGGCATAGGTCGGTTTGGTACAATTTGAAGCCCAAATCGCTTCCGCTTTCATTAAATGGTTAATCGAAAAACATAAAACATCATACTAATTATTTTGGTCTAGTCCGATTTGAATCCATATAAAATATGAAATAAAAAATAAAAATACTACTTCCATCAACAATCAATTTATGAAGGCAGTTGTATGGAGCCTCTAAAAGTTAAAACATACAATGTTAAGATTATAATTAGCACTTATCCTAAAAAAAACGAAAAATATCATACCAAAACTCTAACTCCTTCCTTTATGGAAAACGACTATTATTAGGTAAATTAATATGCGTTGAAAATGGAATATAAATCATTAAATCTAAATGACATAGGAGTTGGTTATATTTTTCATTTGCCAAGGTAGGTTGGTTATTTTTATCATAAGATTACTAGTGTAAGTATCTAGTTTGATCTGATTTAATATGGTCGATACAATTATTCATACCACACGCAAGTTGGCCCGATTTAAGGTATTTGCTTTGGTTCAAAGATACAGTCCAATTCGCACTATTTTTGTTGTTTGGTGCAGGTATATTCCGTATAGTGGTGCAGTTTATATTCACCCATAACTTTTAGTTAAGCTACTTTTAAACAATAGTTCCAAATAAATAAATATTCACTCTATTACTTCACATCATATCAGTTAATCCCATGGTTAAACCACTCAAACCTTTATTCTCTTGATCAAAATTCCTTATTAACTATTTATAATTTATGGGTGTTACAACAAATTAAAGGATTACTACAACTAATGAAAGATATTTTTTGAAACCTACCCCATGTTTCCTGTTAGAGATGCATATTATCCAAGCATAAATTACCAGAAACAAAGTTTGGTATTTTGAGAGAAACCTAGTTTTGTTACCAAAATTGGAATAATAATGAAAAAAAATCCAACAAAAATCATCAAATCTTTCCTTTGTGCATCCGGTTCGACGTTACGATTGGAAGTTTGAGTACTAAATCTACAACATACAGAAGCAAATGAAAATATAAAGAACGTGTGGAGCTTGAAACAAGTAGAAAGAGCATATAGGTCCAGCAAGAACTTCTCCCATTGAATATAAGAATACACGCATCAAACAAAGAACGTCCATGGTTTTATCCATAATTCTACAAAGTTGGATAAACCCCAAACATTGTATCCAAATTGAAAAAACGCAAACATGTTATGTCAACAAAAACTTGAGACATAGTCGCATTCATGTTCGAAATTATTTCCAAATGCTGAATATATGCATCACAGACACAAAAAATATTAAGATATTTGCTTTATAAGCTCACAGTTGATATATTTTAAAGCGTAAATATAATACTTTGATTCTACATAATATTATTCTAGTGCTAATGCTAGAAAAGATGTGATAATAACAATTAGTTTTGAACAACGAATATTAATTTATATACACATAAATTATAGCATAGCATAATCAAATTAAAAATTAGTACCAGAATCAATTTCTAGGGTTCGAAATGTCTGGAAGAGGAAAAGGAGGTAAAGGTCTCGGAAAGGGATGGGCTAAGCATCATCGCAAGGTCCTCCACGACAATATCCTAGGAATCACCAAGCCTGCCATCCACCGTCTCGCTAGAAGAGGCGGCGTCAAGAGAATCAACGGTTTGATTTATGAAGAAACCAGAGTGGTTTTGAAAATATTCCTAGAGAATGTTATTCACGATGTTGTTACTTACACCGAGCACGCAAGGAGGAAGACATTTGCTGCTATGAATGTTGTCTACGCTTTGAAGAGGCAGGGAAGGACCCTTTATGGATTCGGAGGTTAAATGTTTCGATTCCTATGTAAGGATATGCGTTAGGATGTTGTCAAAAATTGTTAATTTAAGTTTTTTGGTCAGTCTTTTTTTCCTTTCCTATTTTTATTTTCATGGTGGTGTATTTGTTAGTATCGGGTGAGGTGGATGTAGTGATGATATTAGTAATGAAGCTTACATTTTGTTTCAAAAAAAAATAAGAAAAAAAGTTAAAAAAATACACATAAAAATATAAATTCAAAAATTTATTATAGTAAATACAAAATGTAAACTATTATCTTCATATAATCCTAAATATATTTCAAATATGGATACTATCATATTCACATCCATATCAAACTTGGATATTTATTAACAAGCTTAAGTAAATATCCAATGGGGTATGTTGCAAGATTTCTTGTTGGATTAGGCCTCAAGTAGCAGTCATGTAATGTACATCATCCTTGTCCCAATATCAGAGTATCACGTAGAGGGTTGAGCATTATTTAGTTAAACAAATAAACCAACAAAATCAGATAACTTTGGATGGTTTGCACCGGTTTTGAAACTAGATTAGTTTATAATCAATCCAAAAAAAAATGACTATCATTTTAACCAAGTTATACTGAACTTCTATTATGTTTTCAAAACTACATATGTTACATTAATCATTCAAGATATTATAGATTAGTTTGGTGATATGATTCAAAATTACTTTTAAAACATGTATAAGAACAAATTATTATTAATACTCCAAACATAAAGTATAGAACAACTTTAGTTCAGTTAAATTCAATAATCAATTGAATCAACCAAATTTAATTTAGTTGGTTTGGTTTAGTTTTCAGTTTTATTAGTTTTAGTTTGCTTTAGAAATTTTCATTATCAGATAAATCAAATCAACAAAAAGTTTATCCATGCACAGTTAAAACTAAATAAAAACGTACTTCACGCCTACACCTTTTTTTCAAACTTGTCATGGTACAAATACCTCTGAAATCCTAGTTTTTCATTACTCCCCTCCACAAGTTTAGAAATGATTAATTCTCCAGTTATTTATATATTAGTTTTTCAAGAATTTTGATTAGCGCATATTTGCTGTTATTTCCAAACAAATGAAAATTTTGGAAATTTGAGATTACAAGTGTGGATGTTTACAAAAATAAAATTGATTTTTTTAGAATTTCTCAGCTTCTGGGTTATTGCAGTACGTAATCAAAAGTGGTGAATAAACTATTATTGAAAATAATTACAGAAGGTGTTCGATTGGATGTGTTTTTGAAAATGCCAGGGACAACGTTTCAAAAGTGGTTGTCAACTACAATTTATTTATCATATATATGACTCAAAATTACTTTTAGAAAACATAAGAATAATAAATAAGAATAACTTATAATTAATATTCGAAACATAAAGTACAAAACATTTTTAGTTCGGTTAAATCGAATGACCAACCAAACCAACCAAACTTAATTTGATTTATTTGGTTTAGTTTTCAGTATTATTGATTTCAATTTGTAACAATTTTCATTATCAAATAAAACGAACCAATCAAATACTCAACCCTATTCATGTATATCATCCATGTATCTTGCAACAATTAAAACTAAATAAACAAATAAAAGTGTACATCACACATGCCAAAAAACTCAAACTGGTTATAGGACCCTTCCAAAATCCTAGTTTTTCCTAACACCCCTCCACAAGTTCGGAAATTTTTAGTTCTCCAGTTTTTATTCATTGTTTAAGAATTTTGGCTTGCGCATATTTATTGCCATTTCCAAACAAACAAAACTTTTGAAAATTTGCGATTATAATTGTAGATATTTGTTTTCATTAACATAGGATTACAACATCAAGGGTCGGCTTTGAGCCCTTATATTTTTGCTTTAGTGATGGACGAAGTCACGATGTGTATACAAGTGAGATTCCTTGATGCATACTTTTGCTGATGATGTTGTGCTGATTGATTAAAGTAGGATAGATGTTAGTAGTCAAATGAAGTGGGGAGGAAGACTTTAAAATCGAAGAATTTCAAACCTAGCAGAACTAAAATGAATTATAAGAAGTGTGAGTTCAGCGGTGCCATGTCAGAAAATGGAGAGCTCACCCTAGTCAAACAAGTAGTGCCCAATAAGGAATCTTTCAATATTTAGGATCTGTGTTGTAGTTTGACGGTGAGATTGATGAATATATTAGTTTTAGAATTCGAGCGAGATGAGCGAAATGGCAACTAATCTCTGGAATTTTTTGTAATGGGAAAATCTCTCAAAAGTTTAAAGCAAAGTCCTATAGAACAACAATTAGGCTTGCGATGTTATATAGTGCAGAATGTTAGTTTACTAAAACGTAACAGGTCTACAAGATAAGTGTAACAGAGATGTGTATGCTGCAATGGAGATGTAGGCATACCAGATGGTATTGAATTAAAAATGATGATATTTGGGACAAACATGGAGTTGCACCAACTGAAGATAAAATAAACCAACGCCGTTTAAGATGGTTTGAACATCTTCAATGGAGAATTCATGATGTACCCATGCGCATTAGAGTTAAAGATCGCATCGAAAGTTCAAGGAAAGGTAGTGGTGGACCAAAGATGACAAGTGAGAAAGTAGTAAAAAAAGTCTTAAAGAAAGTGAAATTAATCCGAAGAGCTGGTTTCGAATAGGAGCGCGTGAATGTTAGTTATCCATGTTCCAAGACCATGAGTTTAGGCTAATTTTGGGGAGAATGTTATGGTTATAGGATTAGTATATAAGGCCATGCGGTGTAGCATTGACCTAATTAATTATTATCATCATCACTATCATTATCCCTTTGACTTTTTGATTTTTTTGATTTACTCATTATTATTATTATTATTATTATTATTATTATTACTACTACTACTACGAGTGTAACGGGATGCGCTTTGCACGTGATCATGGCAAGCGCTTCGCGTGTGAATTGTTGTTTCTAAAATATTGTGTACTTTATATATTTATTTGCATGTGAATTGTACGAATGTTACATCATTTATAAACTGTCACTCAAGAGAACGAAATTAAATTGACAGTTAAATGACATGAATGGAAGACATACTTTTGTTTTGCCTTGTTATAATACTTAAATATTGACATCATTCTTTCAAATATAGTACATTATTATCGAACATTCATGCAGTTCGTAGATCTTTGAATATAAATGTAGTAATATACATTCTAATTTTCAAAGAGTTTCTTAATTTTTAGAAGCAAAAAGGGATTTTGTACTATTCTACAAAAAAAAATTCGAACTTTTTAAAACAAAAATGCAATTTTTTTCTGTTTAAAGTATGTAATATGTCTACAAAAATCTAATTGTATTTTTCAAAACCTGCTTGCAGTTTCAGAATTTTCATCTTTAAGGATATGCCTGAAATCAAACAATATCTCCAAGTTAATTCGTATCATAGTAAGCAGATCAAAGGTATATCCCAGATCAAAAAGAAAAAGATTTTTTTTTCATTTTAGTACATGTGCGAGATTTGAACTCAAGGTGAAAAAGGTGGCAATTGTAAGGATAAGGAAGATGAAGACAGTTACACATAGGGTAAGCCATTGAGTATATTTAATGAAATGATATATAAAATGAATATATATTTATGCAATAAAATTATATAAGAGTACGTAGAAAACAAAACCTGAAAGTATGGCATAAGAGTAAACTAAAAAGCAAAAGAATCAAGGATGAAGAGATTTGAGCAGCAATGAATATGGCATACAATATTTATAGGGCAGTAAAGAATTTTCTAGAAGCCTACTTATACGGGGATAGTTTCAAATATTCTAGAGCTGTAAAAGTGGTTAGGTTATATATAATATAATAATAATTTGATAAAGAGTTATTCTTGGTTCTCTTCCCGTGTATCATAGTTCATAAATGCACAGCTAACCTATTCTAGAATTAAATGTGATATTTATAACAAATTGACCTATTTTTGGATTCTTCTATTGGTAGAAATGTGCTAAAGGATGGCTGAAAGAAATTAATAAAAATAACATTTATGTCAAGTTGATCTATTCTTGAATTACTTTAGTAAAAATGTGGCAGTTTAAATGATTTAAAAGAAAATATTTTTTAAAAGGGCAATTTTAAAATTTCATGGTCGATCCAGAAGTACGTACTTTCAATCCAATTATTAATAAAAAAAATTAATTAACTATTTTATTTTATCTTTATTTATGTTCACTTTTAAATCACTTATTATTTTTATTTTTAAATTGATTTTGTAATTTGGTTTTGGACTCCATCTCTAGCCAACTCCAACTTGTTTGGGATTAATGACTTAGTTGTTGTCGCTCTTCTAAACCATTGCAGTACATATGCAAAATGCGGACAATAAACCATCGTTGAAAATAATTAGTATGGATGTTCAATTGGATGTGTTTTGAAAGTGCCAAGAACAATGCTTTAAAGGTTCTCAAATAAAACCAATGCAGCAAAGAAATAATTTTGATTCATATGTTCAACGAACTAAAGGTTTCAGAACAAATACACAAATTAATAAGAACCCGTTTAATTTCATTTTGTGTTTTACGTTTACAATACACATTGTAAAACGTAAAACGAAAGGAGAATATCTAAATTAAGGAAGCGTGTGATTTTCGGACTGGGAAGTTAATGTTCACGTCGGCGTCAAACGCGTCTGACGCATCTTTGGTAGGGCCCACCGAAATGGCCTTTCAAGACGAACAGTTGAAAAGTTAGTTTTTGCATCAAAGGGGTCGGACGCGACAGATATTTGTTTACCCCCTTTTCATTCACCTCTCCCTATATATCTCCATTCCATTTCACCACTACTTCACCATCATCATTCCTCTCCGCTTTTTCACTTCTGCAGTATTCTAGATCAAATATAATGGAAAATTGTAACGACCCGGATTTTTGGCCGTCAAATATTTAATTTATTATTTTAAATATTATATTTGGAATATTAAGGGTTTTAATATTTAATTCGTTGTTTAAAACGATATTTGAACGTTAAATTTATATTTAATATAAATCGAGCTTGAAATGGCGCTGTAGTTCGTAATATTGAATTTTGAACTTTAATTGAATGTACAGGATCCGATATAAGTCGGATTTCCGTGAAACGAGAAACGTTAGAACCGTATTGATGATAATTTTCATATGAAAGAGAAAATTCAGATTTCGTGTTATAGTTTGTTAGTTATGGCCAAATCAAATTTTGAAATAGTCGCTATGGAAATCGTTATTAAAATATACGCGTTAAAATAGCCGTTTTGCAAACGGACTCAGATTTCGACGAAATCAGTTTCATTGGGACCGTATCATTAAATTTTTGTACGGTGTTGAATGGCGTGACAAACCGATGTCGTATGTGACCACGGCAGCCACAAACGCCCGTTCAATTTCTATAGCGTGTAATTAATTTAATAAAGGGTTATTTGGGTATAACTTGAACAGACGATCGAATTAAGCTGCGAAACCAATTCCGTTGAGTTCGTATCGTCGACTAGAGTCAGGATAGGTATATAGTTTGTTATTTTTGGAGACCGTGTAATTTGGTGTCGAAAAGGGCATTGCGGTGCGCGTAAAAATAGCCTACCGGGGAAACAGTCTCAGAATGCGACGAAACTGGTGCCGTTGGGTTCGTATTGAAAAGTTATTGTAGGATGCAAGGTTTCAAGTTGATTTGGTTTATCTGGTGATCGTGGAAAAATTAAACGTGTGTTTATTTCTGGTTTATAAAGGAAAAAATTTCATACGACCTCGGATTTCGACGAAACTTGTCCCATTGGGTCCGGAATATCTTTTTACACCAAGATTATTTTTTCTATCAGTAAACGAAAGTCGTTTGTGGTGCTTTCTGCGTGTTACTTCACGACGAAGTTTCGTAAATAATAAAATAATCAAACCCATATATATATATATATATATATATATATTCCTGTGAAAACCTAATTTAAAGTCGTATGATGGACCGCACAATGCAAGCCTACCCTAAAACAGCCATTCCCCATTGAAAAGACAACCTGATAACACGCTAGTGTCCACAGATGCAGGTAACTTAAAATCATAGGATATGAAAACACGCAGCCTGTACATATAAACCTTCCTCATGCCTACCCATTTCTGAACACAGAGGGACGTAAATCACCATGCCATGTCTACTTCTTTCATTTCAAAACAGCTGTTCACAGCAGCCTAACCTAATTCCTACGTTGTACAACATGAAGGAGACATTGTTCTTATCTTTGCCTCCTTTCTCCTATTTACACGCTCAGCCTCAATTCTTTCTTCCCAGCGAACAGAAATCAAACTGAAAATAGTTATTGATTTGAAAATTTAAACCAAAATTTACTCCACATATATGTATACACATCGAGACTTCAGCTTAGGAGCGTGGGCTGTCTGGTACATGAAGGAACGAGGACGCATGGGGATGGAAGTGCGAAAAAAAAAACAAAGGAGTGCAGTCTGTGGTTTTCATTTGGGAAAGTAATCATGCACGGATAAATGAAAAAGGGGGGTTCAACAAAGAAAGAAAAAAGAAGAAGAGAAAGCTGCGTTAGTTGCTGAAGGGAACAGGGGGTGCTCTGGCATGTCAGGCGTGGTACAGTCGGGCAAGGGAAGTGAAGACGTTGAATGCATGAAGGCTATTAAATACCGGCGGAAAAAGAATGATGTAAAGGAAAATTTAAGGAGCATGAAACAGAACGTTGGTAAGGGGAGTGGTATGGTATGAGGTCAAGCGGCATTGGTGGGTGGGTTGACAGCAGATGTATGAAGGAGAAAGGGACGTTGCCAGTCCGGGTACGGTGTAGCACAGTGGCGAAGGGGAGTAAGGTGGAAACTGAGATTTGTGGTTTCGCGTAACAGCTGAAAGTGGAGAAATATGAACAGTATTCGAACAGGTATATATTATAATTTAGCTTAATCTTAATTAATCAAATATTAAACGGGCCTAACCAAACATGTGCTGATGATTAAGTATGGACTAGCATTTGGTCTAATATAAGATAAGGGGGCCAGTTTTATACGTACTTATAATCCTTAATTATAAATGCCTAACAATTGTTTAAGTATATTAAATAAGTTTTAATATACCTAAGCTACATATGTAACGTGAGGTAAGGTAAATGATGGAAAGTAGTAAGGACGTTGCTGGTGAATCCTAATATGCCTAATCCAAATCGTGACCTTATATATTGAACATGGCCTTTATTTTTAGTACAACTTGACTGACGTTAACAAGTAATGTGCCTATTTATATATGTAAGTGTGGCCATAAATTGTAAAAATATAATTAGTTAAGTAATTTAAAGTTTTATTACTTTAAACCTAAACCATGACCGCATAAACTTTTGTAACATGGTCCTGTGTTATCAGAATCTGATCAGACTGGAAGTGTGGAACCGTATGACGAGCAATTCATTATGGAACTGATTCGGTCGATGGCAGAGACAACTGGAATTACTAGTCAAATTAAGCGCCTGCTAAATTTGACTAAATCAAACTGTTATTTAATGAACTGAAACTCCAGGTGAGTTAAACTCACTCAGTTTTCCCATTTATATTTTTATATAAATTGGGTTTTTATTTTGTGTGCACTACTTGCCAATGGTTGACTGTTTGCTAGTTAAATATTTATTTATTGATTTAACTGATGAAATTAAACCGTCGTTTAATTTCAGTAAAATACCAGATCGTCATTTTAACGATCGGTTCCAATAAAGGTAACTTACCTTGTTGGTCACGTTTATAAAATAAATGTGTTTAATGGTTTGAATTGGTTGAATTGGTTTGTTTATTGGTTGATGATTTAATGGTCGTTATTTATTATTATCATATATGAACTAATCCAATGGGGTGATTGATTTGAGTATTGGTTATTGTCTGAAATTTCAATATCTGTGGAGTTAAACCAATGGGCGGTATTGGTTGAGTATTTGGCAACATATGGCCTATAAAATCAATCGTTTTATAGATGTTGATTTAACGTCAGGAAAATCGACAGGGATGAAGTTATAAAATTTATTTTATAACAGGAGATAGATTTTGAAACATATTACTTTGAATAAAAGTTTATAAAAAGGGAAACTAAATAAATGTTTTATTTAAGATTTGATTTATTATTAATTAAGTTTAAAAAGTCAACTCTGGTGTTAATCAGAGTTTTAGGTACGAGAAGGAGGAATAAATCGAATGGTATTGTTTTAATAAGATTTTAAAAAGGGAAATTTAATATTTATTTTATAAAGGAATTAACTATGAAAGTGGTTAACGACCAAAGTAAATTATTATTTAATAATTTAGAGAGATACTTTTGAGACTTATTTAAAAGGTACTAGAAATTGAAGTGGAATCCAATTGAATGGTGAAAGGGAATTACGAACGGGTTTTATATTTAAAACCCGAATTGGTATAACAAGTGATGGAAAGGAAATATAAGCGACGGAAAAAAAAGGCAGAGTTTAGAAGTGATGTTTCTTAATTAGTGAATTAAGAACTAATGGTATATTTGAGAAAGAGATTTTCAAAAGGAAAGAAGGTTTATGAAACCGTAATTTTGAATAAAATATTTAAATGGAATTGGTGTTGGGATTAGAATGAGATATTGGTTTTATATTACAACTCGTATTTATCTTTAGATAAGAACATTGTTGATCAAGGTCTGATAGGTAGTTAAAATACCCCAACTTGAGCGACATCAAGACTATCTAAGGGTGATATTAGTTGTAATAGGAAAAGGGATTAGTGATAAATTATTTCCATTAGTGAAATAATAATGTAAAGGGCTGGGTTTTATCCAACAGGAATAAGCACTGGTTACCGTCAAGAAATAAATAAAGGGTATTTCGTAATGTTGTTTTACGAGTTGTTTTCGAAGGAAAGATATAGAGAATGGGATATGATATCGGATTTTACTTAGTATTAAAATGAATTTGATTAAGGTATAACCTTATGATAAATAAAGAAACGAGAAATTAGATTTATAATATTTAAGAGTTTTAAATTTACAGTTTTGTTTAATTTAAAAGGCCAAGTGATGTTGAATACCGAACCAGTGAACTCATTGGATTGTCATGATTGAAACACTGTTTATTTTGATAGTTAAAACACCAACTATCAAACCTGTCCAATACGATTGTTGGTACGGAAAGACCGGGCTCGAATTTATATTCGAAAACCATTCCGACCAGCAAATACGTGAAGATATTAGAAGATGATCGAGATGGAGCATTGAAGACCGTAGATTGTCGTAAACGGAAGGACTGCTAATAATCTCTGGTCAGCAGCCAGAGATGTACTGTGATTCTGTTGTGGTCGGAATCTACGGGTTGCAAGGACTTCTCGCTACTGATCCATGGAGTGATTCCTATATGAGATGCAGTAGGAGGGTACCTTCGGTTCATCCTGTTCCTGGATGACTTGTATGGACGGATGTCTGACAGAGTATTTCCAAAGGAATTACATGCGTTGATTTCTCCAAACGTACCATAGTTGATAGCGGGGAAATGGTTATTCTCTAGCCAAATAAACTAGAGTATTTTTGTGGACGTCAATCAGTGTGATCTGACGGATCTGACAATATGGGAAATTCAAAGTGTATGAGGACCAGATGTGTTCTGACCTCAAGCCTCATCAACCAGGGAAACGACAAAAATCTGGCATGCAGCATGGCTATGTGGGTCGCTCCCATTAGGGTGTATAATCACCTATCTAGAAAAATTCCTATTGCTTCTTTAATCTATATTCGATGATGTCCCTTTTCGGGAAACGGTGGTTTGAGTCCAACCGTTGGTGATATACATTCGATACACTCAAGCGAAATGAGTGGTCGGTCATGTGTAGGCCGGGTTGCAAGACGTTCTTGTTGAACCCAGTGCATTCGTCTCTAGAGATACACAATCGGCAGGTGGTCCCATACCTTGTTAATGTCGGAATCCAATCTCCAATAAGCGTCTGCGGTTTTGATTGTATACTATATATGTAGAGCGTGAGATGCAAGCGTTCTACTAGATTCTATTTACTTGTATTTAGACATTATTATAATATCAGAAAAGATATTGGTTTCAAACTATTTTGGGTTATCGTAAGGTAAAAACCGTCCGTGTTTATGTGTGGATTTGGTCTTACGATTATCCCTTTCTTTGAAAGATTTCAACTTTAAAATCAGTTTGTGTGATACCGTAAATACTGTGCGAGTTTATCTCACTCTGGTTCACCAGACTGACCCGGTGTTTTGTAAATGCTCGGGTTTGACCGGGGTGTACAGGTTCAGGTTATCGAATGTCGTGAAGTCCAGAGACGAGCTGGAGATGTTCAGACGTTTGATATTATATAGCTACTATTCCGCTGTGTGTTGTATATGGGAACAGGTTATTATAACTGTCCCATTGTGTGATGTACTCTGATATTGTAAGTTTTATTTAAAGCTCTCAATAAAGTTATTTCTGTATTATATTTTGTTCCGCTGCGATATGAGACTCTGTGTTGTGTTGGTTCTTCTTCTTCTTCTATTCTAATATTTCTTTCTCATCTCACCCTCTACTTTCTTTCTATAAATGTTCCAGTGTTTTTCGGTGTTGGAAGGTCGATATGAGTATGGTGAAGGTATTTATGTCGATTTTTGGGGTCGGAAATCCCTGGGTCGTTACAGTGGTATCAGAGCTATTGGTTTAGTAATAACCTTGGCTCTGTGGTGTAACTCGATAGAGATTGGGTTAGTAACACCCTAGATCGAGACTGAGTGTATATATATGAGAACGTAATTGTAAATTTTATATACAAATATTTTGTATTGTGGTTATCGATCGGTTCAAGTGTTTAGAAGCGTTGAACTGGCAATCGATACAGTATTGTTTTATAAAACGGGTAAATGAAATAATTTTACCCAAAGGATATTTTTGTATAAAGAAAAAGTAATTTTATTAAAATTGTTTAGATATTGGTTTGTGTGTTTGACCGATTTGAATGATATTCAAATTGGGCTGAAATTTTGAATTGAAAACTTAACCTGGTTAAGTGAAAATTAGATTGATAAGGATATTGAAAGTAAGATAATTAAATAAAACAGAGTTGGAAATTGGAATTTGAATAAATAATAATCAAATAGAAATAAATCGGGTATTTACCAATTGATGTTCGAATATGTGAAACCAAAGTAAAATATTGAATTGAGCATAAATTCAATTATTTTGATTGAGATTGGCTGTGCATGGATGGTCGATTGGTATTGATTTGGTGTTAGATTGCTTGAATATTAATTCATCAACAGTTTAATAAAAAGTTGAATTATAATTAAATTCCAGTATAGTCAACTGGAGTGCAATCACATGGATTAAAGTTGAATAATTTCGTCCTGTGTTGCAAATGAATACTTCATGCTTGATTTTTGGAAAATATTTATTTACGATATTAAATTGGTTTTCGATTTAAAATAAATTGGATTTAGAAATTAATGGGTTTGTAACGTCCTTTCTTACCTTAGCAATTTCGAGGACGAAATTATTTTAAGGGGGGAAGAATGTAACGACCCGGATTTTTGACCGTCAAATATTTAATTTAATTTATTATTTTAAATATTATATTTGGAATATTAAGGGTTTTAATATTTAATTCGTTGTTTAAAACGATATTTGAACGTTAAATTTATATTTAATATAAATCGAGCTCGAAACGGCGATGCAGTTCGTAATATTGAATTTTGAACTTTAATTGAATGTACAGGATCCGATATAAGTCGGATTTCCGTGAAACGAGAAACGTTAGAACCGTATTGATGATAATTTTCATATGAAAGAGAAAATTCAGATTTCGTGTTATAGTTTGTTAGTTATGGCCAAATCAAATTTTGAAATAGTCGCTATGGAAATCGTTATTAAAATATACGCGTTAAAATAGCCGTTTTGCAAACGGACTCAGATTTCGACGAAATCAGTTTCATTGGGACCGTATCGTTAAATTTTTGTACGGTGTTGAATGGCGTGACAAACCGATGTCGTATGTGACCACGGCAGCCACAAACGCCCGTTCAATTTCTATAGCGCGTAATTAATTTAATAAAGGGTTATTTGGGTATAACTTGAACAGACGATCGAAATAAGCCGTGAAACCAATTCCCTTGAGTTCGTATCGTCGACTAGAGTCAGGATAGGTATATAGTTTGTTATTTTTGGAGACCGTGTAATTTGGTGTCGAAAAGGGCATTGCGGTGCGCGTAAAAATAGCCTACCGGGGAAACAGTCTCAGAATGCGACGAAACTGGTGCCGTTGGGTTCGTATTGAAAAGTTATTGTAGGATTGCAAGGTTTCAAGTTGATTTGATTTATCTGGTGATCATGGAAAAATTAAACGTGTGTCTATTTCTGGTTTATAAAGGAAAAAATTTCATACGACCTCAGATTTCGACGAAACTTGTCCCATTGGGTCCGGAATATCTTTTTACATCAAGATTATTTTTTCTATCAGTAAACGAAAGTCATTTGTGGTGCTTTCTGCGTGTTACTTCACGACGAAGTTTCGTAAATAATAAAATAATCAAACCCCTATATATATATATATATATATATATATATATATATTCCTGTGAAAACCTAATTTAAAGTCGTATGATGGACCGCACAATGCAAGCCTACCCTAAAACAGCCATTCCCCATTGAAAAGACAACCTGATAACACGCTAGTGTCCACAGATGCAGGTAACTTAAAATCACAGGATATGAAAACACGCAGCCTGTACATATAAACCTTCCTCATGCCTACCCATTTCTGAACACATAGGGACGTAAATCACCATGCCATGTCTACTTCTTTCATTTCAAAACAGTTGTTCACAGCAGCCTAACCTAATTCCTACGTTGTACAACATGAAGGAGACATTGTTCTTATCTTTGCCTCCTTTCTCCTATTTATACGCTCAGCCTCAATTCTTTCTTCCCAGCGAACAGAAATCAAACTGAAAATAGTTATTGATTCGAAAATTTAAACCAAAATTTACTCCACATATATGTATACACATCGAGACTTCAGCTTAGGAGCGTGGGTTGTCTGGTACATGAAGGAACGAGGACGCATGGGGATGGAAGTGCGAAAAAAAAAACAGAGGAGTGTAGTCTGTGGTTTTCATTTGGGAAAGTAATCATGCACGGATAAATGAAAAGGGGGGGTTCAACAAAGAAAGAAAAAAAAAGGAGAAAGCTGCGTTAGTTGCTGAAGGGAACAGGGGGTGCTCTGGCATGTCAGGCGTGATACAGTCGGGCAAGGGAAGTGAAGACGTTGAATGCATGAAGGCTATTAAATACCGGCGGAAAAAGAATGATGTAAAGGAAAATTTAAGGAGCATGAAACAGAACGTTGGTAAGGGGAGTGGTATGGTATGAGGTCAAGCGGCATTGGTGGGTGGGTTGACAGCAGATGTATGAAGGAGAAGGGGACGTTGCCAGTCGGGGTACGGTGTAGCACAGTGGCGAAGGGGTGAAAGGTGGAAACTGAGATTTGTGGTTTCGTGTAACAGCTGAAAGTGGAGAAATATGAACAGTATTCGAACAGGTATATATTATAATTTAGCTTAATCTTAATTAATCAAATATTAAACGGGCCTAACCAAACATGTGCTGATGATTAAGTATGGACTAGCATTTGGTCTAATATAAGATAAGGGGGCCAGTTTTATTCGTACTTATAATCCTTAATTATAAATGCCTAACTATTGTTTAAGTATATTAAATAAGTTTTAATATACCTAAGCTACATATGTAACGTGAGGTAAGGTAAATGATGGAAAGTAGCAAGGACGTTGCTGGTGAATCCTAATATGCCTAATCCAAATCGTGACCTTATATATTGAACATGGCCTTTATTTTTAGTACAACTTGACTGACGTTAACAAGTAATGTGCCTATTTATATATGTAAGCGTGGCCATAAATTGTAAAAATATAATTAGTTAAGTAATTTAAAGTTTTATTACTTTAAACCTAAACCATGACCGCATAAACTTTTGTAACATGGTCCTGTGTTATCAGAATCCGATCAGACTGGAAGTGTGGAACCGTATGACGAGCAATTCATTATGGAACTGATTCGGTCGGTGGCAGAGACAACTGGAATTACTAGTCAAATTAAGCGCCTGCTAAATTTGACTAAATCAAACTGTTATTTAACAAACTGAAACTCCAGGTGAGTTAAACTCACTCAGTTTTCCCATTTATATTTTTATATAAATTGGGTTTTTATTTTGTGTGCTCTACTTGCCAATGGTTGACTGTTTGCTAGTTAAATATTTATTTGTTGATTTAACTGATGAAATTAAACCGTCGTTTAATTTCAGTAAAATACCAGATCGTCATTTTAACGATCGGTTCCAATAAAGGTAACTTACCTTGTTGGTCACGTTTATAAAATAAACGTGTTTAATGGTTTGAATTGGTTGAATTGGTTTGTTTATTGGTTGATGATTTAATGGTCGTTATTTATTATTATCATATATGAACTAATCCGATGGGGTGATTGATTTGAGTATTGGTTATTGTCTGAAATTTCAACATCTGTGGAGTTAAACCAATGGGCGGCATTGGTTGAGTATTTGGCAACATATGGCCTATAAAATCAATCGTTTTATAGATGTTGATTTAACGCCAGGAAAATCGACAGGGATGAAGTTATAAAATTTATTTTATAACTGGAGATAGATTTTGAAACATATTACTTTGAATAAAAGTTTATAAAAAGGGAAACTAAATAAATGTTTTATTTAAGATTTGATTTATTATTAATTAAGTTTAAAAAGTCAACTCTGGTGTTAATCAAAGTTTTAGGTACGAGAAGGAGGAATAAATCGAATGGTATTGTTTTAATAAGATTTTAAAAAGGGAAATTTAATATTTATTTTATGAAGGAATTAACTACGAAAGTGGTTAACGACCAAAGTAAATTATTATTTAATAGTTTAGAGAGATACTTTTGAGACTTATTTAAAAGGTACTCAAAATTGAAGTGGAATCCAATTGAAAGGTGAAAGGGAATTACGAACGGGTTTTATATTTAAAACCCGAATTGGTATAACAAGTGATGGAAAGGAAATTTAAGCGACGGAAAAAAAGGCAGAGTTTAAAAGTGATGTTTCTTAATTAGTGAATTAAGAACTAATGGTATATTTGAGAAAGAGATTTTCAAAAGGAAAGAAGGTTTATGAAACCGTAATTTTGAATAAAATATTTAAATGGAATTGGTGTTGGGATTAGAATGAGATATTGGTTTTATATTACAACTCGTATTTATCTTTAGATAAGAACGTTGTTGATCAAGGTCTGAGAGGTAGTTAAAATACCCAACTTGAGCGACATCAGGACTATCTAAGGGTGATATTAGTTGTAATAGGAAAAGGGATTAGTGATAAATTATTTCCATTAGATCTAAGGGTGATATTAGTTGTAATAGGAAAAGGGATTAGTGATAAATTATTTCCATTAGTGAAATAATAATGTAAAGGGCTGGGTTTTATCCAACAGGAATAAGCACTGGTTACCGTCAAGAAATAAATAAAGGGTATTTCGTAATGTTGTTTTACGAGTTGTTTTCGAAGGAAAGATATAGAGAATGGGATATGATATCGGATTTTACTTAGTATTAAAATGAATTTGATTAAGGTATAACCTTATGATAAATAAAGAAACGAGAAATTAGATTTATAATATTTAAGAGTTTTAAATTTACAGTTTTGTTTAATTTAAAAGGCCAAGTGATGTTGAATACTGAACCAGTGAACTCATTGGATTGTCATGATTGAAACACTGTTTATTTTGATAGTTAAAACACCGACTATCAAACCTGTCCAATACGATTGTTGTACGGAAAGACCGGGCTCGAATTTATATTCGAAAACCATTCCGACCAGCAAATACGTGAAGATATTAGAAGATGATCGAGATGGAGCATTGAAGACCGTAGATTATCGTAAATGGAAGGACTACTAATAATCTCTGGTCTGCAGCCAGAGATGTACTGTGATTCTGTCGTGGTCGGAATCTACGGGTTGCATGGACTTCTCGCTACTGATCCATGGGGTGATTCCTATATGAGATGCAGTAGGAGGGTACCTTCGGTTCATCCTGTTCCTGGATGACTTGTATGGACGGATGTCTGACACTACTGATCCATGGGGTGATTCCTATATGAGATGCAGTAGGAGGGTACCTTCGGTTCATCCTGTTCCTGGATGACTTGTATGGACGGATGCCTGACAGAGTATTTCCAAAGGAATTACATGCGTTGATTTCTCCAAACGTACCATAGTTGATGGCGGGGAAATGGTTATTCTCTAGCCAAATAAACTAGAGTATTTTTATGGACGTCAATCAGTGTGATCTGGCGGATCTGACAATGTGGCATTCAAAGTGTATGAGGACCAGATGTGTTCTGACCTCAAGCCTCATCAACCAGGGAAACGACAAAAATCGGGCAGGCAACATGGCTATGTGGGTCGCTCCCATTAGGGTGTATAATCACCTATCTAGAGAAATTCCTATTGCTTCTTTAATCTATATTCGATGATGTCCCTTTTCGGGAAACGGTGGTTTGAGTCCAACCGTTGGTGATATACATTCGATACACTCAAGCGAAATGAGTGGTCGGTCATGTGTAGGCCTGGGTTGCAAGACGTTCTTGTTGAACCCAGTGCATTCGTCTCTAGAGATACACAATCGGCAGGTGGTCCCATACCTTGTTAATGTCGGAATCCAATCTCCAATAAGCGTCTGCGGTTTTGATTGTATACTATATATGTAGAGCGTGAGATGCAAGCGTTCTACTAGATTCTATTTACTTGTATTTAGACATTATTATAATATCAGAAAAGATATTGGTTTCAAACTATTTTGGGTTATCGTAAGGTAAAAACCGTCCGTGTTTATGTGTGGATTTGGTCTTACGATTATCCCTTTCTTTGAAAGATTTCAACTTTAAAATCAGTTTGTGTGATACCGTAAATACTGTGCGAGTTTATCTCACTCTGGTTCACCAGACTGACCCGGTGTTTTGTAAATGCTCGGGTTAGACCGGGGTGTACAGGTTCAGGTTATCGAATGTCGTGAAGTCCAAAGACGAGCTGGAGATGTTCAGACGTATGATATTATATAGCTACTATTCCGCTGTGTGCTGTATATGGGAACAGGTTATTATAGCTGTCCCATTGTGTGATGTACTCTGATATTGTAAGTTTTATTTAAAGCTCTCAATAAAGTTATTTCTGTATTATATTTTGTTCCGCTGCGATATGAGACTCTGTGTTGTGTTGGTTCTTCTTCTTCTTCTATTCTAATATTTCTTTCTTTCTCATCTCACCCTCTACTTTCTTTCTATAAACGTTCCAGTGTTTTTCGGTGTTGGAAGGTCGACATGAGTATGGTGAAGGTATTTATGTCGATTTTTGGGGCCGGAAATACCTGGGTCGTTACAAAAATAGTGATGATTCTGATTTGAACGATTTGCAAGATATGCTCGATATTCAAGAAATTATGGCTAATCAAACACGACAAAGGAGCAGAATACATGATTCTGTAAATTCCGGTCTTGCTTGGGTTCATGAAATACTATCAGGACACGCAGACCGTTGTCAACGCAATTTATCCTTGTGTGAACAGTTAGGAAATTACGGGTTGGAAGTTTCGTTGCACATAACGGTCAAAGAAATGGTGGCTATATTCCTATATACCATTGCATTGACTCTTCCGACAAGGCAGACTGTTGAGCGGTTTCAACGATCAAATGGTACGATTTGTGTCATTTTTCATAAAGTTTTGGATTCAGTTCTGTTATTGGCAGTGGATATTATTAGACCAATCGATACCCAATTTAACTGAATTCCAGAACAAATCCGTTCTTCACCCCAATATTTTCCTTTCTTTAAAAACTGTATTGGAGCTATTGATGGGACACATGTAATGGCTCATGTGGGTCAGACAGACATGCAACATTTTGTAGGACGAAAAGGATTTGCTACACAAAATAAAATGGTTGTTTGTGCGTTTGATTTAACTTTTACTTTTATAAGAGCGGGATGGAAAGGAACTGCACACGACGCTAAAGTATTTCGGGAAACTATGATGACTACCCAGATTTAGTGCCAGAGTAATATCTTGAAGAGTATTACAGCATATCAAACCGCGGAAACAGAGATCAAGAACCCGTTCAAAGAACCGGAACAACATCCACCATGGCAGTTGTACGAGACAATATACGAAACGAACTAGTTGTCGCGGGAATGCATTAAAAAGTTTCACTGTATTCTGTATTTTATATTTGCATTTTAAATTCTGCAATTTGTATTCCGCAACCATGTAATTTTAATTCTGCAATTTGTATTCTACATTATTATTCTGTTCGACAACAAACACACACATACACAAACAATAAAAATAATAAATACAAAAACAACAAAATATTAACTTTGCTTCCTCCAATTGGCCCTTTCGTAAAAAACATACTCCATGTTCGCAACAATTCCCCTTCAAATACCCTTTCAAAATAACTCTTCCAAATACCTCTTCCCGTTTAAAATCAAACGCACCCTAGGTCGTCGTTGCAATGATAGCTGACAAAGTGGATAGACTGGGGATGGAGGAGAAACTTTAAGTCATTAGGATAATGAAAGAAGAACAAAATCAAAAAATTGTTTTTTTTTTTTTTTCCTCTCCTTGGTTTTTCTTCGTTTCAGAGAATACAAAAACAAAAGTTTCACATTATTATTTCATGTCAGCTGTATTTTTTACATGCGTACTCTTGTTTGAACGGAATCTCAAACAAACAAGGCAAACAAAACGCAGCCTAAATTTAGGTCTAAGTATCCCTCTCACGTTGTAAGATGTAACGTCCAGAGCACAAACGTTGGGCTGGACGATATTTATTTTATTTTATTTTCCAACTCATCAGCATCATTAAAATTAGCGACAGTCATTGGAGCGAAAATTTTAGAGAAAATTTGAACAAGATTATTGATCCATATGTATACAATTTCCTAGTTTACTCATTCACTAAGAAATGGTAACCGTAGGATACAATAATTCCAAATTCCGGACCAACTCACCCTTAAAAATAATAATTGCACATGGCTCTTACGCGATTCTATGTCAACCATGCTACCTTGTCTACTTCCACGCCAAATCCATTGCAAAATCATGATACTGAACAATTTGCAAGATCATAATATATAGTCAAGTAGACCAAGCATGCTTTTTAGAAGGGTAAATTACAAAATTTCTCCAGCGCATTTCAAGGTGAAGTTCGATAACATAAACTAAATACAAGTGGAGACAGGACTCCAACCTTATTCATTCAACCTACAGCAGTGCCACTACAAACTGTTGACATAAGTGGTGTTCATGATTTGCATACCTCGGACGAGTTTGAAAATCCTTCATCTGATTCACTCAATTCAGAGATTCTTTGATATACCTTTGTAAGTTGTTCAGTGCAGAATTGAGGCGACGTGCATGGTCCACACATAAGATAAATCACATTTCCTAATGGCCTCATATATACACCATCTTCCCTTAGTCTCTGAATAAGCGAGCTTGCACAAAGTGATGCATATCTGCAGTACATGATTAACAAGGCACATGGTTTAGATAATTCAATCCACTTGCATCCATTGTATATGTAAAGACTTGTATGCATAGATTTAGAATGAACAATGTTTTGCCTTAACCCCTTTAGCTGAATGCTGTAAACCATTTGAAAATATATGGTTTACTACAATGTAGGTGAGCTTGAATACTTGTACTACTATGTTACTTTGTTCTATAATTTCAACTTTCAAGCATATGAGTCCTTATGTTCTACATCTTCTCATTCAGCTTGGATAATTGTACAATGCAGTTGCAGTCAAACCATATGGAGGAAGAAGTAATAATAAAAGCAGCATACCCAGTATCAGCGCCTTCAGCTTTGAGTTCAATAGCACATAGAGTTCCTAAAGCTATGACTCTTTGAACAGATGGAAGAGATGATATTTTAAGCACAAGTTTCATGTCCCATAACTGCAGATTGCCAGGCAGCATAGAGTTAAGCAAATTGATCAAAAAATACAATTCAAAGAAGGGTGTGTTATTATTACAAATTAAACTGCATTGTAAATATCCAGTTATTTTTTTCTATCCAAAATCAAATAAAGATGGCAAATATGCGATAAGAATTCATATTCAGGTGGATGCATACTGTAGTAATTTTGTTTGCAGCGTTTCATTTTAAATAACAATGTTTATATAGCTGGACCTTGTATCCCAACTAACTTAGCTTTTATGCATATTATTTGTTGCTACTTCTAGTTGCTTTAGATAATTCGATGATTTCTCTGCATTCAAGTTTCAACTGCATGCGGTTCTCATCCCATATATCATTTCTAACACCGAGCCAAGTAACACAGCTTTCTATAATATAAATGGCCAGATGGATGATTTATCTTTGCTGTGGAATTTAATGCCTTGTAATGTTATACATATTTTAAGGTTCCAGCTTAGAATGGAAAGGTATAATAATCCGTTAATTGGAACAACAACAAAAAAAGTCAAATATTGACAAAATTACATGTATGCATACCTCCTTCAGTTTGTTTCCTTCAGGTTCGATGTTGCGATTCGTACATCGATCTTTGAACCAATGTATAGCTTTAGCAGCAGCTGAACAACCCATAGCATGGGCAGAGTAGGAGTGACCATGCAGAAGTGATACAAGCTGAGACAATACAAAATACTAATCTTAGCTAAAGCCAGCTTTTATGTGTTTCTTTCGTGTAAATAGGAAGTAGTATAAATTTTTTTTTTTAAATATTCCTATTATTAATCTTTAGACCTTTGAGTCGCCTTTAAATACGTCAAAAACAGCTTCAGTAGTTAACGTTACAGCCAACGGTATCACCCCTCCAGTCATCAGTTTTGCAAAACAAGAGATGTCTGGTAAGCATCCCAGTAACTCAGAAGCAGACTGTAAACAAAAATACTCTGGTAACAAACTACATGCAAATGGTGTGCAACTATTATGTACTTTGAAAGCAGTTAAACAACCAGCCGTCACCTCTCTTCCAAGGCGCCAAAAACCAGTGAAAACTTCATCGAATATGACTGGAATTTGACGAAACTGACACTCTCTAACAAGAATTCTTTGAAATAGAGGATCAATCATGTGCATTCCACCTGCACCTTGCACAACTGCAAATTCTCTTTGATCATTTATCATAGTAAATATAACATGGTTCACACACGCGCACGCGCACGCACACATGAAGCAAGGCCGGCGTAGGCCCAGGACAGACCATGCCCACACATGGGACATCAAAAAAAAGGGCATCATCGCACAGGGCTAGAAAAGAAAAGATGGAAAAACGAGCATGAAGAGATAAAAGGAGAACTGCAAGCAGCCGCACAGCACACTTCAGAGTTCAGATGCGAAGCAACACACATCACAAGTAGTGGTGCAACACAAGCTAAGAGCCCTAAACCTAAATTGACTAATTTGCTAGAAACTTGATTTCTGGTTCTTTTTTTTCTTTTTTTTTGGGTATGCTGGTAGATTTTCGTTAAATTTTTAATTCTGGAAATTTTGATGAACTAGACTGCCTTTTCCAAGAATCGTGCAGCTTCAAATTCTTATTCTCGCTCGGTTTCATCGCTTGAATCAAGTTTTATCTTCTTTGTCAAGCATCTTCTTATGTTGCTTGAGGCTCGTCGTGAGGTGACACTTGAGGCTCGACACATGTTCATTTGTGGATCGATTCAAACATCCTTTCTTTAAAATGGATTTGCCTATTTTGCAGGTAATTTTCCTCAATTCGATCCATAGTTTATTTTATCCTTTTTAGATTTTCTTGATTCAAATTTTAATTTCAGAGAATTTTGCTTGAAAGAATTATATTCAATGAAGAATTTTGCTTGAAAGAATTATATTCAATGAAGAATTTTGCTTGAAAGAATCATATTCTGTGATGAAACGTTTGGGAACAAAAGAAGTTTGAAAAAAAAATTACATTCAAATAGCAGGTTCTACGAATTTTGCATGAAAGAAAAACTACGTCTTGGGAACACAATAACGTGAAGCAAATTTTCAAATTTTATATTTTGTATTCTCAATTAAGCGATTCGTTGTTATATATAATATATGATGTATAGGTTCACTTAGGTTTTCAAATATGATACTTAATTGCAAACACAAGACCATGAGTACACATTCTATGGTCAGCTCAGTTTGAGTCCTTTGGAGTCGCCGCTGCCTCCTCCTTTGTCGACCCATCACCCTTTCTTCTGCAGCAGCATCTGCTGTTCCAAACTAGCTCCAGACTTCCAGTGCTGTTGCCCTCTTCTGCTGCATGCTACTAAAGGTACATGCTTTTCTAAATTTGAGTTGCCTAATTTTGTGTTGGCTAATACCAGACTCATCTTCAACCTGCTATTCTTTTTCTTTCTTAGTTTCTTAATTGCTTAAAAAAATTGTTCTAATTCTTTGAATGAAACTCTATGTTCTTAGTGATGGTTGGTGTTGATTTATTGTCTCTCTTTTTTCATATTAATGTTTACAAAAAATCATTAGGATTCCATCATAAATGGTTAGTCATCCAAATTGATTGTTAATGATCACTAGTGATTTTAATATCCTTATTAGTAAATTGGTTGTCACTGCTGACTTTGACTCTGTTGTGATTAATATAAATGAACTTGATATTTGGAAAATGTGGTCCTCATAAGATAACAAAGAGATAAAACATGTTTTAGCAAACATGTAAAATCCAAGCTTAGATTGCATAACAATCATTTACTTTCGAATGTGGTATGCTGAGTTAACTTCACCTTAACTTGATAGAAAGAATGAATCTTTTTTTATGCCACGTGAATACTAATTTTTGGATTTTATTTTTTAAAATTGAATTGGACTGGACTTCTGTTTTTACAACACTGGGAGAAGAAAACCACTGGGTAAACCTGTCTTTGGTATTTAATACCATTTTTTAACTGGGGTATAGGGCAAAAGAAGGGGGCTTGATAGAATCTGCCTTTTGTTTTCTGGACTAACAAATAAATTTATTGTTTGCCTCCATGAATGAGTGTTTGGAACTTAGAAAAAGGAAAAAAAAAAAATCATTGTTTGCATGCTGAGGACAGGAGTGTTTTTTTTTTTTTTTTTGGGTACTTTATATACAAGTCTAGGTAGCATATAACATACTACATGACAAGTGGGGTAAATCCCGCAGGGCGGGATTCGAACCCATAATGTCTCACACCATGCTCCGGACCTGAGTTTATTTGAAAAAATTGAAATCGTGTTTCACTAAAATGAAGCTATGTGTAGGGGATTAAAATGAAAACAATAGTTTGAGGTGACAATGAGAAGTTGTCAGATATTAACAAGCAATATCATTTATGGTTTTGATTGCATCTTGTTAAATAAATTGTGAATTTTACTATTTTAGGTTCATATTATGAAATATTTTAAAAATGTAAAATAAGGGAATCACTGAGGAACCTGCACCAGGAGTTAAAATGCTTTGGGACCGGCTCTATGTGAGAAGCTATTGGGACAAAAAATTGAACAAAAAGTTTATTTGAAAAAATTGAAATCGTGTTTCACTAAAATGAAGCTATGTGTAGGGGATTAAAATGAAAACAATAGTTTGAGGTGACAATGAGAAGTTGTCAGATATTAACAAGCAATATCATTTATGGTTTTGATTGCATCTTGTTAAATAAATTGTGAATTTTACTATTTTAGGTTCATATTATGAAATATTCTAAAAATGTAAAATAAGGGAATCACTGAGGAACCTGCACCAGGAGTTAAAATACTTTGGAACCGGCTCTATGTGAGAAGCTACTGGGACAGAAAATTGAACAAAAAGTTTTGACACACTAAACATAGACCGTTGGATTTTTTTTTCCTTTATATAGAAGGTGGGTTTCAGGAGAGATCCAATGATTGAGATCTTTCGTGTCATCACTTATGTCTGCATATTGTGTCCATATAGAGTTTCATACACACAAAAAGGAGCGTTCAATGACAACCCAAATGTCCCTCAGATTTCCACCACAATTTTTCATGTAAATAATAGTTGTTTCCCTTTCTTCATACTACCACCATTTTTTAGATGTAAGCTTGTGGTGGAAATCGGAAGGGGGGCATTTGAGGTGCTGCACTATTTGGGGCGCAATTGAATGCTCCTCGTATTATATATAAACATGTGCGCGTGTGAGTGCATGTGTGTGTATTGAGGGTATAGTCACCTGGCTCTACGATTAGTGCACCAATATGAGTTGACTGCTCTGATTTGGAAATTTGTGATAATTGATCAGATATATAAGCAGCATAGCTCTCTGCAACAGCTGAAGAATCTCTGACATGACTGAATATTTCATCGCGGGAGTTGAATTCTGCGTACACCAAGCAGATAGCATGTCCGATGAAATTCAAACAAAGTGATCAATTTGATAGTATTTACAAGCATCAGGGGGGAATCCACTCATGGTCAAGTAGAGGCAGCCAAACCCCTTTAAGTTTATTGAGTACCAAGAGACTGGAAATTGGACAATAAAAGTTTGTGAAAATAGAACTTGAAGAGTAGGGAAAAAGTTAATTTGACACCACAAAAAAATAAAAATAAACACACACACACACACAAAGAAAGAAAACCATCAAGTTTAATTTCGTTTCTGGAACTGAGATGTGATATATTTTGTGATGTAATAGTGGATTTGGAAGAAGAAAATGAGAAAGAATATACAAGCAGCAATTGAAAGGAATGTCGGCATCACATCATGTTGTTCTTTCATTTGGTTCCCTCAATTTTGTTGTTTTATTTTTCACACATTTTCCACTCAAACTGACATATTTTTTAGTTTAGAATATTTGTTGGATTCATGAATCCAGAAGGTTAAGAATCTCATTTTCATTTGTTAAAAATTTATTACTTACACATTCAGGATAACTATTTTCAGTGACATATCCATGAATAAATGGAAAAAATGTCTTATTTTGGCTTAAAGTAGCGTAAAAACCAGTTCTGTTGAAAATGTTTTGGGGTTCTAATTTCGCTACGAACATCCATGAGACGACTATTATTTGATATTAGCATGGACTATTGAATAAACTGAATAATTAACATTTGGGGCATCAAAGTTAACCTTACTGATATACTAACTATGTGGTCCTTTAAAGCAAGTTGACCCCTCTCATTATATATCCTGGCTTCCCCCCTGACAAGCATTACAAATATATGACACAATACGTCACTTACGCATATCTTCAGGTTTTAGATGACCATGTGGTACAGCATCTGGCATCGATAGATTCCATACCTCTCTAGAAATAAAAACCGTAGGAGGGTCCAAAAAAAGACCTCTTCCTGAGTACCTGACATTATAAATGGAGGTTAAGTCTCAGAATCATTTTAAAGAAATGTTTTAATGCCATAGAACAGAAGAGGAGTACCAAGTATGATACATAAAAAGTTGACAAAAGAGCAATAAAATCCGGATGTCCCTTATGGAATAGTATGTCTCTACATTGTCTATAAAGAGGCATTGGCTGAATCATTTTAACATCATTTAAACAAGTTTTTCAAAAATTAATAAATTATGATACAGATATAAATATTGAATTTTAAACTGCATTACCGCTTTTTTTACATAATAAAGAAAACTATAAAACATAACTCGTTCTGTGTAGGCATGCCCCAGTAGAGACACATGTCCATGTCTGGGAAGCGTTTATATTTATATGCATCTCATAGTATTTTATTCCAGAAGTATTTAAATGACTCAAAATAGTTGTGTGATTGCCTCAGAAATATGACATGTGCCGTTTCCAAACCAATCCCTTGATTGTTATAATGCTTTGTAAAGTATGTATAGTAACATTGTGCTACATTCATCTTTCATGTAAAAAAATACAATTATTTTCATGTAACATATAGCATATGATCTGTTGGGGATAACGTGAACAGAGTCCCTTCTTGTACTATTACTTCCTTCACCATTCAAGTGCACGAATAGTCAGCGAACTCACATTAAAGTATTGTTGCATGAAGTTTTGATTAAATTAGAAGTAGTTACGCGAAACTGTAAGAATGCAACAATACTTTACAAAGTACCGTACTAAAAGGATAACCACTTGTCAAGAATGGAAATACTTTGCGTAAAGTGAGAAGTGAGGCATTTAAGAGCCTGAAGAACAATATTCTTTGTTTTATACTATATATTTTTAGTCACAAAAATTCAATGTAGAGGAATGTTTGCAATTGAAAGATTTTGAAACAATATAGTAAGGCAATCTGATTGAAGATTTGAAATCCAGACATATACAATATACTAAGGCAATCTGATTGAAGATTTGTAATTCAGACATATAGCATATGGTAACACCTTAGTGTCACAATTTTTTGTAAATTTAAACAAGCCAGCACACACTTATTACTGTTGGAGTCTTGGAGATGCTGTTTTAAAAGGAGGTTTTGTTTCAGATCTGTATAATTTATAATCTATGATATCAGCGTGGATAAGGACGTTTTGCTTTTCATATTGTAAATCTAATTTCCAGAATACAACAAATAATTAAGTTACGGTACAAATTCATCCTCAAGACCGTTAAATTTAGTCAGAAAACCAAGTCCAAATACTTCAAATTAGCAACAACAAAAATTGTAAGAGACAGGCTTTTAATGTTTAAACGCAAGATAAAAGGAAACCATTAAAAGTACGCAAAAGAACATTATTTTAAGCAATTAATATTTTATATCATTTAAAGTTATAAGACTTCCAGCACGAGTACAAGACTGAAAATGTTCAGAAATATATTCGATTCTCATTTAGGACAAGAAAATTACATGAAATCATATATTCCCAAGTTGTTCCATTATTTTTCTATTGCTGGACCGATGTTTAACTCGTCCGAATAGTGTTTCAAAAACTTAAATTGGGTTTGTGTGTATCTGGATCTGTTGTAGGACATACATAACATTTTTACACTATGATGATACAAATTATTTTAACCAAAAAAAAAAAGGCAGAAGAAGAATCAAAATCTTCATGCGTCTTGGACCTGTGTGCTATTTATTAATGCAAGGCACCAAGCCGCCAAAATTACCGTAACATACATGAATTTGACCATTTTATAGTATAACTAAACATCACTAGTTTGTATTAAACGTGTCCCTTCATAAATAAATTTGGAGAAAAAAAACAGCAACAATGGTTGCTTGGATTATAAAAAAGCAATATATAATGAAGGCAATTAAAATTGGACTAAAGCATAACTTTGAATGCACTATAAACAATGGAAGATTTGATAAAAACCACCAAAATTGCATAAAACGACATAACATTGAATGTGATAAAAAAAACAAAAGAAAACTAAAACATTTAAGCTGCGAACTCAGAATAAAAATTTATGTCATGAAAAGCGACTGTTCTTTTGTGTAGAAATGAAAAAAACATGGATCATGATTGCCATGTTTTAATATCATATCTCATAAAACTAGGTAAAATTTGACCGCTTTAGCTAAAACTGTACTAAATTCTTATTTGATCTCCTCTGTACTTAATATTTAATTCATTTACTACAACCTTTTCTATTTGATTAATGTTAACAAATAAAAATAATCCTAGCATGATTACTAACTCTTTCTATTTTCATTCTTAAGAGAAAAAAAATAACTTAAAAATACAACGGAAATTTCATTCCAAATCCCTTCAGGAAATAATTTACATAATTCATCATCACGAATATATCTATATAACTTAAAATTATGTTACATATAACATATTAATTTTTATTTTCCTATCCATATCCAACAAAGTTCTGTGTATATATTTGAAATTTAAGAATTAATGTTTGAAGGATAAAATGGGAACAAACTATAAGATGTGTGTACTTTTTATATCACTCGAAATCAGCTTCACAGAAAATTGATTCGTTTGGATAATCCAGACGTATTTAAGATAATATGTTTATTGGTGAACAAAAAATAAATATGTTTGTGGTTAATATTAATTTAACATCTTGCATATTAGAAATTAACAAAACGGTATCATATTCTAAGGATATAATGTCAGCAATGTATCGTGTAACCTCCAAAAAAAAAAAAAAAGGAGATGCAATGCACGTAGGGTATAATGGAACTCACCCTAATATGTACTTGTAGATATACGTGAGTTTGCTTCAAAAATTGACCAATAATGTCAGCCTTTGAGATCCAAACCAATGATCTCTGACCCACACAACATATGATAAATCTAAAAGCATTGTTTATACTTTAAGTACTTCATATTTTCTTAGTTGAATTTCTACGTTCTTGGGATTTTGTATTTCGCATTTTGAAGTCCAAACATTAGTTATGTCAAATTTATACAAATCAGAGCCTTCTAATGAACGTATATGCATAACTATATTCAAAATTTAACATACAGAACTTTGAACCTTGTTTCTAAAAATATATTTTATTTTGGAGAAATCTATATTCTTCTAACCTTCAAATTCCAATTTATATTCAAATTATTGAATGGAAAAATAATTAGCACTTTTACACACAAAGCAAAACTGAAAAATTGTGTGCGTCTATGCGTGTGAGCATGCATGATTATATTGGATACATAAACCTGAATAAGTAATATTAAAAGGGTTTTGTTATTGACACTCCAACTATTGTTAAGGGAAGGTCATTTTTTAAAAACACTCCACTCTTTGAAAATTTGTTAAGGGGCTACATAAACATATTATTTCATACTACTTAATATTCCCTGATTGCCCCTTCAAATTAGATTAAAAAAAACTTTTTTGATAAAGGAAACTGAATTAAAATAAGCAGTTCATCACCACTGCACATTTTTTTATCGACGTAAATATGTCGAAAATTAATAATCATTTCAGTGCATTGCAAGGCCATAGTATTTTTTTTTTCTCAATTTGCATATATCGATTTTTTTTTTAAACCCTAAAAGATAAGCATTTTCGGAGAAATATAATCAAACTAATTTTATTTTATTTTTTTTACTGATGTAAATATGTCAAAAATTAATAATCATTTCAGTGCATGACATTCGTAATTATAAAATTCGGCATATTTACGTCAATAAAAAAAAAAATAGTTCGATCCTATTCCTCCGAAAACGTTTATCTTTTAGGGTTTAAAAAACAGTCGATATATGCGAATTGAGAAAAAAAAATTACTATGGCCTTGCAATATTTGTTAAGGTAAAATTATAATTATTTGTTAAGAGGCTAAATGGGTAATAAGGTAAAATAACCTTTATTTATTAAGGGGCTACTTTCTTCATTGGTACTCCCCTTAACAAATTTTGAAAAAATAAAAAATTGGTCTCCCCTTAACAATATTTGAAGTGTCAATAACAATACCCTATTAAAACATAACATAATGTAGCTTATAGGAGGCGAGAGAATTTCGTCATGTTCTTCAACAAGCATAAAAGGAGGGAGAATAAAACTATTGCAAGGTTGAAACAATTGACTTTTTTTCTTATTTGTACAATCAATCATAATATTGTGGACTGTTTTACTTTAATTAGTGCTCCTAAGGGATATGGTGGTTAATAATATTTCTACAAAGGATGGAAGCTAATATAATTAACAATCTTATATGTTTTTCACTTCAATTTTTTTGCCACATTCATTGATTTTGAAACTACGCTTGTTTACAAGGTTTTTAAGTTTGAAATGTTATGTCAGCTTCTATAAAAATATATTTTATGTTGAGTGATTGTTGTATATGTTTATAAACTATACAGGCTACATGAAAACATTATATGTTTCAAATCATTCAAACTACGCATTCATATATACGTACATATATACTTACACACACACGCACAAACGGCTATTTGAACACAAAAGTAAATACAATCGATGAGACAAAAAATCTGAACCATTGGATCTTTTTGTCCTTACATGGAAGGTGGAAATGATGAGACAATCCAACGGACCTGATCTTTTGTGTCGCTAATGGTGTACACACACACACACACACACACACACACACACACATATATATATATATATATGCACATACGCACACGTATGTATGTACCTATATATGCATTTACACACACACACACACACATATATATACACACACACACAATGTATGTATGCATAAGTATTTTTTTAAGCTTGAATTTTTTTTTCTAAGTTACACCATATTTTTTTAAGCTTGAATTTTTATTTATATTATTAATTAATAATTTATTTATTATATCCTATTTTTAATGATATTAAAATTTGAGAGTATTTGTAGATGGGCGTTTTGAATTTGTAAAAAAAAAATAACCCTTCATTTGTCAGATCCTATTTTAAGTAATATTAAGATCTGATAATATTTGTATATGAATGTTTTTGAACTTGTAAAAGAAATTTGATTGTTAAATTCTATTTTCAAGTGATACTAAGATTTGATATTACATACGTTTTTAGTACTCCGCACATATACCAAAAAAGTACAACACTAAAGGTATTAAAACTATTCCTAAAGATAAAGATATTCAATTTACTTTATGCATAATGCAAATTATAATTTGCATTCTCCTTTAGCCCAAAAAAACCTTGTCGCCCTTCAGCTTAACTTTTTTCCCAAAGTTTGTCATTATATATGTATGTATGTATATGTGTGTGCATGTATGTGTGTGTGTGTGTGTGTGTGAGAGAGAGAGAGAGAGAGATTATTTCAATTTCAAAAGATGATTAGCCAACTAGTCTATGAATTTGAAGGGCGCCTAGACTCAATTTATGTTAGGCTCCGCTCAAGACAGCATGGGCACTACCAAGATATCAAATCTCGAATTTTAAAGAACTCAGGCTGATCTCTTGGTTGAAATGAAGGAGATTTAAAATCCGATAGCTAACTAAATTGTCAAGTCTTGGACTGATATCTCGAGTGAGATAGAGTAAATTTTAAATCTTGGGCACTGCTATTAGGTTACATCTAAGCTTTCTTTTTATGTTTAATGGCAACACACTTGGCAGTGCTATAATGCATGCTGCCTCGTTACTTCGATGTCAAACCAACAAAATAAGTCGGACATCTCACCTCATGAGTAGATAGTACAATTATATTATATGTCGCATAGTCTGCTTAAACATGTAAATCTACTGTGAGTATTATTCATGCATCAATGTACTCAATTTTTTAAGGCGTTTAGCTTAATGATCAATCTTAGGAAACAATCTCTCTAGTGATGGCAGTATGATTTGTGCACTTGATAGAAAATGATGTTAGTGTGTGATCCCTTTATAACACGTACTAACTACCATTGTTGTCAAAAATCTTAAAATCCTACGATTTGAATCCCGTTTTAAATCGAATCTCACCCTTTATGATTTGATTCATATTTCGATTCAAACCAAGCTAATACCACACTTTAGAAATATCATTCAATTCAAATTAATATATTTAATATACTTATTTAGGTCTACAATTCCAATTTTAATCATTTAAAAACAAATTAAAATTGGAACATGAGCAAAAATGATGTTTTAGATTTAGATGTAGAAGTTTAAACATCAAATTTAATTTCAAAGTGTGTGCAAACTATAGAATAAATGTTTTTTGAATCCATGATTCACGATTTGAATCCCGTTTCGATTCATAGTTTGAGTTTTACGATTTACGATTTGAATCTTATTTTGAAAACCTTGCTAACTACTAAGGATACCATGTATGTAAAGGATACCCAGCGTTAAGCACTAGTAACAATATAGCCCACGGTTTCGCCTCCTATTATATATTATTGAATGACAGGCAAAAGTAATGTGTCACCATTCTATTAGCACAAAGAATCATGAATTAAAAAATGAAATTTAAAAATGTTCAACTGAATTAGATGGTGATGTGGAGCAATGGGGAGCTACATTATGTCCAGCTGGAAAAAATGTTCATGAGGAGCAATGGCGGAGCCATAATATGTTCAGCTGGAAAAAATGTTCTAGCTCAATATTTTCCATCC
Organism: Allium sativum; assembly: GCA_030737875.1. NCBI lineage: Eukaryota > Viridiplantae > Streptophyta > Magnoliopsida > Asparagales > Amaryllidaceae > Allium > Allium sativum. Next base: position 326,296,391 of record CM060921.1, on the reverse strand, counting down.
TTTTTCTAAAATGAAAAAAATGACAGTTTAGCCCTAACTGAAAATATATTACTGCCCTGTCTGAAACAAAATATTTGACAACTAGAAGTTAAATTCTATATATTATTTTCATTCCCCAGCTGTTACCCACTAGTGGTAAGTATATTTCTTAACTTTTATTTTATTTTACTTATTAAGCATTTTATATGATGACTATATTACCCTATAAGGCTAGCTCCGCCACTGATGCAAAAGTTGCAAGTAATGAGAAATGTCATAAATTATTTTTAACAGGATAATTTAGAGAAAGATAAATAACTGTAGGTGTATGGAAAATGCAATTAATAAAAGAAAAGAGTAATGTCACAGTCACACCAAATAAAATTGCTAAGTTTGTTAATACTTGAAATAAGTTTAGCTCAAACATTTTTTAAGCAGCAAGTTTAACATATATTTACCATGGCTGTTGAAGATAACTTGTGTAAGGTGAAGGGGCTTGTGCTTCCATTGCACCTAAAGTATCACCATGATAGGATCCCTTAAGAGCTAGAACCTAAGACATGAATACATCCATCTCTAGCTCAGTAGTTGTGATTTTAATAAACAAGAAGTGCTGAAAGAAAGAAAAATAAAAGACTTGCAATATTCCAATCTAAGTGCAAAGTTGTCACTGATGTATCAAGGTTATAGGATTTGATTGCAATAGATTCCTCTATTCCATGCATGAATAGAAGTGCATTATTAGCATGTCTGTTTGCATATGCAAACAGTGCTGGGCACTGTGCATGTAAGATGCATAAAAATATGGTAGTTCTGTAAGAAAGTTATCCAAGAAATGCATGTCCATTGCATATTGAAACTACTAAGTTATTCAAGAAATGTCTGTCCGATGCATGTGCAAACTATCAATTATTTAGCAACAAATAAATTATGTACTACAGTTATATGTAGAAAAGATGAAGCCAAATTTAACAGCGATAATATAAGTATTCGCAGAAATGTGTAAAAATGAATCCACCTTCAGTTCAATAGGACTTTTACTGATGGCCTTACTACAGTCATGACAAATACCGTTGTCATTTGAGTATTTGCGGAAGGCCATTTTGAGTGCAATTTCAATTGCAGTAGATCCGTTGTCAGAGAAGTAAGAACGAGAAGCCCAGCCTGCAAGTAATTGCTACAATTATAAGATGAATGAATACTTTCTATATGCACAAGATTATAATACGTTCTTGGTAAATTTTTGCATGCATCAACTTGTTTTCTAGTACAGAAAAATAGATTGCTTCAAATTTCTAAATCAAAACTTCCCCAAATTTAGGACCTAACAATTGGCACTAGTTTTTAACATGGCCAGCAAATAACATAGGTAGTTGACTGAGGACAAAACATAACAAACTGACAGCTGTATTCCACCTAGATCCTATTAAAATCAGGAATATCAACAAACTGTTATTCTGATAACCGTTAATGAATGAAAACGAGAAATATCCGTGGCTCTCAGATCAAACACAAGCCATTCCTAGTCAGTCTCGTGACATTTATATATTTTAGCATATGAGGTGATCATGAAAAGCTATGTACCTAAGTCAAAAACACACATTAACATACTTAAATATCTTTCAGAGCTATGGTGCTGACAAAAAACCTAAATTTTCATCCAGATTCAGCCTAAGAAAAGGACAGGATTATAAATATATCAAAGTAAACTAGGAAAGTAGACGGAATAACACAACCTTTTCCCACCCCATCAAGCAAAAGTTCAGCACATCTGAGGGCAGGTTCGTAAACATTTTCAGGAAACATCACATGCCCATACCTTGCAGCAGCATAGCCCATCTCCCTTGCAAGCTCAGTCTGAAACCACCTAACAGTCAAACCATGGTAAACATAGAGATCAGATAGCTTCCTATCTTAAAATAACACAACGTTTCTTAAACAAACTTTAGGCAGAACAAACACAACGCATATCCCTACACATATGCATGCGTACGTGTATGTGAGTGCGTGTGTGCGTGCGTGCGTGCGTGTATATGTATGTATGTGGAGCATTCTGCTGCACCCCAAAGAGTGCAGCACCCTAAAGGCTCCCTGATTTCAATCACATATTCTGTTTTTCTCTCCACCCACTCATTCTCTTTCTCCTCAATTCATTATTTAAATAGAAGCTCGTAGCTGTGGTTGAGGTGCTTTTAAGGTGCTGCAAAACAACGATGCTGTGGAGCGCTGCTATGCACACACACGCATGCACGCATACATGCGTTACTGTGTATGTATGTGTATGAGAAATGTTCCACTACGCCTTACACCTAATTTACAACCTTACAATGTTTAGGGCTACAAAATTCGAAATTTAATTAAAAAATATATATGTTTTCTTATATGATTCAAGATCAGTCACAAAGTTTTGGTTAATCTGGATGAACCTTACACAATTAAAATTATATTCAAAATTGACGGTTAACATAAGTACTATGACTATGAGGGTAAATATTGAGTTAACATTTTGAACATATTAGAAGTTTCAAAATGATCTAATTTCTATGGACATGATGTCCATAGTGTAGATTAAACATCCTTAAAAGTTTCATCTGATTCTGGATTGTACAAAAACAATAGGATATAGAAGAGGTGTAGGAAAGTGTAGGAAAATAAGTGTAGCAGTACACAATACATACATAGAGATTGTGAAAATCAAGTTAAAGAGCTTCGTAGACAAGGTGATAGATATTTAGAATAGCAATTTTTTTTTATATAACTAAAATTATTAGTTTCAAGGACAAATAATAAATTGAAGTATTTATAGAAAAATGATATACAAAAATATATTTTCTTTGCAACACAAAATGATACTTTCTTTTAACTTTCCCCAAGAAACTACAAAATGGTAAATGAAAACATTTTCCACGGCTCCGACCGAAACCGCGAGATTTCGACCATCTCGTATCGGTACAGTCAATGATGGGATGAAATTAGGGCAAAATCCCATCATGTTATTGTTAACTCCAAAAATGAGATCAACATTAAATAATTATGAAAACACCAACCTTGAAGGCACTCCAGATAATCTCAAACACAGATCTCAAAGAACCAGCAAGTAAAAAACAAAAAGGAGACAAGAATTTTTATAGTGGTTCAGTTGAGTCTGACCTACGTCCATTTCAATAATTTTTTTATTGATTGTCATGCTAGTTAGATTCATCTGAATCTTAACTAATTAGCATTAGATTTAATTTACAAGTATTTGAATATATGTTAGAGGAGATTATAAGTGTAGTAATTATAATCCGATAGTAATAGCATCTCCAGCAAGATTAGATCTCTTTTCCAGTTGACGATGGGTTGATATTACCAGCAGGTATTGGGCTAGGAATCAGGTTGTAGAAGAGTCTAGTAGTTACGATGAGTCATCTTCAAAAATAGCAAATCAATCTGAGTGATTATTCTAATGCGGTACCAAGTCATGACTATGATTCAACGCCGAGTCGTAGACTTGGGCATTTTGCGCTCTCTTTTGAGCCTAGCCGCCTTCCTTTCCTAAAATAGAAGCATTCCATCCAATCTTAAGTCATCTTGAATTAGTTTGATCATTTATTTTCATGAGTTATCCAAGTCCATTCAAGTTCAAAGAAAGAGTCATTTATATCTTACTTAAAACTTATCCAAATCACATGACACTTCACAAGTGAAACCAAGAGTAAGGGAGTCGCCCTTATGAGACGCACCCTCATATCATGAGTTGTTATGACTCGGTACTGACTACTAACCATATAAATGAGTCGGCCGACTCATTAACTCAACTCCAAACTTCTCCAAATGTTCCTAGGTGACTTAATGAAGTTTTCCAAGCACTTTTGTAAGTATGATTCCAACCCAATATCGTTTGAATTCTTTTAATCCGGTTAAAGAAGCTTTGATCCAAAGGCGTGTAAACATTTGCCTTCAAAGTATGTTTTTTAGATGAAAGACGTGCTTTGAATGAGAACAAGTTCAATCTATCCAAATTCAATAATTGAGCACTCCATCCAAATTTTTAGTCAAACTCTGGTGGTTGTACCCTCGAGCAAATCCAAGTCAATACAAAACTTTTTATCCAATACTAGATTATTTTATTTCGGATAAAGAAGCTTTGATCAAAAGGTGGGTAAACATTTGCCTCCAAAATATGTTTTTTAGTGAAAGACGTGCTTTGAATGAGAACAAGTTCCATCTATCCAAATTCACTGATTGAGCAATCCAACTACTTTCCAATCAAAGTCTTTAGTCAAACTCTAGTGGTTGTACCCTCCAGCAAATCCAAGTCAATACCAAACTCTTTATCCAATACAAACGTAATCCAAGCTAAATTCTCTTACCAATCATGCTGAAGTTCTCTGTCTTTTCAAATCCAAATCCTTATCCAACTCATCTAGTATTCAATCTTCAAAACTCTACGGCTAAGCCGATTGAATCCGCTCAAGGCAAAACCATCCAGGTAAACTGACTAAACTCGCACAAGGCAAAACTATTAGGTTGAGCCAACCAATGTCCCGGATCGGCATTACTTCAATGGGCCCCGATTGGTATTCCTGACCACAAACATTTCAGATCGGCTATTTTGCATCGCCTCAAATCGGCATGCATGGGAACTTACAGAATCGGGTCAGTGTAGGCTACATAGGATGGATCGGTGAATCGCTTTGGCACTTTGGTCTTGGCATTGCTCAATTCAACTTCGAGCATTATGGAACAACCAACTCGGATCGACAGGGCAAGACTAGTGCTAAGACTTAGCACATATTCAGATAGGTACCAATCTGAGTCGTATCGGGTTGGTCGATCCAGCTTTCTTCCTGCTGGATTCGATCTTCTGGAGACCTTATTTTCTCTCTACTCTTCTTAGCCGACCCAAGCTCTATAGCAGCTATAAATATAACACATTTTGAACATTCCTGAGGGATCTCTTGGCTTTATGCGCTCGTACGTAAGGACACTGCTACTGCCAAACTACCACTTCTTTTCTCCATATTCCTTCAAACAATTAGGACTGTAATTGTAATTAAGCAATATAAGAAAGTGATTACCTCACAACGGACATAGGCGCACTTGTCGAACCACTATAAATCTCTGTGTCATTTACTTTAACGCATTCCATGTCTGGATTTGTACTGATACTTTGTGATTTTTATCTGGATTTCTTACGAATTGGATGTTTGCATTCGACCGACCAAAATCGAGCGTTAATACTTCTTCGTCGTTTGTTGCATCCCCATACTGAAAGATAGAATTAAGAAATAACACATGAAAAAAGTGTAACATATTATTAGAATATTATGTGTTTGACTATTTGTACGATGATAAGATAAAACAAATTATTTGTCGCATGAACATGTCGATGTAATAGTCTTTCCCGTCTTTTGTCTATTATATCCCACTGTTTTCGGCATCATCTTCCATCATTTATTTTCTTACTAATTCTTTTGCTCACTCCATCATCTCGTAAAAAATATTACATGTCAGCTTTGCCATCACTATCTGCCATTTGTAAAACCTTCGCCAATGGCTTAAAAACAAGGATAATGGAAGTAACACTAGTCAAAAAATCATTGTTTTAAATCACCGTAGGGTTAACTCTGTTTTTAGTATTAAGCCTAGGAACTCTCGTTGTTCACTCTCTCGAAGCAATCATTCTTCTTATGTCATCTTTATTTGAATATACAAAGTCTAGTGCGATGAAAAGGATGCAAACTAGGGGTGAGCAAAAAAACCAAAATAAAACCGAAACCCAAAAAAACCGAAACCGAAAACCAAAAAACTGAACAGTACTAATATTTCGGCTTCGGTTTTAGGTCCAAACCGAACCGAAACCGAACCGAATTATAAAATGTTGCACATTGTCTCTTGCTGCATGTTGTTTCGTATTATATAGTATATACACACTGGCCACTGCTTCACTCATTTGATTTAGTTGAATACAATATCAGGGGTAGACTAATATAAAATGTTCATCTATTGTTTTTGTAAATTCTTGGATGTTTTGAATTGAAGATGAAAGTTGAGGTACCGGTAAACTATTTTCTAGAATTCCAAGTTGTTGCTGGTCTGCTGTAATGCGGTTCACTGGAGTGCTCCTGCTCTTTTTTTTTTCTTGTCTTCGGCTTAAAGCTAGCTAACTTAGCTTTGTACTACTTTGGATGACTTATAGTCTATTAGTCTGTACTCTGTACCATGTGTCAATACACTCGGTTGAAACAATTTATTTTAGTTTCTTTTATGGTCGTTTAAATTTATAATATTTTTTGTTTAAATCGGTTTTAAAACCGAAACCGAACCGATAAAAACCGAAACTAATGTTTCAGTTACGGTTTCGGTTATCGATTTTTAAAGCCGAGGTCTTTCGGTTTCGGTTTTACCCCAAAACCGAACCGAACCGGGGTTTGCTCACCCCTAATGCAAACCATGTCACTGTTGATCTAATCAATTCTTTATTATTAGTCTCTTTTCTCAATGGAAAATAACCAACATTATTGTATATAAATGTCGTTATTAACTGACAATTTGAGGTAATGGTTGTGGCTTCTAGCTCTTTTAAAATCAATTCAATGTAGCGTACTTCACATGGTATCCAATAGAAATATCTTCTTCTCTGCATCAACAATTAACCGGTAGCTTTGTAGTCTCCTCTGTTATTTACAACTACTTGTACTATCATATTTTCATCCGCTGTTTCAACAACGTCATCTATTAATCCACAAATATCTTCTTACTTTGGAATTCATTTGTGACATTGTAATAACCCGGAAAATCTGGGGTAGTTTAAAATTTTTTATTTTGGCAATTTTAGCGAATTTTGATTATTTAAAATAGATCATTTTAAATAATATCGACGAGAAATTTATTTTAAATATAATTTGAACGTATATATTATATACGCCGTCGTTAGAATATAAATATTTATATATAATTATAAATAGAATTGAAAATGGCGCGATAGTTCGATAATTCGATTTCAAACTTCAATTGAATGTACCGGGTGCAAAACAATCCGGATTTTAGTGAAACCAAAAACATTGGGATCTAATTGATGATATCTTTCCAACAAATCCGAATAATCAAAATTTCATAGCGGGAATCAAAAGATATGTCCAGTTGAAAATTCTGAATAGTCGCTATGGAATCCAGGCCCTTAAAAATGGGAATTTTGCAAACAACCTCGGATTTCGACGAAACCACTTTTGTTGGGTCCGTGATGTCAAGTTATTGCTAGATTCCAAATTTCATAATTTTTCGAATCAATATGTGAGCGTGGCAAAGGAAAACGCGTTTGACCAGTTTCAGTTGATTTTAATCGACTGGAAATTGGCCATTTTTCCAGTGGTCTCAGAATCCAACGAAACTAGTCTTGTTAGGACCGTATCGTCAATACGAAGCTAGAAATTATTTTTCTGGAATTTTTCGAGTTAGTATGTGACCCCGGTAATTTGAAATCTACGTTTAAAATTCAATATAGTGATTTAAATGTAAATTCAACGGAAACTGATTCAAACGATCGAATCAACCTACGAAACATATCCCATTGTGTTCGGAATGGGGGTAAAACGCTATGGACGACAGGCGGTGGGCCTCGTTTCGAGGTCATATGTAAAAGTCAACGTTTTGCAATTAAAATAAATTAAATTCTCTCTTCCTTCTCCTCAAAACCCGTTGCCCCCCCCCCCCCGATTTAATCAGAAATCGATTTCAAAAAAAAAAAAAAACGAGGAAGTCGTTCGAATCCGCCGCCTCCTGGCGGACTGTCGCCGCCGCGCCTTCGTCGGAGGCCCTCCGACGTACCCCCCCCCCCCTCGCTCGCTCCACTCTCCCTCTCCCCTTCTGAAAGGCGAAACCCCCCCCCCCCTCCCTTCTCCTCCTCAGACCACCACCGAGTCGCCCTCAACGCCGCCCCGCCGCCTGAGGGCCCCACTTCGCCGCCCCGCCGCCTGAGGGCCCCACTTCGCCGCCACCTAGCACTACCCTGGCCTCCAGCGCCTCCAACAACCTCCTCCTCTCAAACCGTACCCGAGGAACCCCAAACCCCGTTTATCCGCTGCTCCGACCAATGTGACGTCGCCGTTGACCGTCCGTGGTTTCCCCGAGCTCCCTCCGACCGCGGTGAGCGTTTACTTCATTTTCTAGCTTGTTTAAACAATTAAAAATGTGATTTTTAATTATAAATATCGAAAACAAAAATATATATGACTTTTATATATGTGTGTAGCTAAATAAAAATATAATTTTTATACTAGAGGCATAGTAAAAATATGATCTTTTATATTGTAGAGAGTTCAAAATATAATTTTTATTGTATGCAAAAGTAGAAAATATAATTTCCATATTATATATAGATGATAAAAATGGGATTTTTAATTATAAATATGCAAAGACGATATTTTTAAATATGCAAAGACGATATTTTTAAATATAAAAAAACGATCAGGGGTTTCGAACGGTCTAAATCGGTTTAACGACTGATTCGGATCGAGCGAAATTTCCGACCGTCACATTTGGTATCAGAGCTTTGGTTTACAGAGCTCGAGAACAAGACACATTAGAACCATACGAAAGAATTCATCAGATATTGGATTAGTAATATCCAATTAGAATGACTCGTTAGAGATAGGATCAGTAGTATCCTAGAACGAGTGTGAAAAGTATATTTTCCAAATAAAAACAAATTTTTTTTTTAATTTAAACCATTTTAAAACGTATTTGAATATTTATTTATTTTAAATATGGATAATCGAGTATATAAAGATTTTGCATATACGCGTCATGAACGTATATTCGAAGTTTTAATATACTGGATAGATATAGAATCATGCTCTAGTGGCCCGAAGATGATTCTGATGGTTGAGTACTCGTCGTCAGAATTTATATTCGTGTGACGAAGGTGTGATTTCTATATATTTCCATTAGACTGGTGTGAGAACCAAAACCTATATATATAGCTAGGACACATTGTTGTGAATTGGCATCAAAAACAAGATTTTCAGTATATATATATATATCAAATTTATGAATTTGAAACGTTAATTCACTAATTGATTGATGTTTGTGTTGTTTGTTTATTTGTTTGATAATTTTGAAACATTTATGCCTAATTGAATCAAACATTGACTTATATTGAAAATTGGTCGCATTTGCTTGCATATACATATACTTACATTGAACAGGTCATAGCAAGGAGGCTAGAGCAGAGAATAAAATTTGTTTGCCCGACAAATAGGTACATGTTTACTACATAATTTACTGTTTTGTTTGGGTGATGATGATTTTATGAGCCTATTGGCTAGCCGCTTGGCTTTTTCTTTTTCTTTTTGAGATCTGAAGGACCGGGGAAGCTATTTGAAATTCCCCGATGCTCCCGGTGCAGGGGAGGTTATGGCGAAATTTTTCGAAAATTTAGGGTGTTAGCCAAATTTTGAAAATTCTCAGAAACTGAAAAGTTGGAGAATGCAAGCCAGATCGAACGTAGAGTTGATTAATCAAACCACTTTCGACTTTGTTCCTTTTCGGGGACGAAAAGTTTTAAGTGGGGGAGATTGTAATAACCCGGAAAATCTGGGGCAGTTTAAAATTTTTTATTTTGGCAATTTTAGCGAATTTTGATTATTTAAAATAGATCATTTTAAATAATATCGACGAGAAATTTATTTTGAATATAATTTGAACGTATATATTATATACGCCGTCGTTAGAATATAAATATTTATATATAATTATAAATAGAATTGAAAATGGCGCGGTAGTTCGATAATTCGATTTCAAACTTCAATTGAATGTACCGGGTGCAAAACAATCCGGATTTTAGTGAAACCAAAAACATTGGGATCTAATTGATGATATCTTTCCAACAAATCCGAATAATCAAAATTTCATAGCGGGAATCAAAAGATATGTCCAGTTGAAGATTCTGAATAGTCGCTATGGAATCCAGGCCCTTAAAAATGGGAATTTTGCAAACAACCTCGGATTTCGACGAAACCACTTTTGTTGGGTCCGTGATGTCAAGTTATTGCTAGATTCCAAATTTCATAATTTTTCGAATCAATATGTGAGCGTGGCAAAGGAAAACGCATTTGACCAGTTTCAGTTGATTTTAATCGACTGGAAATTGGCCACTTTTCCAGCGGTCTCAGAATTCAACGAAACTAGTCTTGTTAGGACCGTATCGTCAATACGAAGCTAGAAATTATTTTTCTGGAATTTTTCGAGTTAGTATGTGACCCCGGTAATTTGAAATCTACGTTTAAAATTCAATATAGTGATTTAAATGTAAATTCAACGGAAACTGATTCAAACGATCGAATCAACCTACGAAGCATATCCCATTGTGTTCGGAATGGGGGTAAAACGCTATGGACGACAGGCGGTGGGCCTCGTTTCGAGGTCATATGTAAAAGTCAACTTTTTGCAATTAAAATAAATTAAAAAAATTAAATTCTCTCTCCCTTCTCCTCAAAACCCGTTGCCCCCCCCCCCCCCCCCCGATTTAATCAGAAATCGATTTCAAAAAAAAAAACGAGGAAGTCGTTCGAATCTGCCGCCGCGCCTTCGTCGGAGGCCCTCCGACGTACCCCCCCCCCCCCCCCCCGCGCTCGCTCCACTCTCCCCTTCTGAAAGACGAAACCCCCCCCCCCCCCTCTCCTCGTCAGACCACCACCGAGTCGCCCTCAACGCCGCCTGAAGGCCCCACTTCGCCGCCACCTGGCACTACCCTGGCCTCCAGCGCCTCCAACAACCTCCTCCTCTCAAACCGTACCCGAGGAACCCCAAACCCCGTTTATCCGCTGCTCCGACCAATGTGACGCCGCCGTTGACCGTCCGTGGTTTCCCCGAGCTCCCTCCGACCGCGGTGAGCGTTTACTTCATTTTCTAGCTTGTTTAAACAATTAAAAATGCGATTTTTAATTATAAATATCGAAAACAAAAATATATATGACTTTTATATATGTGTGTAGCTAAATAAAAACATAATTTTTATACTAGAGGCATAGTAAAAATATGATCTTTTATATTGTAGGGAGTTCAAAATATAATTTTTATTGTATGCAAAAGTAGAAAATATAATTTTCATATTATATAGATGATAAAAATGGGATTTTTAATTATAAATATGCAAAGACGATATTTTTAAATATGCAAAGACGATATTTTTAAATATGAAAAAACGATCAGGGGTTTCGAACGGTCTAAATCGGTTTAACGACTGATTCGGATCGAGCGAAATTTCCGGCCGTCACAGACATCCACGGATTTGCCTGATATAGTTTCATGGTTGAGTACATGAGAAAATTTATCATGTTTTATCGAGTAGGTGTACTGTAACCATCACATTAGTGTGCAACCATATTCATCTAAGAAATTGTGCAACGTATTAACATATTATTCAACTTCTTATATTCTCATTTCAAGGTATGTATGTGATATTTCATATGCAGTAGATGGAATATAAATGGAAAAATATTTCATATGCAGTAGATGGAATATAAATGGAAAAAATGAATTAAGAAATTGCTTGAGCTATATGTTTTTTGGCATTTTTGATACCTTTCATTGTATATTTAATATAATGTTATGAGTTTTACCATTTTGTTTTTGCATATATGAGTCAATTCATCCAACAGCATTAGTGTCAAAACCATCATCTACTCTGGTAAAATTTTCACATACGTTGCGCTATATTCGATTTGAACGACCACCTAATCGTCTAGCAGCATGCGATTTGTGCATCTATTCGTCTCTAAACGCATCTCCACTTTACTGCATGACACGTTGAAACTCTGTATCATCTTTATCTTTTGTTGCCTGACATTTATTGTGGTCTGCTCATCTCATTAATTTCTCTTGTAAACGTTTGTCTAGTTTTTCTTTTGTTTCATTCATTTTTGTTTCGAACAATATGTAACTGTACAACTTGTTTAACTATTTAGGGACAATTAGACATGTCGTTACATCGTCGTCCATTCCTGCTAGATGTTCTTTCAAACATGTAACACCACATTCGTTAATTAGTTTATTGAAAAGCTACATTTTGTCTTTTGAAGATTGGCACCGAGTGCAGTATCATAATTCCAACCAATTTCGATCTGATTTGTCATAATATACCTGAGATTATAAATAAATAATAAAATACGTATTTAAAAAGTTTAATTCTAAACAATTTAATAGTCTTGGTTCGTTCAAAAAAAAAGACCCAAATCATCGAAGGTAAATGTTCAGCTTTTATATTTCTAGTCAAGTTCAATGTTCAACATCAATATTCAAGTCCAACATACTCAAGTTCAACGTATTCAAGTCAATATTCAATTCAACATATTTATGTCTAACATACAAGTCTATATACAACGGGTATACACAATTTTATACGAAGATACAATAATGGTGATCCAGATTTTGACTTACGATGATCTCAATCTTATTCAAGACGAATAACAAAAGAAATATCATAGTATGAGAACTACTGCAAGCACATCGACTGAACATGTACAACAACACATAGGCAATAAAATGTCAACGTTTCAAAATGTCATAAGAGATGATAGTAATGCAGCAAAGCTGCATTGAAACTTTGTAGTTGTATCGTTTTATTTGTGTCTATATAATATTGTATACTTAATTTATTTTGATTTCTGTACTTTAAATTCATTTTAATTAAATGCATATTACACAATAAAAATAAATTAATTAATTAAGTATAAATCTATTAAATTAAAAATCATAGTTGTAAATACTCAACTCAAATACTCATTTCGCATTGCCAAACACATTCCTGTTTTAACCAAATTCCCTACTCATATAATATGTAGTTGTTTGTCACGAGGATCGGTTGCGTTGGTGCCCTTATTTATTGGATATAACCCTTGAGCTCTAACCAAAAGTTCCGCTGGTGAACGAACAACGGACATTTCACTAAAGAGTTTTAGACCAGTAGACTCAACCAAAGCTAAATAATTTGGTTTCCCTCACTTTGGTCGAAACTCCCACAGGAGAGAATCTCACCAGAGGCCGCCTCAAACTAATTGTCCCTCACCATGAGGTCCCCTTCAAGCGAAGTGTGGGGGACTAAAAGGCAACCAACAAGGACGTGGGATGTACAAACCATAGAGGGCTTGGAGTGCCCATCAGGGGAACTAGCGCATATCTTAGTGTGATCATCATCGCCTACACCTCACATCTTGACACAACAAAACATAACCCGCCTTATGTCCAAATAGAAAACGATGTTTCAACCAGTCCACTAGCTCTGCTGTATCTAATAAATTGCTTTAAACTGGTCTATAGATCCAAATGAGCATAAGACGCATGAAGCTCTTTCGTCGAGTCCCAGCCTTGTTCATTGGGTTTATATTACCAAGCACCATGTACCTCTTGCCGTCCACCAAAAGGACGAATGTTCTCTTTGTTGGGCCCCTCTATCATTGCTTTACATTTTAAGTATGACAACTAAAGCTTGCATCCACTTAGGTCTTGTATGATCATTTCTAACGAATCAATAAGAAGTGATCTTATTTTTTCATCGGATATGGGTCCATGTAAAGACTTTATATATGTATGTGTAGGTGTGCTAAGAGACTTCACACACATACACACACACATATATATACACTACATATATACATACACGAGCAAGGTTCAATAACATCTCTATTTTGAACACCTCAAACGCTCTCTAGTTACAATCGTTATTCATCAAATCTTCCTTAATATATATGGGCAAAGTCATAGTTATGAATTGTTAATATCCTAGGTATTGATTTTGATGACAACAACCATATAAACATTACTACTAACATATCTTTGAGTTGTGCAGTTACATCAAATATATTATGTAGACATTTATATAAATAAACAAGAGTACAAAAAAAGAATTATAAAAGAAGGTTAACCAGAGCAATAGAAGAATAACAAAGGAAGGATAATCAAAGCCTATTATAGAAGAATGTTGAAGAACCGAGGTGTTTGAAGTGATGAAGAGTTGGTTGAACCTTAGAATATCATGTTAAAGATCTCATGACGATTATACTTGAAGACAATCAACAAGACCTCAACCGAATCACAAAAATCCATAAATATAAGGTAATTTGAAATGCTGAAAATTTAAAACACATTTGAAAAATTGATAAGTGTTGCTAATACATATATGTCGACATATGTTTTTGTATGACGACATATAATGGTTTTTCAAATTTTCAACTTTCAAATGAAGAGTTATTTCCCTCCATACCTTCACCAAAAGACACATCTCTTCAACCACTATTTGAAGCCTTCTGGAAACAAATTTTAACATTAACTTTTCTCATTTTCTCCTACTCCTCCGTACATTTGCACTTCAAATCCGTTGACTATTATCCAATTATCCTTGCAAATCCACTCTCTTTCACTCCAGTTCTTCATTAATTTGCAAGCCACACAATATCAGAGATTTGTATTTGAATTTACATCATTCTCTCTCTGATTTCATCCTATCTCCTCAAAGAATTCAAAAATATATTGACATTGGAGGTCTATAAGATCATTGTACCAAGTCTGCAAGAATATGTATTGAAGATACGATTATTTGCCATTGTTTATTATTGTTGATAAGGAGAAAGTGTATCTTGTAGCCGTAAAATCAAATTTGTAAATGTGTTCTTATCACTCGTGGAAAGCAAGCAATTATACCGAAATTATGTATGGTGAAGTGCAAGACTGGATGTAGGATTGGTTAATCTAAACCAATATAAAAATCTCGGTGTTATTTATTTTACTGCTTTTTATTTTATCACTTATTTCATTGTTTTCAATTTGAATAGATAGTGTTAAACTTCACCCTTTTAGTGTCTAAATGGCCTTAAGATTCATTCAATGATGTTGTAGACACCCCAATCCCCAACCCCAGTCCCCAACAATTGGTATCAAAGCACTGGTTTTCAAAAATTAATCAACTGATTTTTGAAAAGTATAAATGGCTAACGACACTACTAACACTTTTATTAATAATTTCATACAAGGCCAGTGTACAACTAGACCCCCTCTACTTGATGGCAGCAATTATACTTTTTGGGCTTGTAGGATGAAATTTTATTTACAGTTTAATGGTTTGGATATTTAGAATATTACCCAAATAGAATACAAAGAGCCTCAAACTGGATATTCAAAATGGACACTAGACCAAAAACACTAGCACTTAATAATTCTAAGGCCATGAACATTTTATTTTGCTCTTAAAATAGAAGTGAATTTAATCGAGTGTCTATTTGTAATTCTGCATATGAAATTTGGAGAACACAGCATGTCACACATGAATGCACCAGTAAAGTAAAATAGACAAAGATATTTATGTTAACTAACTAGTTTCAACTCTTTCAAATGAAACCAAATGAGTCTATTTCTGATGTATTCTAGATTTCAAGATATAGTACATGCCTTATTATCATTAGAAAAGAAAATTACTAAAGAAAACCAAGTCAGAAAGATCTTGAATTCACTTCCTAGTGAATTGGATCAGAAGACTCTGGCAATCGAAAAAGCCAATGATATTAGTACTATGGCAATAGAAGTATTAATTGGTAATCTAATGTCCTATGAAATAAAATTACAGGTTGGAAAAAAGAATCAGGAAATGAGAGAAATCATTGGCACTTAATGTTGTGATCGACAATGATGAATCAGATGATGATATCGAGTTTATTACAAAGAAGATCAAGAAATTCTTGAAGTATTGGATAACGAAGGAACTTCGAAAAACTAACGATAATTTCGGAAATGGAAATATTATTAAATGTTTGGAATGTGATAAACCGATCATTTGAAAAGAGGTTGTCCTAACTTGAAAAAACCAAAGTACTTTTCAAATACATTAAATAAGGTAAGGAAACAAGCATTCAATGCAACATGGGATGATACAAATACATCAAGTGATAGTGATTCAGAAACAGAATGCCAACACATGCTTCATGACAATGGATGATCAGGTATGGAATTTTAATAAAGAGATTACTAACGTCTTAAATGATATGTATAAAGGATATAAAATGCTTAGGAAAGAGTATGCGGATAGTTTAGCATAGACAGATAAGTTAAAAAAATTAATGAAAAGTTAAGTAAAGAAAAACAATGTCTAGAAGATGAAATTGAAAGATTTAATGGTCATAAAAATGGAAAGGATTTAACACTTGGAAGTTTTGAAAAACTGAAAAGTGAAAATAAGTCCTTAAAATTAGAAAATCTTTCAATAAAGTCACTGAACACTGATCTGAATGACAAAATAACATCTACTGACAATGTTATTCTAAACCGCAATAAGAATTTTGATAAAATGAAAACCGATACTGATAAATTTGACAAAGAAAAGGATAAACTTGGAAAATTATAGTATGCAACTAGACACGCTAGGAATAAACATGGACTTGGATACACCGTTAAGCCTAAATCAAAGAAAAATAATATTCAAAGTACTAAGTTTGTTAAAGCTACTAAGTTCAAACCTAAAACTAAGAAATTAAAGTTAAATCCTCTAAATAGGTTGATTAACTTATGGGTTCCAATCAAGGTTTGAAAACTCGTCCGATACCCCGAGATTTCGGGGTTACCAGATCGGTTTCGGTTGGGTGCGGTCCGGATTTGTCTCCAAAAATCGGGATCGGATTAGGATTTACGAAAAAAACGAATCTCGTACGCAGAATCGGGGTTACCGGATCGGTTTCGGTTGGGTGCGGTCCGGATTTGTCTCCAAAAATCGGGATCGGATTAGGATTTACGAAAAAAATGAATCTCGTACGCAGAAGAAACGACAGACTTGAAATAAAAGCACCGAAAGCAAAATAATAAATCGACTTCAATACGGAAATCAAAATAGAACTTCTATGGAGAAAATCGACATCAACTTCTCGTTATCAGCCAGATGGACTTCGAAGCCGTGCGATAGTGAAGATCGAGCAAATTTCTCGGTGAAGTTTTCCTTTTTTTTCTTCTTCTTTAGCCTTTTTCCTTTCTTTTCGATTTGCTTTTGCTCTACATCGTATTTGAGTATCAGATCAGATGAAAGTTTGGGCGGAAAATTCTGCCCTAGCTAGGTGCATTGGGTAGTATTGGATTTTTAATATACAACGGTTGGGCTGTATATTGCTATTTCGTGTTTAAGTATGGTTTGTTGTATGGATTGAAACTATTTCATGGGCTGAAACTATTTATCTTAGATTTTCGTAATATTGGACCGTGTTGTGTATTGTTAAATTTATACTATAAACGTTAACAAGTTTCATTACCAAAATACTGAAAACTGAAATCTGGACCGAAACCGAAACTACCGAAATTTTCGAAACCCGCCGAAACTAACAAATTTTTAAACGGCCGAAACTGAGACCGAAACCGAATTCTTGAACCTTGGTTCCAATAAGCTTGGATGATATTGAAAAAGAAAAATATATTGATAATTTTATTAATAAGGTTCATTCATCTAATGATTATATTTTGAAAGGGCAATCAAACTCTTTATGAGTTTGGCATCTCAAAACTTAACCCCATTGACCCTAAAATATAAAGGGTACCAACGTGCATATTTCATAATTTTTCAGGTATCAAATAGTAGATGCTCAAAGCATTTGAAGAGAAATCTATTGAACATTGAAAAAATATGAAAAGGATATGTTATTGGTATCGACAAAGTCGGTAAAGACTCATCTAATTATTTGATAAAATTTATTTTATGTTTTGAATTTACTTGATTTCCTCTCTTGTGTTATATTTATATGCATATACAAACTCTACATACTGTCTAGCAGTAAATTAAACAATTCTTTTTACCTTTTTTGTTGATGACAAAAAGGGGAGCAAAACATAAATATACTAGACAAAATGATAGGGGGAGTGCACAGAGTTAGGGGGGTCAAACATAAAAGTATTATATTTTATCTCTCAAATATTTATATGGTTGTTATCCTCAAAAAGGGAGAGATTGTTAATACCTTAGGTATTGGTTTTGAAGACAACAACCATATAAACATTACTGCTAACATATCTTTGAGTTGTGCAATTACATCAGATATATTATGGAAGCACAAAATGAGAATTACAAAAGAAGGTCAATCAGAGCAATAGAAGAATAACAGAGGAAGGATAATCAAAACCTATTAGAGAAACAGAGGAGTTTGAAATGATAAGGAGTTGGTTGAACCTTAGAATATCATGTTAAAGATCTCATGGCAATTATACTTGAAGACAAATCAGTCACTGACCTCAACCGAATCACAAAAATCCACAAATATGAGGTAATTTGAAATGTTGAAAATTTGAAACACGTTTGAAAAACTTGTAAGTTTTGCTAATACATATATGTCGACATATATGTTTTTGTATGTCAACATATAACGGTTTTTCAAATGTTCAACTTTCAAATGAAGAGTTGTTTTCCTTCATCCCTTCACCAAAAGACACATCTCTTCAACCTCTATTTAAAAGCTTCTGGAAACGAATTTTAACATCAATTTTTCTCATTTTCTCTTTACTCTTCCATACATTTGCACTCGAAATCCATTGAATAGTATCCAATTATCCTTGCAAATCCACTCTCTTTCACTTCAATTCTTCAATAATTTGCATGCCACACAATATCAGAGAGTTGTACTTGAATTCACATCATTCTCTCTCTGATTTCATCCAATCTCCTCAAAGAATTCAAAGATATATTATCCTTGCAAATCCACTCTCTTTCACTTCAATTCTTCAATAATTTGCATGCCACACAATATCAGAGAGTTGTACTTGAATTCACATCATTCTCTCTCTGATTTCATCCAATCTCCTCAAAGAATTCAAAGATATATTATCATTGGAGATCTATAGAATCATTGTACCAAGTCTGCAAGAATCTGTATTGAAGATACGAATACTTGCCATTGATAGTTGTTATTGATAAAGAGATGTTTCTTATGGCCTGTAAAATCAAGATTGTAAAGGTGTTCTTGCCACCCGTGGAAAGCAAGCGATTATAGTGAAATTCTATATGGTGAAGTGCAGGACTGAATGTAGGATTGGTTAATTCGAACCAGCATAAAAATTCCGGTGTTATTTACTTTACTGCATTTTATTTTATTACTTGTACCATTATGTTTTCAATTTGAATAGATATAGTGTTAAACTTCACCCCTCTAGTGCCTGAATAGTCTTAAGATTCATTGAACGCTGTTGTAGACACCCCAGTCCTCAACATTAATGGCATATAGTGCAAAAATGCATAAATCTCCCGAGCCTTAGTGCATAGTCAGGAAAACGGCTCACACCTTTTTAGTTTACTGTGTAAACGTTTTTTATTAATTTAATATACAAAGATTAATTTAAAAAATTTATCTAGTTTACCTTTGTTTTTTTACTAAAAATACATAATAACGGTTTTTTTAGACATTTTGTCAAAAACATCATCAAATAATACCATAAATATATAGTTTCAAGTATAATTAGTCTTTAAAAGCTGAAATCTAAGATGATTGTACATATTATTGGTGAATAGATATTTGAATTTCATTAAGCAATAATATTTTTTAAATCAATACTTGCATCATCAGATTCACAAGCTTCAACACATTCTCATTTTTTCTCATATCGACCAACAATTTGTTCGGTGCGACCGTAACAAGAACAAACAGTTCAAAGTTCGTTGGAGATTAATTTAAAAAAAAAAAAACATTCATTTAAGATTATTTGTTCAGTGCATCAATGATTAGGATAGATATTTCGAAGTTTGTTCGCGATAAATTTGAAGAATGCAACAATTCGTGATTATTTATTTGGTGCAAGGGTGGTAATCAGACTAGCCGTGTCGGCTCCGGACCCGGCCCAACGGATCACTAGTCAGGTTGGGTTTTGTCAAGTTTAACTTGCATATTTTAAAACAATGTCCTCTCTCAAGGTTCGATTCACTTTGTATTTGGTTGGGTAGTAAAATCGAAAATGCATATATTTTCTCCTTTTTTGTCTAATCTTCCTGAGTCAGATCGATTTTCATGTTATTTTTCATCAGCTAGACCCGGCCACCTGACACCCATAATGTTCAACTCGGGTTTAGATCACTTTGATTCATATTTGTGAATATTAATTCTAATTGCACATCATAGATTGGTGCAGCAACAATATAAATAAATAGATTAAAGTTTATTGAAGATTAGTTTGAAGTGTAACCATATCAATATGAAATATATATATATATATATATATATATATATATATATATAATACATTCAATCAGCGTTGAAGAATAATTTGTATTGTAAAAAATGAAAATAAATAATAATTAAATAGCAATACAATTATGGAAAGGTGCACCATATTTGCGTTGTGCGCCATTTGCACCATCACCGCACCTTCCATGTGCGGTGCGCCATACTGAAAAAAGCGCAAACGTCGCTTCATGCCTTGTACTATGGCACACGTCATAGCACGTCCTTCCTAACTATGAACAAGGTTCAATAGCACCTCTATTTTGAAACATGCTGAACCTTTCCATGATGGTGTAACTCAGGTCTACCTTGTTCTATGATGAAAAGATTCCGGCATATTCGAAAGAGGCTTTACATAACATTCATTTATAAAAGAAAAAGGGAGGTGATAAGAAAAACTTATATTATTTTCCCTTGTGCATGTGGGATGGATTCATTCAATTAAATAAAATGTTCAAGAAAAGATAGGTTACATCCCAATGAAATACCACAGCATATAACTTTCTATAAGTACATGTTTTAACCACTGATGCATAAATGAAGGATAAAGACTTCATTTTGAAAAGAACAAAAACAAAAAACAAAATTCTGACCTGTAGAGTTGCATCAGGCCCTTGCGTCCACCAACTAGCACATGCATCAAATTGTGGAACGATCATATCCCGATTATTTGAAGCCTAAGTCGTGCACATACAAAATCAGGTGTGCACGTTATCAAGATTCCAGCTTATGCCGTTAACAAAATGTTCTTACCTCATAAATTAAATAGTTGATTCAAGAAAACAAATTACATTACCAATTTAAAACTCAACGGTGACAACACAAATGTATTATTCTAATTGTTAAGAATACAAACCTTATGCACTGCAAAATTCTCGCCATAACGTGAGTCAATTACTGTGACGGCATGTTCGTGGATAAGTTTGTGCTGGGTGAATGGCCACCAAAAGATGCTTCCAGCTTTTCTGCGCATGTCATGCAATCTTTGCATTTTGTTCAAATGAGAAGCTAACATGATTTCCCGCAGAGAATCAAACACATTGCTAGATTCTTGAAACCATTCAAATAGATTATTTGAGGGATCTTCAGGAATAGATGGCAGTACAAGAACATCCGCACTGAAACAAACAGACGTCTAAATTTTAAAATTAGTACTGAAACTACAAATGCACACTAAATAAATTTTGATTATGTTAGACTTGTTAGTCTAATAGACAAAACACTGAAGAGAGTATATCATTTCTTTCTTTTTTAATATTAACTGGAATACCAGTTTAGCTCCACTGTTGAGCAGTAATGCATTAATGACTAATGAAATACCAACTTAACATAAAACAGTCTGAGCAGTGGAAATTTTATATACATTAAATTGAGATACGTAATCAATACAACACTCAAGATGATGGGATGCAGGGAACAAAGAGCCACACTATGAAATCCTCAGGTAATAAAATATGTGAAACATTCAAAAAAAAATTAGGAAAAACCATTTAAAACGTTAAATACAATCATAATGTAATAGTCCTCTGGAATATAGCCTGAGGTTTGGTGTGTTATCTAAGCTTATACTAAAAAATTCAAACCACATGGATTAACTTCAAGCAAATGTTTCATTAGGGCAACTCTAACAGCGACAGCCTTGAAAATCATGACACTGAATTCACAAGGTTGAACGCTCAACTTTCGCCCAACTAAAGGGCATCTACTTTTTGAGTGCCCAAGCATTGGGACCCATTTTCTGAACTCCCAGCATCTGGGTGCTCAAACGCTGGGTACCAATAAAATGGGGCCCTAACCTGCTTCAGTTTCCTGAGGCAGGACAACCTAATTCAGCTGTATTAGATCTGTTGGCCCATAAAGATTTAGCTGAGCTGAATTAGTTGGAGATGTCCTTACAACCCTTCATTGCTAATCAGGCATAAACATATAGGAAATGAAAAAAAAAAACAATACAAGATAGTGCCACACCGCCACAGTGGTTAATTAAAGTTCAGAAATATCACCTCTTTTTCAGGTATGCTGTAAGCGGAACACCGTTTGACAAGCCAGCATCTGCTAAAACAATGGCTATAACATCATAGCCTCTAATTTTCAAACTTTCATAAGCAGAAATAGTTGAGGAAATTCCCCCCAACTTCCCATCTCCAACAAGAATGACAGGTAATCGGAATGGTCTGCAAAAGAAACACACAACAACTACAACTTTAGTTATTTTAACTGCTACAGAAAAAAGATTTTATCACTCAAAATTTTACACAAATTAACCGCCATTATATCGCACAGTTAAAATTATTATGCAGAGAAAATGTGGGGAGAAATTAAAGCTGAAGTCATGGTTTGATCTGAACATTGCTTTTAAGTTGAGACAGATTTTGATTAACGCCATTTCTGTTACTATATCAATGTTCGGTTGTAAACAATGGATGAATTAAGTTCCACGAGAACCATATTGTGCATGCTCAAACACAAGCCCTTATATAAAACAAACATTTTTGCAAAGATAAACCTAATATAGTGATGTACTTCTGACAACGGATATTTTTGGCTATGAAACAAAACGCTATCACTGTTAGAATTCACCACGTCTTTTATATGCACATGTGAACAGTAAACCTGGTGAAAACTGAAAACCATATACTTAATAATAACAATTGTAGTTTGTATGGTATTTATCGATATTTACCTATATCTAGTTACGTAGTATCGAATCGAGTGCATCAGATTTTATTTATTTACTTACTGGCAAACAGCAACGGGTTGGAAGCTATTTGTTCGAAATTATATAAAACGTGGGAGCATTTACTTAGCAGAGGGTTATAATAAACGGTAGCACTATATGATTTTTGACTACATCTAACAATGGATAGTTTCGGATGTGGATAGTGTTGACGCTTGATTTTGGTCAATCGCACGCCAACACTCGATTTGTACGTAAATCTGATAATGATCATACTAATCAGTCACACAGCAGTCACAATCACATACTACGTAAGAGTCGAAAGAAGATCTCTAAAATTGGGCTCTGGGGGTGGTCAGTTAGCGCGCACAGTCTTTCCTTCACATTGTGAAGAGACCGGGGCTTGAACCCGAGCGCTCCAGATTACCAGTCGGGTAACTTTACCGTTGCGCCAGACACCACTTTAGCTACAAAGAAGATTGGATCGACCAAAAATATAGAAGAGGAAATAGGATCGAGATTTGACCACGTCAATGCAATTTTTGGATCCAACCAAACCCTGCAATATGCAGGAATCGGTACCGATCCCTCATGGAGGGATCGGTATTTATCAATTTCTATCCCATATAAATCCAAGCTCATGCACTTCGATCACCCGTTTTTGCTTGGATCTAACATGTTGATTATGTAGTTTTAGTTGATTCGCTTTGTCCTTCATGTGATCGATCGTTCGGCTTAAATTCGAATTCGAAGTCTGGTCATATTTTTTGTGTTTGAGCCTTCGAATCTAATCCATCGTTTTCCCTTGATCACATTGTGTCGATCATCAGATTTTGGTTGATCCGTCGTTCATCAAATGATCGATCATTCCAAGTTAATACTGATTTGACCTTTTTAGTCCATAATACCGATCCGATCAGTGTCATACCAATCCCTTCAAATAATCGGGAAAATCCTAATGGAGAAGTCCCTGCGCAGATCCCTTGTTTTTATGTGACCATGTCATGTTGCGCACACCTTTTTGAGGTGATCTGAAGCTTTCCCAAAATACCAATCCGAACAATGATTGGGCAAGTTTTCCTTCATTATTTCCCTGTGTTGATCCATGTGTTTTAGGTGATCAACCTGGGTCGATCGCTTATTTTCCGAACTGGTTGATCTGATTCCGGTAATGATTGATTAATGAATTTTGAGTGATCTCATAAGGCAATCATGCTTTTTTGGTGATCAGATTGTCCCAATCATGTTTATCTAAGGTGATCGATCTGATCATGTGCATGATTGATCATATAAAAATGGAGTGATCCAGTGAGCTGATCAGGCTATTTCTGAGTGATCGGACGATACTCAAAGGCGATTGATCTGAGTCGGGTCATTTCTTGATTCTCAAGCGAACGTCGATTTTGACGCTTAATCCGAGTGTACGAGTCCGCACTCGAGCCACGAGCGATTCAAATGTTCAAGTCCAAAGCGTAACTCGGAGGCAATCGATCTGAGTCGAGTCATTTTCTGATTTCCAAGCGAACGTCGATTTTGACGCTTAGTCTGAGTTTGTACGAATCCACGCTCAAGTCACGAGTGATTCAAATGTCCAAGTCCAAAGCGTAACGGTCTTGTCAAAAGGTTGGTTAACCCTTACCTCCTAAAACATGTTTTTCCGTAGAAGACCTGGGTCGATCACGTATTTTCTAAAGTGATCGATCTGATTTTAGTAATGATCAATCAATGAATTCTGTGTGATCCCATAAGACGATCATGTCTTTTTTGGTGATCGGACTGTGCAGATCATGCGTAACTGAGATGATCGATTTGATCATGTGCATGATCGATCAAATGAATATGAAGTGATCCAACGAGCAGATCAGGCCATTTCTGAGTGATCGGACGATGCCCAAAGGCGATCGATCTGAATCGAGTCGTTTTCTGATTCCCAAGCGAACGTCAATTCTGATGGTTAGTCCGAGTTTGTACAAGTCCGCGCTCAAGCCACAAACGATCCAAATGTCCAAGCCCAAAGCGTAACGACCTTGTCAAAAGGCTGGTTAACAGATAGTGTCATATCCATACCCGCACCTGAAATCATTTTCGAATTCCATGAATGTTTATTGATATCGAATTTTTATCATATCCTCCAATGATTGACAAATCTGAAAACATAAATAGAATATTATGGTTTAATATAAAAAAAACAATCTCTTTGAAAGTACGAAAAATAGATAATAACGAATAGCTTTAATAGTATGCATTGAATGCATATAATATAAATTATTAACTTATCAAAACAATGAATATATCATTTGCCATCCTGAAATACATCTAATATAAGCTACGATAAAGATAAAAGTTGGATGGATAATTTTCGAATGTGGATATCTTCATATCCACATCAATATTCGATTTCCGAATATCCGATATTTATTCATTTTTGAGATATAGAGACGGACGAATTTTGAATTTGTTGTGTATCCATTGACAAATGAAGTTGTATGTGAGATAGACAAGCTTAATAATTCTTCACGTGGTCAAGCAAGGGTCAGTTTTCAAAATTTCAGAACAAGGGTTATATAAGCTAATTTGTGGTGAAGGGATACAATAGTTTGCCGAAAACAAGTTAATATTAGAAATGCTTGTAAACTCGTATTTACTAATGATTCCACCCCCAACACTTTTTTATACACACAGCTACTAGACTTGACTTACTGTACAGCTATGATCTTGAACGCGGCCAAAAAAATAGGCCAAAAAGACAAACCTGTATAAATCACATTGTAGAGTGCCGGAGGCCCCAGGGCTGGCAACACCACCAGCGGTCTCAACTACCCTCCAAACATCCTCTTTGCCTTCCACTCCTACGCAATTTCCCAAACACTTAGCAACCATTTCCCTCAACTTTGCATCACCAACCTCCATCCCTTCTCTCTCCACAGCCAAATGGGGGGACACTGCAGCATTCCATCCAAAGACAGTCTTACAAGTCAACCTCGATCGCAGTGTCGCGTCTTCGCTTCCAACTCTAACCTCTTCGTATGAACAGAACCTCTTATTTTCCTCTTCTTTTTCATCTCCAGAACCTAAAAAATTCTTCTTCGCGGCCAGTGAAACGTTTATGGTGTGATTGGAGGCGAATAGCGAGTGGTTTTCAATGGATCGGAGTCGAAACAATTCGGAAACTTTTCGGAAGACGAAACTAGAATCGGAGTCCGAAGGAAAGCCGGTCTGGAGAGGTTTCAAGTAGAGGAAAGTGGAATTGGAAAGGTAAGAGGAAGAGAGGAAGGAGTGGGCAATGCCAGTGGAAATTAGGGTTTTACCGAGGGAGGTATTGGAGGAGCATATCATATAAGTTGGGTCCGTTAGGTCAAGAGGAGGAAACGAAAACGAAGCAGCATGGGCAGAGCGAGATGAGAATAAGAAAGTGCCATGGCGACGACAGACCAAGGAGAGAGGGACGAACATTTTGGTTGCTCAGTTGCGACGAATAGTCAGTCGCAGAGGTTTATAACCATGTTTACCAGATACTTCTTCTCCCAGTCCCAATGCACAAATACTTTCGTCAGAGCATTTACACTACACTGCTAGTATAAATCCATGAGGAGCAAATCCCACTCCAGCAGCCGGGGGAGTTTGGCCAATTTTTTTTTTTTTTTTTTTTTTTTTTACTTCACGTCCCCCGAACGATATTTTTGAAAACAAAGTTTGTAAGCCTTTTCCTTTATTATTACGAGCGTCACGGCACCCGCGATATGTTATGTATTTTACATATGCAAAGAAAAATAACTTCTACTAATGTTGTGCATGATCAATAAACTGTCACTTCAAGATAAAATAATAAGCAATGTAAATAAATTCAAATGTAATGATCACAAAATATCTTTCAATTATTTTGCCTTTTAGCAGATATTAGTACATCTCTATAAACAACGTTTTTAGTATAAGTTCCCGATTTTTCATTGACATTGCCATCTTTTATCGAAACTTTTGTGTTTTTCATTGAAACTCCTCTTGATAATGCAATATAAAGTTGACCATATCCAAACACGTGTTGAGGCAAGTAGATTCCTATATTTGGAATTGTCTGTCCTTGTGCTTTATTAATTGTGAGGGCGAAACTCGGTCTTATAGGAAATTGTTTGCGTAATCATGTGAATAGCAAACGAATATCTTCGGAAGGCTTCATAGGTATTCTTGGTAAGAAAACTCGATCTCCTGCAAATTGTTCAGTGACAATCTCTGCATTTATAAGATTTCTATAAAATTCACGACATATGAGTCTGGTACCATTACATAATCCATTCATTGGATCAAGATTTCGAAGTAGCATGATTGGGGCTCCTTTCTTTAAGACCAACTTATGTGGAGGCAAACCATTTGGGGCAACTGAGTTAAGGTATTCAAGTTGGTATAGATTTCTTGTATCGTTTTCAACAGAATCAAATGAGTAGTATGTATGCAATTTTCCAAGGAATAAATCAATAACTTGGTTATTCAACTTATCGACACATTCATTAAGAGGAGTAATTAAAGCTCTTGTCACAATATATTCCCTTTGGAATGCATTTTCATATAAATCTGAAAAGATTGTATTTATAAGAGTAGCTATTGAACTTTCATCTTTCCATGATATCATCATATCATCTGGAATTCGAATCAAGTCGTCATCCGTATGCATTTCTTCTCCGTCACCAACACGTAATAGAAAATCTGAGTAGAAAGAATCTTCTTTGGCTCTCATATTTTGAGTAAGTTGGATGACTTCTACATGATTCCAAAATGGTGATTTAACAATGCATGCGTCAATTGTCTCTGTTATTGTACCATGTTGTACAACTGGTAAGATTTGTCGAAAATCCCCTCCAAGAATAAGAATTTTTCCTCCGAATGGTAAGTTATTCCCCATAATATCCTTAAGAGTTCTATCAAGTGCTTCAAAAGCATATCTATGAATCATAGTTGCTTCATCCCAAATAAGAATAGATGCTTGGCGCAAAAGATTGGCTAATTCTGATTGTTTAGATATCGCTTACGTTGATTCAGACGTCGGATTAAGTGGGATTTTAAATCTTGAATGCGTCGTTCGACCACCTGGTAGAATAGTCGCAGCAATCCCAAATGCTGCTGTGGCAAGTGCAATCAAACCTTCTTGTCGAAGCGTGGCAAGTATTGATCGATAAAGAAACGTCTTTCCCGTTCCACCAGGACCATCAATGAAATAAATTCTGCTCTCTTTACTTTTAACAGCATTCAAAATCATGGTATACGCATGCAATTGAGAATCATTCAACTTGCTAGCAAAGGTTAAATCATCTTCCGGTGTTTTAATATTAAAATTTATATGCGTTGCTAAAATCACGTTTATAATTACATCGCATATATTAGAATCTATATGCGTTGTTAAAATCATGTTTATAATTACATCGTATATATTAGAATTTATATGCGTTGTTAAATAACATTTATAATTACATTGTATATATTAGAAATATATGCACTGTCAAAAATTACATTTATATTTACATTTGCATATGTTAGGATTCATATGCAAAGTAGACTCGTCATTGAATAAATTTTCATGCAAATGATATATATTCTGTTTGACGGTACATAAATATGATTTGTCAATAAAAACATTATTTTATTTGGTATATTAAAAATGATAGTGAATTCGTTGAATGGTTTATATATATTTAATTATATATATATATATATATAGATTAAAATTAACGAACCGCGCGCGATAGTTCGCGTTTCGGAATCGTAACTTTAAACGATTGTACCGAAAAATCCAACCGTTGGATTTTTCCCAAAACTGGAACCTTTAGGACCGCTTTGGGAAGATCTTTCCATTGATATAAACTTTGTTAAAATCCAATGGTTAGATTTCGAGATAAGTGTAAATCAAATTTCAATAAAAACAGCGCCAGAGCCGCCCATCAACCCAAAGCGTTGTTTAATGAATTTAGCTATTTTTATATAAATAAAAATAACGATAAATCGTTATTAAGTACTACTAACGATATAAAATGATTTTAAAGCTATATTTATGCAAGAATCATTTGAAAAGACCGAGTTAAATCTCGTTTCAAATGATTATACGACGATCTAAATTGAAGATATTAAAGACGACGATCGAAGACCGGCGATCTTCACATCGAATGGACGACTACTGATGCCTGGCATTGGGTAGCTCCCAATAAAGGGTTAAAAGTGGTAGTTTGTCCGGATGTACTTGTTAATTGTCTGGATATGCGAGCACCTCTCTTCCGTATTGGACAAACGGGACGAGTAATAAGGTGACTCCGGTTCCGTTCAGACCCAGAACGAACTTGGAAATGGATGTGTGCCCGACATTGAATTTCATTCTATGTTATTAAATTGATTTCTATTTAATATATATCTGTGGTGGCGGGGAATTTATTCTCTTGCTTAACACCCTTCTTTGAGACGCATGAGCTCGAAGGTTATATATTTTTAGTTATCGATCGCATGGCGCGAATTGTCAATGTGGCATGCCAAGAGGCAACCGATCGAGGCTTTTGTTGAAAAGCAAAGCCCTGTAGATGATGATCAAATCATAGCCTATTTTCGGCATAACTTTGTGTATAACGTTACCTCGCAAGCCTCACACCTCGGTATGAGTCAAAAACGGGACAAGGGAACGCAGGGAGTGCACATGTTTCTTTCTAGCTAGAAGTGGTGTTTGGGTTTTTACAAGGCCCGACATTTTTACTTATGGGGCTGATGGAATGAGGCGTCTCGGTTTTATTTGGTCGATTGTGACCATTTTATAGGTCCAATAGGATCGTGGAGCTTGTGTTCAGGCATAACTAATCCACTAACGTTATTTATGGACCGGCCTTGCAGGATCCAAGGGTTCACTGCGGGGACCCTGAGACATTGCTAGAGTGTCTCGAATCGGTTAGGAGATCATCCCTAGCCTTGACTCATGATGGAAACCCATTCTCCAATATGACATACGGTTTTGATTGCAAACCTATATATGGTGACATAGTATATGGTAGTTATGCCGTCTAGGATTGATACATTTACTTTGAAGTATTTTTGAAAACATATTAGACATTAATAATAATATTAAACATTATTTGCTACGTATCAAGCATTTTTTATCATTATAAGGTAAAACTCTATCCTCCGGTTTGCGTTGCATTGTGTGATGGGAATTGAGTCTTATAATGATTTCATTTTCTAAAAAGCATTGCGTTGTTTTGAAATAAAATCTATAAAACTTATGCACTAGCAATCCAATGGAGTAAACTCGTTCCGCGTTAGCGGCGTGGTCCAGTGATTAGCCATATTGTTAGTTAAGTAAGATTTCTCATACAAGTCCCACGACTGAATCATAGTTTGTTTCACTTTGCAAACTCGGGTGCCCTCTTTCCACACGGGCATCCAAATGACAGGTTTTAGGTATGAATATTTTCTGGACTAGAGCTTACTAAGGAAGGAGATGAAGAACCTTTTCTTTTATCTTTTTATTTGCTTCTTGAGACATTTAGACCTTATTGAGCATTGATGTATTTTGGTGGAGATTGAGACTTATTTCTTTCCTTGTTTAGATTTCTATTTTGCTAATTGTATCCTATACTGCTTGCTCTGATGTCTGTGATGACATTTCCATTTCCGCTGCAATGATTTATATGTTATGTTATTATCTGAGATCTGTTATTTTTTTAATTATGTTATGCTCCGATGATTATCCTTACTTTCGTACTACGGAAGTTTGGGGTCGTCACAGTTGGTATCAGAGCTTAAGGTTAACCTTAGCTTCGGAGTATAACATTTTTAGAACAATTCATCTAGATAGAATCAGTAGTATTCTAAGACGAGTAGCTCATTAGAGATAGGATTAGTAATGTCCCAGAATGAGCACAGCAGGATAGCACATATTAATCAGTCATTACATCATTATCATCTTATCATATGTCTCTACTTTTAACCTTTTCTTTAAAAATTATCATTTCTGTTAGTCTGACTCTTTTCTTGATGGTACAAACTAACTAAGAAATGAGCACCAGAGCACGTACTAGAGCTCGAGGCCGAGGTGGGGCTAGGGGACCCGTTAGAGATGAGACTCCTGTTGCTCAGAGACAGTCCTCTCCAGAGGTTGTGACGCCACCTCCTCCCCAACAGCCATTTGATTTGGACAAAATGTCCAAGAAGTACAGAAACTTAGGGGGCGTATCTTTTACTGGCCGAGAGACTGTGATCGAGGCACAGGCATGGCTGAAGAATTGTGAGAAAATCTTTGAAGGTTTGGAATTGGAGGATCAACGCAAGCGCTTTCTAGCAACATGGCTATTGAAGGACCAGGCTGAAATTTGGTGGGATGCCGTCAAGATAGGAAATGATGTGGCCAATATGTCTTGGGCCAGGTTCAAAGAGCTTTTCAATGATAAGTACATTCTCCGCAGGAAGTCGAGAGGCTCCATGACCAATTTGCAAATCTGCAGTAGGGTGATATAACCATTTCTGAATATGTGAGGAAGTTCGAGGAACTTTCCCGCTACGCTCCAGAGCTAATTTAAGAACCAGTACAGAAGAACAAGAGATTTATCAATGGCCTCTCCAAGGAGGAACACCCGATCTGAACCGGTTAGGAGAAGGAGACCCGAACCGATCCGGATATGAGAGAGACAACCGAACCGATACGGATAGGAGAAAGACACCTGAACCGATCCGGATAGGAGAAAGATACCCGAACTGATCCGGATAGGAGAAAGAGACCCGAATCGGAGAAAGATACCCGAACCGATCCGGATAGAAGAAAGGGACCCGAACCGATCCAGATAGGAGAAAGAGACCTGAACTGAACCGGATAGGAGAAGGAGACCCAAACCGAACCGGATAGGAGAAGGAGACCCGAACCGGATAGGGGAAGGAGAGAAAGAGACCCTAACCGAACTGGATAGAAGGAGGAGACCCGAACCAAACAGGATAAGAGGAAGAGACCCGAACCAAACCGGATAGGAGACCAAAACCCGATATGCAAAGGAAGTCCAAATGGGAAGTTATTACTCAGTATCCAGATGAGAACCAATGAGTAATCTTCTAGAGTTGGGCTTTGTTGCGGGACGTGTGCAAAGGGGTTATCGATATCTATAACATTGGTTCACCGTTGAAGAGAGGGGGCATGTAAATGAACCAGAGCCAGGGAAGTGTGGATTGGTTGGCCCATAACCTAGAGCCAGGGATGTGTGGACTGGGTAGGGTTATTGACTATAGACCAGGGAAGTATGGTCATAGTAATAGTTGTACGGAGTTGCCGTCATGGCCCCAATAGATTTGGTGATTAAAGCGGTGGATATCGTATGCTTTGCACACCGAGTGAGAGATGTGAGGATGATTGCTATGTTTGATGTTTGCTATCACCATGACACGCACACTCCCATTTTCACACCATATGCTAGTGTTACCTTAGAGTACTGTACATCTTGTTGTGCTAACTCTTTGGTTGCAGGTACAGGTTCATATATGATTATTTATACCTGTTATTGTTTTATTTTGCTACTATCGCTCATACCAGACTTTTGTTTGACCCAAAGTTTTATGTCTCTTCTTATTACTCTGGGTGCTCCTAAACGAGCAAACTAGAGACAGGTTAGGTGGTTATGCATGAGTAGCGGTCCGGAGACGAGCAGGAGGATTCCACGTACTATATACACATATTCTCCCTGTGTTGTTGTTGGTCACTGCTTTGGGCATTAGTAGTGTACCTTTTCTATTTTGCTTTAGAGACAGTATTTTGAAGTTGTAATAATGATGGTTTGGATCATAAGTTGTATTTTGGATTCCGCTACTATGATGATTTAGTTTTCAGCTTATGCACTATCTCGCCTGTTTTATGTCAAGTTATGTTATTATTATATTCTATTCCATGCGCTGTGAGATATACTACAGGTTCTTTGGTGATTCATAGTGTCAAAACTCTTTTCCTTTGACGACCGTCCCGTGCTAGGTTGGCATTAGCACAGCGCATTTCGGGGAAATGTCGACTGGTTCGGGGCAGGCCGTCACACTTGGTATCAAAGCCTAGGTTGCGTAGTTAACCTAGGGGAAGACATGAGGGAGAGATAGTATACGTATATGAGAGCGCGTATTTGTGATATTTTGGTTTTCAAAAACTATATATATACTATTAGTATATCTAAGGATGAAGTTACACTGCACGGACACCACTAAGGAGATGATTAATCATTTTTCTCTTTACAGATTGAACGATGAGACGATATACGAGGAGTACGGATTAAGGGGCCAACAATGGGAATGTCCCTGATATGAGGACGATGTTTACTGCCTTCATGCGAGAGATGCTTAGGGATGCTCAGGGAGCAGTTCCTAATGCTGCTAACGGTGGTGGTGCAGTGGTCCAGGCGCCTAGGGCCAATTTCGCCAATCTTTACAAGGATTACACTAGTCTTGGTGGGAAGCCGTTCCACGGAACGAAATCGGCTATGGAAGTTCAAGATTGGCTAGATAGTTGTGAGCACATCTTTGAGGATTTGGGAATCGAGGATGCAATGAAGAGAAAACTAGCATCTCGTCAGCTGTAAGGACGGGCAATGAATTGGTGGAATGCTATCAAGGCAGCTACTCCTGAGGATCAAGTTACTTGGAATCAGTTTAAGACTTGCTCTAGTGACAAGTTTATCCCAACTGCTCAGAAATCCGAATTGTTCAGAATTTTTTTAGAGCTTAAGCAGAATGGTAGGGCAGACTCGGAGTACATTGTTGAATTCGATACTTTATCGAAATATGGACTATCACTTATCGATACTCCCGAGAAGAAGAACGAGAAGTTCATAACTGGCCTAGATGGGTACTTAGGGGAAAGACTCATAAACCATATCGATGAGACATTCGAATCTATAGTGGGAAAGGCACTGAGGTCTGAGAGCCTTTACCCTAAGTCAAAAACCGAGGTTTCTGCTACATCTACAGAGGAGCCAAAGCCACAGGCAAGCGGCGGAGGCAAGAATAATTCCCAGAATAAGAGGAAGCAGAACCAGACGAAGGATGGTTAGAAAAAGAAGAAAAGCAAGATATTGAGTGATTTAGCTGTGGCAAGAAGGGCCACTATGCCAGCAATTGTCAAGCAAAACCAGGGGAAAAGAAGTGCTTCAACTGTGGCCAAGTAGGACATTTTAAGAATGAATGCCCATAACCCCCTAAGGAGAAGCAAATGGTGAAAGCATATGATATCAACGCTGTTCTTCTTCGTCGAATGCCCCAACTGTGGCGCAGAAGGGAAAAGGTGTCGTTATTCAAGGTATGCTTTCTATTTATGAAGTTTCTTGAAACAACCCGAAAAATCAGAATCAATTTAAAAAAATTAATTTCGCTATTTTAGTGAATTTTGAATATTTAAAATAAATTGTTTTAAATAATAACAACCAAAAATTTATTTGGATTGAAGTTATAGCAAATATATTTATTTTAAATTATAAAACAAGGCCTGAAATGGCGCGGTAGTTTGAAAATTTGAATTTGAACTTTGACTGACTGTATAGGATGCAAAATAAAACGAATTTTAGTGAAACCAAAAATATTTAAATCTATTTAAGAATATCTTTCTAACGAATTTGAAAAATCGAAGTTTCATAGCGGGAGTCAAAAGTTATGAAAAAATGAATTTTCAGAAAGGTCGCTATGGTGTTTATATTAGGGCTGTCAATGGGTCGGGTCGGGTTCGGGTCGGGTCAAGTCGGGTTCGAGTCAATTTTTAAACGGGTCGGGTCAACCTGTTTAATAAACGGGTCATATTATGCCAACCCGAACCCAACTCGTTTATAAACGGGTCGGGTCGGGTCAACCCGTTTTGACCCGTTTAATTTTGCAGATATCCCTTTATCACCTACATTTTGCAAAATAAAAGCACATCGAAATAGAATAATACATTATTCAAAAACACAACACTTAAAAAGGCACATACATGGTTTTACACTTAAATATACCTCTATGTTGGGCGTATGAATTCCATAAAAATGGTTTTATACGGCTTGGGATTGGTATGTTTTATGTTAAACGGGTTAGGACGTGTCAACCCACGGGTTCGCGGGTTAACACGTAACCCACCCGTTTATTAAACGGGTCAGAGGGGGTTGACCCGAAAATGACCCGTCTATAAATGGGTCGGGTCGGGTTTTTTTCGTGTGGGTTACGAGTCGTGTTTCGGGTCGTGTACGAAATTGACGGCCCTAGTTTATATAGCCCTTGAAAATAGACATTTTGCAAACGACCTCCGTTTTCGACGAAACCACTTTTTTTGGATCCGGAATGCCAAATTATTGCAAGATTCCAAATTCCATAATTTATGGAGTTAATATGTGAGCGTGGCAAAAGAAAATGTGTTTGGTAAATTTTAGTCAATTTGGATCGACTAGAAAATGGCCATTTTTCACATGGTCTCCGAATTCGACGAAACAAGTTTATAGGGACCGTATTGTCCAAACATAGCTAGATTTATTTTTCGGGAATTTTTAGAATCAGTATGTGGCCTCGAAAAATTAAAATGTACGTTCAAATCTAAAATTGAATGTTTTATATTTTAATTTGAATAATAACTGACCGAAACAGTCGAATGGGCTTACGAAACATATTCCATTGTGTTCGGAGTTGGGGGTATTTAGCTAGGGGCAACAGTCGTTGGGTTTGATTTGGAGTTTGGATAAGAAAACACTATTTTTGGAATTAATATATATACGGGCGAATCAGAAAATTCCATTCATAAAATTAAAAAAATTAAAAAACCATTTTTTCTCTCTCCATGTATCACGATCGAAGGTGGCTACCATCCGAAACTTCTGACCAAATTCTGGCACCACATTATAAAATCCTTTGCCCTAGTTAAACTTTTCGTAGATCTCCTTCCAAGCTTCGAATCCATACCAAGTACACCCTCTATCGTGGGGTATTTCGTTTGAATCACCTCCGGGAATGTCCGCTGTTTGAGCCGCCGCCACAGCCAAGCCCCGCCGTCAAGTTCACTGCGGTCCCCACCCCCTGGCGCGCCTCTCTGTGCTCTACAACATGGTATAGCCTGATCTACCTCAAGTGCAACGGATTGGGTGACAATTCGAAACCTAGTTTCAAACAGAAAGCTGAAGGTAACGGGCTTGTATATTTAAACTGATTTCCATACTATAAAACCGTCGCAAAATATGATTAACTTATAAAAATCATATCTTTTTGCTATGTGGTCGAAATCCAGCGAAACAAGAGACATTGGACTCGTGTGGACGTCTTCTACATTCTAGAAGAGACCGGGGAATTTTTGGAGCTTCCTACAATTTTTTGAGGAGTGGAACCCAATGTGAGATTTCTAAATTATAAACGATATGGAATGACGATGTATAAATTATATAATCGATGTATAAGTTATATAAGCATTGTACACCTCATGTATAAGCGTTGTATAAATTATATGTGCGATGTATAAGTTATATATGCTTTGTAAAAATCATATGTGCGCTGAATGGAATTGAAATGATATTGAAATGAAATCGAAATATCTTTATATACGTGTATCTATATATATATATATATATATATATATATATATATATATATATATATATATATATATATATATATATATATAGACACACACACTCCCCTCGTCCACAGACCATGTATGATATATATTGGTTGTGATTGTTTGGATTTTGGTTGACGTGAAATTTGGTGAATATTACGAATGGTTGATTTGAATATGGTTGTTTGTGGTTGAAAACAAATAGGATTAGTTTGTGGGAAAATTCGTCTGCGTACGAACTAGATTATTGAAATCCCCCTTCTCAAAAGCTGCGAGGCTTTAAGGTAAAGCGAGGAGTCGTACTCGTGACGGTGCCGGTTTTAACTACCTTGCCGTTATGCCGCCGAAATTTTCTGAAATATTCCTATGTTTGATTTATATTTATGTGTTGAAATACATTCATGTATATAAAATATTCATGTTTGAAATAAATTGTTTTGACAATAAAAATCACATTTTTATTATATATATGAATCGCTAAAAATAATCGTGTTTGAAATAAATCGTTTTGACAATAAAAATCACATTTCTATCATCTACATGAAGTATATAAAATAATCGTGTTTGAAATAAATTGTTTTGACAATAAAAATCACATTTTTATTATATATACGAAGTGTTAAAAATAGTCATGTGTTGAAATAAATATTTGTTGGATAAAAATATTATCTTTATCACATATATGAAATGAAATGGTTTGAAAATCGAAGAACGAATTATATTTATATATATTTATATAAATATAATTAAAATGAATCGAATAACGATGCTGCAGTTCGTATTTTGAAATCGTAACTTCAAACGATTGTATCGGGAGATTCGACCGTCGAATTTTCCCAAAACTGGAACCGATGGGTCCACTTTGAAAAGATCTTTCCAATGATATAAAATTTGTAAAGATCCAACGGTTAGATTTTCATATATCTGTAAATCAAATTTGAAGAAAAACAGCGCCATGGCCGCGTTATGGCCTGAAGGGTTGTTTGAATAAATTGGCTATTTTTAAAATAAATAAAAATAGCGATAAATTATTATAAAATATTATAAACGATATGCAAAGGAAATAAGCTGAATTTACCTGTTTTATTGGATATTTGATGGTTGAATGTGTTTGACGTGAAAATTACATAAATGAACTGAATTATGGATGTCGAATAATTTAACCAGGAATTGAATTGACTTGAATTCTAAATATATGTGAATTATTTGTAAAGGCCGGGTTAATTCTCATTTCAAATAATTGGTCGATGGTTAGAAGGCGAAGATATGAATACGGTGCAAGGCCGATGATCTTCACATCGAATGGATGGCTACTGATGCCTTTGATGGGAGTTGCTGCCCTAAAGGGGTTACAGTGGCGGTTATCCGGACGTACTTGTTGATCGTTCGGATGTGCGAGGACCTCTCTCCTGTATTGGACATACGGGAGAGGAATAAGGTGCCTCCGATTTCGTTCAGACCCAGAACGGACATGTAAATGGATGTGTGTCTGACGTTGTAACTTGACAACTTGGCATGTAGAGATGCTATGATCAAAGCTTTTGTTGAAAAGAATATCTTTGTGGTTGATGATCAAAGCATGGATTTAAATAGCTAGCTTTGTGTTTAGCGTTGATTCGCGGGCCTCACACCCCAGTATGGACCAGAAACGGGAGAGGACCTCAGGGAGGACATGCGTTTCTTTCTAGCTAGGAGTGGTGTTTTGGGTTTTACACGCATGGGAATTTTACTTATGTGGATGATGGATAGCGAGGCGCCTCGGTTATTTCGGTCTCTTCGGAGCTGATGGCCTGGACGGGATATGACCAGTTTACGCCCCATAGGACGGGGAAACGCAGTGTTCAGACATTTTAATCCACTCTGTGTGGACCGGCCCTGACGATCGAAGGCTTGCTTGCGCGCTTGCCTGAGACATGGTAGGCTAGATTGACTCGAAGCGATAAGCCCTCGCCTTGGTTCATGACAGAAATCCAATTTCCAAATACGACATCATGTGGTTTTGATTGTAAACCTATATATAGCGACATGATATATGGTACCCATGCCGTCTATGATTGATACTTGTGATTGAAATTGTTTTTGAAACATATAAACACTAGTAGTAATACCAAATGCTTTTGTTTTATTCGTATCAAGCATATTTTGGCCATTATAAGGTAAAACTCTATCCTCCGGTTTGCGTTGCATTGTATGATGGGAACTGAGTCTTATATTGGCTTCATTTTTTTAAAAGCATTGCGATGTTTTAAATGATTTACTTGTTTTAAAGCACTGGCAATCCAATGGAGTAAACCCGTTCTGCGTTAGCGGCATGGTCCTGTGATTAGCCTCATTGTAAAATAAGATAAGTAGACTTCTCATACCAGTCCCATGACTGACTCGTAGTTTGTTTCACTTGCAAACTCGGGTGCCCTATTTTCTACACGGGCAGCCTTGTATTCAGGTTTTAGCAGGCTCTTTCTGGATAGCTATGGAGCTGAAGATGGATTCTATTACTTCTTTCTTTTTATGTTGTTCAGCTCCTGTTGTACATATTATGTTTTGATTCCGCTGTAGACATTCTATGTAAAGTTGAACTGTATTTTGTACTAAGTATGATCCTGTATACTATGTAACTCTGATGTTTATGTTTATCCAGTGTATTCTGTTGTACATTATCTAGTGTATTTATATATTTCTGTTCTGCTGTTATTTGTTTATGTGTTATATTCCAAAGATTACCCTTGCCACCGTGGAACGGGGGTTTGGGGTCGTCACATTTCTGTTCGAGTGTTGTTTGATAGCGGGGCTTCTCATTCCTTCGTATCTAGTGACCTGGTAGATAGGTTGGAATTGGAACCCGAGATTGTCGATAAACCTTTAGTTGTGACAAACCCGATCGGTGGTTCGACTAACCTTCGTATGATTTGCCGAAATTTGGTCTTATTGAGTCATGGATGTATGTTTGCTTGTGATTGCTTTGTTTTAGGCTTTACTGGGTTTGGTATTATTTTGGGAGTCGATTGGCTCCAAAGGTATGGGGTGGTGGTAGATTGTGAGGGGTCTTCGATGACCATTAGAGAGGATGATAGGCGGAGTGTGGTATTGGGTTTCCTACCTAGTGACGAGGTAATGGCTAGTTTTCTACATTCCCTCGACATCCCGCAGGATGAGTTATCAGATGTGCCTATTGCTGGCGAGTATCCGGACATCTTCAAGGAAGTGACCGGACTTCCACCACACCGAGAGATTGAGTTTTGGATTGATTTAGTGAAAGATGGCAGACCTATAGTGATGCCTCTTCGTTGAATGGCACCAAGGGAGCAGCGAGAGATCGAGGTGCAAGTGAGCGATCTTTTAAAGAAGGGATTTATCTAAAGGAGTGTTTCCGAGTGGGGAGCACCAATTGTATTTGCTACAAAGGCTGATGGTTCGCTTCGCTTATGTGTAGACTACCGTGAGCTGAACAAGGTGACTAGGAAGAATAAGTATCCTCTTCCATGGATAGATGATTTGTTTGATCAACTGAATGGTGCAAGAGTGTTTTCCCAGTTGGATCTCGCAACAGGTTTTCATCAGCTCCGAGTAGCAGTTGAGAGTATACCTAAAACGGCATTTCGGACGCCATCTGGATTCTATGAGTGGTTGGTCATGCAATTTGGGTTGACTAATGCACCCGCATATTTTGTAGATCTTATGAAAAGAGTTTTCAGAGATCAATTAAATAAGTTTGTTCTTGTGTTCGTGGACGATATCTTGGTTTACTCGAGGACAGAGGAAGAACACAAGGAACATTTAAGATAGTGATGGAGGTGTTGAGGAAACACCAATTGAAAGAAAAAATTTCTAAGTGTCACTTCCGGAGGAGGGAAGTGAGATTCTTGGGCCATGTTGTTTCAGAGAATGGTGTTGCCGTGGATCCTGCAAAGGTGGCTATGGTAAAAGATTGGTCTACGTCCAAGAATGCAACGGACATGAGAAGTTTCTTGGGGTTAGCTGGATACTATCGTAAGTTTATCCAAGACTTCTCTAAGATAGCAGCACCATTAACTCAGTTGACCAAGAAGAATCAAGCTTTCATTTGGGACGAAAGGTGTGAGAATGCATTTAAGAGCCTAAAGGAAAAGTTAACATCTGCACCAGTGTTAGTTATTCCTAAAGGGAACGAAGAGATGACGGTATACACGGATGCCTGTGGTACCAGACTAGGTGTTGTACTGATGCAAGGAGGTAGGGTTGTTGCTTATGCTAGTCGGCAACTGAAAACGCATAAAAAAAGATATCTTACCCGTGATTTGGAATTGGCAGCGATCGTGTTCGCGTTAAAGATGTGGAGACTCTATCTCTTGGGAGAAAGGTTCGAGTTGTTTACCGATCATAAGTCATTAAAGTATCTTTTCTCTCTGAGGGATTTAAATCTTCGTCAACAGAGACGGTTAGAGTTCTTGGCTTCATATGATTTCAATATTGCATACACACCCGGGAAGGGCAATGCGGTAGCTGATGCATTGAGTAGGAGACATGCTAGTTTAGGGGCTATGTTTCTGGAATGGAAGCAACTAGAATATATCGCGGGATATGATTTCAGACCTAAGTGTGAACTAGATCCAGAGATGTTAGCAAGTTTGACGATCAGGCCAACCTTGATTGAACGGATTGGTTCCAGTCAAAGGGACAATCCTAATCTATTGGAAATCA
Organism: Allium sativum; assembly: GCA_030737875.1. Classification (NCBI taxonomy): domain Eukaryota; kingdom Viridiplantae; phylum Streptophyta; class Magnoliopsida; order Asparagales; family Amaryllidaceae; genus Allium; species Allium sativum. The sequence continues at coordinate 326,255,299 of CM060921.1, read as the reverse complement.
TCTCCAAGGTAGAGATGGGTATCGACGGTGAGAGAATGAACAAGTATGGTCTTGATCGAGAAGGATGGCTTCGAAAGTACCGGAGGCTAGTTGTACCAAACGTTAATGGATTGAGAGATGAAGTGCTTAGAGAGTGTCATCACTCGAAACTGATTATACATCCCGATGGTAGCAAAATGTATCGAGACATGAAACAGACCTACTATTGGGAAGGGATGCAGATAGACGTTGGGAAATTTATATCCAAGTGCATGAACTGCCAGTTAGTTAAAGCCGAGCAAAAGAAGCCTAGTGGTTTGTTACAACCGTTGGAAATTCCCGAATGGAAATGGGAACAAGTCTCAATGGATTTCATTGACGGTTTGCCAAGGACTAGATCGGGTCATGATAGTATTTGGGTAATTGTCGATCGATTGACCAAAAGTGCAAGGTTTATTCCAGTCAAGTCGAATAGAACGACAGCTAAGTTAGCGGAACTGTATATGAAGTGGGTAGTGAGATTTCATGGAGTACCTAAAGGTATTGTGAGTGACCGAGATCCATTATTTACTAGTGGGTTTTGGAAGAGCTTACAACAGGCTTTAGGGTCAAAATTACATCTTAGTACTGCATACCATCCTCAAACCGACGGTCAAACTGAGAGGGTGAATCGTGTATTAGAGGATCTTTTGAGAGCTTGCATATTGGATTTTGGAGGGTCATGGGATGACCATTTGCATCTAGTTGAGTTCGCGTATAATAATAGTTATCAGTCCAGTATTGGTATGGCTCCATTTGAAGCTTTGTATGGAAGACCATGCAACTTACCATCATGTTGGTTGGAAACCGGTGAGAAATTTGTGCTTGGGCCAGATGTAATAAGACAAACTTCAGATAAGATCAAGGTTATTCAACAACGAATGAAGGCTGCCCAAGATAGGCAAAAGAGTTATGCTGATAAAAGGCGAAGAGACTTGAAATTCTCCGTTGGTGACTTGGTATTCGTCAAGATCTCTCCGTTTAAGACTGTGATTCGATTTGGTAGGAGAGGTAAGTTGGCACCAAGGTTTGTTGGTCCATTTCCAGTTCTCGAGCAAGTGGGGAATTTAGCGTATAAAGTTGGATTACCAGACAAGATGGCGGGAGTGCACAACGTATTTCATGTTTCCTAGTTAAGGAAGTTCGTGCATGATTCGGATATGACTATTTCACCAGATCAGTTGGATGATATTGAGGTAGAAACCGAGGCATTTGAAAACCTGTGACGGCAAGGAATTTCGCTCGGTCCGAACCAGTCGCTAAACTGATCCAGGCCGTTCGAAACGCCCTATCGTTTGAGAACACGACAAAATAGAACGCATACAGAAGAACATTTCATTGTATATTACAACAATGCATCAGATTACAAGAATATACAGAGTATAAATGAATATTACACAGAAATATCAGAGATTTAAATTACATTTAAATACATAGCAGCGGAAAATAATACAATACACAACTAGAAGTAGATATACGGATACAAAGCTTTCCGGATATCATTCCAGCTGTAAACCAGGATCCTGTGAATATAAATCTGCAAAACCAAAACTACTAGCTGCCCGTGTCAAAATAGGGGCACCCAGAGTTTAGGTTAAAACAATAAACTCCAGGTCAATCATGGGACTGGTGTGAGAACTAAAACAGTTAATCTTTATTTTTAAAGTTAGGTAAATCAAGGGACCACGCCGTATAACACGGAACGGGTTTCCTCCCAAGAATACCAGTGCATAAAACAAACAGCGCAATGCTAAATAAAGAAAAATGAAGCTGTTATAAGACCCAGGTCCTATCACACAATGCAACGCAAGCCGGGGGATAGGGTTTTCCCTTATAACAGCCAAAGAATGCTTGATACGTTTAAAACAAATCATTTGATACTATTATAAGTGCATAGTGTATAAAACAACTTCAAATCATAAGTATCAATCATAGGCGGCATGGGTACCATATATCATGTCGCCATATATAGGTTTACAAATAAAACCGCAAATGTCACGTATTTGGAAATTGGATTTCCGTCTATGAACCGAGGCAAAAGATAGTCCTCAACCGATTCGTGACTCTCTAGCCCGAGCCACAGGATCAGAACGCATCAACCCTTTAGATCGTCAGGGCCGGTCCACCGATGTGGATTATTATGCCTGAACACTACGTTTCCCCACCCTATGGGGCGTAAACGAGCCAACTAAATGACTCCATCGGTTCGAGAACGACCGATCAATCCGAGGCGCCTCGCAACAGCAACAACCACATAAGTCAAACTCGTCAGGGCGTGTAAAACCACTGACGCCACTTCTAGCTAGAAAGAAACGCAAGTCCTCCCTGATGTCCCCTCCCGTTTTTGGTTCACAACCGGGGTGCGAAACTCGCGAAGCAAACGTTACACAAAGCTACGCCACGAAGGCCGTGCTTCGATCATCACCACAAGACTTTGCTTTTCAACAGAAGCCTCGATCAATTGCCACTTAGGCATGCCACACAGGCAATTCACTCCATGCGTTTGATATCCATCAATATATAACCCCTGAGCTCGTATGTCTCAGAGAAGGGCGTTAAGCAAGAGAATAAATCCTCCGCCGCCAAACAGATATATATTTAATAGAAATCAATCACACAGACTAAAATCCAATGTCAGACACACAGTCCATTTACAAGTCCGTTCTGGGGCTGAACGAAACCGGAGGCACCTAGTACCCCGCATATCCATCGATCTCCAAGTACGTCTGGACGATCCCCAACTGTTTCCATCTTCTTGGGTGTACAGCCCAATCAAGATCATCAGTTATCACCCAAACGACGTGAAGACCTCCGGTCTTCGACCATCGTCTTCATCTTCGACTTATCGTCGTATCAGTTATTCAGAATGGGATGAACCCGGTCTTTCCGAATAACTCGCGTATATTTTAAATAAGTGTTACACAAACACAACATACGCCTCATTCCAATTCATTAGTCACTAACCGTAAATTAATCAAGAGAATAATTCCCCAAATATTAACCCCGAAGGCCGAAACCAACATCAGATCAATATCCAGAAAACCATTCTGCTTGGCCAACCGACAGTTAGTTTCTAAATTTCACGTTCAAATCTAATTAAAGATTTAACTATCGCCTGGAGCAAAACTGGTGATACTCCATTCTCGATCTTTTCAATCTAATTAAAGATTCATTAAAACTCCACTTAGTTTTAATCATTATCTGGGTTAAAGAATCAGTGTCATTTAAAACACGATTCACGATAAACCCAAAATCACATTCCATTAATTATCGGGTTAAAGAACAAGTGTTATTTAAAACACTGTTCACGATAAACCCAAAAATCAATACCAATTCAATTCCAATTAAATATCATTTAATTGGTACACTTCATTAAATCTAAATAAAAAGATTTAATCTTTTCTCAACTGGGTTCAAGAACAGTGTTAGTGAAGACACCATTCACGACAAACCCAAATCACATTCGATATTCAATACAAGGCTCTGAATAGAAAATATATCGGCTTATATTCAATATCGAATTCTACGACTAACAAATGTCGTATTGGAAATAACGATACAAATATATATCTTTCAAATTTCCATAACAACACCTGTAATATCACGAATTCCAACATCGAAATATTCCGAAGACAATTTCGATTCAAATCCACTCCAATGCAATCATTGGAAATTTTGGTTATTTTCAAAACCATTTCAAATTCAATTTATTTATTTTAAAAATAAATAGAATTATAATTCTAGTTCAAAACTAGTTCATTTCGATAAAAATCTATTTTTATCTTTTCAAATATGGAGTTTTTCATCCCAAACTTTCACAAATCATTTCTTATGATTTTACACAAATTATTACTATTTTTAATAATTTTATCAAGGCCCGTACAGTCGATTTCCATTAACGGCCATCGAACTGCACTTACAGCGACCTTTTTCGAATTTGATTTGGACGTATCTCCAAATCCAACCGTTAGATTTCAAATTTCTAACATTCATTAGAAAGCTCTTTTCGATACGAACCCAACGGTTCCGGTTTTAGGAGAATCCGACGGTCGGATCTCCCGCAATGTCCATTTGAAATAAATGGTCGAAATTCACGAACTACCGCGGCGCGTTCTATTCAGGCCATTATATTATATATATAATATATATAATATATATATCGTGGATTTCTATTTAAAACGAATTATATAAATAGTTTTGAATTCGTTTCAAAAATCCATTTCAACTTCCATTTCAATTCAAAGCAAAATTGAATTCTTTTTTATAGATTCGTTTCAAAACTCATTTCTATTCAATTCAAATTTCAATTCAATTTGAATTCATTTCAATTCACTTTCAATTCAATTCGAAATCGTTTTCAATTCAATTCATTTCGAAATCGTTTTAAATTCAATTCATTTCGAAATCGTTTTCAATTCAATTCATTTCGAAATCGTTTTCAATTCAATTCATTTCGAAATCGTTTTCAATTCAATTCATTTCGAAATCGTTTTCAATTCAATTCATTTCGAAATCGTTTTCAATTCAATTCATTTCGAAATCGTTTTCAATTCAATTCATTTCGAAATCGTTTTCAATTCAATTCATTTCGAAATCGTTTTCAATTCAATTCATTTCGAAATCGTTTTCAATTCAATTCATTTCGAAATCGTTTTCAATTCAATTCATTTCGAAATCGTTTTCAATTCAATTCATTTCGAAATCGTTTTCAATTCAATTCATTTCGAAATCGTTTTCAATTCAATTCATTTCGAAATCGTTTTCAATTCAATTCATTTCGAAATCGTTTTCAATTCAATTCATTTCGTTTCCTTTTAAAATCGATATAAATATCGTTCACGTCAAAATGGCGTCAATCTAATCAACACGGCTTCATATATTCCTTTATTTTCAAATATTCTATTTCAAATATTTCTTTTTCAAATATTTCTTTTTCAAAACTGGAATGAGGCCCAATCAATTACCATATAAAATTAATTATATGGATTTTCATACAACACATGTATATAATAGCAACGATAAATAATCAACCATCAACCAAAGTGCACTACACCGTATAAGCATCAAATATAGATATCTAATGCTTATAACAGCCTGTCAATCAATCGATTGACATGTTTAATCAATCAGGATGAGTGAACTTCAAGTTTCATCCCAACACCCGTGTGGGGTTTCAAACAATCAAACACATATTTTATTTGTGCAGTTGGGTGACGTGTAAAATTTATCGACCCAATCAATGTCAGTCAAATCAGTGTACATAAACAAACCGTCTGGTTTGTAAATGAATATTTATTTATTCACATTCACGTTAAAAATTATATTTTTAACGATAAAACATTTTATTCCAACATATGAATTTCTATTAAGTTCATTCTTTAAATAAAATGATATTTTTATTTTTCTAACACATTTTAGAAAATTTCGGCGGCATAACGGCACGATACTAGAAACGGGACAAGGCCTAGCCTAATCCCCGGTCTAGTGAAGGCCCACGCCATTCACACATCAATCGAATTCACTTTCGTTATGCAAACCACAAAATTTGGAGTAAGGGTCTAACCTAGCCTTACTCCTTCGCCTTATAACGGCGCACGTCTAATCCTAACCAATTTATCGATTCGATTTTTCACATCACAAACCACATTCAAACCAATATCGCAATCAATCACCAAACAGTCAAACAAACAAGTCCATGGTCTGTGGACGATTGTGTCGGGTGCTACTAAGCACCGTCTGCATCCTAGTATATATATATATAACTAGAACAAGAAATTGAAAGGTGAGAAATTCTCACATATAGCTGTCCTAGCTCCACGGCTCTTCTAATGCAGGAAATCTTCGCCAACTCGCCTTTTTATCACCATCGTTGCCCGTATACACTGTATATAAAAAATCACATTTTTATATTCTCTATTATATAAAAATCATATTTTTATCGCTAACTTCATATTGTGAAAATAGAATTTTCATCACTATTTCATATTTGTAAAAATAGAATTTTCACTTCGTTATTCAATATATAAAATCGAATTTTTACTTCGCTATTCAATTTATAAAAATCGAATTTTTATTTCGCTATTCAATATATAAAAATCGAATTTTTATTTCGCTATTCAATTTATAAAAATCGAATTTTTACTTCGCTATTCAATTTATAAAAATCGAATTTTTATTTCGCTATTCAATATATAAAAATCGAATTTTTATTTCGCTATTCAATATATAAAAATCGAATTTTTATTTCGCTATTCAATATATAAAAATCGAATTTTTATTTCGCTATTCAATTTATAAAAATCGAATTTTTACTTCGCTATTCAATATATAAAAATCGAATTTTTATTTCGCTTTTCAATATATAAAAATCGAATTTTTATTTCGACTTTCAACATGTAAGAATCCTATTTTTATTTCGACTTTCAACATATAAAAATCCTATTTTTATTTCGACTTTCAACATATAAAAATCCTATTTTTATTTCGACTTTCAACATATAAAAATCCTATTTTTATTTCGACTTTCAAATCTCCTTTTAGTTTATAAATCATTTTAAAATCATCTTTTAAATCATCTTAAAAATCAGTTTTTTTATACTTTTATAAAATTCAGTTTTTAACTTTTACATAATAAATAAAAAAACAACAGTGTTGTTTTTTTTTCTAATTAAAATCGGATAAAACTATATAAATAAAATAAAGAAATAAAATAAAAATAAAATAACTTACAGGGGGGGTTTAGCGTCGGTTGTCGGGTTTGGAAAAAAAGAGGGGGGGGGGGTTAGCGTCGGTCGTGGGGGTGGGGCTACTGGGGTGTCGATGTCGGCGTCGGAGTTGGGAGGGGGGGTGGCGCACGATCATCGGAGGCGGTGATTAGGTCTGGAGGGGGGGGGGGGCTCAGGTTCCTGGCGACATCGACTTAGAAGGGGGGAGAGACGGAGGAGAAGGGGGGGGAAGCGGTCACGGCAGGGAGCTGGTGGAGGGGAGCGCCTCCGGCATGGGTTGGTGGCGAGCGGCTTCGAGCCCCAGGCGGCGGCGCGATTAGGTTTACATTTTTTTTTTCCGTTTAAACGATTTTGAACGGGGGGGGGGGGGCTGATAAAAGGAAGAGATATATATTTTTTATTATTATTATTATTATTTTTTTCGCAAAAAGTTGTCTTTTACATACGACCTCGAAACGAGGCCCACCGCCTGTCGTCCATAGCGTTTTACCCCCATTCCGAACACAATGGGATATGTATCGCAAGCTGATTCGACTGTTTCGATCAGTTTCCGTTGAATTTACATTTAAATCACTTATATTCAATTTTAAACGTACATTTCAAATTACCAGGGTCGCATACTAACTCTAAAAATTCTCGAAAAATATTTTCTAGCTTCGTATTGACGATACGGTCCTAACAAAGCTAGTTTCGTCGAATTCTGAGACCGTTAGAAAAATGGCCAATTTCCAGTCGATTAAAATCAACTGAAACTGGTCAAACGAGTTTTCCTTTGCCACGCTCACATACTGATTCGAAAAATTATGAAATTTGAAACCTAGCAATAACTTAACATCACGGACCCAACAAAACTGGTTTCGTCGAAATCCGAGGTCGTTTGCAAAATTGCTATTTTTAAGGGCCTTATATATATAAATTCCACAGTGACTATTTCTAATTTTAAACTGAACATATCTTATCATTTCTAAGATGAAATCTCAGTTTGTTAACTTCGTTACAAAGATATAGTTATACAGATTCAAATATTTCTTGTTTCGTTCAATTCTGACTTATATTGAATTCTGTATATTCATTTGAAATTAGAAATCGAATTTTCGAACTACCGCGCCATTTTCAATTCCTTTTATAATTATATATAATTATTATATATTCTAACGACGACGTATATAATATATACGTTCTAATTATATTCAAAATAAATTTCTCGCCGATATTATTTAAAATAATTCATTTTAAATATTCAAAATTCGCCAAAATTGCCAAAATAAAAATTTTAAACTGGCCCAGATTTTCGGGTTGTTACAATCTCCCCCACTTAAAACTTTTCGTCCCCGAAAAGGAACAAAGTCGAAAGTGGTTTGATTAATCAACTCTACGCTCGATCTGGCTTCCATTCTCCAACTCTTTAGTTTCTGAGAATTTTCAAAATTTCAAAAATTTGGCTAACACCCTAAATTTTCGAAAAATTTCGCCATAACCTCCCCTGCAATGGGAGCATCGGGGAATTTCAAATAGCTTCCCCGGTCCTTCAGATCTCAAAAAGAAAAAGAAAAAGCCAAGCGGCTAGCCAATAGGCTCATAAAATCATCATCACCCAAACAAAACAGGAAATTATGTAGTAAACATGTACCTATTTGTCGGGCAAACAAATTTTATTCTCTGGCTCTAGCCTCCTTGCTATGACCTGTTCAATGTATGTACAAGTATATGCAAGCAAACGCAACCAATTTTCCATACAATTCAATATTTGATTCAATTAGGCTAAATGGTTCAAAATTACCAACCAAATAAACAAACAACACAAACATCAATCTTTTAGTTGATTAGAGTTTCAAATGCATAACTTTGATATATAGTCAAAAATCAGATTTTTGATGCCAAATCACAACAATAGGCCCTATCTAATTTTGGTTCTCACACCAGTCAATAGGAAATATATAGATATCACACCTTCGAAACACGAATACCAATTCTGATGATGTTCGAACTATCATCAGAATCATCTTCGGGCGACTAGAGTGTGATTCTATATCTATCCAGTATATTAAAATTTCAAATACACGTGGATCAGACGTATACGAAAAATCTTTATATACTGGACTGTCCAACTCAATATAAATAGATAATCAAATACGAATAATTGATTTAAATTTTCAAAACAAAAATTTGTTTTCACTTTCAAAAATATACTCTTCACACTCGTTCTAGGATACTACTGATCCCATCTCTAACGAGTCATTCTCGTTGGATATTACTAATCCAATATCTGATGAATTCTTTCGTACGGTTCTAATGTGTCTTGTTCTCGAGCTCTGTAAACCAAAGCTCTGATACCAAATGTGACGGCAAGGAATTTCGCTCGGTCCGAACCAGTCGCTAAACCGATCCAGGCCGTTCGAAACGCCCTATCGTTTGAGAACACGAAAAAATAGAACGCATACAGAAGAACATTTCATTGTATATTACAACAATGCATCAGATTACAAGAATATACAGAGTATAAATGAATATTACACAGAAATATCAGAGATTTAAATTACATTTAAATACATAGCAGCGGAAAATAATACAATACACAACTAGAAGTAGATATACGGATACAAAGCTTTCCGGATATCATTCCAGCTGTAAACCAGGATCCTGTGAATATAAATCTGCAAAACCAAAACTACTAGCTGCCCGTGTCAAAATAGGGGCACCCAGAGTTTAGGTTAAAATAATAAACTCCAGGTTAGTCATGGGACTGGTGTGAGAACTAAAACAGTTAATCTTTATTTTTAAAGTTAGGTAAATCAAGGGACCACGCCGTATAACACGGAACGGGTTTCCTCCCAAGAATACCAGTGCATAAAACAAACAGCGCAATGCTAAATAAAGAAAAATGAAGCTGTTATAAGACCCAGGTCCTATCACACAATGCAACGCAAGCCGGGGGATAGGGTTTTCCCTTATAACAGCCAAAGAATGCTTGATACGTTTAAAACAAATCATTTGATACTATTATAAGTGCATAGTGTATAAAACAACTTCAAATCATAAGTATCAATCATAGGCGGCATGGGCACCATATATCATGTCGCCATATATAGGTTTACAAATAAAACCGCAAATGTCACGTATTTGGAAATTGGATTTCCGTCTATGAACCGAGGCAAAAGATAGTCCTCAACCGATTCGTGACTCTCTAGCCCGAGCCACAGGATCAGAACGCATCAACCCTTTAGATCGTCAGGGCCGGTCCACCGATGTGGATTATTATGCCTGAACACTACGTTTCCCCACCCTATGGGGCGTAAACGAGCCAACTAAATGACTCCATCGGTTCGAGAACGACCGATCAATCCGAGGCGCCTCGCAACAGCAACAACCACATAAGTCAAACTCGTCAGGGCGTGTAAAACCACTGACGCCACTTCTAGCTAGAAAGAAACGCAAGTCCTCCCTGATGTCCCCTCCCGTTTTTGGTTCACAACCGGGGTGCGAAACTCGCGAAGCAAACGTTACACAAAGCTACGCCACGAAGGCCGTGCTTCGATCATCACCACAAGACTTTGCTTTTCAACAGAAGCCTCGATCAATTGCCACTTAGGCATGCCACACAGGCAATTCACTCCATGCGTTTGATATCCATCAATATATAACCCCTGAGCTCGTATGTCTCAGAGAAGGGCGTTAAGCAAGAGAATAAATCCTCCGCCGCCAAACAGATATATATTTAATAGAAATCAATCACACAGACTAAAATCCAATGTCAGACACACAGTCCATTTACAAGTCCGTTCTGGGGCTGAACGAAACCGGAGGCACCTAGTACCCCGCATATCCATCGATCTCCAAGTACGTCTGGACGATCCCCAACTGTTTCCATCTTCTTGGGTGTACAGCCCAATCAAGATCATCAGTTATCACCCAAACGACGTGAAGACCTCCGGTCTTCGACCATCGTCTTCATCTTCGACTTATCGTCGTATCAGTTATTCAGAATGGGATGAACCCGGTCTTTCCGAATAACTCGCGTATATTTTAAATAAGTGTTACACAAACACAACATACGCCTCATTCCAATTCATTAGTCACTAACCGTAAATTAATCAAGAGAATAATTCCCCAAATATTAACCCCGAAGGCCGAAACCAACATCAGATCAATATCCAGAAAACCATTCTGCTTGGCCAACCGACAGTTAGTTTCTAAATTTCACGTTCAAATCTAATTAAAGATTTAACTATCGCCTGGAGCAAAACTGGTGATACTCCATTCTCGATCTTTTCAATCTAATTAAAGATTCATTAAAACTCCACTTAGTTTTAATCATTATCTGGGTTAAAGAATCAGTGTCATTTAAAACACGATTCACGATAAACCCAAAATCACATTCCATTAATTATCGGGTTAAAGAACAAGTGTTATTTAAAACACTGTTCACGATAAACCCAAAAATCAATACCAATTCAATTCCAATTAAATATCATTTAATTGGTACACTTCATTAAATCTAAATAAAAAGATTTAATCTTTTCTCAACTGGGTTCAAGAACAGTGTTAGTGAAGACACCATTCACGACAAACCCAAATCACATTCGATATTCAATACAAGGCTCTGAATAGAAAATATATCGGCTTATATTCAATATCGAATTCTACGACTAACAAATGTCGTATTGGAAATAACGATACAAATATATATCTTTCAAATTTCCATAACAACACCTGTAATATCACGAATTCCAACATCGAAATATTCCGAAGACAATTTCGATTCAAATCCACTCCAATGCAATCATTGGAAATTTTGGTTATTTTCAAAACCATTTCAAATTCAATTTATTTATTTTAAAAATAAATAGAATTATAATTCTAGTTCAAAACTAGTTCATTTCGATAAAAATCTATTTTTATCTTTTCAAATATGGAGTTTTTCATCCCAAACTTTCACAAATCATTTCTTATGATTTTACACAAATTATTACTATTTTTAATAATTTTATCAAGGCCCGTACAGTCGATTTCCATTAACGGCCATCGAACTGCACTTACAGCGACCTTTTTCGAATTTGATTTGGACGTATCTCCAAATCCAACCGTTAGATTTCAAATTTCTAACATTCATTAGAAAGCTCTTTTCGATACGAACCCAACGGTTCCGGTTTTAGGAGAATCCGACGGTCGGATCTCCCGCAATGTCCATTTGAAATAAATGGTCGAAATTCACGAACTGCCGCGGCGCGTTCTATTCAGGCCATTATATTATATATATAATATATATAATATATATATCGTGGATTTCTATTTAAAACGAATTATATAAATAGTTTTGAATTCGTTTCAAAAATCCATTTCAACTTCCATTTCAATTCAAAGCAAAATTGAATTCTTTTTTATAGATTCGTTTCAAAACTCATTTCTATTCAATTCAAATTTCAATTCAATTTGAATTCATTTCAATTCACTTTCAATTCAATTCGAAATCGTTTTCAATTCAATTCATTTCGAAATCGTTTTAAATTCAATTCATTTCGAAATCGTTTTCAATTCAATTCATTTCGAAATCGTTTTCAATTCAATTCATTTCGAAATCGTTTTCAATTCAATTCATTTCGAAATCGTTTTCAATTCAATTCATTTCGAAATCGTTTTCAATTCAATTCATTTCGAAATCGTTTTCAATTCAATTCATTTCGAAATCGTTTTCAATTCAATTCATTTCGAAATCGTTTTCAATTCAATTCATTTCGAAATCGTTTTCAATTCAATTCATTTCGAAATCGTTTTCAATTCAATTCATTTCGAAATCGTTTTCAATTCAATTCATTTCGAAATCGTTTTCAATTCAATTCATTTCGAAATCGTTTTCAATTCAATTCATTTCGAAATCGTTTTCAATTCAATTCATTTCGAAATCGTTTTCAATTCAATTCATTTCGTTTCCTTTTAAAATCGATATAAATATCGTTCACGTCAAAATGGCGTCAATCTAATCAACACGGCTTCATATATTCCTTTATTTTCAAATATTCTATTTCAAATATTTCTTTTTCAAATATTTCTTTTTCAAAACTGGAATGAGGCCCAATCAATTACCATATAAAATTAATTATATGGATTTTCATACAACACATGTATATAATAGCAACGATAAATAATCAACCATCAACCAAAGTGCACTACACCGTATAAGCATCAAATATAGATATCTAATGCTTATAACAGCCTGTCAATCAATCGATTGACATGTTTAATCAATCAGGATGAGTGAACTTCAAGTTTCATCCCAACACCCGTGTGGGGTTTCAAACAATCAAACACATATTTTATTTGTGCAGTTGGGTGACGTGTAAAATTTATCGACCCAATCAATGTCAGTCAAATCAGTGTACATAAACAAACCGTCTGGTTTGTAAATGAATATTTATTTATTCACATTCACGTTAAAAATTATATTTTTAACGATAAAACATTTTATTCCAACATATGAATTTCTATTAAGTTCATTCTTTAAATAAAATGATATTTTTATTTTTCTAACACATTTTAGAAAATTTCGGCGGCATAACGGCACGATACTAGAAACGGGACAAGGCCTAGCCTAATCCCCGGTCTAGTGAAGGCCCACGCCATTCACACATCAATCGAATTCACTTTCGTTATGCAAACCACAAAATTTGGAGTAAGGGTCTAACCTAGCCTTACTCCTTCGCCTTATAACGGCGCACGTCTAATCCTAACCAATTTATCGATTCGATTTTTCACATCACAAACCACATTCAAACCAATATCGCAATCAATCACCAAACAGTCAAACAAACAAGTCCATGGTCTGTGGACGATTGTGTCGGGTGCTACTAAGCACCGTCTGCATCCTAGTATATATATATATAACTAGAACAAGAAATTGAAAGGTGAGAAATTCTCACATATAGCTGTCCTAGCTCCACGGCTCTTCTAATGCAGGAAATCTTCGCCAACTCGCCTTTTTATCACCATCGTTGCCCGTATACACTGTATATAAAAAATCACATTTTTATATTCTCTATTATATAAAAATCATATTTTTATCGCTAACTTCATATTGTGAAAATAGAATTTTCATCACTATTTCATATTTGTAAAAATAGAATTTTCACTTCGTTATTCAATATATAAAATCGAATTTTTACTTCGCTATTCAATTTATAAAAATCGAATTTTTATTTCGCTATTCAATATATAAAAATCGAATTTTTATTTCGCTATTCAATTTATAAAAATCGAATTTTTACTTCGCTATTCAATTTATAAAAATCGAATTTTTATTTCGCTATTCAATATATAAAAATCGAATTTTTATTTCGCTATTCAATATATAAAAATCGAATTTTTATTTCGCTATTCAATATATAAAAATCGAATTTTTATTTCGCTATTCAATTTATAAAAATCGAATTTTTACTTCGCTATTCAATATATAAAAATCGAATTTTTATTTCGCTTTTCAATATATAAAAATCGAATTTTTATTTCGACTTTCAACATATAAGAATCCTATTTTTATTTCGACTTTCAGCATATAAAAATCCTATTTTTATTTCGACTTTCAACATATAAAAATCCTATTTTTATTTCGACTTTCAACATATAAAAATCCTATTTTTATTTCGACTTTCAAATCTCCTTTTAGTTTATAAATCATTTTAAAATCATCTTTTAAATCATCTTAAAAATCAGTTTTTTATACTTTTATAAAATTCAGTTTTTAACTTTTACATAATAAATAAAAAAACAACAGTGTTGTTTTTTTTTCTAATTAAAATCGGATAAAACTATATAAATAAAATAAAGAAATAAAATAAAAATAAAATAACTTACAGGGGGGGTTTAGCGTCGGTTGTCGGGTTTGGAAAAAAAGAGGGGGGGGGGGTTAGCGTCGGTCGTGGGGGGGGGGGGGGGTGGGGGGGGGGCTACTGGGGGTGTCGATGTCGGCGTCGGAGTTGGGAGGGGGGGTGGCGCACGATCATCGGAGGCGGCGATTAGGTCTGGGGGGGGGGGCTCAGGTTCCTGGCGACATCGACTTAGAAGGGGGGAGAGACGGAGGAGAAGGGGGGGGGGGGAAGCGGTCACGGCAGGGAGCTGGTGGAGGGGAGCGCCTCCGGCATGGGTTGGTGGCGAGCGGCTTCGAGCCCCAGGCGGCGGCGCGATTAGGTTTACATTTTTTTTTTCTTTTTTTTTTCTGTTTAAACGATTTTGAACCGGGGGGGGGGGGGGGGCTGATAAAAGGAAGAGATATATATATATATATATATTATTATTATTATTATTTTTTTCGCAAAAAGTTGTCTTTTACATACGACCTCGAAACGAGGCCCACCGCCTGTCGTCCATAGCGTTTTACCCCCTTTCCGAACACAATGGGATATGTATCGCAAGCTGATTCGACTGTTTCGATCAGTTTCCGTTGAATTTACATTTAAATCACTTATATTCAATTTTAAACGTACATTTCAAATTACCGGGGTCGCATACTAACTCTAAAAATTCTCGAAAAATATTTTCTAGCTTCGTATTGACGATACGGTCCTAACAAAGCTAGTTTCGTCGAATTCTGAGACCGTTAGAAAAATGGCCAATTTCCAGTCGATTAAAATCAACTGAAACTGGTCAAACGCGTTTTCCTTTGCCACACTCACATACTGATTCGAAAAATTATGAAATTTGAAACCTAGCAATAACTTAACATCACGGACCCAACAAAACTGGTTTCGTCGAAATCCGAGGTCGTTTGCAAAATTGCTATTTTTAAGGGCCTTATATATATAAAAATATATATAAATTCCACAGCGACTATTTCTAATTTTAAACTGAACATATCTTATCATTTCTAAGATGAAATCTCAGTTTGTTAACTTCGTTACAAAGATATAGTTATACAGATTCAAATATTTCTTGTTTCGTTCAATTCTGACTTATATTGAATTCTGTATATTCATTTGAAATTAGAAATCGAATTTTCGAACTACCGCGCCATTTTCAATTCCTTTTATAATTATATATAATTATTATATATTCTAACGACGACGTATATAATATATACGTTCTAATTATATTCAAAATAAATTTCTCGCCGATATTATTTAAAATAATTCATTTTAAATATTCAAAATTCGCCAAAATTGCCAAAACAAAAATTTTAAACTGGCCCAGATTTTCGGGTTGTTACAAAACCGCAGACCGATTCGTATTGTTGGACATGATACGAAGCAACTTCGGAGGAAGACAGTAAGATTGGTTAAGATCCAATGGGGCGATAATGAGAACGACTGCACTTGGGAAACCGAGGAAAGCATAAAAAAGTCATATCCAGAACTCTTTGCCTAGTAAGGTTTTATTAGCAATATAGTTATTCCGCATGCTAGGATAGACATGTTGTGTTTATTAAGTATGTTTGATTGTTGCAAATGGTTGATAGGCATGCGGGACCCTTTGTTGTTTTCTTAGTTAAGGAATTTCGGGGGCGAAATTTCTTAAGGAAGGGGGGGGGGGAGAATGTAACGACCCGCATTCTATGCATCGAAGGATCATATAATATTTATTTCATTTTCATACGAAGTCGTATGGTCATGTAACTTTGGGAAACGACTATTGGGGTCATTTCCCATGTTCACGATTTTTGCCAAATTTTAATTGACCGTTTTGCCCCTAGCATATCTTGTTTTTCCTATAACTTTTGATTGGTAAGGAGTTTTAATTTGAAACTACTTCCATTGGATTCGGATGATGGTTTACCTTTCCGTAGAGTGGTCACATTAACCAAAAGGACTTACCGTTTGGGAGATATGGCTGAAATAAGGTTTGGAAGGTGAAAAACAGCATAATTGGGCTTAACCGGGTGATTAGCAGCCAAGCCCATAACCCATTTCGGGATTAGGGTTATGGGAGGTCTAATAGGGTTTGGGAAATCAGTTTTGTTCATTTTTCTAGCCGCCATTTACCTCCCTCTAACCCTAGCAATGGCCTCCACCTTCTAAATTCATCTCTAATCACTTCCTAATCACTAATTAACTAAAACTACACCAAATCAAGAGAAATTAGCATCAAATTAGAGATAGAGCTGTTGCTATGCATTGGAATTTGTGCCATATTAGTCATAGTTTCAGATCTAAGATTCATTTGTGGCTAAGGTGAGTGATTTGCACTTTTATTCACTAATTACGGCTAATTAGGGGTGATTAGTGATAATTAGCGAAATTATGCATTATAAAAATCTGGAAAAATATGTAGAAATTATTAAATATTATTTTATGTCACTGGTGAAAATTTGGATTAAGTTTGCTAATCCTATAGTTAAAACATGGTTAAGGGGATTAAGGGGAAAATCACGCTTTTTGGGTATGTTTGATCTAAAATATTTCATGTGAATGATGTTTTAATGTTTTTGATTGATTCTATATGTTGTTACCACTGTTTGGAATGTTTTGTGATGTCATAGAAAGGTTAGAATGGTTGAAAACGCCGTCGTTTGGCGAAAATAGCTTGTTGGAATAAGTTGCAGATTTTCAGGTCCGGTTAGGAGGAACACCCGATCCGAACCGGTTAGGAGAAGGTGACCCGAATCAATCCGGTTAGGAGAAGGAGACCCGAACCGATCCGGATAGGAGAACGACACCCGAACCGATCCGGATAGGAGAAAGACACCCGAACCGATCTGGATAGGAGAAAGACACCCTAAACGATCCGGATAGGAGAAAGAGACCCGAACCGATCCAGATAGGAGAAAGAGACCCGAACCGAACCGGATAGGAGAAGGAGACCCAAACCGAACTGGATAGGAGAAGGAGACCCGAACCGAACCGGATAGGAGAAGGAGACCCGAACCGAACCGGATAGGAGGAGGAGACCCGAACCGAACCGGATAGGAGGAAGAGACCCGAACCGGATAGGAGACCAAAACCCGAGATGCAAAGGAAGTCCAAATGGGAAGTTATTACTCAGGATCTAGATGGGAACCAACGAGTAATCTTCTAGAGTTGGGCTTTGCTGCGGGACGTGTGCAAAGGGGTTATCGATATCTATAACTTTGGTTCACCGTTGAAGAGAGGGGACATGTAAACGAACCAGAGCCAGGGAAGTGTGGAATGGTTGGCCCATAACCTAGAGCCAGGGATGTGTGGACTGGGTAGGGTTATTGACTATAGACCAGGGAAGTATGGTCATAGTAATAGTTGTACGGAGTTGCCATCGTGGCCCCAATAGATTTGGTGATCAAAGCGGTGGATATCGTATGTTTTACGCACTGAGTGAGAGATGTGAGGATGATTGCTATGTTTGATGTTTGCTATCACCATGACACGCACACTCCCATTTTCACACCATATGCTAGTGTTACCTTAGAGTATTGTACATCTTGTTGTGTTAACTCTTTGGTTGCAGGTCTAGGTTCAGATATGATTATTTATACCTGTTATTGTTTTATTTTGCTGCTATCGCTCATACCAGACTTTTGTCTGACCCAGAGTTTTATGTCTCTTCTTATTACTCTGGGTCCTCCTAAATGAGAAGACTAGAGACTGGTTAGGTGGTTATGCGCGAGTAACGGCCCGAAGTCGAGCAAGAGGCTTCCACGTACTATATACACATATTCTCCCTGTGTTGTGGCTGATCACTGCTTTGGGCATTAGTAGTATACCTTTTCTATTTTTCTTTAGAGACAATATTTTGATGTTGTAATAACGATGGTTTGGATCATAAGCTGTATTTTGGATTCTTCTACTATGATGGTTTAGTTTTCAGCTTATGCACTGTCTTGCCTGTTTTATGTCAAGTTATGTTATTATAATATTTTATTCCATGCGCTGTGAGATATACTACAGGTTCTTTGGTGATTCATAGTTTCAAAACCCTTTTCCTTTGACGACCGCCCCGTGCTAGTCAGGCATTAGCACAACGCATTTCAGGGAAATGTCGACTGGTTCGGGGCGGGCCGTCACATAAAGCGGTGGCACGAGAAGCAAAGCGGCTACACGAGATGGAAGGCTTGGGTTTATTAGAACTTTCGGTTTTCGTTAATTGACTTTGTTCTTTTTTGTTCGAATGCGTCTTTTGATTTCGATTCTCCCTTCTGACCTTTTTTTCCTTTGGTTTTAGGCCCAATTTAAAACAAGTCTGTTAAGTCGAATCGTCTAATCGCCTGACTAGTCGACTTGTTGCTCCATGTCGTTCCAGTCGCCCGAAATATTAACAAAATCCAAGTCTCGAGTCCAAGTTGCTGACTCAAGCTCAACTTGTCGACTAGTCACTTGCCATGATAACAATGTTTGAGTCAGTCTACCTATGATTCAAATGATCGATCACTCAACAATACCGATCCAAATGGTATTCATAATACTGATCCGACCTAACCAACATCTTACCACTCCGACTAAGTTTGCCAAACCCTATTTCTTTAGGAATTGGTTCATACCGATTTTCCTTTTTGTAATGATTTGAAGCTTCATCCAAAATCTCGATCCTAAGTAGGGATTCCAATCGATCTGGATGCCAGCTGATCGGTAAAATCATGAAGCGAATTTCGTGTATCGATCCATGTGTTTGGAGTGATCGACCCACAACGATCATCATTTTTGTGCTTACCGATCTTGACTTACGAAGTGGTCAAGCTAATGCTGGCCTGGTCTAATCCTTTATTTCTAAGGTGATCAAACTGTACTGATCACGTTCTTTTTGAATTAATCGATCTGATCTTAAATGCGATCGGCCAAGTGAAATTTGAGTGATCTAGTTAGCCGATCAGGCCTTTTCTAAGTGATCAAATGATGCCTTGATATGATCAATCCAAGTTAAGTTAATTTTCAATTTGCAGGCGAATGTTAATTCCGACGCTTAATCCGAGTTTGAACGAGTCTGCAATTTAGCCATGAATGATTCAGATTTTTTTTAGGTCTAAAGCATAACATCCTAGCTAAAGGACACTTGCCTCTCAAAACATGTTTTTTGTGTAAGACGTGTTTTGGATAATCCCTAAATTCGAAAGGCGTAAGCCAAAGTGTAACAACCTTGATTTTTTTTATTACCTCTATAAGCTAATTAAACAGTGTTGAAATGATTTAATTGAAATTAAACTTGATTTAGAGAGGATAACTTGTAAAATCCTTAGAGTTGAATTATGAATTTTAGTATAAAAATATGTGCTTTTTAAATTTATTTGAGTTGCAAACGTAGATATATAATATTGATTTTAAACCCTATATTTGAGTGTCTCTTTTAAAATGATTTAGGTATTTATTTGGTTATGACAATGTATTTTATGTAATATTGTGTTAAAATTGCAAGTTGTAAACAAAAAAGAAGCATAAAATAAACATTTTATTACAAATGTAAGTTTTATAGTATTTATGTTAAATAAACTTTAAATTGTTTGAAAAGATATCTAAAAAATGTTGTAACAATTTTATAAAATAATGTAAAGGATGTAAGTACTTGATGTAGAATCAAGTTAAAATGGTTTAAAATAGCAAAACAAGTGTTAATTAAGCCCAATATATAACTAAATTAAAAGATAAATTTGGAAAACAAATTATCATATTCAAAAGAGAGTTCTTCTTCGGCAATTTCTGTTAATGGCGACAAAGCTAAATCCTCCCATTTCTTCTCTTTCTTCATTCTCTAACAAAATCACCTCCTTCACCACTACGCTCCTTTCAAACCACTAATTCCCTTCCTTTCTCCGCTCCAGCATTTTTTAGTCATCGTAGTCTTTGCCAATTTAGTAATTCTCAGATTGGTTTCTGATCTGAACCCCTTTTCACCACCATAGTTTCGATCTATGCACCACCCTCTCTTTCTTCCACCTTCGCCATCAATCTCCACCACTTTGGCAGTAAATGTGGTCCGACTCTCTGCTTCGTATTTTTGCCACTGTCACTGATGTCTCGATTTTGAAACATGCCTTCACTGTTCCCAGTAATGTGCCTAGTTAGGGTTCTAAGCAAGTAGGTGTCGCATTGCCTGGTGGTTTTATGTCCAACTATGTCTGACCTTGTCAAGTGGGATGGATGGGAGGTGCTTGTTGGATCGTTTCGCTTTGGTACTGGATCTAGAGGTTGTAGGTTTGTTAGTTTTTGTTCGACTTGTCTGCTCTTCTAAGTTTAAAGTTACAATGGAATCGCCATATTTCGCAATTGAATTCTCTTCGATGGATGCTTATGCATCTCTGCCTTGTAGCTTTCTGGAAACCATGCGTAAACACATCAACCAAGTAGGTATGCCTGAAAGGTGAGCGAATCAATATCTCTAGCCTGTTGAGCTAGTTTTGTTTCAGCACGTTGTTTGGTCTTGTTATTTGGTATGCGATGGGGTGTTTTGGCTAATCTATTTGATTGTGGTTTGATGTATGTTCGTCTTGATAATTTGAATTGGTGGTGCCTGCAAGGAGTTGTTTGGAGGAGGTCTGAGTGTGTGTTATGTTTTTCTTGGTTGGTGTATGTAATGATGCTCAGTTAACGCTGAGGAGTACATATCATGTTTGCAGTATGTAATCTTTATTTTTGGGTTATCTTGTTTGTTGGGGCTGTTTAATTTGGTAATGGAGTATTGGTTTACTACTTTCATTGCAACACAGGGGAAGCTTCAAGCTCACAACGATGCTTGGTATCCTTTTCCTGTAATTCCATTTTTTGACTTGTTTCGACTGCTGGATAATTCAATGTCAATTCAGCTGAAGGTCATCGGATATGCTATGGTCCATCTTATGCAATGTTCTGTGTTTAAGCAATGTTCTTTTGACATGATTGGATGGACCTTTGGTCCATTCCTACGATTGGTTATAGTGCACTATTACGGGCTTGAAGTTGAACCCCCTAGACTGAAATCCCACGGACCTAGTGGATCAAATGCATTTTTTCCATTGATTTCGGTAGGACCCACCGAAAATCAGGATGTCAGATGCATTTAGTTCAACGGGTCCATGGGATTTCGGTCGAGCTGATCCACTGCCCACTATTATATGGGTGTACAGCTTCCATAATGTCAAGTTGGTAGTATAGCTACTGTCGTGCTACCGTTCGAGCTTACATTTCCACATGTTATCTCAGTGGCCTGCCAAGCACTCGATTGTAACTTCGTACTTCTTGGTTGATAATTTGCTGTGTTATTTTGAGTTCAAAATGTAATTTATCTGCTGTTGTAGTATGATATGTAATAATAGTCTAGTAATAAGCTATTTGATGTACTATAATCTAGGTTAGAAATAGTGAATGACCCACTTTAAATGCCGATGATAGTGGACAGACTTTAAAAATCAAATTAGTAGGTTGGCAACCACTAACCTCCTGTTATTCTTGTATTTATTACCGGTTATAATAAAAATGTTTGCGATCACTTTAAAAACCGGCCGGCTATTCCAAAAAAAATTTGAAAAAAAGAAACAGGACATATCTTTTGCTAGTATTCTTCTTCTTCCACTTGGACAAATAAACAAAGAAAGAAATTACAAATCCTCTTCTCAAATTAATAAAAATTCAATGAAATTCAAAATAAAAGTGAGAAATAAGTTTTTAATTCAACTAATCTACATGCACTTTGTATTTGAGAGTTTTACTTACCGTAATCAATTTATGTGTCTGCGTATTTATGTTTTTAAATCCTATAGGTTTCTGATGCTTTTCAAGGGCCACAAGCTTCAATCTTTCTTACCAAAACATAAGTTTTGTTCTAAAATTCGTTATTATAACCAAAGGTAAGTTTATATCATGATTTCTAGCTTTTAAACAAATTACATGTTTGACCGCTGTAAGTTCTAGGGTAAATATACTTTACTGTAAATACAAAATACAAAATTTGTTTTTACAGTAATTCAGTTTCTCTATGTTTGATTTTGTGAGCTTACTACTCTTTGATTGTGTGCTGAATACATGTTAAAGTTATCCCAGATTATTGTTTGTATGAGGCTTGAATTCAACTGAAACCATTACTGAAAACCTGTGCAAATATCAAATCAAAGAAGACATCATTTCCTGTAGGACTTGCGTCCTACAAGTTGATCTAGACCAATCCATGGTCGACCGATCTATATAGACCTGGCTAGACAGATTTTCTTGCCAAGTTGAGCCATATCGTTTATCATTCCCTGCTTGTTATTCTAAGTTATGTTGCATTATTTCTACTTATTTTCTGATTGTATCTTCCAAGTGTTTGAGGTAAGCTAAAGCCAATGTTTTAGTTGATCTGTATTTCAGATCGATGAATTTTCATGTGTTGATTGTATGAATAATTCGTGATTTTTGCTTACAAAGTGCACGTGTTTAGGATTTTAGTATAAATAGGTATCATTTTAAGGTAAATATTTTGCACAATCGATTTATAAAACTATAATTATTTCAAAGCTTATATATATATATATATATATATATATATATATATATATATATATAGGCAAGGGATCGGCAACACCCCAAAAATGGAGCACCCCAAAAGCCCCCTGATTTCCACATCTCATTTATATTTAAAAAGGTGAGTGGGAAGTGAGAGAGTTAGTGGAAGGAGAGAGAAGGGAGTTAGTGGGAAATGAGTGGTGGAAAAGTGGTAGGCTAAAGGGGTGCTTACTATTTGGGGTACCATTGAACCTGCCTCATGTATATATATATATATATATTCTATACAAGAATGAGATTTTTAAATAAATACTTCTCAAATAATTTTTTGAAATTGTTTCAAAAACTCTTTTTCTCGAAATATATTTTATATAAAACTACACGTTTTGGCACTCCTTGAGAGAATGTTAATGCGACTTAAACAATGTAGTAAATGGTGTGGTATGGGACATATAGGTTTATTATATCGATTTATTTTAGATTTTTTTCAATTGAAGCTACTTTTTCATGTGGAATTGTCCAACTTGTAGTAAACCAATAAGTGACAACATATGTTATGGGATGCATAGTTATCACTGTTCGTATTACTATTTGGAAATCTATGACACATTCTGTTATTGTTATTGCCAATACTTGGGTAGTTAGTCTTGTATAAAACTGTTGGGCTATTCATTGGGTTGTTGGATCTTATTTGAGGATGTCATATCTCTTATTAAATAGAACTTGCCAGTTTGTCAGTGGGTTATTGGGTACTATATATATAGCTGTTGGGCTAATCAATAGGCTGTTTGGTCTTGTTCTTTACTTTTTGTTGCTTCTCTAGATTTCCATACTTTGGTTTCTAGAATTTTGATGGTTTCTGAATGTTTTGACCATTGTTGTTGATGTTGGTTTTATCTATATAGCCTTGGAGCTATTATATTGATTATACGGTGATTACTTTTATGTTGCTTTGAACTCTTGAATGAGTTCTAACGTTGACGTTGTGGTGGTTTCCATTTTTTTCTATGTGTTATGTGATTATATGTATGTGTGTATGTATGTATGTATATGTATAGCTTAGCCTTCCTTGCTTGCAGCTTATTGTCGATGGAAACTCTTATACTTTGTGTATTTGTTACTTAATAAAAAGAGATCTTGACATGTCGATTTATCAAGATCTTACTCATTTATACAATGACAATGGAAACTTATGTTATTATTCTCTGTTGAGAATTTTTACCTTTATGAGATATTTCCATCCACCCTTTATATCCTAGTTATCTTGTTTAAGCTAGTCTGACCACTGTATTTTATATGCTTGGGGTCAGGCCAAGTTGTTTCTAGATAACATCAAGTGTAGATAGTTGCTTATCCTGGTGCCGCTTTGGTTCATCTTACCACCTTTTGATGCTAGGCATATTTTTGTGGTCAACATATAGCTATTTAGTAACTATGATATGTACATATTCTGTTGGACTTTATGTATATATGTGGTCAGTATAACCCTTCACTTGTGTATCGCTATGTATTGTACTTAATGTGTATGTGTGTGTGTGTGTGTATTTGTGTCTGCCGTTATGTGATCTATGTTATTTGTTGTTATTATATTTATTTTAAATAGAACCATTTTCCACCATAGTATTGTATTAACCTAGAATTGTTATGTCGATCCACTTGAGGTAAAAAATATAACATTAAATCGACATACTCGATACTTGTTTAATACAAGGTTCATGGATATTCTCTCTTAACCAACCCTATTCTTTGCATAAGAAGGAATTATTATCTAGTAATGCTCTTTGTTAACGTGGGACTCGGGGTGAGGCATCACATGAAAGAAATCTGATAGAAGTCCATTATAAACCCAATAACCAAATACCAAAATTTAGAAAGTCAGGACTATGTTGGATCCTATTAGTACTAAAATAGAATTTGAAATCTAAAGAAATTTGTTACTACCAAAATTAATGTCGAGACAGGCTGATGGTGAAGGGGTAGCGGACCGCCACAAGCATAAAAGAATCCTCCTAAAACAAAAGCTGAGCAAGGCAAAACTGAAAGCATAAGGGAAGAATCCGAGAGCTATGCAACCGACACCATCACAAAAGAAAAGAGCTCAAAACCTATATAAAGAATGGATACCGGTATGGTAGTTCTGGTATGAAGGGTAAATAACGGAAGGTCATCTGAAGCCGGAAGTCAATGAAGGGAAAGACCACGAATCTTACAAACCGAGACCTAGAAGGACGAAAGGGATATCGATATTAACTTTCTTAATACCAATACATCAAGGGACGAAAGCATCAAAGATACAGAGTTTGAAGCATATGGCGATTATCCGGGAACTAGCTACCGAGACCCCTATTAGATAGTCATCAAGAGGTTACTCTAGTAAGCAACTAATAAAGCACCGGAAACAACCCTCCGAAAAGCCAAGATACACTTCAGGAATATACCAAAAGGCAATTTTAAACCTCGAAGAGAGACAAGCTGTCCACACTAATCTACTTAGTGTCGATACCGGTAAGGGTGGCAGACCCGGCAACCATTCACTTGAATCAGGAAGGCAAGCTCCACAAAGTGCTAATAGCATGACCGAAAGCCTATGTCCGGAAGCCTATATCAGAAATCCTATATCCGTAAGCCCTTGTCCCGAAGCCTAAAGCCTCTCTAAAGCTATCCATACTGACAGGCTTGGTATTGATGCAAAGAAGATAGAAGAAACTCCACAGAAAAGTAACCGAGACCATTCCTTCGAGAGTCAAAACAGGTACCTTAAAAAGCTATAAACAAAGCCTAAAGAGCGACCGAGAGCCAAAGCATCCAGGACCAAAGGGAAATCCGGCCGACTAGGACTTCTGCTGGCCCAATAGCAAAAGGAGCCCCGATTTGTCTATAAATAAGACCCCAAGGGTCTCATTTTGGGACCAATTTCTCATTTCTAATTCTCATACTCTTTTTCTTTAGAGTAAACCCTAATTTCTAAATCAATTCGCGGTTTCTATTGTAATCACTCATGTACTCCAAATCAAAGATCAATAAAGAGCGAATCGATACTTAGCATATTTTCTTATGAGTTTCTTATGTGATTTCTTAGCTATTACGTACACAACCTATTATAGACTATCCACACGATCATGGGCTCCTACTCAAGCTTAAATCCTTCCATAGAGTTCTTACATGACCCCTTCCTGCAAGCCGTTTAGCCTTTTGTCGAGGGTTGTACTTGGGGAACCCTTATTCTAAGATAACTGTTGGTTTTAAAGTTGCTTAAGCATGATGTTCACCCCATTGAGGGAAGAGTAACTCATCTTTCGGGCTCTAAACCTGGATATCTAGGAAACAGTGAACTTACTCAGACTCATGCAAGCTAAATATCCACATTTTCTCCTTAGGTCCACTTCCATAGACCTATCTCCAGTGGTGACGAAAAATATCGTTAACATTTTTGCGCTAGGAGGGCTTGAACCTCCAACCTTGTGGCTAGTAGCCATATATCTAACTGTGTTGTTCTGTCCGGGGTTGGACTAAGCTTTGAAGAAGCAATACTATGGGCAAAAGGTCCCAGCGAGAGTCTTCTGGATCTCAAATGGCTAAGTCAGTTACTACTGACCCAAGAGTGATGAAAGAACAAAGGTTACAGATGGAAGCTCTACAAATAATCAAGTGGAAAAGGGCAGTAAGACAATACGATTCTGATTGTTGGAATGACAACCCTTCCTACATAGGACAATCATCAACGGTTACTCTAAATGATTTTACACCAAAGGAGTATACCCCCTTTCCTCATATAAGAGAGGCTATCTACGAGCAAGCCAAAGGAATGGTATTCGACCAAGAAATGATGAGGGATTTTAAGCGCTTTGCTTCTAAATGGACTAAAAGGATGGTGCATCAGACTCAAAATACCTTAGAAAGAAGAAGCAAGGATATGAGTACGACAACAGGATATAATAACAGAAGGGTTAAATTGCAACAACAAGGAAGGAACTTTATACCAAGAATGCCTAATGAGTGCCACGTTACCACATCAATGAAAAACATTTACTTTCTAACTCAGCAAGAGCTCGACTACTGGTAGTCCGCAAAGAAGAAGCCAAAGTAGAAAGGAATTTGGGAGGGCCTTACTGTCATTATCATATGATAAACGGACATGAAACCAAATACGACAAAGTCCTCGAGGGAATGATCATCAAGTTCCTCAATCAAGGACAGTCACAAGAATTTGTAAAGAGATAAAACTAAGTCCAGTAGAGGTCCTCCGAAAAAGGATTTTTCACATAACCAAAGGTATGGAAATCCTCTCAAAACTCAGAATAACACAAGGTGGGTCAAATGACAAATGGATAAAACCCTTGTCACCGCCGAGTTGGCCAGGGCAAGGCACCTCCCGGGGGGAGATGATGTGTAAGCCTTTCTCCGCGCTCGAGTCAGAAAGGGCCAGGTTAAAGCATCAAAAGCGTAAGCCCCCGACCCACACATGGTCGTGACGAAGCATATAATTAGCATGCCCTGCCTCTACTCACAGAAGAGTAAGCCCTGCCTCTGTTATATACTAAGCATGTCCCACCTCTACTCGTAGAAGAACACGTCCTACCTCTTCTTCTGTTCCGCGTTACCCGCATAAGGGAACGCCAACCCTTATCATCGCCTACGATAACTGGGATAAGGCACCCTTTGGAGGGGGTCCAGTGTAAGCCACTATCACCGCCTACGATGGCCAAGGTATAGCATCAAAAGAGTAATCCTTAATTCCGCGTCCACGATGGCACGGTTTAAGCATCTAGACCTTATCATCGCCTACGATGGTCAGGATAAAGCGCCTCCTGGAGGGAGGTTGGGTAAGTCCTTGGGCCCTACTTGTGGATAAGCTAGCTAAGTGCACTGGACATACAGGCCCACAGAGTGGCCAACAAAGCATGTAACAGTTGTAACAACCTGAATTCCAACAGATCTTTTTTTTTTTCAAAATTCTAGTCCATCGAAATCCGTGTTGGCTGCTTTGGTATCTTGCCGAAAAAACAGAGTTATAAAATATATCAGAGCTCAGAAAATATCTCACGGTGAAATGGATAAAGTATAATATAATCAAAGTATAGCCTTACCGTAGTAATAATACTGCCTAACCAATATCCAAAGCCATCATATCTCTGCCACAAATCTAACCTGCGAGTATGTTATGAGGAGTGGGTCAGAACACAAGTCCTAGTGACTGGATTTTAAACTATACACTTTGGATAATCCTACATATATGTTCAATCACATTTTCTTATTTATTTGGTTACTTGGGTTAATAGCACTCAAGGCCTACACACACATTGTACCCATTTACTTCCTAATGGATTAACCTAATACAGTGTATATGTAGCTATCCCTCAATATTGAGGTACACCCCATGGTACCCCACTCGCACGGTCTCCACCGTAATGCCACAAAAATGAACGCAGTCCCTCATCCGACGCCGGAGTGACGTACAGATCTCTACATAACAATGTTAAATTACGCATATATCTGTCATTACCATGCTATGTAAACGTATAGACTGTCACCTTCAATCGAATCAAATTCCATACCAGATTAATGCCCTCAATTCTACGATACACCACCCTGAGCAAACATGCATGTATCTAGACTTTCCCACGTACATATCGTTAATCGTATTCGATGCCTGAACCACATATAATATGCACTGAGTTCCATGGCAGGGCTATACAAGAACCACGGAACTCGGTCGGGAGCTTTTCCATATCTGTACAGGCCCGCCTTTAAGAGCCTCAAAATACAGATATTCCTAGGGTCTATTTTTCATGGTGGCTATAGCCCCACCTCGGCCCCTCCCTCAGCTAGTAAAGACTACAAGAGCTAAGAGACTTGCCCCTAATAAACAATCTAAACATCCATTTGGCGTCTCCCCTCAACCACCATACCTCGATAGTGAAAGGTGAATCATCTATTGGGTTTAGCTCTAGTCTTTTCGCATCCCACTGGCTGCCGATTACAGGTACTTCGATGATTTACTATCCTTATTGGTGCTGACCTCGCCTCCCATTGAGGCGATCGCCGAATCACCCTAGTGTCACCTCGTCACAGCATTCCGACTGCAAGGCTACTTTTGCAGTCAAGGCCCACCTACCTTGTAGTAACGCGCAGACCCAACCTCCGCAAGCACAGCCTAAACATCTGCTACCATATAGAGGACTACCAGGAGCACCTTATGTATCTCAGGAAGTTGTGTGCTTCCCCTTCCAGTCCTTCGGAGCCGACAGAATAATCAGATAAACGTGTGCTCCCCTCGTGCCTCATGACACCACGCCGATCTAACTCGTTGGGTTATTCACCCTCAAATGTGCAGACTAGTCCAAGCGCCTCATTTTAATATGTTATTAGACCCTATGTCTAAACATTCCTTTATGCGCTTGCTTTACCTCATCAGGTTTCCATTCAACTTGGTTATTCCCATTCACATAGACTTCTTATTCAAGTTACCAAGCTCCTTTTTCTTATTACTTCAGTTATATAACTTAACCCACTTAAGTTTATTAATAAGTCCACAACATGTTATTCTCTAGATTGTGATCCAAGGTCTGTAATACATAACCCCTTTATATTCTTGTTTGATTTCAAGGTTACAATAACATGTTCTACTTAATACGTAATTAAGTATATCTCAATTCACATGTTTTCTATTTAACATGTCACTTATCATTTATGATTAAATATAACTTATTTCATTTAATAAGTTTCCTCATTCTTTCTTATTTAATCATAATTCCATCTTATACTGTCACTACAGCTTATCGTTGTTTACTTATTAACTTAGTTCTATTAACTAAGGTTTACTAATAAGTCTCCATTCCATTTATTATAACCTATGTTATATTTTCCTCTTGTCCCCAGGACAAGCCTTAATATGTTATTCTTATCAGCAGATTTCCGATTTCCATGTTTACAGATTACTTAATTTATAATTAAGTACAACTTCATACATATCATAAATTTCCCCCTTTTCTTTACTTATTACAAACAACTGGTTTCAGGTTTTCCCCATTTACTGATTACTTAATTTACAATTAAGTGCCACTTATCTCATTTCACCAGTTATCTCATTTCCTTACTAGTTTATTATAACCTAAGTTATAATCTCCACTCGTCCCTAGGACAAGTCTACCTATTATACAACATTCTCATTAATGTAATTTATTTATAATAGGTTATTATCATTCCCCGTTCATTCTATTTCTTTAACTGTTGTTACTTTCATTCAATTCCATTCATTTCCATTAATTACCAGTAATGCCATTTATTTCTATCCTTTTATATTCATACATTTATATATATGCTTATGTACTTAGACCTCTCACATTAAGCCTACCACTTGTGGATGCCGGATTTGTCGGGTGGTTTCGGGCATACTTCTTCCACAAGTTGACTTAACCTCGTGTCTTAGCACCGTTACATGTTTTATTTATGCACTTAGACCCCTCACATTAGATTTACCACTTGTGAATGCTGGATATGCCGGGCGGTTCCGGGCATACTTCTACCACAAGTGTAATCTAATCTCGTGCCTAAGAGCGGTTGTAGTTTCCTATTTACTGTAAATTTTCTTGTATAATTTAGGCGTGTCCATTCTTTTAAATTTATATTGTACTCGTCATCATATTAAGCCCATTTTATGTCGCATTTTCTTTCTAACATACGCTAAATTCTATTCTAACATGTAATCATTTAATCATGTAATTGTTCAAATCAAATAAACTAACATGTAATTTTCTCAATTTCCACCGTTAATGGTCCTGGTACATAAATGTCACAAGTTGACATGGAATTGAAACAACCGTAATCACTACACATATTTTGACAAGTTTGAATTTTCCAACATATTAATATCTTAGCATATTAATATTCCAACAAGTCATATTCGTCACTTTAATCATTTTAACATAGGTTTAAACATTTTGTAACACCCCACACCCGCTATGGTCACTCTCTAAGGGAATGCCATAACATCGGTGGAGTATTTTAAGTGAATATAGAACAGAAAAATTACAACAAGATAGATATAAGTAATACTTGAAAATGTAAAACATCATTTCATTGCAGCGGAAAGTAAAACATGTTTGGTTACATCACAAAAACCATAACAAGAGTCAAGTACAAAAAATATCCATCCTGATAAATAAAAATACATAATCCCAATACATGAACTGATAGCCATAAAAGAAAAGGATAAGCTGAGCTTTACTCCTACGGTCCAAGCTCCAAAAGAGAATAAAGCAGCCTGGTCAAAGCCCACTCGTACTGGGCCCACTCTGAGAACCTGAGGGTTGGGAAAAAGATAAAAACAACGGGGTCAGACATAAGTCTGAGCGAGTACTATAACTTTAACAATACAATCATTAAAGTAACCAGAGAAGACATAAGCTTGATATACGGTAACGTCTGGGGATGAATGGCTACACTAAGCAGCTTGGTAGACTTAGGATAAACTAAGATAACCGTAAAGACGCATCTACCCACCCAAGGATAATTACTACACTGCACCACACCAGTCATTCCTAATTTTAAAGGTTGATCCCACTAAGTGTACTTAGTAAATCTTAATGGTAGTTTCGTGTACCCCTAGCTGACTATATAGGTGCCGTCTGCCCCTATCTCCGCTAGGTGTACCCACTACCCCCATTTGATCGGCTCCCTAACGTAGATATCCGTGCTGGTCCCACAGTGGAGTGTATCATTCCCCAAAGTGGCAACCTGATAACAACACCGATGCACAGTTTATACCTACACGATGCAACAACGTCTTAGCTACCAGCCCGGGCCCACACACGCATATGAAACCCGTTGGACTTGCGTTGCCACCGCTAACCCGTTTTGGCCTCTTATAGACAAACCCAGTACGCGTGACCCGTCCTCGGTACGTATGGGATACCGGTTGTAATGGGCCCCCACAAGCTACCCACCTAAGCTTGTCTCTCTATCTAGTGTATCCCACTTAACCCATTTAGTTATCATGTCCACTTACATGTTTAAAATTTGGTTAAGTCATCTAATCGTATTTCAATTGCCACACAAGGCACCCACTAGATTTCCTCATGCCCCCCCAAGGCACCCACTTAACCCCTCATGTCCATCTACATGCTAATATGGTTAAGTGTTTCTTAATTAATTAAGACCGTGATCCTCATAAAGACCTCTCACATTAGACTATCTTTTATGACCGCTGGTTAAGCCGGTTGGGTCCGGGCAGCCTTATGTCATAACCGAGTCTAACCTCGTGTCTTTACATTAATCACGTATTTAGTTTGTGCCTAAGACCTCTCACATTGGGCTAACATTTGTAGCAACTGGTTAAGCCGGTTGGGTCCGGGCAGTTTTACGCTACAACTGAGTCCAACCTCGTGTCTTAGTCGATTAATTACACCTAATTAATCACCCTCATAATTTATATTAATTATCCCTAATTAATATTCAAGTTTCCAAGAATATGGGTAGACCTAACTCAATAGGTAAATTCCCAATTCCATAGTATGGGTAGACCTAACTCAATAGGTAAATTCCCAACTTCATAATATAGGTAGACCTAACTCAATAGGTAAATTCCCAATTATGTCCATTTAATTTGTGGTATGCTTAATCATACCCATTTCACATCATTTTATTAACATGCATATTAACCCCATCGTTCCCCACGTAATTCGTTCTCATAACATGACATAATAAAGGGAAGATTCATCACAAATGTCATGGGTTTAACCAACATAGCATATAACTTTATCATGGGTTCAAAAGGTGTCAACTTGCATATATGAGCATACATTAAACCCAACTAGCATTTAACCCAAACTTGCATGAAGCACATATGTCATATAAAGAGGGTAACTTGCATATGTATGCATGACATACAAAGGGGTGAACTTGCATATACATATATGTCATACAAAGAGGCAAACTTGCACATGAACTTGCATATGAACTTACATATGAACTTGCATAACATGTCATACATAGAGGCAAACTTGCATATGTTATGCATATCATAAAAAAGAGACAAACTTGCATATGAACTTGCACATAAACTTGCATATGAACATGCATAACATGTCATACATAGAGGCAAACTTGCATATGTTATGCATATCATAAAAAGAGACAAACTTGCATATGAACGTGCACATAAACTTGCATATGAACTTGCATAACATGTCATACATAGAGGCAAACTTGCATATGTTATGCATATCATAAAAAGAGACAAACTTGCATATGAACTTGCACATAAACTTGCATATGAACTTGCATAACATGTCATACATAGAGGCAAACTTGCATATGTTATGCATATCATAAAAAGAGACAAACTTGCATATGAACTTGCACATAAACTTGCATATGAACTTGCACATAAACTTGCATATGAACTTGCATAACATGTCATACATAGAGGCAAACTTGCATATGTTATGCATATCATAAAAAGAGACAAACTTGCATATGAACTTGCACATAAACTTGCATATGAACTTGCATAACATGTCATACATAGAGGCAAACTTGCATATGTTATGCATATCATAAAAAGAGACAAACTTGCATATCATGATTCTAGCATAAAACCAAACACTTAGCATACATAAAACCAAATACTTAGCACGCATAAAACCAAGTACTTAGCATGCATAAAACCAAATACTTAGCATGCATAAAACCAAATACTTAGCATGCATAAAACCAAATACTTAGCATGCATAAAACCAAATACTTAGCATGCATAAAACCAAATACTTAGCATGCATAAAACCCACCACTTAACTTGCATAAACATAGGGTTATTATAAATCAATGTTAAACATAGATTAGCAAACTAACATCATATCATATGACTTAAAACCCACTAATCCGCATACAAAACCGCATGATCTCATCATATCTCATCTACTTAATTTAGCAATTGGTTATTAAAGTGATAGAAACTCACAAACTCCAAGATTAGCTCCTTAGATAGTTGCTAGAGTTGAAGTAGAGGTGGATTAGTAGTTGATTAGCTTGCAACCCTCTTCTCTAATTAGTGGAGGCTCCTTCTAAGTTGCATTTTGGCGGCATGACGACATAGGATCTATTTTTTAGTATGGATTAGGGTAGTCTTAGGGTGTATTTATAGGATTAGGTTGTGTTTTAGACCCTTAGATTAACCCTAGGTTAGTTTAGGTCCGTCAGATTTAGGAAGTTTCCAGAACACAGCCCAAACCAGCCAGAAAAACCAGACCTGGTGCACCCAGGCCAATTGGCCCAACACCCTGTGTCGACAGGCAAGTCGACAGGGCAGTCGACTTGGCCTGGCCCAAGTCGACAGCCCTGTCGACATGGCTAGGGCGGGAAATTTCCCGCCTGGCCCCCGCTGGTTCCAATTTCGAAATATGAATTTGAATTTTAAATCTGTTTTTAATATGGAATTTCCTGAAAACTTCTTTGGGCCTTAAATGGGTCATACGGACTCCGATTTACAAAATTTCGGACTCTATTCTGCGTATTTTTCCGAGACGAACGCAACGGCATAGCCCGTTTCCCCCAATTCTTACATATGAGATTATTTATTCTGCTTTTAGTGAATATTAGTATTAACTGAAATTCGGGGTGTTACATTCTCCCCTCCTTAAAGGATTTCGTCCCCGAAATCTCTAAGCTAAGGAGAATGCATATCCTACCATCCAAATAACCATCTACTCAATCCATCAAACACGGGCATCCATTGTACTTAAAACAATTTCTAATGATGTATGAGCATATGCAAAAAGTGTGTGTATATGTTCCCTATCTAATGTATGAACATATGCAAACCATGATAGTGTCATGCATCCAATATGTATGCGAGAGAACCCTATCGACACATACTGTATCTATATGAGTGCACAATCATTCACCAAAATGCATCATCCATATGATAATTCAACCATTATACATCCATAAAAAATACAGCTACCTACACACAATTGTATGCAATATGCAATATGAAGTGACTGAGCCGATCTAGTGTCTAGAGTGTGTGTATATGCATCCACGAGCAACCACTAGCAAACACTTGCATCCACATGCATCCATCAAGCATAACATGTCTCAAACACATGTTTCAACCATAGGTTTACCCTATCTAAAGGTCAAAAGTACTAACGAGAGGACATACTAAAGATAGATAAGTACTAGACAAACGATAAAGGAGAAATTAAAAGACATACCCTCAAAAAGGAATGGGTATAGTGAACGCATCTTCGCTTCCGTCTCCCCAGTAGCGTTGCTCTCATCTTCTCCCCATTGCACTTTGACTAGTTGAACCTCCCAATTCCTCAACTTCCTATTCTCTGACCCAAGGATGCGAGTAGGAGCTCGTCGAATAGTTGCATCACGCTCTACCTCCACTTCTCTAAGCAAGCTCGGCTCTACCACCTCTGCGGTCTCATGTAAGCACTTCCTCACATGGAATACATCATGTACACCACTAAGTCTGTCGGGCAACTCCACTCTATATGCCATCCGTCCAATCCTTTCCTTAATAGGAAACGGTCCAACAGACCTTGGTGCTAACTTCCCAACAGATCCAAAGCGAACCACATTTCGTAACGGAGACACTTTTGACAAAGACCATGTCCCCAACTTCAAACTCAAGATCCGTCCTCCTCTTGTCCGCTTAAGATTTCTATCTGTCTTGCGCCGCTTTCATCCTTCTTCGAATCAAATCAATCTTTTCCGAAGTCTCTCTAACCATATCGGGCCCAAGTAAGATCTTATCCGTAGATTCCCACCAACATGTAGGTGATCGACAAGGCCTTCCATAAAGAGCTTCGAAAGGATCCATGCCAATACTAGACTGAAAGCTGTTATTATATGCGAACTCCACCAATGGAAGATGCTCTTCCCACGTACCTCCAAAATCCAAGATACATAGCCTCAAAAGGTCCTCTAAAGTGCGATTCACCCTCTCGGTCCGGCCGTCCATCTGAGGATGATATGCGGTATTCAAACACAACTGAGTCCCTACCGCCTCTTGCAAACTCTTCCAAAACTCACTAGTGAAGATAGGATCTCGATCGCTCACAACTATCCATCTCTCACGCAGACCATCCTAGTCGAACTCGACATCCCCCAAGTGCAAGCCCCAAAGGCCTAAACCAATATCAGACAAACACCCAAGGGATACCTCCTTCGAATTCAGACGACCTACGTGAGATGATACTAATAAAAACGGCTAAAAAAAGTTAAGCCCTTGTCCAACTCTGGATGTCCTCGCCAGTCTTGCTCCAAAACCACCGTTTATCCCATAACTAGCTTTGCTCAACTTATTAAGCACATACGAAAACTTATTTTGCTCCTAGAAAAGACCAAGATGTCATCCACAAGGACCATCACGAACTTATTTAGGTACTCCCTGAACACCCTTCTCATCAAATCAACAAAGTATGCGGGGGTGTTTGTCAAACCAAATGGCATTGTTTACCAGATATATTCGGAAGTCAATCTCCCGCTCCGGAGGTAAGCCCTTCACCTCCTCAAACACATCCGAGTATTCCCGGTCCACTTTAACAGATCGCAAACTCTCGACCGACGTGTCAAGCGATTCTAGATAACTTAGCATAACAGATTCCATGGGATTACAAGAGATCTCGAGAGTGTTACCCAAGCGGGTCATAAGCCTAACTACTCTCCTTTCACAAACAAGAACGGCACCATCACTGGTTAACCAGTCCATGCCCAAAACTAACCCATAGCCCGTGAAGCCCAAAAAGCATCACATCTAAACTCAACGCTAAGTATAGAAACTTTCAAACCCAAACACATCATGGAGCCCCCAGTTGGGTTTGAAACAGCTAAGGGATCATCTACTAAACTGGTGTCTAAGTGCAGTGACTCAACTAACAACGACGAGATAAACGAACTCGATGCGTCAGAATCAAATAAAGTACGGACAGGATGATCAAACAGAAAAAACTAGACTTTCAATGGAAATAGTTCTACCTCTTTCCCGAATCGGTGGAACCGCGAGAGCCTGAACTTGCCCCCTTGCCTGAGCTGGTGCCACAAGAGCTTGCACCTGTCCTCCTGAGGTAGACCCCGTCCTTTGCTCCTTCTTTGGACAGTCTTTCATCAGATGCCCTGCTTCGCCACAGTGGAAGCAGCCAGTCTTCCTCTTCTTGCGACAATCCTTGTTTAGGTGGCCTAGTGTCCCATAATTGAAGCACTTCTTCTTTCCCTTGCCACCCTTACCTTTCCCACCCTTATTTTGTTGTTGAGGTTTCTTCTGATCTCCTTTCTTCTCGGGTGCCTTAATAGCATTGGGGCCCTTCTCTTCCTCATGCATGAATTCCATGTCTACTAACTTCTCGAAGGTGGCCCCCATAGAGATGTGGGTCATAGCCAACCCATGCATCGGTTCGTTCAAGCCTTTAACGAACCTCAAAGCCTTCTCTTTCGGTGTGTTTACCAAGTCTATGTTGAACCTTGCTAACTGATTAAACTTGTTAACATATTCTTTCACCGACAAGTTCCCTTGCTTTAAGTTCAAGAACCTTTCCACATACAGATTTTCTTCCACTTTTGAGAGAAACTTTGCCTCAAACCTTTGCCTGAAATCCACCCAAGAGTCAACTGGGCGTTCTCCATTAGTGACCTCCCACCAGAACGAGGCCTCTCCTTCCATTAACCAAGCGGCTAACTCGACTTTCTTTCCCTCTTCCACTTCCAAGATTTCCATCAATTCTTCCGTCTCTTTAAGCCAATCCCTAGCTCCCACAAAAGGTTTCCCACCCATAGCCTTAAACTCCTTACAAGTCTTAGCAAAAGTATCCGTGCGAGGAGGAACGGGTGCAACGGGTGGAGGAGGAACATTTGCTGGACCTGCAGCGGCGGCCCTAGCCTCTAACAACCTCCTATACCATACTGGTACCGCTACACCGTCCAGAAGATAAAGATCTTCAGCCATGCTGAGACGAAAAAGGAAAGATTCAAACGGAGAATTCAAAAGATAAAGATATGGCTATCGGGGATTATGCTTTTCTTTCAAAAACTTTTCTCTTAAAAGACATGTTTTTGAAAATACTCCTTCAAAAATTTTCTTAGAAAAATAGTTTTTTCTAAAAAATTTATCTGTTCTGGTAACCTTAAGCTCTGATACCACGTGTAACACCCCACACCCGCTATGGTCACTCTCTAAGGGAATGCCATAACATCGGTGGAGTATTTTAAGTGAATATAGAACAGAAAAATTACAACAAGACAGATATAAGTAATACTTGAAAATGTAAAACATCATTTCATTGCAGCGGAAAGTAAAACATGTTTGGTTACATCACAAAAACCATAACAAGAGTCAAGTACAAAAAATATCCATCCTGATAAATAAAAATACATAATCCCAATACATGAACTGATAGCCATAAAAGAAAAGGATAAGCTGAGCTTTACTCCTACGATCCAAGCTCCAAAAGAGAATAAAGCAGCCTGATCAAAGCCCACTCGTACTGGGCCCACTCTGAGAACCTGAGGGTTGGGAAAAAGATAAAAACAACGGGGTCAGACATAAGTCTGAGCGAGTCTTATAACTTTAACAATACAATCATTAAAGTAACTAGAGAAGACATAAGCTTGATATACGATAACGTCTGGGGATGAATGGCTACACTAAGCAGCTTGGTAGACTTAGGATAAACTAAGATAACCGTAAAGACGCATCTACCCACCCAAGGATAATTACTACACTGCACCACACCAGTCATTCCTAATTTTAAAGGTTGATCCCACTAAGTGTACTTAGTAAATCTTAATGGTAGTTTCGTGTACCCCTAGCTGACTATATAGGTGCCGTCTGCCCCTATCTCCGCTAGGTGTACCCACTACCCCCATTTGATCGGCTCCCTAACGTAGATATCCGTGCTGGTCCCACAGTGGAGTGTATCATTCTCCAAAGTGGCAACCTGATAACAACACTGAAGCACGGTTTATACCTACACGATGCAACAACGTCTTAGCTACCAGCCCGGGCCCACACACGCATATGAAACCCGTTGGACTTGCGTTGCCACCGCTAACCCGTTTTGGCCTCTTATAGACAAACCCAGTACGCATGTCCCGTCCTCGGCATGGGCCGAGCTCACAAAGATACGTATGGGATACCGGTTGTAATGGGCCCCCACAAGCTACCCACCTAAGCTTGTCTCTCTATCTAGTGTATCCCACTTAACCCATTTAGTTATCATGTCCACTTACATGTTTAAAATTTGGTTAATTCATCTAATCGTATTTCAATTGCCACACAAGGCACCCACTAGATTTCCTCATGCCCCCCAAGGCACCCACTTAACCCCTCATGTCCATCTACATGCTAATATGGTTAAGTGTTTCTTAATTAATTAAGACCGTGATCCTCATAAAGACCTCTCACATTAGACTATCTTTTATGACCGCTGGTTAAGCCGGTTGGGTCCGGGCAGCCTTATGTCATAACCGAGTCTAACCTCGTGTCTTTACATTAATCACGTATTTAGTTTGTGCCTAAGACCTCTCACATTGGGCTAACATTTGTAGCAACTGGTTAAGCCGGTTGGGTCCGGGCAGTTTTACGCTACAACTGAGTCCAACCTCATGTCTTAGTCGATTAATTACACCTAATTAATCACCCTCATAATTTATATTAATTATCCCTAATTAATATTCAAGTTTCCAAGAATATGGGTAGACCTAACTCAATAGGTAAATTCCCAATTCCATAGTATGGGTAGACCTAACTCAATAGGTAAATTCCCAACTTCATAATATGGGTAGACCTAACTCAATAGGTAAATTCCCAATTATGTCCATTTAATTTGTGGTATGCTTAATCATACCCATTTCACATCATTTTATTAACATGCATATTAACCCCATCGTTCCCTATGTAATTCGTTCTCATAACATGACATAATAAAGGGAAGATTCATCACAAATGTCATGGGTTTAACCAACATAGCATATAACTTTATCATGGGTTCAAAAGGTGTCAACTTGCATATATGAGCATACATTAAACCCAACTAGCATTTAACCCAAACTTGCATGAAGCACATATGTCATATAAAGAGGGTAACTTGCATACGTATGCATGACATACAAAGGGGTGAACTTGCATATACATATATGTCATACAAAGAGGCAAACTTGCACATGAACTTGCATATGAACTTACATATGAACTTGCATAACATGTCATACATAGAGGCAAACTTGCATATGTTATGCATATCGTAAAAAAGAGACAAACTTGCATATGAACTTGCACATAAACTTGCATATGAACTTGCATAACATGCCATACATAGAGGCAAACTTGCATATGTTATGCATATCATAAAAAGAGACAAACTTGCATATGAACGTGCACATAAACTTGCATATGAACTTGCATAACATGTCATACATAGAGGAAAACTTGCATATGTTATGCATATCATAAAAAGAGACAAACTTGCATATGAACTTGCACATAAACTTGCATATGAACTTGCATAACATGTCATACATAGAGGCAAACTTGCATATGTTATGCATATCATAAAAAGAGACAAACTTGCATATGAACTTGCACATAAACTTGCATATGAACTTGCACATAAACTTGCATATGAACTTGCATAACATGTCATACATAGAGGCAAACTTGCATATGTTATGCATATCATAAAAAGAGACAAACTTGCATATGAACTTGCACATAAACTTGCATATGAACTTGCATAACATGTCATACATAGAGGCAAACTTGCATATGTTATGCATATCATAAAAAGAGACAAACTTGCATATCATGATTCTAGCATAAAACCAAACACTTAGCATACATAAAACCAAATACTTAGCACGCATAAAACCAAGTACTTAGCATGCATAAAACCAAATACTTAGCATGCATAAAACCAAATACTTAGCATGCATAAAACCAAATACTTAGCATGCATAAAACCAAATACTTAGCATGCATAAAACCCACCACTTAACTTGCATAAACATAGGGTTATTATAAATCAATGTTAAACATAGATTAGCAAACTAACATCATATCATATGACTTAAAACCCACTAATCCGCATACAAAACCGCATGATCTCATCATATCTCATCTACTTAATTTAGCAATTGGTTATTAAAGTGATAAAAACTCACAAACTCCAAGATTAGCTCCTTAGATAGTTGCTATAGTTGATGTAGAGGTGGTTTAGTAGTTGATTAGCTTGCAACCCTCTTCTCTAATTAGTGGAGGCTCCTTCTAAGTTGCATTTTGGCGGCATGACGACATAGGATCTATTTTTAGTATGGATTAGGGTAGTCTTAGGGTGTATTTATAGGATTAGGTTGTGTTTTAGACCCTTAGATTAACCCTAGGTTAGTTTAGGTCCGTCAGATTTAGGAAGTTTCCAGAACACAGCCCAAACCAGCCAGAAAAACCAGACCTGGTGCACCCAGGCCAATTGGCCCGACACCTTGTGTCGACAGGCAAGTCGACAGGGCAGTCGACATGGCCTGGCCCAAGTCGACAGGCCTGTCGACAGCCCTGTCGACATGGCTAGGGCGGGAAATTTCCCGCCTGGCCCCCGCTGGTTCCAATTTCGAAATATGAATTTGAATTTTAAATCTGTTTTTAATATGGAATTTCCTGAAAACTTCTTTGGGCCTTAAATGGGTCATACGGACTCCGATTTACAAAATTTCGGACTCTATTCTGCGTATTTTTCCGAGACGAACGCAACGGCATGGCCCGTTTCCCCCAATTCTTACATCTGAGATTATTTATTCTGCTTTCAGTGAATATTAGTATTAACTGAAATTCGGGGTGTTACACATTTCAACATATCATATTTCAACATGTCATATATAACGGGGAATGTCAAAAAAAATTCACCAAAAAATGGCTCAAACACCAAGGGTACAAGAATCGTACTTCACCAAAATTGTTAGTAAGTAAATGGAGTCATACTCAACAAAAATTGAAAGTAAAAATATAGGGAAAGTAGAAGGAGACAAGGTTTTAAAGTGGTTCAGCCCTAAGCTAGGCCTACACCCACTATAGAGATGGTTTGCATTATCATGACAATGATTACAAAGCATATAAACTCTCTTTTTTCATACATCTTCTCATTCTTTCAATATATTTTCACCCTTACATACAAATCTCGCTTAAATTTATGGAATTCAATGGAGGAATGGTGGAATTCATGGAGGAGAAGGATGGATGATCGACGGAGAAGGATGGATGATCGATGGAGAAGGAGGATGTCTTTGACCTCTCTTCGCTTAGAAGATCCTAATGGACGCCATAGACAAATGGATGAAGATCCTTCAAGTGGAAATGATGATGATGGTTGAGAATGCTTAAGGAAGTGTGGAGGAAAGAATTTAGCAGCACTTCCTGGTGGTGAGAAGTCGATCCACTTTATGGTAGAAGCCACGGCCTATTTATAGGTGGATCCCCCTGAAGAAATGAGCTGAACCCATATATGCAGGTCAGGGGTCGTTTATCTTATTAATTACGAAAATGTCACTGCCTAGCTGTAACCAATTTGTCAATAGCTGTGTTCAGCTGTCCTGTGTGGATGACTTCATGGGAGCGAGAGGTTGCATTGCAGCGAGCGATTGCATAGGTTTGAATACATTGAATGGGTGGACTATCGAGGAGCGTATAGGCGGCTTGTTAAAGCTTCTTGGTTAATATAAGAACGACCAACCAGATCATGTTAAGCCTTTTGTAATTGACTGGCATGCACTATCTGGTTGGAGCATCTGTATCTGATGGTAGATGGGCGATCGATCGAAGCTTGTAGAGCAGACATATGTGCGATCGCTCTGGAGTTGATATCTGTCGGATCGGTAGGTAGCATGTGGTTGTAGCATTAGTGACTGATTTGAGGAATGATCGAGCGACTGGAGTTGCAGTCTTTGAGCAAACATGGGATGCATGTGTGAACTCTGGTATCTTTGTGTCCCCTGCTATGTACGATTGATCAAGGTAGTAAGAACGGATGACTGCAGAGTGGAATGTGTGGCCGGAACCAATTCTTTTCCTTGTCTTGTACGTATGATCTTTTCCCATGGTCGAGCTAACCTGTTATGTTCGACCCATTTCGATGAGCGGTCAAACTAATCGTTCTTGCTAAGTCTTCCTTATACCCGAACGTTCTCTCGGATCATTTGAGTTGTGTCGTGCCCGGGTTTCACGACGTTCGAATGCCTTTTCTCGTTATAGAGGTGAATAACTTTTCCTAATATGAGCGACCGACCTCTTCGAATATGAACGGCCGGTCCCTTGAGCTGTGCTCGTTTTTCAGCTTATGCTGTATTCCTGGTTATATGCAAGTGACCCTTTGATATTGGAACAGTCGACTCTTATGTCAAATATGTGTCTTCCATGCTCGCCTGGGCCATATTGTCTCTTTGTATGGTCGAACCATGCTGAGCAACTGGAGTGCAACCCATTAGTTTTGATGTGTGTGTCCTTGGTTATGTGGTTTGCCTTTTACCTTGTATGAGTGACCTGAGTTTCCTGGAATGTGCATGCACATCTACGCCCTGTAACGGTCGTCCCGTAGTTCTTACAAAGATTTAATACATCAATTATACACATGCTTTTTAGGGATAAACATTTCCCCTCGAAGCTCGTAATTTTCTTGTTTTACAGAAGATTAAGGACTTCGAAATAATTGATCATAGCGTAATTTGGTGAATTAAATCTTCGTTTTCCAAGGTGAAATCGTTTATGGCTTTCGGTTTTTCTGGGTTGAAC
Source organism: Allium sativum (assembly GCA_030737875.1). Classification (NCBI taxonomy): domain Eukaryota; kingdom Viridiplantae; phylum Streptophyta; class Magnoliopsida; order Asparagales; family Amaryllidaceae; genus Allium; species Allium sativum. The sequence continues at coordinate 326,211,437 of CM060921.1, read as the reverse complement.
AAGACTAAAACTTCCCTAGATCGCTCGTACTGTCAAGCATATTATGGTGGTTCGAATGAGTTGGTTTTGCTGGGTCATCATACTTGTTCAGCTGGGCAACTTTGAATTTGATTTGGCTGACGCGGTAAGAACATTCTGGACTAGCTCTTTTTTTTATATCCCTTCCTCTTTCCTCATTTCACCTCTTTTCTTCAAAGAAATCTTTTGATGGTAACAATATTCTAGAGAACCTTACAAGGTAATCCACATCCTTTAATTTTTGCCTAGACTTTTCTTTAAAATTCTCGGTTTTCTTAGCCAACTATTCTTTTTGACGCTTCCAGCAAACCCCGACTGATTAGAGCTACTTTTTTTTAGATCCGAAGCACCATGATTGTTTTGGGCGAGTTTTTACTTTTTACTCCGCCTCGTTTTGTTTGAGCAGTTGCCGATGTCTTAGATAGCTTCGAACTAGGATGTTTTAAGCGTGGTTTGGTTGATTTGAGTATGGATTGGGATTTTGGCAACAATTAGGTCTGTTTGATGAAGGTGTTGCTTCTGTATGAATCTGAATCACATGGAACCTTTTGAAATTTTGATTTCGATATTGCCTATAAGTTGTTTGTTGGAATGCCTCAGACATTTCTGGCTTAAATCAGACGTGGTTTCTGCTTACGCCTAAATCTGGCAGGTTTGTTTTTGGTTGCGCACGATTTTTACTCATGCCCCGATTGACTTGCTTTGATCAATATTCAGCTTCAGACTAAAACAGCCCTTTGGTGTTCAACACATACTGAACTATCTTCTAGTCTTTTCCTTAGGTCCAAGGATGAAATTCCTTATGTTAGGAAGACTAAAGAAGAAGGCGATGAGGAAGATTGGCAGGAAAAGCATGCTAAAGAGTAAAAATAATTTGGACAAAAGTGACCTTCAAAGACGTCGTAAACTAGACAAATCTCTCGCCCCAGATATTCAGACTACTTCTAACCAATTATCCTTAGCTTCTCCGTCCATTGCTTCAAATTCCGCTAATCTCCAAATGACCATACAGAGGCCTCTTTATGTTCCTAATCCGTGCCATCCCACACTTGCTGAACGATTCGAGAGTTGGTGTCTAGAAGGTATGTGCTATGACTTGAACATAGACCCGTACGACAAATGGATTGTCGCTGGTAAGATGGATGCTATGAAAGACTGCATACTGGATGAATTTGATCAGTTGGAGGCATGTCCAAATTTTGTTGGAAACCTTGTAGTGGAAGTCAGGGATTATATTGCGAGGCAATTCGGTGCTTGGCATACTCTTGTCGGTGATCTTCAGAGGTTGAATAGAGAGAACATTGATCAAATCCACGCTTTGTAGAAAGACAATTTTGAGCTTATCAAGGCCCTTGAATCCCGAGATAAGGTCACTGCCTTACATATTAGAAGGCTATGATTGGCTAGCTTCACCTTTCATTACTTCCGTTATTCCTTTTAACATGCTATGTTTAGACTGGTTTGTATATGCGAGTGCCAGTCCCCGCTTATTACCATATGTTTCTGTTGGCGACTTTATGACTAATTTGCGATCTGGTTTATCGTACTGCAGTTTTTTATTTAGCTTAGCCACCTTCTCACTGGTGCACCGTATGTTACACCTTTGTCACAATTCATTTGTATCGCTAAAACATTTTGTTAATCGCATGTCTGTGACCGACTTATGGTGCGTAAAGTTAGCATTACTGGTTTGCTTTAACGCTACAGTTACACCTATGTATTAAAGTTCGTTGTAATCTTAGAATCTCACTATTATTATTCCCCCTCAAGGGGTTTTATTTTTACCACGCATTTACTCGTGTTTTCAATGACTTAGTAATTCAAGCCCTTTGAAGCTTTCACTTGAATGCATGCCCTCTGAAGAGGCTTGTGTACCATATAATGCATTTAATCGTGTTTCTCACTAACCTGGCGTCCTAGATCCTTCGGATACTTGATTAAATGCATATTCATATATATATATATATATATATATATATATATATATATAGACACACACATATTGTTATTTTTTATTAGAATGTACTCAACCCCATATCTCACTAACTCGGTGACCCAAGTCCTTCGGAGATTGGTTTTGAATACGTGCCCCAAGGGAGGACTTGGGTTTCAAGTTTTTGATCCAATCTTGGTCCTGTTTGATTTGGTTATTTTGGAATAAAAAAAACCTAAATTGGATACCCCCTTTCGGCTAGGATTTCTATTACCCCCTTTCGGCTAGGATTTCTGTTACCCCCTTTCCGCTAGGATTTCTGTTTGCACTGGTCCCTCCAGCATGTTTTGCCGGTCCTTCCGGCACTAGGACAGGTGCTTCCAGCCTAGATGTTGTTGTTACTTCCAATTTTATGCATCACCCCGGGCGGTGGACACTGGTTCCTCTTATCGAACTTTATTTCGATTTAAGGAAATTGTGTCCTGCACCTAACAAGGTGCCTCTTTTGGGACTAGCAATTTTATCCGTGGGACAAATTTGATGCTACCTTTGTATTTTCCTCAAAGTTTGACGCCAACCCCTTCAATGGATGCTTGCTAAGAGTTTGGCGTGTTTCATAGTGAAAAGTGCATCTTTCTGTCTTGCCGTTTGTTTACTATGCTCTTCACTATTTGCCCCAGAACAGCTTATTCTTTTGGAGCGATGTGCATATTTATCCTGCTTAATTCGCATGATGTTTTTGGCTCTCAAGTTGCTTTGCTTGAAGTATGCTTTGGGAAGCCTCCCGTTACAGTTTAGTTGTAGACGAGCGATCGCTTCTATTGTGCCTACATTTTGAAGCCGACTTTTAGTATGAGCTTACAAGTATATTACTTAGGTAAACACATAATTTTTGATTAATAAGACCTTTGTAAGTAAATCATCGTCAGTTGCTTACAAAAATATAGCAAGTAATAAAGCAAAGTAAAGTGACTACTGGTTCTTAAGTAATAAGGCAAAACAAAGTAATAAAGCAAAGTAAAGTGATGGAGATTGCTTATTCAGAGCCACCATAACCAGAGCATTGACTACTGATCCTTAAGTAAACGCTGGCCTTGGATTGGTTTGAGCGATCTACTCATTACTTGTTGCCCCTTGCTTGTAGAGAGTTGGGGCAGTGTTCATGGACTTGTACATATTGTTGCAAATGATTCTTCCTGATCAATCCCTCAATTAATGGGTTTGAATGCCTATAATCATTAGTATCGTGCCCTGGTTGGTTATGAAATTGACAAAACCTTCCTGATCTTATAGCGACATCTTTGACCTGCATCCGTTTTGGGATCGGATATTTCTTGGTATCCTTAGTTGCCATGAAGATATTCCCTATGGTATCATTAAGGGGAGTGAGCTCAGAATTCTTAAAAAAGCGGAGCTTCTTCTTAGCCCGATTATCCTTTACTTCATTGCTCCTCTTCTGACTATCAAATCTACTTTGCACACTAACTTTCCCTTTTAGCTGTTCGCACATCGAATTCTCTTCAACACTCATATATTTTTCATCTTTATTTAGTAGTTGTTCGAGTGTACTTAGTTTCTTCTTCTTAATCCACCGTCCTAACTTGGTCTTTTTACATATGGCCCCTTTCAAAGCCATCAGAACAAGACGGGGCTTATAATTTTCAACTTCAGCCACTGCCATATTAAAGCGGCTGAGAAAAGCTTTGACGGACTCTCCTCGTCTTTATTATAGTTCACCTAGCTCCATAACATCCCAAACCCTAGCTTCTTGGAACCTGAACTGCTTACTGAATAGTCTAGCCAAGGTAGCGAAGTCGCCCATAGACTTCGGTGATAGCTTTGTGAACCAGAGGTAGGCCACCCCTTCTAGATAACTCGGGAAATATATGCATTTGATCTCGTCAGTTGCATGCGTCCCGTTCATATGCTGATCATATTTGCACAGGAACACATTGGGATCGCTTGTCCTATTATAGGATTGCAATGTTGGAGGTTTGAATTTCTGTGGACATATAAGCATTTTAATTCTTTAGCTGAGTGGGGTCTTGGTAGGAAAAAATTCCCACTCTTTTCGATTATCCTTTTTCTTCAAGCTCTCCTTCACATTCCACGTGCCATTCCTAAAATGTATTCCTACACTTTGCTCCGATCCATGGAATGAGCGCCTTCTTCCTCGCCCACTTCTCGTCTAGGCATGTAATCATGATCTGAAGACACAGGATCTAGGCTTTCTTTTGAGAGAGATGCCTCTTTGGTGGGATCATTTACCCGTTTAGAGGTTGTGTCATCGGAATAGTTACGCATAGGTGCTTTAGCTTTTCCACGGTCCAGATCAGCATGATATGCAACTTCCTGAATAGAATTTCCCTGTTTCGCGCTTGAAGCATAAAATTCTGTATCGTATGCGTTACTCTTTCGAGCGGGTGGATGACAAGTGGCACATAGTGTGGCCTTTGCGGTAGCGGCCTGAATAGCGAACATTGACTCAAATTTCTTCATCATTGCATTGTTCACAATAGTTATTTGACTCATTAGTCCCGCCATCGCTTCTTCCAACTCTCTCTTAGTTATAGCTACCTCAATTTCTGATGATTCTCCTGCCTCGAAATGGGTGGTGGGCGATGTGACAATACTAACATTGCCGGTGAGGTCGTCGATTTCGCAAGCAACTTCCTTCGGCACATCCATGATTTTTAGCAAAGTTTTTCTTAGAAAATCTCATTGGACTTCAACAGGGAAAGATGCAAATACGGCCCCATGGTGGGAGCCAAATGTTTTCACCAAAAAATGGCTCAAACACCAAGGGTACGAGAATCATACTTCACCAAAATGGTTAGTAAGTAAATGGAGCCCTACTCAACAAAAATTGAAAGTAAAAATATAGGGAAAGCAGAAGGAGACAAGGTTTTAGAGTGGTTCAGCCCTAAGCTAGGCCTACATCCACTATGGAGATGGTTTGTATTATCATGACAATGATTACAAAGCATATAAACTCTCTTTTTTCACACATCTTCTCATTCTTTCAATATATTTTCACCCTCACATACAAATCTCGCTTAAATTGACAGAATTCGATGGAGGAACAGTGGAATCCGCGGAGGAGAAGGATTGATGAGCGATGGAGAAGGAGGATGTCTTTGACCTCTCTTCGCTTAGAAGATCCTAATGATGCCATGGCCAAATGGATGAAGATCCTTCAAATGGAAATGATGATAATGGTGGTGAATGCTTAGGGAAGTGTGGAGGAAAGAATTTAGCCGCACTTCGTGGTGGTGAGAAGTCGATCCCCTTTATGGTGGAAGCCATGGCCTATTTATAGGTGGATCCCCCTGAAGAAACGAGTTGAACCCATATATGCAGGTCAGGGGTCGTTTATCTTATTAATTACGAAAATGCCACCGCCTAGCTGTAACCAATCTGTCGATAGTTGTGTTCAGTTGTCCTGTACAGGGGACTTCATGGGTGTGAGCGGTTGCATTGGAGCAAACGACTGCATAGGTTTGAATACAATGAATGGATGGACAGTCGATAAGCGTATAGGCGGCTGCTTGTCAAAGCTTCTTGGTTAATATAAGAACGACCGACCAGATCATGTTAAGCCTTTTGTAATTTACTGGTATGCACTATCTGGTTGGAGCATTTGTATCTAATGGTAGATGGGCAACCGGTCGAAGCATGTAAAGCAGACATATATGCGATCGCTCTGGAGTTGATATCTGTCGGATTGGTAGGTAGCATGTGGTTGTAGCATTAGTGACTGATTTGAGGAATGAGCGAGCGAGTGGAGTTGCAGTCTGTGAGCTTACATGGGATGCATGTGTGAACTCTGGTATCTTTGTGTCCCCTACTATGTACGATTGATCAGGGTAGTATGAACGGACGACTGTAGAGTGGAACGTGTGGCCGAAACCAATTCTTTTCCTTGTCTTGTACGTATGATCTTTTCCCATGGTCGAGCTAACTTGTAATGTTCGACCCATTTCGATGAGCGGTCGAACTAATCGTTCTTGTTAAGTCTTCCTTATACCTGAATGTTCTCTTTGATCGTTTGAGTTGTGTCGCGCCCGGATTTCCCGATGTTCCAACGCATTTTCTCGTTATAGAGGTGAATAACTTCTCCTGATATGAGCAACCGACCTCTTCGGATATGAACGACCGGTCCGTTAAGCTGTGCTCGTTTTTCAGCTTATGCTTTATTCCTGGTTATGTGCAAGCGACCCTTTGATATTGGAAAGGTCGACTCTTATGTCAAATATGTGTCTTCCATGCTCGCCTAAGCCATGTTGTTTCTTTGTATGGTCGAACCGTGCTGAGCAATTGGTGTGCGATCCCATCAGTTTTGATATGTGTGTCCTTGGTTATGTGGGGTTGCCTTTTACCTTGTATGAGTGACCTGAGTGTCCTGGATCGTGCATGCACATGTAAGCCTTGTAATGGTCGTCCCATAGTTCTTACGAAGATTTAATACATCAATTATACACTTGCTTTTTAGGGATAAACACAAACGATAATATATCATTATCAAAAACGATATAACTTAAATCCACTCACCTAATTTGCTTTCCAAATCTTGGATTTGGTCCAAATCTAGCATTCCATGGTTTTCTCCTAATTGGATTCAAAACCCAACAACCATGGATTCATAATTTTTACTAAAAGAAAAAGGGAAGAAAGAAGAAGAAAATTGAAATAGAACAGATCTAGAAAATTACCTCACTTCGAATATGATTCTGAATACCTTCTTGTTATCTTCCTTCTTCTCCTCCATATCTTGATTCAGAATTTTCCTAAACTAATTATCTTATTTTCTGAAGAGATTTGAGGAGGAGGAATAATAGCAGAGCTTAGACGTTGTCTCAGAGAAAGTGAGATTTAGGCTAGGCTCTGCTAGCCTATTTATAGGTGTTCAGGATCTTATCATACACGCAGTGCTGAGTCAGCATTGAACCTAGTTAAGAAAATATTCCAGATTCACTGATGAATATGGCTGGATCTGGGGAGTGTCAACCCCCCCGGGTTTCACGAGCTATTTTGGCGTAGAAATTTGATTTTTGAATGTTTGAATTTTTGAATTTCGAATGTTTGAATTTCTGGAATTTATTTAACTGTTATATTCACATGTAATTTTCTTATGCATATATAAATCTTCTAATGACCATTTTACGCATATGTATACGCACAACTTTTGTTTTGTTTTCAAAATTCAAACGGTCGTGCACCATTATTTGATTCTTGCCATATTTCTTTAATTGCAACCTTATCTTGAAATTTCTCTTGTGTGTATATATATATATATATATATATATATATATATATATATATATTTGCACGTATATACATATAAATATTCTCATATACATATATACATATATTTCCTTTACTTCCTTATATGTTTATTTTTTTCTTATATTGCGTTTATACATATTTCCTCTCATGAACATGTGTTATTTCAGCCGTTCCCTTAAAACAAAAATATGACGGCGACCGGGATCGAACTCTGTACCTCTTGTATGCAAGTCACATGCTCTAACCAACTGGTCTACTGTTAACAAGGCTTAGAACAATAGTAATTATTGTTCTCTTCTTACTTCCCTTTTTCATGTTTGTTACATTATTTTATTTAACCCATTGCATGAATCTTTTTCTTTTATTTCTCTTTTATTATTAATGCATAATCAGTGCATGCAACATGTTTACACCGCATGCAACCAATCCTTTCTTTCTTTTAATGCATGCATTACATTTTTATTTGCATTAGTCTTTATTTTATTCTTCATATATACATTTATGTCTGTGCATATATGTATACATATGAATTATTTAATTATTAAATTGTCATAAAATCCGGGGTATTACATTCTCCCACCCTTAGGAAATTTCGTCCCCGAAATTTGATAAGGGTAAAAATCAGTTAACCTCTCGCATAATATACATCCATCATGTGTGCATCCAATTTTTGCAAACATTATGCACTTGTGCAAAGTGAAATACAACATAATAATGCATGTATGCCTCAGCGGTACCTCCTATGTGTATGCAAATTTTTCAAAAATCCTTTTAAAATATGATGCTCACTTCCTAAATATACTGGCAGTTCTATATGAATGCAGTATTTTGAAAATCAAAATATATTTTCACCGAAATTTCTCACATTCTTGCAGAGCAAGAGCGTAGTTCATCCAATTTTTGCATCCAAAATCCTACCAACCTACTTTATGTTTTTCGAATTTCAGAAAAATCTAATTTTCTAAATTCGATTTCTTATGTTACAAAAAGGCGAAAAATAGAAAATTCACATCTCCCGTTTTTCTTTTTCGACCTTTTTCCAACTGTACTTGGATTTTATGAGGCCCTATTTTCCTATCCAAGCGCGGCTATATAAGAAAATTTTCTCTGTTGTAACTTTCTTTTTCGTCTTATCTTGGAATTTTTTTTACTCTTATTTATCTTTCTCATAATTTGTCAAGTTTGTCGCTTTATTGAATTTGTTGTTTCCTTTTTAGTTATGCCTTTACTCTTCTTTTAGCTTATTTAATCATCTGATCTAAGTTTAGTTTTCAAATAAGCCTTCTAGTCATTCAACTAAAACAGTAGACGCTCTACATAACTACTACTAAGGGCCAAGTATCTCAGGACTATGTCCCCTCAGACAGAAAATTTCAAACCACGGGATCCACGACAGGTTTAGGTGTAACCCTAACTACCCAACAAGAAAAATAACAGAACGATCGTAACAGAAATGTAATAACGGGTTGTACCCCTAACATGAAAATTAGCAACATGATCTAAATACTTACTTGACCTTTTACTATCTAGTAGTCACCACTAGTCCTAGCTGTGTACCAACAATTATTTCAAGCAACACCCTAGGCTTTTCAATGCTTACGCATTCTACGGGAACTTACCATTATTCCAAGATAATTCTCGCTACTTACTTCATAGCCTCAAAACTTTTCCCGTCTTCCCTAGACACTAATCCTTACCTACTACATACTTTTAAAACACGTTTTGGCGTTTTTCATTTAAATTTTCTTCCAAAAATTAGAAATGTCAAAACTTTAATTCCATCACCAAAACTTACTTTTGCCAAACAATAAAATATATCATTTTATAAAAATGCAAATTGTAATACCCCGTGTATTCTATAACAGTGAGATTCACAAATTAAAGTATAATTAATTTCAAATCAAAGAATTAAGGGAAACGGGTTACGCCATTGCATTCGCCTCGAAATTCTGCTTAAGATAGAGTCCGAGTTTACGCAAAACGGATAACGTGTGAAGAAGATATCTTTAATTTAAATATCGCAGCAAAACATGAAAAAAAAAAGAATGGGAAACGAATAATGTTTAGCATTGTTCTAGGGTTTGTAAGCAAAAGACTTAGTAGCTCATTTGGTTGGAACACATGACTTGCATACAAGAGGTACAGAGTTCGATCCCCGCCAGCGCCTTATTTTTGTTTTAGGGGAATGGCTTAAAATAGCCTAGTGTGAACGCAGTTCAAAAAGTGGTTTAGTGTGAAAATGGGTAATTGGGAAGATAGAGAAAAAAAATGAATATATATATATAATATATATATATACATATACGCATATATATATATATATATATATATATATGACGTGTACGCATCATGTAGCGTACGTTGCGCATTTTTGGTTGTCAAGGATGGTTTTTTTTTTGGCCTTCTCCAATTTTTAATTATGACAAATTAAAGGTAAGAAAATATTTATTCATATATAAATAAATATTTATATATGGGTAATTAATACGGTAAAGGGGAAAATGTATCTATTAAATACGTATTTACGTTTGAATTGGTGAACATTTAATACGCTGAGTCATTTCTGACTCATCGCTGAGTCAATGCTGAGTCATTTCTGACTCATGGCTGAGTCAATAGGATAACTCTATCCTGACTGAACGGCTATTGTTGAATCAAGCTCCATCGACGGTCTAAAACAACTCACAAACATTATAAAAAGGACCTAAGACCTAGCCTAAATCATACTATTTCATTTTAGCCTCAGGCCGCCGCCATTAAACCTAGAGCTCTGAATTAAAAATATAAAGAATAAAATTATAGAAGATGGAGGATGATTCTTGAAGGCTACAACTAGAAGCTACAACAACTACGACGCTTTAGACAACGAATTCGAGACTAATTGATTTGGGATTTTTAATTGCTTCATATTGTAAGTTCTATGTTACTTTTTAGGCAAAAACGCTAAAACAATATGGACATGCGATGAATTGAAACCAAATTTATGAACTATTGCTAATCCATTGTTTATATTATTTATCGTTGAATTATAATTTGGGGATATTGCTATGGCAACGTTGCAAGTTAAACTTGTCATGATTTTGATGTTGTTATGAATCACTTGGGCTTAATTGTTTGGCAAGTTGGACTAATACATGTCCATGAAATCGCTATGTTTATTGAAATATTTATGTTGATTAAACCATGCCTATGATGCTAATTAGACCATGGCTATGAATATTGATGGAATTATGCCTGTGGTGTTATTATACCCATCATGATTTATGAAAAATAGGGTATTGCTAGGCTATGATGAAAAGTTGAAATTGTTATAATGTTAGATATGTTAAAAACGCTAAGTTGGAATCATTATGTCTATCATGTTAATTATGTTAAAAACGCTAAATTGGAATCATTATGTCTATCATGTTAATTATGTTAAAAACGCTAAATTGGGATCATTATGTCTATCATGTTAGTTGAGAATCATTATGTTAATAATGCTAAGTTGGAACCATTATGTTTATAATATTAGATGAGAATCATTATGATAAATTGGAATTATTATGTCTATGAGAATCATTATGTTAAAAATGCTAAATTGGAATCCACTATGCCCATTAGGATTACTATGCCTTTAATGTTTCATGTTTATAATAAAATTTTTATGATGCCGCAATGATTATTATGCCTATGATGCAAAGTTGAAAACATCATGTTAAATTAAGTTGGAATCATCACTATGCCAAGTTATCACCATACTAGTATTGCAACTATGTGATATGTTATAGCCTGTTTATTATGCAAGTAATGTTATAACTGTCACATATGCCTATCACATGTTTGGTATTATTCCCCATTATCTCTTGAACTGTTTATACTTGTGAACGAAGTACGTTTATATACGTTGGGGATACGATTGGGTAGAATAGGCAAAACTTGAATTAATTATAAGCATAAACTATGAAATTTGGCATAAGTAGAACATGAAATATGACACGAAAAACTTGACTTGAACATGCCATAACTTGACTTTAAACATGCCTTAGTTGGGCACGAAGTTGACATATGAACATGATATCAAAATTCTGATAAGAACATGGGCATGACTTTAGAAAACAAGAAAGTGGCCAACTCGAGGTTGGGTTGAGTTTGTAGTGTAAATCTGCCCGGAACCGCCCGGCAAATCCAGTTGCTACAAACAATAGGATCCAATGTGAGTAGTTGGTCACATCGCGCTTGAAACCCGAGGTTGGGTTGAGTTCGTAGTGTAAACCTGCCCGGAACCGCCCGGCAAATCCAGTGGCTACGAACAACAGGATCCAATGTGAGTGGTTCGGTGCATTAACGAATCAATTAATGCCAAGTAGGGTTAAGTCATGAACATGAAAAGACAACTTAAACACGATTTGAAGGGCTAAGTCATGAACTTGAAAACGACGACACTTAGCCAACTTGACATGACACGTAGGCGGGTTAAGTCGCGAACTGAAATGACATGCTTAACCATCTTGACATGACTAGACTAGAAAAGGATTGAGTCACGAATTACATGACTTAATCTGTTAGGCGGGTTGGGTCACGAATTACATGACCTAATCTATTAGACGAAACCCTAGACACGACCCCTTTCAGCAGTAACCCTCTAGATGTATCAAGGTACCCTGGGGCTAGGCCGGGTGGGGGCACGATTACTGGGCTGATTGTAAGAGGTGAACGGCGGCAGTGGGGTACGCCAGTGTAGGTTCGGCGGACTACGATCGTGCATGTATCCGGGGCAGACACTGGGTATCCGTAGATTTATCTGTGCATCTTGAATCGTGTCAGGGGTTGACACCTTAGGGCTGATACACCCGAAGGTGGACCCAACACAGGTGACTACATTCGTGATTAGCCGTATGACACAGACACTTGACGAGCTAGAACTTGTAGGGAGCCGATCGACTAGATAATCGCTCCGTAGGACCCCGTACTTGGGTCAGACCCCGTTTCAGGGTCATTTCATGATATTGGGCCGTGGGATTTATTTTGTGATTAACTTGTAACATGGGCTTAGTATACTAGTGAAGTCGATGCAACGGATCTCGAACATGTGATGCTTTACTTTACTTGTCTTGACTTATCCTGATCACCTTAGTCTATCTTGTTCACCTTGACACTATTCTTAAGTCTAGTTCCAGTTCATACATGACAGGTTGTTTTAACCGTTTTTACACTGAAAGTCACTAGAACTTACTCAGTCTTTATGACTGACCCTTTTCCTTTCGCCTCTTTTTCTTTCGTCCCCCCCCCCAGGTTCTCAGGGAGGAATAACTAGCTCTTAGCTTGGATATCACTTGCTTTGGCTCAGCATGTACGGTTTGCTATGGCTGCTTCTTTTGACTGCACTTGGGGAATAAGCTGTTTTACTGTTTTTAAATTACTGCTTCTTTGGCTATTATTACAAGACAGTTGTAATGAGGTTACTTGAAATGTTTGTAAAAGACATGGTTTAATTAGGAATGAAATGAAGTTCTGTTTTGCTCAGAAATTCTTCCGCTGTTTACTCAATTATTTATTTATGTTCTATCTTGTGATAATTCTGTGATGTTATCTCGATAATACCTCTCCAAAACTAGGGCATTCCCTTTGTGAGTGACCCTAGCGGAGGTGGGGTGTTACACAAATCATCATTTTTTTTCAAATCACAAAAACTCGAGTACATAGGACAACTAATTCTCAATCAGGTTTACGACTGGTTCTTGCCTATAAGGTCAGTTCAGTCTTTTACTTTAAGGTGTAAACATCTACTCTGTTCCTAATTTCTACAACTTATTTTGTCCACCCAAAAAAATTCTCTTGTTATAACAATTTATCAAAAATGATTGTCAAAATAATAGAGATTTCAAAACTTTCTTTACTAAAAATTCTTTTATGAAATATAATAAGAAAACTAGCGAGCTATACATGCTCTATAATATGCACCTTTTACTGAGAGAATTTTACTTTAGACAAATTTTTCGCAAGAAATCACTATTTACAAAATATACCCAATTTTACTTTAAAAATCAATATGTGTACTTTACATATTTTAAACCTATAATTTTTAAGATTAAAACTTGAAAACACCATAAACCATTTTCCCAAATTTTTACAATTTCAAGTTCTTAAAAGTTAACAATGGGGTTAGACTCAAAGCAAGTTTCCAATTTTTCTAGGCTTTCCTAGGCACTCCCACAAAGTCAATTCTTTCAATTATATGTATTCCTAATCCATTTTTCTCTTTTAACCTTTTCCAATTTATAAGGTTTTACTACCAAGCCCATTAATCCGAAATACTAACATATGGGATCCTCCTTTCTCTATTTCAAAATATATTGTACACTTCCCACCCAAATTTCCTAAGGGTCTCAAATTTCCATATTCATTCCTTTAGTGTACAAAACGGATATCCCAATTCTTACCATATTATACTCTTATATTTAGTAGGTTTCTCTATGGATCTAGGTATATATATATATATATAATATTTATATTTTTAAAAATATATATATGTTCACTCACTATCTATACAGGAATCCTAAACCTAAAATCTGATACCAAATGTAACAACCCGAATTCCGACAGATCGATTTTTTTTTCAAAATTTTAGTCCATCGAAACCCGTGTTGGTCGCTCTGATATCCTATAGAAAAGACAGAGATATAAAATATATCAGAGCTCAGAAAATATCTCATAGAGGAATGGATAAAGTATAATATAATCAAAGTATAGCCTTACCGTAGTAATAATACTGCCCAACCAGTATCCAAAACTATTATATCTCTGCCACAAATCTAACCTGCGAGTATGTTATGAGGAGGGGTTCAGAACACAAGTTCTGGTGACTGTATTTAAACTATACACTTTGGATAATCCTACATATACCGTTCAATCACATTTTCTTATTTATTAGGTTACATGGGGTAACAGCACTCAAGGCTTACACACACGTCGTACCCATTTACTTCCCAGTGGATTAGCCTAATACATTATACATGTAGCTACCCCTCAATATTGAGGTACATCACATGGTACCCCACTCGCACGGTCTCCACCGTAACGCCACGGAAATGAACACAGTCCCTCATCCTGCGCCGGAGTGACGTGCGGATCTCTATATAGCAATGTTACATTTCACATATATCTGTCATTACCATGCTACATAAGTGTACGGACTGCAACCTTCGATCGAATCAAATTCCATACCAAAGTAATGCCCTCAAGTCTACGATACACCACCAAGAGCAGACATGCATGTATCTAGACTTTCCCACTTACGTATCGTCAATCGTATTCAATGCCTTAACATCACATAATGTGCACCGAGTTCCATGGCGGGGCTATACAAGAAACACAGAACTCGGTCGGGAGCTTTTCCATATCCGTACATGCTCGCCTTTAAGTGCCACAAAATACAGATATTCCTAGGGTTTGTTTTTCATGGTGGTTATGACCCTACCTCGGCCCCTCCATCAACCAGTAAAGACTACAAGAGCTAAGCAACTTGCCCCTAAAAAACAATCTAAACATCCAGTTAGCGTCTCCCCTCAACCAACGTACCTCGATAGTGAAAGGTGAATAGTCTATTGGGTTAAGCTCTAGTCTTTTCGCATCCCACTGGCTTCCGATGACGGGTACTCGATGATCTACTATCCTTGTTGGTCCCGACCTTGCCTCCTGTTGAGGCGATTGCCAAATCACCCTATTGTCACCTCGTCACATCATTCTGATGGCAAGGCTACTTTTGCTGTCAAGGCCCACCCACCTGGTAGTAACACGCAGATCCAACCTCTGCGAGCACAACCTAAACATATGCCACCACATAGAGGACTACCAGGAGCACCTTACGTATCTCAGGAAGCCATGTGCTTCCCCTTCCAGTCCTTCGAAGCCGAAAGAACAATCAGATGAACGTGTGCTCCCCTCGTGCCTCATGACACCACGATGATCTACACCGTTGGATTATTCACCCTCAAACGTGTGGACTGGTCCAAGCGCCTCATTTTAATATGTTAGTAGACCCTATATCTAAACATTCCTTTATGCGCTTGATTTACCTCATCAGGGTTCCATTTAACTTGGTTATTCCCATTCACATTGACTTCTTATTCAAGCTACCAAGTTCCTCTTTCTTATTAATTTCAGTCATATAACTTAACCCATTTAAGTTTATTAATAAGCCCACAACATGTTATTCTCTACATTGTGATCCAAGGTCTGTAATACACAATCCCTTTATATTCTTGTTTGATTTCAAGGTTACAATAACATGTTCTACTTAATACATAATTAATTATATCTCAATTCACATGTTTTCTGTTTAACATGTCACTTATCATTTATGATTATATAACTTATTTCATTTTATAAGTTTCCTCATTCTTTCTTATTTAATCATAATTCCATCTTATTTGTTTACTTATTAACTTAGTTCTCTTTACTAAGGTTTACTAATAAGTCTCCTTTCCATTTATTATAACCTATATTATAATTTCCTCTTGTCCCTAGGACAAGCCTTAATATGTTATTCTTATCAGCAGATTTTTCTTTACTTTTTACAAACAACTTGTTTCAGGTTTTCCCCATTTACTGATTTACAATTAAGTGCCACTTATCTCATTTCACCAGTTATCTCATTTCCTTACTAGTTTATTATAACCTAAGTTATAATCTTCACTCGTCCCTAGTGCAAGTCTACCTACTATACAACATTCTCTTTAACTAATTAATTAATTAATTAATAATAGGTTATTATCATTCCTCGTTCATTCTATTTCTTTAACTGTTGTTACTTTCATTCAATTCCACTCATTTCCATTGATAACCATTAATTCCATTTATTTCTATCCTTTTATATTCATATATTCATATATTTATATATATGCTTATGTACTTAGACCTCTCACATTAAGCCTACCACTTGTGGATGCTGGATTTGCGGGCGGTTCCGAGCAGACTTCTTTCACAAGTTGACTTAACCTCGTGTCTTAGCACCATTACATGTTTTATTTATGCACACAGACCCCTCATATTAGATTTACCACTTGTGGATGTTGGATATGCAAGGCGGTTCCGGGCAGACTTCTACCATAAGTGTAATCAAACCTCGTGTCTAAGCGCGGTTACAATTTCCTGTTTGTTGTAAATTTTCTTATATAATTAAGACATGCCCATTCTTTCAAGTCTATATTTTACATGTCATCATATTAAACCCATTTTATGTCGCATGTTCTTTCTAACATACAATAAATTCTATTCTAACAGGTAATCATGTAATTGTTCAAATCAAACAAACTAACATGTAATTTTCTCAATTTCTACCGTTAATGGTCCAGGTACATAAATGTCACAAGTTAATATGGAAGTGAAAAAACTTTAATCGCTACACTTATTTTGACAAGTTTGAATTTTCCAACATATTAATATCTTATCTTATTAATATTCCAACATGTCATATTCGTCACTTTAATCTTTTTAACATATGTTTAAACATTTCAACATATCATATTTCAACATGTTATATATAACGGGGAATGTCAAACGATAATATATCATTATCATAAAATGATATGACTTAAATCCACTTACCTAATCTGCTTTCCAAAACTTGGATTTGGTCCAGATCTAGCATTCCATGGTTTTCTCCTAATTGGATTCATAACCTAACAACCATGGATTCATAATTTTTACTAAAAGAAAAAGGGAAGAAAGAGGAAGAAAATTAAAATAGACCAGATCTAGAAAATTACGTCACTTCGAATATGATTATGAACACCTTTTTATTAATCTTCATTCTTATCCTCCGTATCTTGATTCAGAATTTTCCTAAACTAATTATCTTATTTTCTGAAGAGATTTGAGGAGGAGGAAGAATGGCAGAGCTTAGACGTTGTCTCAGAGAAAGTGAGATTTAGGCTTGGCTCTGCTAGCCTATTTATAGGTGTTTAAGATCTTATCGTACACGCAGTGCTGAGTCAGCATTGAACCTAGTTAAGAAAATATTCTAGATTCATTTATGAATCTGGCTGGATCTCGGAGGTGTCGACACCCCTACAGGGGTGTCGAACCCCTGGGTTCCACAAGCTATTTTGGCGTAGAAGTTTGATTTTCGAATGTTTGAATTTTTGAATTTCGAATGTTTGAATTTCTAGAATTTATTTAACTGTTATATTCACATGTAATTTTCTTATGCATGTAAAAATCTTCTAATGATTATTTTACGCATATATATATATATATATATATATATATATATATATATATATATATATATATATACGCACAACTTTTGTTTCGTTTTCGAAAATTCAAATGGTGTTACACCATTATTTGATTCTTGCCATATTTCTTTAATTGTAGCCTTATCTTGAAATTTATCTCTTGTATATATATATTTTTGGACATATATACATATATATTCTCATATATAATATATATATATACACACACATATATTTCCTTTACTTCCTTATATGTATATTTTTCCTTATATGTGCGTTTGTACATATTTCCTCTCATGAACATGAGTTATTTCAGCCATTCCCTTAAAATAAAAATATGACGGCGACAGGGATCGAACTCTGTACCTCTTGTATGCAAGTTACATGCTTTAACCAACTGGGCTACTAAGGCTATTGTTAACAAGGCTTTGAACAATGGTAATTATTGTTCTCTTCTTACTTCTCTTTTTCATGTTTGTTACATTATTTATTTAACCCATTACATGAATCTTTTTCTTTTATTTCTCTTTTGTTATTAATGCATAATCAATGCATGCAACATGTTTACGCCGCATGCAACCAATCCTTTCTTTCTTTTAATGCATGCATTACATTTTTATTTGCATTACTTTATTTTATTCTTCATATATACATTTATGTCTGTGCATATATATATATATATACACACACACATGCATTATTTAATTGTTAAATTGTCATAAAATGCGGGGTGTTACTTACATCCATTGCTTTGACAATAAAAATCCCAAAGAGTGGCTCAAGAAGCACATGCATCCTCTGCTTCACAAACCACTCCCAAAAAGGGGTAACGAAACTAATACCAGAGATGGCCTCTAGTCTCGTATCTTAAATACCCAATTCTGGGTCGATTCGGATCTCAATTGGCCCTATCTTAACACCCGAATCTGGGTCGTTTCGGATCTCAATTAATGCCGGGAGTTGGTTCCTGGCCCTATCTTAACACCCTAGTCTGGGCCGATTCGGATCTCAATTATTGCCAGGAGTGGATTCCTATTCCTATCTTAACACCCGAATCTGGGTTGATTCGGATCGCAATTATTGCCGAGAGTGGATTTCCAGCCCTATCATAAGTACCTGAATCTGGTCAGTTCAGAAGTTTAACTATTATCAAAAAGAGATATTTGACACTCTTAATAATCTGAATCTGGTTGGGAATCAGACTACTGTTACTACCAGAAGTGGATTTATGGTCTTACACCTTAATCTAGAAGATAAATCGGAGTCCTACTGATATCAAAAGTTGATTTCTGGAAGTTCATCCTTAATACCCTAATTTTGGTCGCAAATCTCTAGTCCTTAAGGAAGGGATATACCATCAACCTAATAGCTAGAGCCTATTAACCAAGAGGCCTTCAAACGAGGACAAAGGTCTTCTATATTGCTTGGGAAATTTTCTTAGCTCCTACATACATTAAGTCCTTATTTACTATATCAAATGCACATGTAATGCACCTTACCACACTATACTAGAGCACAAATTCAGGGGAAAGCTCAAGTAAGTATCTTAGATTCCCTACAAAACCTTGGGATGGAAATTTCACTTTTCGTAAAAGTTTCATAAAGGGACGTTTCCTGGAAATACTAATTACACTAGGAGACTTCTACCAGTGCAGAAAGTATAAGTAGACTCATCATCATTCATACATTAAAATATTATGGTACCGACAATTTCAACAAGATTAGGTGATACATCGCGTGTGCCTTACGAACTAATGCCTAACAGAGCACATTAGATGTATGTAGAATGGTACAATAAGATTCTAAAAAGAGAATGTTTTGCCAAGGAAAAGTATCACATAGCAGGTGATACCAACACAATACACAAACATGTTCATAAAACTATGTCATAAGTTGTTGTATACACATAACAACTATTTTAAGGGTTCTACATTAGAGACACTTGTGAGAGGTATCACATTTTTACACATGGGAGATCCATGGCAGCCAAGCCCATCAATCCGAATCAGGATTTTGTAAAGCAAGTTCTAGGGAGGCACACCTGCCTTTGCTTTTGCTAGTTCAGTTTCTAACTCATCAATTTGATGAAGTAGTTTGCCTATTTCTGCATCTGAGCTAGTAGGGGGCCAGCCTTTAGCTGGCGCTGCAGCTCATGGATATCCTCATTTTCTCTCTGATTTGGATCTCCAAATAGGATACCTATTCCTTAAGGTTTTTGATAGTTTTCTTTTGTAGATAATACATCCTTTTCCATCCGAAGCGGGAGCAGCCTCAAAGATATCTTTGCGACCTGCTATAGTTAAGGGTTCCTCTCTGAAGTGCGAGGAGGGGGTCTGGAATTGATCCTCCTTGTCACAGATAAGTTGAAATATAGCGATATGGAAAATTTAATTGTCAGACAATGAAACTGGTAATATCATACATATCAAAGGAAATCAACCACATAAACTTCTGACTATACAAATCCTGAGTTATTCAACAAACATACACATCCACAGGACCAGGATAACACAAATATACTAGTCAATACACATACCACCCACATTACATATATTAATACAATACAATTGATCATAAGTGTTATAAAAATTTAACTACAAATTATGAGGAAGTTAGAAATATCTTATGCAAAAACATCTAAGTTTTTGTACTAAATGATTTTCCGCAGGTTTACGAAGCAAGCCTTTGAAATCCCTTAATAGCTAAAAACGATGTATATAAAGCATTACTATGACTTACACATTCGGAGAAGCAAGAGGTTGCCACAATATGAGGAAGCTAATTACTAACACAAATTCAATAGGGAAGAAAACATTTTGAGAGAGAAAGCCATACCTAAGTGGAAGAGATATCAGGTTGAAAAGGAACTTCTTTAACCTTTGGCTTCGAAAATTCTCCCTCCTTAGAGAGAGGTGCAATTAGACCTCGAGCACGTGAGGTGCTCAAGGAGTCAGTAGTTGTCCCCTCAGGGTCAAGTCTCCCTGTAGCAGCAGAGGAAGAGGATCTTCGCCATCCCTGCCAGACTTGTCTCACTGGCTCCCATCTCCTACTATCTCCTCGTCAACAATCATATCTTTTTCTTCCTCATTATCAGAATCCTCAAGAAACTCCTTAATGAACAGAAAAGACTCGGGTTTTATCTTGTCCTTTGGAAGAACTTTACATTCCTTCTTAACCTGCTTGATTCTTTCCAAAACTCTAGTCTTAACAGAGGGATGCACTGAAGTAAAGTCAATCCCTAGGAATTTGTTATAATTTTCAGAGAAAGCAAGGAGAAGAGCATCTTCATAGTATTCCATGAAAATATCATGGAGATGAACTTTTAGAAAATCAAATATCCTATCACTAATTTCGTAAATTATTCGTTTGGTAGTAGAAAGCTTGTTGTTCATCCTATCCAGTTCAACAGGACGATCGATTTCCATCTCTATCTTCTCATTCTTAAGATTCTCGACCTACTTCAATAATGTGCGCTTGGTCTCCTTCTTCTCCTTCAGCAAGACCATCAATCTCCCGCATTCACTATCTCTTTTTGTCTTCTCCCGCGAAAGGATGTCAGCCTTATCCTTCAAAGCTTTATTTTCCTCCCTAAGAGCGGTAATCTCAACAGAAGATGAAGTAGCCATTCCCTAGATAAGAACCAACTTTTCATAACCTAAAAGATAAGAAAAAGAACAGATTGAGATCCATATGAAAATAGCGTAATAAAAGAAAAGCTAAAAAGAGTGTACTAATACCAAAAGTTGGTCCTTGATTAGTCGCTGATAAAATCCTCTGAGTCCAAAGACAAAGAAGAATGTGAAACGTTAGCAACTTCAGCAAGCAAAAGGGCGAGATTCACAAGCTTATCAAAATCTAAGGCCGATGGGGGCAGTGCAGAAAAAATAGCATGCTGAGAAGAGGAAGGCGTAAATGAAGTATGCTCAAAATATAGCCTCTAAGAGAGATGGGTGATGCAGGACTGCTTGTAGCTTTGTTTCTTGGAGAAGTATCGGGGGAAGTATCAATATCAATAACTTTATCAACATCAGAAGCAGCAGGTTTAGAAATTGTATGTGTCCTTGTCATGGAAACAACATCCTTGGAAAAATGGACTAACTTATCATGCTTTGGTCTTTTGGGTAATGGCTCAATATCGGAATCGATAAGCCTCTTTAAATCTTTAACATTAGACTGGGCAAAAACAAAAGTGCTCTTATAAGCCATGGGTCCTAAATAGAGAGAGCTATATCAGAAAGCTAAGAACAAGAAGACCAATAGGTAAAAGTGAAAAATCTTGTCCCAAACTGAAGTGCAATCCTATTTAAATCACCTAGAAATATAGGAAATGCTACATTAAACATATTGGAATTCAACGACAAACCCTTAGCACTAGAAAACTGAATAGGCGGTTATCCTAAAATCTTTTTCCTTGGAGGAAGAAGGCCATATTGACGAAGCCTGTCAACCGTAAAAGAGATGACCGACGTCTAAGATCCTCCGGTGCTTTGAAGATAGCCTCAACAACTTGAGTCTCCTCTTCCTACAAAATTGCGCTTTTAGAAGGAGGCTCTATATAGAGTCAAGGGTTAAACAAGAGATATAGGTATAACATAATTGCTTCCAAAAGACAAGAAACTTACTAAGCTTGATGAATTTGCCCGATATACCAGAGGGAACTTAACGAGAAAGAACTGGTCTTCCCAGGGACTAGTCTTACAAATGTTGCCACTTATCAGCCTCATTATAGGGTTCGCACGCCAAATGCGTGACTCTGCTCTTTTGGAGAATCGTATTATGTGACGAATGATATTGGGAAAACCTATATGGCATAGTGATTTATTAGGAAGAGAGATTGATGGCCTATTTGGCTCAATTCGAACTTTTTGGTTTTTTCCGTTTATTTGTTACCTCTAGGCTAGCAAGAGACGTTTTTTTTCATGGAAGCAGGTCGTATTTCCCTTTCCGCTCTCTAATACTACCGAGCTGAGTTCTTTGTTCTTGCCAAAGATGCTTCTTTGAGACCTTATTTGATCGGACCTGAGGAGAATAGATAAGGCGATTCAGGTGAGATCCAATATAGATCTAACTAGCGCACTACGGCTTTTCTTCATCTCCCTCTTTCGCACGACGAGTCCATATCCCTTCAACCTCTGTTCGACCAAGAACACATGAATGCTACTTGACTTTGGGGGAACTTCCATCTTTCTTTACTAGAACGAATGTTCTTATATGCCCTTGAGTGATGGCATCTTTAAGCCGGTAAGTTAGGTCCCTTCGGGCGGATCACTAATGATCGCACCGTTATAGTACCCCAGTATCTTAGGCTCTTTTAGCATAGAGCTGCCAGTAGAGCAGGGTTGAGGTGGTGCATACAGGAAAAAGTTTCAGCTTAAATAATTTGGATTCAATTGAAAAAAAGACTCGTGGGAATGGGTTGTACCATGTAAGTAGTTTAGTGAATTTCATGTAAAAGTTGGTCATTCTACTTTCTAATAGAGGTCTTCTACCTCCACGCGGCATTGCTCCGTCAGGCTCAGCACTCCAGTCTTTCCCATCCCCAGTCCCGATCATTGATTTGAGATCAAACAAACATACCACCAGCACCTCCTATCATGACTGACTTGCTCAAGGGGAAT
Source organism: Allium sativum (assembly GCA_030737875.1). Lineage (NCBI taxonomy): Eukaryota > Viridiplantae > Streptophyta > Magnoliopsida > Asparagales > Amaryllidaceae > Allium > Allium sativum. The sequence goes on along the minus strand of CM060921.1, from coordinate 326,188,362 downwards.
TGAGAATGATTTTATTGAGATGTATCTTATCGATGGGGCAAGTTCGATCAGAAGGAAGGAGCACACTGATCAGTCTTCATTAATTCAAGGAGCCCTAGAGAGGGGATATAGGCACATTTATCCATAAAATCTGATATTTCTTTTTGCACAATGGCCGACCACCCCCACGGTATATTAATTGTCAGCCGTCTACCCTAAACCTAAAACCAACCCATGGGTCACCAGACTAATTAATATAACTAATCGCTAAGAGAAGAAAGAACTCTGAGGGTGTGGATTCAACGGAGCCATGCCAAAGATTGGGGATTTCAGAAAGTCAGAGAAGCCAGTATAAAAATTAGGATTTGTAGTAAGAGACCCCCTCTATGTCATGCGGTAATGATTCCTATGGCATTACAACCTTTACACCATCTGCCGTCCCCGTATACTCTGCTTCCGGAGAGCCGTAACCAGTTACAAGATATGAGGATGAAGACGAATATAGATCTTTTCTTGGGAAAACGCACCAAACCAAAAAAAAGTAGTAGTAGTTTAATCTCTCGCTTTTAGGTTCCTGAAAGGAATGAACTGCTGCAATGCTCCGTTGAACTCATCCCAGATCTTACCTAGGTGGCTTGCCGATAGAGAAAGAGAATACCAGATCTTGGACTTGCAAGCTCTCTCGAGGAAATCACTTTTAGCAAGATTTTGAGAAAGGCTACACACCTCATTCAAACAAATTAATATACTGGGTCGCCTTCTGTGGTATATGCTTGTGCACCTGCGCCGGTCTTGCACATTTGCGCCAAGCAAGTCGGAACCGGGCATAACAAGGTAGTGTAGCTCGACGCAGGAAGAAGCTAAAGAATTGAACCAGCTTTACGGAATGCTAAGGGGATCGAGGCGAGCGAAGTGAGCAGGAGGAAAGGAGAAATTTTTAGATTGTTAGTTCGTACGAAGTCTCGAGAAGCGGGATCTCCCACCCCGAAGGAAACAGGTAATAGGTTTGCTCAGGCCATTGGTGAAAGAACTTCTTAGCAATAGCAGCGTCGAATAGAATTGATTGGCCAGGGGAAATAGACTAAGGCGGGCTAAGAGAAGTTTGATTTATGCAAGTGCCAAAACTTCTAAGCAAAAAAGCGAGGTATAAGTGTTGGGTGAGAGTTGGATATGAGGAACTCCCAGGTCACCGAAAAGCCTGAGCAGGAAGGGTGGAAAAGGAAGGAAGCCTCCATGCCAAATATGGATCGCCGAGCATGCGAAGTACCCTTCTGGAGGGTTCTGAAGGGAATCTTGGGAAGAGGTAGCAATGGCGTCTATGCCAGGTACTCCAAAACTGTCAAGAATGGTCTTTGCCTTATCTTGAAAAGTGGTTAAAGAAGACTTTGAAGCGAACTCCTTCTTGGCTCGTGGAGTATTGGAACCCTTGGCCTTTGGTTTGACGGGGCTCTTTTTGCTAGACATAACGCTATCAGGTGATATCATTTCATAACGTATGTGATTAACACTACATTCTTTTTACATGAAAGTGCATATAGCATCCATAAGTAGATCTAACAGCAGTACAATTTGTTAGTATAGGGGGATTAATTTGTTGTATAGCAAATCGATCTTAAGGGTTGATCTTAAAAAGGTTGGCACATAGTTAACCCTATTTTGAAGCAAATAGGTCTTTAGTGATGATTAAATTGGCTATCCCGACATCAAAATTTAAAAGATGAAAGACATATGCCAAGAAAAATCAAATTGATAATGATATACAATGATGGTTCAGCCGAGACCTAATAATTCGGTATCGTCACTGAAACCTGATTGGTTCCTAAACCTGGTACAAGTAAAATTAGGATTGAGACATCCCAGTGAATTAATTTTGTAAAAAATTTTACCGACACCCTCAAGCTAACCCAACACCCCTGAAATAGAAGCTAAATAAATACAAGTGACGCTGTCAGCAAGGTCGGAAGCAAAACAAAGTGGAAATAATGGTGATTGAATTAACTCATACCGGAAGCATGACAATTTACTTCATGGTAAAATTAGCCCCCTTACATAACTATTTTTGCATGTTAAATCCATTAAAGGGCGCATTTGGCGAATAAAAAACGAACCATTTCGTCCATTAATTATTGTTGAAGCTGTTATTATTGTTTAAACTCGTATTAAGAATGATGAAATCTTTGTTGGTTTTCCAATTGATTTAAATGCATAATTTAGATTACAACTTACAATAGGAATAAAGATACTTATAAATAATCGAATTTGAAGTTCTGGTAGGAAAGGCTTGAGTATTTCTTGAAAGAAGTGATAATCTCGCTCAAGAATTTGATTTGTAGGTAGAAGGCGGAGATGAAGAAGAAGAAGTACTTATAATGAATTTCCTTGTAAATCTGAGCCGTACAAATAAAAACCATCAACGGACCTGATCGAAGGATGCCAAGAGGCACGGGGCCGACACATCGAAAGAAAGACAAAAAGTTTGACTTGAAAAGTCGAAATTACACCTTCACAAAGGGGGAAATGTTACTACCAAAATTAACGCCGAGACAGGCTGACGATGAAGGGGTAGTGTACTGCCATAAGCATAAAAGAACCCTCCGAAAACAAAAGCCAAGAAAGGCAAAAATGAAAGCGTAAGGCAAAAATCCAAGAGCTATGCAACCGACACAATCACTAAATAAAAGAGCTTAAAACCTATACAAAGAAAGGATACCGGCAGGATAGTTCCGGTACGAAGGGTAAATAATGGAAGGTCATCCGAAGCCGAAAGCCAATGAAGGGAAAGACCAGGAATCCTACAGACCGAGACCTAGAAGGACGAAAGTGTTGTTGATATTAACTTTCTAAATACCGATACATCAAGGGACAAAAGCATCAAAGATATAGAGTTTGAAGCATATGGGGATTATCCGGAAACTAGCTACCGAGACCCCTATTAGATAGTCACTGAGAGGTTACTCTAGTGAGCAACTAATAAAGCACCAGAAGCAACCCTATGGAAAGGCAAGATACACTTGAGGAATCTACCAAAAGGCTAGCCAGAACCTCGAAGAGAGACAAGCTATCCACACTAATATATTTAGTGTCGATACCGACAAGGGTGGTGGACTTGACAACCATTCACTTGAATCATGAAGGCAAGCTCCACAAAATGTTAATAGCATGACCGGTAGCCTATGTTCAGAAGCCTATATCCGGATGCCTATATCAGGAAGCCTTTTTTTGGAAGCCTTTGTTCGGAAGCCTTTTCCGAAAGCTTCAAGCCTCCTTAAAGCTATCCATACCGACAGGCTTGGTATTGATGCAGAGAAGATAGAAGAAACTCCAAAGAAAAGTAATCGAGGCCATTCTTCCAAGTGTCAAGATTGGTACCTTAAAAAGCCATAAGTAAAGCCTAAAGAGCGTACGAGAGCCAAAGCAACCGGGACCAAAGGGAAAAGCGGTCGACAAGGATTTCTACTGGTCCAATAGCAAAAGGGGACCCGATTTGTCTATAAATAAGACCCAAAGGTCTCATTTTGGGACCGATTTTTCATTTCTCATTCTTATACTCTTTTTCTCTAGAGTAAACCCTAATTTCTAAATCAATTTGGGGATTTCTATTATAATCACTCATGTACTCCAAATTAAAGATCAATAAAGAGAAGATCGATACTTGGCATATTTTCTTATGAGTTTCTTATGTGATTTCTTAGCTATTTCCTACACAACCTATTATAGACTTTCCACATGGTCACAGGATCTTACTCAAGCTTAAACCCTTCCGTAGAGTTTTTACAGAACCCATTCCTACAAGCCGTTTAGCCTGTTGTCGAGGGTTCTGCTTAGGGAACCCTTATCCCAAGATAACTGTTGGTTTTAGAGTTGCTTAACGTGATGCTCACTCCACTGAGGGAAGAGTAACTAATCTTTTGTTCTCTAAACCTTGATATCTAGGAAATAGTGAACTAACTCAGAATCATGAGAGCTAAATACCCCCATTTTCCCCTTAATTAGGTCCACTTCTGTAGACCTATTTCTGGTTTTGACGAAAAATATCGTTAACAAAATCCATAACTGAAAGCCAATAAAATCCAGCAATCTTTCCGAATATTATTATTATAAAAGAAGACCAAAACCAAATTATTTTAAGTCCAAATCCAAGAAATCCAAGCATCTAGTAAACTAAAGAAATCCTATAAATCCAAAATCCAGAATATCTAATTCAAATCCATATCCAAAATCTGTGGCCTGTCTGGGCCTAATAAACATAGGTATTATCCATACCTAAAAGAAAAGCATGTGAGAACTGCTTTGCCAAATCCTGAGAGAACAACTTAAATTCAATGGAGTATAATCCATACTTGAGCCTTGACTAGGCAGTCTTGCCAAATCCTAATAAGCTGGCCTAGCTCTTTCCTTGCATAATCCATATTTTAGGACTAGTTATTAAAGTTTGAAATTCATATTTCCAATTCCATGCTTCACAATCATAAATCATAAAAGTGAAGTATTTTTATAAAAGTTGAAAATTCTAAGTTATCACAAATCCGAAAGAAAACCTAATAGTGTATCTTTAGGTACAGAGCACGGCTAGGGATTATATCCTAATAACGTACATGGGTGAACTGACTTAGCCATTTTTTATAGGTATATTGCCTGAAGAGTGGATGGTTTATTGTTTGGTATAGAGCACATTTAGGGATTAAATCATAATCCTACACATGGGTAGGTTTACATAGGCACCTAAAACCGAAATACAAAAAACTAAAATCCAAAGAATTTAGCCTTTTTGATAAATTTATTGCCTAAAGAGTGGGTAGTTTATTGTCGGGTACAAAGCACGTCTAAGGATAAGCCTTAATCCCCTACATAAATAGGCATATATAGCCACCCAAAACCAAAATCCAAAATCCAGATCAATTAATGATCAACCCAGCGAGCTAGGTCATATTCTAACGGCAGTAAATGGATACACCTATTCCACTACCGTTGTTCTATTCCTGATGTACAATTCCATCTCTCTACGTCCGACATGTTCCTCAATCACAACCTGCAAATGTCGACACTCTTTGTGTTATGACCATTTAGATCATGGAACAAGCAGTGTTTACCATATTCTCTTTCCTTTTGTGTTGGCTCGTTCTTGGGAGATTTTATAAACATAGAAATTTCATGAATATCCTAACAGATGCCTTCCAGAGAATCATTGAGCCCCATGTACGAAGAGAATTTGGGTTCTCTCCATTGCTGAACATTCCAGTGATTTCCAACTGAGGTTTTTCCTTTACCTTCATCCTTTCCTTTTACAGATACAAACGGTCCTCCATCCTTCGCCATGTTAATTTCAAGAGTTTCTTTATCCTCTCCCACATCCTCTTCATTTAGAATTTGGTCTACCTCAAAATAAAATTCGCTAAGGCCACGCGGTGGATCCCTTTCTAGAGGGATCTTAAAATATGATTTATCCAATATGCCTGAGACGGCAACAATAAGCATCATAAATGAGTCTGTTTGATCCACCAGCGCTTCCACCGAATTAAACCTTTCTAGAAAAAAAAAATGCAAATTCTCTCCAGTTCTCTACTTAGCTATAATGAGTGTCATTACATTCGTTGGTTGAGATTTGCGAACATTGAATTTCTCAATGAATCTTTTAACCAAAACAATCTAGCCATCGAAAGATTCTAATTCCAACGCCTAAACCACATAGTAGTGATATCTATAAGGTAGGGTTGGAAGCAATTTGCCATGACATTATCCGATGCCATTAGAACTTACATATGGCGTAGGTAGCACTTAAGATAGATGGGCTGATTCTTCCTACCATCGTAAGCCTCCAATACCGGAATTTGGAGTCCGGTGGATTCCGAGAATTACTTATGATCTAAGTAAAGGGACTACAGTTAATGCAATCCATGTCTGGTTGAGACATCTCACCTTGATAAAACCATCGAATCACATCCACGATCCAATTTCCATTATTGAGATGTTATTGCTAATCATTCAATCCTATACTGGTGCCTTATTGTTTGGTCTAGAAGTGGTAGTATGTTGATTCTCGACTTTGCCATCCCGCTTAGCCCTGACCCGAGAAGCGGTCTTTGGTATGAACTGAATTCCAAGAGCTGTAGGAGCTCTTACACCTTCCAAATCCATGCATAACTGTCTTTGCATTGTGTTTACATTTCTAGAATCCATAACACAACTATGTAGAACATTATATGCCTAAGCATCAGTGTCTTGGATTTAGCCTTGGCCTTGGTTTGAACCCGTTCGGTATCGACTCGGGTCAGATCGATACCGTTCCGAGGAGGGTTAGTGGGGGTGAAACGACCCGAACTTCCCCGATCTTCAAAGAGAAGAGAAAGAACGAATTAATTTGAGGAGAAGATGAATCAGAACGTAGACAGAAGAACATTTCATTGTTTATTGCAACAATCCCATCAGAATACATGAATATACAGAGTATGAATAAATATTATACATTAGAGATTTAAATTACATTTAAATACATCACAACGGAAAATAATACAAAACACAACAAGAAGTAACACACGGATACAGAGCTTTCCGAGTATCGTTCCAGCTGTAAATCAGGATCCTGTGAATATAAATCTGCAAAACCAAAATTACTAGTTGCCCGTTCAAAATAAGGGCACCAGAGTTTAGGTTAAAACAATAAAATCCAGGTCAATCATGGAACTGGTGTGGGAACTAAAACAGTTATTAATCTTTATTTTAAAGTTAGGTAAATCAAGGGACCACGCCGTATAACACGGAACGGGTTTCCTCCCAAGAATACCAGTGCATAAAACAAACAGCGCAATGCTAAGTAAAGAAAAATGAAGCTGTTATAAGACCCAGGTCCCATCACACAATGCAACGCAAGCCGGAGGATAGGGTTTTACCTTATAACAGCCAAAGAATGCTTGATACACGAAATTTTATCTTTTGATTTTTTTTAATCAGACTCCAACCGTAAATTAGTAAGAGAACGATTCCCTAAGTATTAACCCCGAAGGCCGAAACCAACATCAAACCAATACCCAGGAAACCACCCATCTTAGCTCGTTTCCAGTTAGTTTCTGATTTTATATTCAATCATAAATATCAATCATAGACGGCATGAGCGCCCCATCTCACAATGTCGCCATACTAGGCTCTACAAATAAAACTGCATAGTCACGTATCGGAAGTTGGATTTCCATCTGTGAACCGAGACAAAAGATAGTCCTCTACCGATTAAAGACAATCTAGCCCATATCTCAGGTCAGAGCTCGAGTGACCTTTGGAGCGACAAGGTCGGTCCATCGATGTGGATTAAAATGCCTGAACACTACGTTTCCCCGCCCTTTGGGGTGTAAATGAGCCAACGAATGACTCCATCGGCTTCACATAGTCACCGATATATCCGAGGCGCCTCGCAATAGCAACAACCACATAAGTCAAACTCGTCAGGGCGTGTAAAACCACTGATGCCACTTCTATCTAGAAAGAAACGCATGCCCTCCCTGAGGTCCTCTCCCGTTTTTGGTTCACAACCGGGGTGTGAGGCTCGCGAATTCACGTTACACAAAGCTATGCCACACAGGCGGTGCTTTGATCATCAACCACAAGACTTTGCTTTTCAATAGAAGCCTTGACCAATTGCCACTTAGGCATGCCACATAGGCAATTCACTCCATGTATTTAATATCCATCAATATATAACCCCTGAGCTCGTACGTCTCAGAGAAGGGCGTTAAGCAAGAGAATAAATTCTCCGCCGCCAAACAGATATATATTTAATAGAAATCAATCACACAGAAGAAAATCCAATGTCAGACACACAGTCCATTTACAAGTTCGTTCTGGGTCTGAACGAAACCGGAGGCACCTTGTACCTCGCATATCCATCGATCTCCAAGTACGTCTGGACGACCACTAACTGATTCCCTCCTCTTGGGTGTACGACCCAATCAAGATCACCAGTAATGATCCAAACGACGTGAAGACCTCCGGTCTTCAACCACCGTCTTCATCTTCGACTCATCGTCGAATCAGTTATTCAGAATGGGATAAACCCGATCTTTCTGAATAACTCGCATATATATTAAACAAATGTTACACAAACACAACATACGCCTCATTCCAATTCATCAGTCACTAACCGTAAATCAACAAGAGAATAATTCCCCAAATATTAACCCCGAAGGCCGAAACCAACATCAGATCAATACCCAGGAAACCGTTCTGCTTAGCTAACCTACAGTTAGTTTCTAAATTTCACATTGTTAGAGAAATGTTCCCATTAATTTTATCAAAGATAAATTCTTTTAAATTTATTCTTTAATCTTCCTTTGAATATCCCTTCAAACTAGTCGGGATTAGCGAATCACACCGAAGTAATCATTTATTTTAATTTCCCAATCCCAACCTATTCAGCCCATGAAGTAAAACTGGTAATACTTCATATCTAACACCACGGTGTTATCGATAAATTCAATTACCATATCACGTTCAAATCTAATTAAAGATTTAACTATCGCCTGGAGCAAAAATGGTGATACTCCATTCTCGATCTTTTCAATCTAATTAAAGATTCATTAAAACTCCACTTAGTTTTAATCTTTACTTGGGTTAAAGAACCGATGTCATTTAAAACACGGTTCACGATAAACCCCAAAGTCACATCATATTTCAATCAGTCCCTAACCGTAAATTAGCAAGTGAGCAATTCCCTAAGTATTAACCCCGAAGGCCAAAACCAACATCAGATCAATACCCAAGAAACCATTCAACTTAACTAATCTCCAGTTAGTTTCTAATTTTCTTAAATCCGTTGAGTCTAAGAACAATATTATTGAAGGTACCGTTCACGACAACCCAAATTCATATTCCATTAATTATCGGGTTAAAGAACAAGTGTTATTTATAACACTATTCACGATAAACCCAAAAATCAGTACCAATTCAATTCCAATTAAATATTATTTAATTGGTACACTTCATTAAATCTAAATAAAAGGATTTAATCTTTTTCCCCACTGGGCTTAAGAACAGTGTTAATGAAGACACCAATCACGACAAACCCAAATCATATTTGATATTAAATACAAGGCTCTGAATAGAAAATATATCGGCTTATATTCAATATCAAATTCTGAAATCAACAAATATCGTAATGGAAATAACGATATAAATATATCTTTCAAATTCACATAACAATATCTGTATGATCACGAAATCTAACATCGATATATTCCAAAGACAATTTCGATTCAAATCCATTCCAATTTAATTATTGGAAATTCTGGTTATTTTCAAAACCATTTCAAATCCACTTTATTTATTTTAAAAATAAATAGAATTATAATTCTAGTTCAAAACTAGTTCATTTCGATAAAAATCTACCTTTATCTTTTCAGATATGGAATTTTTCATCACAATTCTACCCAAATTATTTCTTATGATTTTACACAAATTATTACTATTTTTATTAATTTTATCAAGGCCCGTACAGTCGATTTCCATCAACGGCCATCGAACTGCACTAACAGCGACCTTTTCCAAATTTGATTTGAACATAATTCCAAATCCAACCGTTAGATTTCTAATTTCTAATATTCGTTAGAAAGCTCTTTTAGATACGAACCCAACGATTCCGGTTTTAGGAGAATCCGACGGTCGGATCTCCCGCAATATCCATTCGAAGTCAATGGTCGAAATTCGCGAACTACCGCGGCGCGGCGTTCTATTCAGGCCATTATATTATATATATAATATATACTTCGTCGATTTCCTTTTAAAACATATTTTATAAATCGTTTTAAATTCGTTTTCGAAATGATTTCAACTTCATATTCAATTTCAAATCAAAATTGAATATTCCGCATCATCGATATACAAATGATAATATTTTCAAAATATTATATTTTGAAATCACTTCCTTTTCTATATTCATTATAAAAACGGATAAAATCGATATAAATACCGTTCACGTCAAAATGGCGTCCATCTAATCAACACGGCTTCATATATTTCTATTTTCAAATATTTTTATTTCAAACATTTCTTTTTTTATATATTCTTATTCAAATATTCCACTCAAATATTTCTTGTTAGACCAAAAATTGGCACTAACACCCAAATGCAGATCACAGATCAAAGAACGCAGAAAACAATAAATAAAGAGGAGACACACGAGGTTTTTATAGTGGTTCGGCTGTAGATGTAGCCAACGTCCACTTTATAATCTTATTGTTATACTGACAGATTATAAGAATCAGTTACATGCAGGCACACAATCTGTGTGTTAATTGAGATTACAAGGGTTTGTACACGTAATCCACGTGTTAATTATGTAGAAAAGAGAAGAATTTGACTATAGGAAAGTGCAAAGTCCTTGCACTTCAGTAATGGTGAAAGCAGTGAAGAAGAATGGCCAAAAGATCCTTGAAAATGCCTTCAAATGGGGCATCTATAGCCGTTTACAGCAGGCGGATCGCGGGACACGTGGCACGCATCCCAAAAATCTTGAAAAGAGGTGGAAAACGTCCAGAAATCATCTCCAAATCGTCATATGACATGTGTAATAAGATCCATGCAAGTTGGAGTGAAAATAGCCTTGAGAATAGGTCAGAACAAGCTGCGCAGGAGCAGGTGCGGGGATCGGATCGCGGCCCCCCTATGCACCACGATCGGGTCGTGGTAACTACGACCCCTAAGAGGGAGCGAGCAGGGTGATGAGTTAGAGTGGTGAGACCACGAACGGATCGTGGTCCAGGTGCCTACCACAATCGGGTCGTGGTTCAGGGGGCGAGTCCAAGGGGGCGATCCGACCGGGGGCGATGCTTCGGTGCTTCACGAGACAGGAGGAGTGGGCGATCCACGATCCAAGGTGGGTCCCACGAGCTGGTCCCACGATCCGAGCCAATGATGCTTCGTCACTTCATCCAAGTGTTCGTCGGTCGATGGAAGTTACACCAGTTCACGGAAACGAGCATAACTTTCAAACCGTAAGTCCGATTGAGCCAAACCAAAGCTCAAACTGAAGCTAATTCAGATAGCTACAAGGTTTACAGAGCCTAGCTCCGTAATTGTAGTTTTCGGGACCAAACGAGGTCGTCTGATAGGAGATTTGCGCCTTTCTTTGTTCGTGATGCGACTTTGACCAAATCGCTGTCCGCCTTCTGACGATGTTCTCCATATCCGAGCGCAATGCTATTCAGATATTCAGTGTGACAGTTTTTACCAAAAAGTGTGTCAACAAAATTGCCCCCCAGAACATATCTTGCTGGTTGAAGGAAGATGTGTTCTGGATAGTCCAAGAAACCTGTAAAGAGATAAAGGAAAAAACAAACGTGCCAAATCCTGGTGGTATTGTTCAGATTTTCTGAGCATAAACCATGCTTCGACGTCTAATGAGCATAAACCATACTCAAGGGACGTTTAAGTCATCCTGCCAAATCCTGGCAAGGGCCAACATTTCCAGGCATAATCCATACCCAGAATTCCAAATTGAGTATAATCCATACCAGAATTCTTTTGTCACATCCTGACAAGACCGTTTGCAGGGCATAATCCATACCCTGGAGTTCAATCCGAGTATAATCCATACCCGATTTCTTTTGTCACATCCTGACAAGACTATTTGTCGTTCCTAAGTATAATCCATACTTAAGATTCCTAAGTGAGTATAAACCATACTCAGACCTGAAGTAGAGCTACACTTGCCACAGCCTGACAAGATATTCAGTTCCTAGGCATAATCAATACCTAGAGTTCCATAATAAGTATAATTCATACTTTAACCGAAGTTGAGGATCCTGCCACATCTTGACAAGATGCTTATATTCTCCAAACATGTGTACTCCGATTGAACCAATCGGAAAACTTAATGAAAGCAAAAAACAAATCTTAGAGCCAAAGAAATGCAGAAAATAAAAGTTGATCACATCCAGATCAGTTGATGATGAGCCCACGAGAGCTCGATCCAAGGTCATTCCCTCTCCGGGGAGCAGGAGGTGGCAGCGCAGGTGCAGGCGCTGTTGATAGTTTCACACACTCGGACAGCTCTCCACGTATAACCCGTTCCTCAATCAAATCACGAAGATGCATGCAGTCATTTGTGTCATGTCCGTCCATATCGTGGAATATGCAGTGCTTTCCAGAATCGTGTTCTCTTTGCGATGGCTCCCTCCTGGGAGGCTTCGGGTAGGAGATAACACCGTTTGTGTCTAGATAGATGTCTGAAAGTGAGGCATTGAGTTCAGTGTACTTTTCATATCTGGGCCCTCTCCGGGGCTGAGTGTTGCGGTCATTCTTGACGGCGGCTTTTCCTTTACCATTTCCAGAATCAGACGGTTCTCCATCTTTGAGCATGTTGACTTCAAGGGTTTTCTTCTCGGAAGTTGCGTCTTCCTCACGTAGGAATCTGTCTGCTTCATGGTAGAATTCGCTGAGGTTTCGCAGTGGATCTCGGTACAAAGATTTTTTGAATTCCGTGTTATCCAGAACGCCGGATACCGCTGCCATCAGAACCATCGATTGTTCAGGTCGGTCAACCGATGCTGCTGCAACGTTGAATCTTTCCAAGAATGAACGCAAGGTTTCTCCAGGCCTCTGCTTGATTGTGGTGAGTGACATGACGTTCTTGGGTCGTGCGATGTGGACCCAAAACTGTTCAAGGAAGCGAGCGACCAACATATTCCAACTGTTGATCGATTCCGTCTCTAGCTGCCGAATCCACATGGCTGCTATATCAGTCAGAAAGAAGGGAAAACACTTTGCCATGACATTTTCCGATGCTGATTGAACTTCCATATGCCGTTTGTAGCACATCAGGTGCACGGTAGGATCCTTTCTGCCATTGTATGGCTCTAGTTGTGGGAGTTTGAAATCTGGAGGATTGCGGGAATTCCTGATTTCCTGAGTGAACGGGTTGTGATTGACGTCATCCACGTCGTTCTGATAAGTATGGCCTCTCGAGAGGCGTTCAATCAGTTCTGCTAGCCGATTTCCTTCAAAAAGTTGTTGCAAATTGCCAAAATTAGAGCTGATGCTCCCAGCGTTGAATGCAGGAGAGGTTGGAAGCTGTCGGTGAACTGCCAGAAGTGGATCGCGGGTCGTGGATCGCAGATCGTGGTGGGGGAGCCGACCAATATCTGTGTGGAGTTCAGGTCATGAATTCAGAATGGGGACAGGAGGGGCGATCCGAACGGGATCTGTTGCCCCAACACGAGCTGGCTGCTGCTGATGCGTGGGAGCTTGCGGTCCTGTGTTCGTTCGATCTGGAGCTGGAGTCGATCGTTGTGCATTTGCAATAGGGAGTGGGTTGCCCCGGAGCACTGGTGCTGGCGGATCGTGGGTCGCTGGGCCCGACCCGATCTGATCGTGGTGGCCTGTGCGAGCCGCTTCAGTGGCTCCGTCCCCAATGGCTTGAGCGTTGATCGTCCTTCCATCCATCCGAGCAAAGAATTGGTTGATCATTTCCTGTTGTTTCTGGAGGAGATCGTCTTGCCGTGCCATATGATCTCTCAGTTCAGCGAGAACTCCATCCATCTCATCTCTGGTTAAGTATGCAGAAGGATCTCCATGAGAGGAAACTTCCTGGCTTGCCTCGTTCCTTGTGCCTTCAGCATCAGCATCATCAGCATGAGTGGAAGTTCCAGTCTTCTTCCTTTTGTTCGCCATTGATCCAATAGCCAAAAAATCCAAGTAGAAGTTGTCGTGTGCCCCCATTCCTGGCGCGCCAAAATGTTAGACCAAATTCTGGGCCTAACACCCAAATGCAGATCACAGAATGCAGAAAACAGTTAATAAAGAGGAGACACACAAAGTTTTTATAGTGGTTCGGCTATAGATGTAGCCTACGTCCACTTTATAATCTTATTGTTATACTGACAGATTACAAGAATCAGTTACATGCACGTACACAATCCGTGTGTTAATTGAGATTACAAGGGTTTATACACGTAATCCACGTGTTAATTTTGTAGAAAAGAGAAGAATTTGACTGTAGGAAAGTGCAAAGTCCTTGCACTTCAGTAATGGTGGAAGCAGTGAAGAAGAATGGCCAAAAGATCCTTGAAAATGCCTTCAAATGGGGTATCTATAGCCGTTTACAGCAGGCGGATCGCGGGACACGTGGCACGCATCCTAAAAATCTTGAAAAGAGGTGGAAAACGTCCAGAAATCATCTCCAAATCGTCATATGACATGTGTAATAAGATCCATGCAAGTTGGAGTGAAAATAGCCTTGAGAATAGGTAAGAACAAGCTGCGCAGGAGTAGGTGCGGGGATCGGATCGCGGTCCCCCTATGCACCACGATCGGGTCGTGGTAACCACGACCCCTAGGAGGGAGCGAGCCGGGTGATGAGCTGGAGTGGTGAGACCACGAACGGATTGTGGTCCAGGTGCCTACCACGATCGGGTCGTGGTTCAAGGGGCGAGTCCATGGGGGCGATTCGACCAGGGGTCGATGCTTCAGTGCTTCACGAGACAGGAGGAGTGGGCGATCCACGATCCAAGGTGGGTCCAACGAGCCGGTCCCACGATCCGAGCCAATGATGCTTCGTCACTTCATCCATGTGTTCGTCGGTCGATGCAAGTTACACCAGTTCACGGAAACGAGCATAACTTTCATACCGTAAGTCCGATTGAGCCAAACCAAAGCTCAAACTGAAGCTAATTCAGATAGCTATAACCGTAATTGCGGTGGATCTCGGTACAAATATTTTTTGAATTCCGTGTTATCCAGAACGCCGGATACCGCTGCCATCAGAACCATCGATTGTTCAGGTCGGTCAACCGATGCTGCTGCGACGTTGAATCTTTCCAGGAATGAACGCAGAGTTTCTCTAGGCTCTGCTTGATTGTGGTGAGTGACATGATGTTCTTGGGTCGTGCGATGTTGACCCGAAACTGTTCAAGGAAGCGAGCGACCAACATATTCCAACTGTTGATCGATTCCGTCTCTAGCTGCCGAATCCACATGGCTGCTATATCAGTCAGAAAGAGGGGAAAACACTTTTCCATGAAATTTTCCGATGCTGATTGAACTTCCATATGCCGTTTGTAGCACATCAGGTGCACGGTAGGATCCGTTCTACCGTTGTTTGGCTCTAATTGCGGGAGTTTGAAATCTGGAGGATTGCGGGAATTCCTGATTTCCTAAGTGAACGGGTTGTGATTGACGTCATCCACGTCGTTCTTATAAGTATGGCCTCTCGAGAGGCGTTCAATCAGTTCTGCTAGATGATTTCCTTCAAAAAGTTGTTGCAAATTGCCAAAATAAGAGCTTATGGCCCCATCGTTGAATGCAGGAGAGGTTGGAAGCTGTCGGTGAACTGCCAGAAGTGGATCGTGGGTCGCGGATCGTGGTGGGGGAGCCGATCAGTATCTGTGTGGAGTTCGGGTCGTGAATTCAGATCGTGGACAGGGGGGCGATCCGAACGGGATCTGGTGCCCCATCACGAGTTGGCTGCTGCTGATGCATGGGAGCTTGCGGTCCAGTGTTCGTTCGCTCTGGAGCTGGAGTCGATCGTTGTGCATTTGCAATAGGGAGTGGGTTGCCCCCGAGCACTGGTGCTGGCGGGTCGTGGGTCGCTGGGCCCGACCCGATCTGATCGTGGTGGCCTGTGCGAGCCACTTCAGTGGCTCCGTCTCCAATGGCTTGAGCGTTGCTCGGCCTTCCATCCATCCGAGCGAAGAATTGGTTGATCATTTCTTGTTGTTTATGGAGGAGATCGTCTTGCCGTGCCATATGATCTCTTAGTTCAGCGAGAACTCCATCCGTCTCATCTCTAGTCAAGTATGCAGAAGGATCTCCATGAGAGGAAGCTTCCTGGCTTGCCTCGTTCCTTGTGCCTTCAGCATCAACATCATCAGCATGAGTGGAAGTTCCAGTCTTCTTCCTTTTGTTCGCCATTGATCCAATAGCCAAAAAATCCAAGCAGAAGTTGAAGTTGTCGTGTGCCCCCCTTCCAGGCGCGCCAAAATGTTAGACCAAATTCTGGGCCTAACACCCAAATGCAGATCACAGATCACAGAATGCAGAAAACAATTAATAAAGAGGAGACACACAAAGTTTTTATAGTGGTTCGGCTGTAAATGTAGCGTACGTCCACTTTATAATCTTATTGTTATACTGACAGATTACAAGAATCAGTTACATGCAGGCACACAATCCATTTGTTAATTGAGATTACAATGGTTTATACACGTAATCCACGTGTTAATTATGTATAAAAGAGAAGAATTTGACTGTAGGAAAGTGCAAAGTCCTTGCAATTCAGTAATGGTGGAAGCAGTGAAGAAGAATGGCCAAAAGATCCTTGAAAATGCCTTCAAATGGGGTATCTATAGTCGTTTACAGCAGGCGGATCGCGGGACACGTGGCACGTATCCCAAAAATCTCGAAAAGAGATGGAAAACGTCCAGAAATCATATCCAAATCGTCATATGACATGTGTAATAAGATCCATGCAAGTTGGAGTGAAAATAGCCTTGAGAATAGGTCAGAACAAGCTGCGCTGGAGCACGTGCGGGGATCGGATCGCGGTCCCCCTATGCACCATGATCGGGTAGTAGTAACCACGACCCCTAGGAGGGAGTGAGCAGGGTGATGAGCTTTAGTGGTGAGACCACGAACGGATCGTGGTCCAGGTGCCTACCATGATCGGGTCGTGGTTCAGGGGGCGGGTCCAAGGGGGCGATCCGACCAGGGGGCGATGCTTCGGTGCTTCACGAGACAGGAGGAGTGGGCGATCCACGATCCAAGGTGGGTCCCACGAGCCGGTCCCACGATCCGAGCCAATGAAGCTTCGTCACTTCATCCAAGTGTTCGTCGGTCGATGCAAGTTACACCAGTTCACAGAAAGGAGCATAACTTTCAAACCGTAAGTCTGATTGAGCCAAACCAAAGCTCAAACTGAAGATAATTCAGATAGCTACAAGAGTTACGGAGTTTTGCTCCGTAATTGCTGTTTTCGGGCCCAAACGAGGTCGGCTGATAGGAGTTTTGGGCCTTTCTTTGTTCGTGATGCGACTTTGACCAACTCGCTGTCCGCCTTCTGATGATGTTCCCCATATCCGAGCGCGATGCTATTCAGATATTCAGTGTGACAGGTTTTACCAAAAAGTGTGTCAACAAGTTCCCCCCCAGAACATATCTTGCTGGTTGAAGGAAGATGTGTTCCGGATAGTCCAGGAAACCTGTAAAGAGATAAAGGAAAAAACAAACATGCCAAATCCTGATGGTATTGTTCAAATTTTCTGAGCATAAACCATGCTTCGATGTCTAATAAGCATAAACCACACTCAAGGGACGTTTAAGTCATCCTGCCAAATCCCGGCAAGGGCCAACATTTCCAGGCATAATCCATACCCAGAAGTCCAAATCGAGTATAATCCATACCCGATTTCTTTTGTCACATCCTGACAAGACCGTTTGCAGGGCATAATCCATACCCTGGAGTTCAAACCGAGTATAATCCATACCCGATTTCTTTTGTCACATCCTGAAAAGACTATTTGTCATTCCTAAGTATAATCCATACTTAAGATTCCTAAGTGAGTATAAACCATACTCAGACCTGAAGTAGAGCTACACTTGCCACAGCCTGACAAGATATTCCGTTCCTAAGCATAATCCATACCTAGAGTTCCATAATAAGTATAATCCATACTTTAACCGAAGTTGAGGATCCTGCCACATCCTGACAAGATAATTATATTCTCCAAATATAATCCATGCTTGGAAAGTCCTTATTCAATTCAAAATGCAAAACCAAAGCAAATCCTGATTGGTTTGACACCGAGTCCAAAGCACGCTTTGGGGCTACATCCCAACCCCGTAAGTGTGTACTCCGATTGAACCAATCGGAAAACCTAATGAAAGCAAAAAACAAATCTTAAAGCCAAAGAAATGAAGAAAATGAAAGTTGATTTCATCCAAATCAGTTGATGATGAGCCCACGAGAGCTCGATCCGAGGTCATTCCCTCTCCGGGGAGCAGGAGTTGGCAGCGCAGGTGTAGGCGCTGTTGATAGTTTCACATACTCGGACAGCTCTCCACGTCGAACCCGTTCCTCAATCAAATCACGAAGATGCCTGCAGTCATTTGTGTCATGTCCGTCCATATCGTGGAATATGCAGTGCTTTCCAGAATCACGTTCTCTTTGTTATGGCTCCCTCCTAGGAGGCTTCGGGTAGGAGATAACACGTTTGTGTCCAGATAGATGTCTGAAAGTGAGGCATTGAGTTCAGCGTACTTTTCATATCTGGGCCCTCTCCGGGGCTGAGTGTTGCGGTCATTATTGACGGCGGCTTTTCCTTTACCATTTCCAGAATCAGACGGTTCTCCATCTTTGAGCATGTTGACTTCAAGGGTTTTCTTCTCGGAAGTTGCGTCTTCCTCACGTAGGAATCTGTCTGCTTCAAGGTAGAATTCGCCGAGGTTTCACGGTGGATCTCGGTACAAAGATTTTTTGAATTCCGTGTTATCCAGAACGCCGGATACCGCTGCCATCAGAACCATCGATTGTTCAGGTCGGTCAACGGATGCTGCTGCAACGTTGAATCTTTCCAGGAATGAACGCAAAGTTTCTCCAAGCCTCTGCTTGATTGTGGTGAGTGACATAACGTTCTTGGGTCGTGCGATGTGGACCCGAAACTGTTCAAGGAAGCGAGCGACCAACATATTCCAATTGTTGATCGATTCCGCCTCTTGCTGCCGAATCCTCATGGCTGCTATATCAGTCAGAAAGAGGGGAAAACACTTTTCCATGACATTTTCCGATGCTGATTGAACTTCCATATGTCGTTTGTAGCACATCAGGTGCACGGTAGGATCCGTTCTACCGTTGTATGGCTCTAGTTGTGGGAGTTTGAAATCTGGAGGATTGCGGGAATTCCTGATTTCCTGAGTGAACGGGTTGTGATTGACATCATCCACGTCGTTCTGATAAGTATGGCCTCTCAAGAGGCGTTCAATCAGTTCTGCTAGCCGATTTCCTTCAAAAAGTTGTTGCAAATTGCCAAAATTAGAGCTGATGCCCCCAGCGTTGAATGCAGGAGAGGTTGGAAGCTGTCGGTGAACTGCCAGAAGTGGATTGCGGGTCGCGGATCGCGGATCGTGGTGGGGGAGCCGACCAGTATCTGTGTGGAGTTCGGGTCGTCAATTCAGATCGTGGACAGGGGGGCGATCCGAACGGGATCTGGTGCCCCATCACGAGCTGGCTGCTGCTGATGCGTGGGAGCTTGTGGTCCAGTGTTCGTTCGATCTGGAGCTGGAATCGATCGTTGTGCATTTGCAATAGGGAGTGGGTTGCCCCCGAGCACTGGTGCTGGCGGGTCGCGGGTCGCTGGGCCCGACCCGATCTGATTGTGGTAGCCTGTGCGAGCCGCTTCAGTGGCTCCGTATCCAATGGCTTGAGCGTTGCTCGGCCTTCCATCCATCCGAGCGAAGAATTGTTTGATCATTTCCTGTTGTTTCTGGAGGAGATCGTCTTGCCGTGCCATATGATCTCTCAGTTCAGCGAGAACTCCATCCATCTCATCTCTGGTCAAGTATGCAGAAGGATCTCCATGAGAGGAAGCTTCCTGGCTTGCCTCGTTCCTTGTGCCTTCAGCATCAACATCATCAACATGAGTGGAAGTTCCAGTCTTCTTCCTTTTGTTCACCATTGATCCAATAGCCAAAAATTCCAAGCAGAAGTTGAAGTTGTCGTGTGCCCCCCTTCCTGGCACGCCAAAATGTTAGACCAAATTCTGGGCCTAACACCCAAATGCAGATCACAGATCACAGAATGCAGAAAACAGTTAATAAAGAGGAGACACACAAAGTTTTTATAGTGGTTCGGCTGTAGATGTAGCCTACGTCCACTTTATAATCTTATTGTTATACTGACATATTATAAGAATCAGTTACATGCAGGCACATAATCCGTGTGTTAATTGAGATTACAAGGGTTTATACACGTAATCCACATGTTAATTATGTAGAAAAGAGAAGAATTTGACTGTAGGAAAGTGCAACGTCCTTGCACTTCAGTAATGGTGGAAGCAGTGAAGAAGAATGGCCAAAAGATCCTTAAAAATGCCTTCAAATGGGGTATCTATAGCCGTTTACAGCAGGCGGATCGCGGGACACGTGGCACGCATCCCAAAAATCTCGAAATGAGGTGGAAAACGTCAAGAAATCATCTCCAAATCGTCATATGACATGTGTAATAAGATCCATGCAAGTTGGAGTGAAAACAGCCTTCAGAATAGGTCAGAACAAGTTGCGCAGGAGCACGTGCGGGGATCGGATCACGGTCCCCCTATGCACCATGATCGGGTAGTGGTAACCACGACCCCTAGGAGGGAGCGAGCAGGGTGATGAGCTGGAGTGGTGAGACCACGAACGGATTGTGGTCCAGGTGCCTACCACGATCGGGTCGTGGTTCAGGGGGCGAGTCCAAGGGGGCGATCCGACCAGGGGGCGATGCTTCGGTGCTTCACGAGACAGGAGGAGTGGGCGATCCACGATCCAAGGTGGGTCCCACGAGCCGGTCCCACGATCCGAGCCAATGATGCTTCGTCACTTCATCCAAGTGTTCGTCGGTCGATGCAAGTTACACCAGTTCACAGAAACGAGCATAACTTTCAAACCGTAAGTCCGATTGAGCCAAACCAAAGCTCAAACTGAAGCTAATTCAAATAGCTACAAGAGTTACGAAGCATTGCTCCATAATTGCTGTTTTTGGCCCAAATGAGGTCGTCTGATAGGAGTTTTGGGCCTTTCTTTGTTCGTGATGCGACTTTGACCAAATCGCTGTCCGCCTTCTGACGATGTTCCCCATATCCGAGCGCGATGCTATTCAGATATTCAGTGTGACAGCTTTTACCAAAAAGTGTGTCAACAAGTTTTCCCCCCAGAACATATCTTGCTGGTTGAAGGAAGATGTGTTCTGGATAGTCCAGGAAACCTGTAAAGAGATAAAGGAAAAAACAAACATGCCAAATCCTGATGGTATTGTTCAAATTTTCTGAGCATAAACCATGCTTCGATGTCTAATGAGCATAAACCATACTCAAGGGACATTTAAGTCATCCTGCCAAATCCTGGCAAGAGCCAACATTTCCAGGCATAATCCATACCCAGAAGTCCAAATCGAGTATAATCCATACCCGATTTCTTTTGTCACATCCTGACAAGACCGTTTGCAGGGCATAATCCATACCCTGGAGTTCAAACCGAGTATAATCCATACCCGATTTCTTTTGTCACATCCTGATAAGACTATTTGTCGTTCCTAAGTATAATCCATACTTAAGATTCCTAAGTGAGTATAAACCATACTCAGACCTGAAGTAGAGCTACACTTGCCACAGTCTGACAAGATATTCCGTTCCTAGGCATAATCCATACCTAGAGTTCCATAATAAGTATAATCCATACTTTAACCGAAGTTGAGGATCCTGCCACATCCTGAAAAGATAATTATATTCTCCAAACATAATCCATGCTTGGAAAGTCCTTATTCAATTCAAAATGCAAAACCAAAGCAAATCCTGATTGGTTTGACACCGAGTCCAAAGCACGCTTTGGGGCTACATCCTAACCCCGTACGTGTGTACTCCGATTGAACCAATAAGAAAACCTAATGAAAGCAAAAAACAAATCTTAAAGCCAAAGAAATGCAGAAAATGAAAGTTGATCTCATCCAAATCAGTTGATGATGAGCCCACGAGAGCTCGATCCGAGGTCATTCCCTCTCCGGGGAGCAGGAGTATGCAGCGCAGGTGCAGGCGCTGTTGATAGTTTCACATACTCGGACAGCTCTCCACGTCTAAC
The DNA here is from genome assembly GCA_030737875.1 of Allium sativum. Lineage (NCBI taxonomy): Eukaryota > Viridiplantae > Streptophyta > Magnoliopsida > Asparagales > Amaryllidaceae > Allium > Allium sativum. Next base: position 326,166,579 of record CM060921.1, on the reverse strand, counting down.
CCGTTCCTCAATCAAATCACGAAGATGCCTGCAGTCATTTGTGTCATGTCCGTCCATATCGTGGAATATGCAGTGCTTTCCAGAATCACGTTCTCTTTGCGATGGCTCCGTCCGGGGAGGCTTCGGGTAGGAGATAACACCGTTTGTGTCCAGATAGATGTCTGAAAGTGAGGCATTGAGTTCAGTGTACTTTTCATATCTGGGCCCTCTTTGGGGCTGAGTGTTGCGGTCATTCTTGACGGCGGCTTTTCCTTTACCATTTCCAGAATCAGACGGTTCTCCATCTTTGAGCATGTTGACTTCAAGGGTTTTCTTCTCGGAAGTTGTGTCTTCCTCACGTAGGAATCTGTCTGCTTCAAGGTAGAATTCGCCGAGGTTTCGCGGTGGATCTCGGTACAAAGATTTTTTGAATTCCGTGTTATCCAGAACGCCGGATACCGCTGCCATCAGAACCATCGATTGTTCAGGTCGGTCAACCGATGCTGCTGCAACGTTGAATCTTTCCAAGAATGAATGCAAAGTTTCTCCAGGCCTCTGCTTGATTGTGGTGAGTGACATGACGTTCTTGGGTCGTGCGATGTGGACCCGAAACTGTTCAAGGAAGCAAGTGACCAACATATTCCAATTGTTGATCGATTCCGTCTCTTGCTGCCGAATCCACATGGCTGCTATATCAGTCAGAAAGAGGGGAAAACACTTTGCCATGACATTTTCCGATGCTGATTGAACTTCCATATGCCGTTTGTAGCACATCAGGTGCACGGTAGGATCCGTTCTACCGTTGTATGGCTCTAGTTGTGGGAGTTTGAAATCTGGAGGATTGCGGGAATTCCTGATTTCCTGAGTGAGGGTTGTGATTGACGTCATCTCCAAATCGTCATATGACAAGTGTAATAAGATCCATGCAAGTTGGAGTGAAAATAGCCTTGAGAATAGGTCAGAACAAGCTGCACAGGAGCAGGTGCGGGGATCGGATCGCGGTCCCCCTATGCACCACGATCGGGTAGTGGTAACCACGACCCCTAGGAGGGAGCGAGCAGGGTGATGAGTTGGAGTGGTGAGACCACAAACGGATCGTGGTCCAGGTGCCTACCACGATTGGGTCGTGGTTCAAGGGGCGAGTCCAAGGGGGCGATCCGACCAGGGGGCGATGCTTCGGTGCTTCACGAGACAGGAGGAGTGGGCGATCCACGATCCAAGGTGGGTCCCACGAGCCGGTCCCACGATCCAAGCCAATGATGCTTCGTCACTTCATCCAAGTGTTCGTCGGTCGATGCAAGTTACACCAGTTCACAGAAACTAGCGTAACTTTCAAACCGTAAGTCTGATTGAGCCAAACCAAAGCTCAAACTGAAGCTAATTCAGATAGCTACAAGAGTTATGGAGCTCAGCTCCATAGTTGCTGTTTTCGGGCCCAAATGAGGTCGACTGATAGGAGTTTCGGGCCTTTCTTTGTTCGTGATGCGACTTTAACCAAATCGTTGTCTGCCTTCTGACGATGTTCCCCATATCCGAGCGCGATGCTATTCAGATATTCAGTGTGAAAGCTTTTACCAAAACTGTGTCAACAAGTTTTCCTCCCAGAACATATCTTGCTGGTTGAAGGAAGATGTGTTCTGGATAGTCCAGGAAACCTGTAAAGAGATAAAGGAAAAAACAAACGTGCCAAATGCTGGGGGTATTGTTCAAATTTTCTGAGCATAAACCATGCTTCGACATCTAATGAGCATAAACCATACTCAAGGGACGTTTAAGTCATCCTGCCAAATCCTGGCAAGGGCCAACATTTCCAGGCATAATCCATACCCAGAAGTCCAAATCGAGTATAATCCATACCCGATTTCTTTTGTCACATCCTGACAAGACCGTTTGCAGGGCATAATCCATACCCTGGAGTTCAAACCGAGTATAATCCATACCCAATTTCTTTTGTCACATCCTGACAAGACTATTTGTCGTTCCTAAGTATAATCCATACTTAAGATTCCTAAGTTAGTATAAACCATACTCAGACCTGAAGTAGAGCTACACTTGCCACAGCCTGACAAGATATTCCGTTCCTAGGCATAATCCATACCTAGAGTTCCATAATAAGTATAATCCATACTATAACCGAAGTTGAGGATCCTGCCACATCCTGACAAGATACTTAAATTCTCCAAACATAATCCATGCTTGGAAAGTCCTTATTCAATTCAAAATGCAAAACCAAAGCAAATCCTGATTGGTTTGACACCGAGTCCAAAGCACGCTTTGGGGCTACATCCTAACCCCATACGTGTGTACTCCGATTGAACCAATCGGAAAATCTAATGAAAGCAAAAAAAAAATCTTAAAGCCAAAGAAATACAGAAAATGAAAGTTGATCTCATCCAGATCAGTTGATGATAAGCCCACGAGAGCTCGATCCAAGGTCATTCCCTCTCCGGGGAGCAGGAGGTGGCAGCGCAGGTGCAGGCGTTGTTGATAGTTTCACATACTCGGACAGCTCTCCACATCTAACCCGTTCCTCAATCAAATCACGAAGATGCTGCATGTCATTTGTGTCATGTCCGTCCATATCGTGGAATATGCAGTGCTTTCTAGAATCGTGTTCTCTTTGCGACGGCTCCTGTAATGACCCGTATTCTACACGTCATAGGATCGTAGAATATTTATTTCTTTCCCATGTGAGGTCGTATGGTCATGTAACTTTGGGAAACATCTATTAGAGTCATTTCCCATGTTCATGATTTTTGTCGATTTTTAAATGACCATTTTGCCCCTAGTTGGTACTTTTTTGGCCATAACTTTTGATTGGGAAGGAATTTTGACCTGAAACCACTTCCATTTGATTCGTTTGATGGTTTCTCTTTCCGTAGAGTGGTCGCATTAGCCAAACGGACTTACCGTTTGGGAGATATGGCTGAAACAAGGTTTGGAGGGTGAAAAACTGCTTAACCGGGCCAAATCGGGTGATTAGTGAGTAGGCCCATAACCCATTTCGGGATTGGGGTTATGGGAGGGCTGGAATGAGATGGAGAATCATTCCATTTCAGTTTTCTAGCCCCCACTTATCACCAAGGATCCCTAAAAATGGCCTCCAACCTCTAAATCACCTCCAAATCACCTTTAGGTTAAGGATTTGGTTTAACAACCCCTAATCAAGAAGGATCTTCACCAAATCAATAAAGGAGCTGCTGTTTGGTATTGAAATTTGCATCAAATCAGAGAATCATTTCAGATCTTAGTTTATTTTGTGGCTAAGGTGAGTGATTTGCTTAGCTTTGCACTAATTATGGCTAATTAGGGGTGATTAGTGTTAATTAGCGAATTTAAACATGATAAAATTCTGGAAAAATGTTTATAAAATTCGGAATGATGTTTTAGACCTTTGATATGAATTTGGGTTAATTTGGTTAAGTTTTGATAATCCTATCATTAGTTTCACCTAAGTATGCTTAAGGGGAAATTTGGGATTTTGGGTATGTTTGATCCATTTTAACCTATTATATTGAGATGAATGATGTTTGTGGTTGATTATGCATGTTGCTATGACTATATGAAGTGCTTCGTGATTGTTTAGAAGTGTTAGTTTGGTCAAAAACGCCATCGAATGGCGTAAAAACAGTCGCAGGAAACATGCAGGAAATGTCCCAGAATCCGGATCGGATCGGTGGAGGGTAGCGCGACCCGAACCGTTCTAGCATGGGCGTTACGATCCGTTTAGAGGGGTAAGTCACGACTCAGCTAGGTGGCACGATCCGGTGGTAGAAGCACGATCCGAACCAACAAGTATTTCCGATCCGAACCAGAGGAGGGTGGGGAGCTCACGAGTCGATGGGTACTAGGCGAGACGATCCGACCCGATCAGAAGACACGACCCGACCCGGATGGAGCAACCCGATCCGACCCGAAGTGGTGACGCCGATCCGAATCAAGAAGAGGGGCCACGAGCTGGAGGACCACGACCCGATCCGATGCAAGAGGCGCGACCCGATCCGAATGCAAAGGCCGATCCGATCCGATGAAGAATGTGAAGGTTGATCCGATCCGATTCGATGATGATGACCAATAACCCGAGATGCAAAGGTAGTCCAAATGGAAGTTAGAGCTCAGGATCCCGGAACCAGTTGGGAACCGGTGAGTTCAAATCATGGTTGGACTTTGCTGCGGGACGTATGCTAAGGAGTTGTCGACGTTCATAACTTCGATTCACCACTAAAAAGGAATGATGGGCTACTTATCAATGCAGTAGGGTCATTACGACCTGAGGGGCAAGGTGATGGTAGCAAGACTACGTTATCAGTGCAGTAGGGTCATTATGACCTGAGGGGCAAGGTGATGCGTAGTAAGACTATGAGCCAGCGCAGATGGGGTGAATAACTCCATGGGGCAAGTGGACATAGTAAGGATTGGTAAGGCTATGAGCCAACGCAGATGGGGTGAATAACTCCATGGGGCAAGTGGACATAGCGAGGAATTTGTGGCTACGTTATCAGTGCAGTGAAGCCATTTATGACTTCATGGGGCAAAGTGATCGTAGCAAGGAGTGCTGGGTGATCGAAGTGGTGAATATCGTATGCTTTAAGCACTGAGTGAGAGATGTGAGGATGGATGCTATGCTTGATTGTTTTCCATCATTATGACATGCACACCTCCCCCACCTCCGTATCTTTATACCGTTTGATATGATACCTTAGAGTGTTGTACAGTATGTAGTGCTAACTCTTTGGTTGCAGGTCCAGGTCCAGGTATATTTTAGTCTACCTGTTATTGTTCACTTTAGATGCTTATCGCTCATACCAGACTTTATGTCTGACCCAGAGTTTTATGTCTCCTCTTATTACTCTGGGTGCTCACACGAGCAGACTAGAGACAGGTTAGCTGGTGATGTGCGAGTAGCTGATTCGGAGGTGGGCAGGAGGCTTCCACGTATGATATATATATGTATACATTCTTCCTGTGTCGTTGGTGGTCGCTACTTGGGCATTAGTAGTGTACCTCATTTATCTTACTCTTGCTTTGAGACAGTTTGAAAAGTTGTAATAAGCCGTATTTTGGATTTCCGCTGCTATGATGTTTAGTTCTGATTGTCAGCTTATGCACTGTCTCACCTGTTTTATGTCAAGTATGTTGTTATTATATTTTATTCTATGCGCTGTGAGACATTCTACAGGTTCTCGTATGTTCATTTCCTTCTTCCTTTTCCTTCTGACGACCCGTTCCGTGCTAGCTGGACATGTGTACAGCGCACTTTTGGAGTAAATGTCGGTTGGTGCGGGGCGGGCCGTCACAGCTCCCTCTTGGGAGGCTTCGGGTAGGTGATAACACCGTTTGTGTCCAGATAGATGTCTGAAAGTGAGGCATTAAGTTCAGTGTACTTTTCATATCTGGGCCCTCTCCGGGGCTGAGTGTTGCGGTCATTCTTGACGGCGGCTTTTCCTTTACCACATCCAGAATCAGACGATTCTCCATCTTTGAGTATGTTGACTTCAAGGGTTTTCTTCTCGGAAGTTGCGTCTTCCTCACGTAGGAATCTGTCTGCTTCAAGGTAGAATTCGCCAATGTTTCGTGGTGGATCTCGGAACAAAGATTTTTTGAATTCCGTGTTATCCAGAACGCCAGATACTGCTGCCATCAAAACCATCGATTGTTCAAATCGGTCAACCGATGCTGCTGCAACGTTGAATCTTTTCAGGAATGAACGCAGAGTTTCTCTAGGTCTCTGCTTGATTGTGGTAAGTGACATGACGTTCTTGGTTCGTGCGATGTGGACTCGAAACTGTTCAAGGAAGCGAGCGACCAACATATTCCAACTGTTGATCGATTCCGTCTCTAGCTGCCGAATCCACATGGCTGCTATATCAGTCAGAAAGAGGGGAAAACACTTTTCCATGACATTTTCCGATGCTGATTGAACTTCAATATGCCGTTTGTAGCACATCAGGTGCACGGTAGGAACCGTTCTGCCATTGTATGGCTCTAGTTGTGGGAGTTTGAAATCTAGAGGATTGCGGGAATTCCTGATTTCCTGAGTGAACGGGTTGTGATTGACGTCATCCACGTCGTTCTGATAAGTATGGCCTCTCGAGAGGCGTTCGATAAGTTCTGCTAGCCGATTTCCTTCAAAAAGTTGTTGCAAATAGCCAAAATCAGAGCTGATGCCCCCAGCGTTGAATGCAGGAGAGGTTGGAAGCTATCGATGAACTGCCAGAAGTGGATCGCGGGTCGTGGATCGCGGATCGTGGTGTGGGAGCCGACCAGTATCTGTGTGGAGTTCGGGTCTTGAATTCAGATCGTAGACAAGGGGGCGATCCGAACGGGATCTGGTGCCCCATCATGAGCTGGCTGCTGCTGATGCGTGGGAGCTTGCGGTCCAGTGTTCGTTCGAACTGGAGCTGGAGTCGATCGTTGTGCATTTGCAATAGGGAGTGGGTTGCCCCGGAGCACTGGTGCTGGCGGGTCGCTGGGCCCGACCCGATCTGATCGTGGTAGCCTGTGCGAGCCGCTTCAGTGGCTCCGTCTCCAATGGCTTGAGCGTTGCTCGGCCTTCCATCCGTCCGAGCGAAGAATTGGTTGATCATTTCCTGTTGTTTCTGGAGGAGATCGTCTTACCGTGCTATATGATCTCTCAGTTCAGCGAGAACTCCATCCATCTCATCTCTGGTCAAGTATGCAGAAGGATCTCCATGAGAGGAAGCTTCCTAGCTTGCCTCGTTCCTTGTTCCTTCAGCATCAGCATCATCAGCATGAGTGAAAGTTCCAGTCTTCTTCCTTTTGCTCGCCATTGATCCAATAGCTAAAAAATCCATGCAGAAGTTGAAGTTGTCGTGTGCCCCCCTTCCTGGCGCGCCAAAATGTTAGACCAAATTCTGGGCCAAACACCCAAATGCAGATCACAGATCACAGAATGCAGAAAACAGTTAATAAAGAGGAGACACACAAAGTTTTTATACTGGTTCGGTTGTAGATGTAGCGTACGTCCACTTTATAATCTTATTGTTATACTGACAGATTACAAGAATCAGTTACATGCAGGCACACAATCCGTGTGTTAATTGAGATTACAAGGGTTTATACACGTAATCCACGTGTTAATTATGTAGAAAAGAGAAGAATTTGACTATAGGAAAGTGAAAAGTCCTTGCACTTCAGTAATGGTGGAAGCAGTGAAGAAGAATGGCCAAAAGATCCTTGAAAATGCCTTCAAATGGGGTATCTATAGCCGTTTACAGCAGGCGGATCGCGGGACATGTGGCAAGCATCCTAAAAATCTCGAAAAGAGGTGGAAAACGTCTAGAAATCATCTCCAAATCGTCATATGACATGTGTAATAAGATCCATGCAAGTTGGAGTGAAAATAGCCTTGAGAATAGGTAAGAACAAGCTGCGTAGGAGCAGGTGCGGGGATCGGATCGCGGTCCCCCTATGCACCACGATCGGGTCGTGGTAACCACGACCCCTAGGAGGGAGCGAGGAGGGTGATGAGCTGGAGTGGTGAGACCACGAACGGATCGTGGTCCCGGTGCCTACCACGATCGAGTCGTGGTTCAGGGGGCGATCCGACCGGGGGCGATGCTTCGGTGCTTCACGAGACAGGAGGAGTGGGCGATCCACGATCTAAGGTAGGTCCCACGAGCCGAGATAATGATGCTTCGTCACTTCATCCAAGTGTCCGTCGGTCGATGCAAGTTAAACCAGTTCACGGAAACGAGTATAAATTTCAAACCGTAAGTCCGATTAAGCCAAACCCAAGGTCAAACTGAAGCTAATTCAAATAGCTACAAGGGATACTGAGCTTAGCTCCGTAATTACTATTTTCGGGCCCAAACGAGGTCGTCTGATAGGAGTTTCGGGCCTTTCTTTGTTCGTGATGCGACTTTGACCAAATCGCTGTCCGCCTTCTGACGATGTTCTCCATATCCGAGCGCGATGCTATTCAGATATTCAGTGTGACAGCTTTTACCAAAAAGTGTGTCAACAAATTTGCCCCCCAGAACATATCTTGCTGGTTGAAGGAAGATGTGTTCTGGATAGTCCAGGAAACCTGTAAAGAGATAAAGGAAAAAACAAACGTGCCAAATCCTGGTGGTATTGTTCAAATATTCTGAGCATAAACCATGCTTCGACGTCTAATGAGCATAAACCATACTCAAGGGACGTTTAAGTCATCCTGCCAAATCCCGGCAAGGGCCAACATTTCCAGGCATAATCCATACCCAGAAGTCCAAATCGAGTATAATCCATACCCGATTTCTTTTGTCACATCCTGACAAGACCGTTTGCAGGGCATAATCCATACCCTGGAGTTCAAACTGAGTATAATCCATACCCGATTTCTTTTGTCACATCCTGAAAAGACTATTTGTCGTTCCTAAGTATAATCCATACTTAAGATTCCTAAGTGAGTATAAACCATACTCAGAGCTGAAGTAGAGCTACACTTACCACAGCCTGACAAGATATTCCGTTCCTAGGCATAATCCATACCTAGAGTTCCATAATAAGTATAATCCATACTTTAACCGAAGTTGAGGATCCTGCCACATCCTGAAAAGATACTTAAATTCTCCAAACATAATCCATGCTTGAAAAGTCCTTATTCAATTCAAAATGCAAAACCAAAGCAAATCCTGATTTGTTTGACACCGAGTCCAAAGCACGCTTTGGGGCAACATCCTAACCCCGTACGTGTGTACTCCGATTGAACCAATCGGAAAACCTAATGAAAGAAAACACCAAATCTTAAAGCCAAAGAAATGCAGAAAAAGAAAGTTGATCTCATCCAGATCAGTTGATGATGACCCCACGAGAGCTCGATCCAAGGTCATTCCCTCTCCGGGGAGCAGGAGGTGGCAGCGCAGGTGCAGGCGCTGTTGATAGTTTCACATACTCGGACAGCTCTCCACGTCTAACCCGTTCCTCAATCAAATCACGAAGATGCCTGCAGTCATTTGTGTCATGTCCGTCCATATCGTGGAATATGCAGTGCTTTCCAGAATCGCGTTCTCTTTGCGATGGCTCCCTCCTGGGAGGCTTCGGGTAGGAGATAACACCGTTTGTGTCCAGATAGATGTCTGAAAGTGAGGCATTGAGTTCAGTGTACTTTTCATATCTGGGCCCTCTCCGGGGCTGAGTGTTGCGGTCATTCTTGACGGCGGCTTTTCCTTTACCATTTCCAGAATCAGACGGTTCTCCATCTTTGAGCATGTTGACTTCAAGGGTTTTCTTCTCGGAAGTTGCGTCTTCCTCACGTAGGAATCTGTCTGCTTCAAGGTAGAATTCGCCGAGGTTTCGCGGTGGATCTCGGTACAAAGGTTTTTTTGAATTCCGTGTTATCCAGAACGCTGGATACCGCTGCCATCAGAACCATCGATTGTTCAGGTCGGTCAACCGATGCTGCTGCAATGTTGAATCTCTCCAGGAATGAACGCAGAGTTTCTCTAGGCCTCTGCTTGATTGTGGTGAGTGACATGACGTTCTTGGGTCGTGCGATGTGGACCCGAAACTGTTCAAGGAAGCGAGTGACCAACATATTCCAACTGTTGATCGATTCCGTCTCTAGCCGCAGAATCCACATGGCTGCTATATCAGTCAGAAAGAGGGGAAAACACTTTGCCATGACATTTTCCGATGCTGATTGAACTTCCATATGCCGTTTGTAGCACATCAGGTGCACGGTAGGATCCGTTCTGCCGTTGTATGGCTCTAGTTGTGGGAGTTTGAAATCTCGAGGATTGCGGGAATTCCTGATTTCCTGAGTGAACGGGTTGTGATTGACGTCATCCATGTCGTTCTGATAAGTATGGCCTCTCGAGAGGCGTTCATTCAGTTCTGCTAGCCGATTTCCTTCAAAAAGTTTTTGCAAATTGCCAGAATCAGAGTTGGTGCCCCCACCGTTGAATGCAGGAGAGGTTGGAAGCTATTGGTGAACTACCAGAAGTGGATCGCGGGTCGCGGATCGTGGTGGGGGAGCCGACCAGTATCTGTGTGGAGTTCGGGTCGTGAATTCAGATCGTGGACAGGGGGGGGGCGATCCGAACGGGATCTGGTGCCCCATCACGAGCTGGCTCCTGCTGATGCGTGGGAGCTTGCGGTCCAGTGTTCGTTCGATCTGGAGCTGGAGTCGATCGTTGTGCATTTGCAATAGGGAGTGGGTTGCCCCCGAGCACTGGTGCTGGCGGGTCGCGGGTCGCTGGGCCCGACCCGATCTGATCGTGGTGGCCTGTGCGAGCCGCTTCATTGGCTCCGTCACCAATGGCTTGAGCGGTTCTCGGCCTTCCATCCATCCGAGCGAAGAATTGGTTGATCATTTCCTGTTGGTTCGGGAGGAGATCGTCTTGCCGTGCCATATGATCTCTCAGTTCAGCGAGAACTCCATCCATCTCATCTCTGGTCAAGTATGCAGAAGGATCTCCATGAGAGGAAGCTTCCTGGCTTGTCTCGTTCCTTGTGCCTTCAGCATCAACATCATCAGCATGAGTGGAAGTTCCAGTCTTCTTCGTTTTGTTCGCCATTGATCCAATAGCCAAAAAATCCAAGTAGAAGTTGAAGTTGTCGTGTGCCCCCCTTCCTGGCGCGCCAAAATGTTAGACCAAATTCTGGGCCTAACACCCAAATGCAGATCACAGATCACAGAATGCAGAAAACAGTTAATAAAGAGGAGACACACAAAGTTTTTATAGTGGTTCGGCTGTAGATGTAGCCTACGTCCACTTTATAATCTTATTGTTATACTGACAGATTACAAGAATCAGTTACATGCAGGCACATAATCTGTGTGTTAATTGAGATTACAAGGGTTTATACACGTAATCCACGTGTTAATTATGCAGAAAAGAGAAGAATTTGACTGTAGGAAAGTGCAAGGTCCTTGCACTTCAGTAATGGTGGAAGCAGTGAAGAAGAATGGCCAAAAGATCCTTGAAAATGCCTTCAAATGGGGTATCTATAGCCGTTTACAGCAGGCGGATCGCGGGACACGTGGCACGCATCCCAAAAATCTCGAAAAGAGGTGGAAAACGTCCAGAAATCATCTCCAAATCATCATATGACATGTGTAATAAGATCCATGCAAGTTGGAGTGAAAATAGCCTTTAGAATCGGTCAGAACAAGCCGCGCAGGAGCAGGTGCGGGGATTGGATCGCGGTCCCCCTATGCACCACGATCGGGTCGTGGTAACCACGACCCCTAGGAGGGAGCGAGCCGGGTGTTGAGCTGGAGTGGTGAGACCACGAACGGATTGTGGTCCAGGTGCCTACCAGGATCGGGTCATGGTTCAGGGGGCGAGTCCATGGGGGCGATGCTTCGGTGCTTCACGGGACAGGAGGAGTGGGCGATCCACGATCCAAGGTGGGTCCCACGAGCCGATCCCATGAGCCAAGCCAATGATGCTTCGTCACTTCATCCAAGTGTTTGTCGGTCGATGCAAGTAACACCAGTTCACGGAAACGAGCATAACTTTCAAACCATAAGTCCGATTGAGCCAAACCAAAGCTCAAACTGAAGCTAATTCAGATAGCTACCAGAGTTACGGAGATCAGCTCTGTAATTGCTATTTTCGGGCCCAAACGAGGTCGTTTGATAGGAGATTCGGGCATTTCTTTATTCGTGATGTGACTTTGACCAAATCGCTGTCCGCCTTCTGACGATGTTCTCCATATCCGAGCGCGATGCTATTCAGATATTCAGTGTGACAGCTTTTACCAAAAAGTGAGTCAACAAGTTTGCCCCCCAGAACATATCTTGCTGGTTGAAGGAATATGTGTTCTGGATAGTCCAGGAAACCTGTAAAGAGATAAAGGAAAAAACAAACGTGCCAAATCCTGGTGGTATTGTTCAAATTTTCTGAGCATAAACCATGCTTCGACGTCTAATGAGCATAAACAATACTCAAGGGACGTTTAAGTCATCCTGCCAAATCCTGGCAAAGGCCAACATTTCCAGGCATAATCCATACCTAGAAGTCCAAATCGAGTATAATCCATACCCGATTTCTTTTGTCACATCCTGACAAGACCGTTTGCAGGGCATAATCCATACCCTGGAGTTCAAACCGAGTATAATCCATACCCGATTTCTTTTGTCACATCCTGACAAGACTATTTGTCGTTCCTAAGTATAATCCATACTTAAGATTCCTAAGTGAGTATAAACCATACTCAGACCTGAGTTAGAGCTACACTTGCCATAGCCTGACAAGATATTCCGTTCCTAGGCATAATCCATACCTATAGTTCCATAATAAGTATAATCCATACTTTAACCGAAGTTGAGGATCCTGCCACATCCTGACAAGATACTTAAATTCTCCAAACATAATCCATGCTTGGAAAGTTCTTATTCAATTCAAAATGCAAAACCAAAGAAAATTATGATTGGTTTGACACCGAGTCCAAAGCACGCTTTGGGGCTACATCCTAATCCCGTACGTGTGTACTCCGATTGAACCAATCAGAAAACCTAATGAAAGCAAAAAACAAATCTTAAAGCCAAAGAAATGCAGAAAATGAAAGTTGATCTTATCCGGATCAGTTGATGATGAGCCCACGAGAGCTCGATCCAAGGTCATTCCCTCTCCGGGGAGTAGGAGGTGGCAGCGCAGGTGCAGGCGCTGTTGATAGTTTCACATACTTGGACAGATCTCCACGTCTAACTCGTTCCTCAGTCAAATCACGAAGATGCCTGCAGTCATTTGTGTCATGTCCGTCCATATCGTGGAATATGCAGTGCTTTCCAGAATCGCGTTCTCTTTGCGATGGCTCCCTCCTGGGTGGCTTCGGGTAGGAGATAACACCGTTTGTGTCCAGATAGATGTCTGAAAGTGAGGCATTAAGTTCATTGAACTTTTAATATCTGGGCCCTCTCCGGGGCTGAGTGTTGCGGTCATTCTTGACGGCGGCTTTTCCTTTACCATTTCCAGAATCAGACGGTTCTCCATCTTTGAGCATGTTGACTTCAAGGGTTTTCTTCTCGGAAGTTGCGTCTTCCTCACGTAGGAATCTGTTTGCTTCAAGGTAGAATTCGCCGAGGTTTCGCGGTGGATCTCGGTACAAAGATTTTTTGAATTCCGTGTTATCCAGAACGCCAGATACCGCTGCCATCAAAACCATCGAGTGTTCAGGTCGGTCAACTGATGCTGCTGCAACGTTGAATCTTTCTAGGAATGAACGCAGAGTTTCTCTAGGCCTCTGCTTGATTGTGGTGAGTGACATGACGTTCTTGGGTCATGCGATATGGACCCAAACCGGTTCAAGGAAGCGAGCGACCAACATATTCCAACTGTTGATCAATTCCGTCTCTAGCCGCCGAATCCACATGGCTGCTATATCAGTCAGAAAGAGGGGAAAACACTTTGCCATGACATTTTCCGATGCTGATTGAACTTCCATATGTCGTTTGTAGCACATTAGGTGCACGGTAGGACCCGTTCTGCCGTTGTATGGCTCTAGTTGTAGGAGTCTGAAATCTGGAGGATTGCGGGAATTCCTGATTTCCTGAGTGAACGGGTTGTGATTGACGTCATCCACGTCGTTGTGATAAGTGTGGCCTCTCGAGAGGCGTTCAATCAGTTTTGCTAGCCGATTTCCTTCAAAAAGTTGTTGCAAATTGCCAGAATTAGAGCTGGTGCCCCCAACGTTGAATGCAGGAGAGGTTGGAAGCTGTTGGTGAACTACCAGAAGTGGATCGCGGGTCGCGGATCTCGGTTCGTGGTGGGGGAGCCGACCAGTATCTGTGTGGAGTTCGGGTCGTGAATTCAGATCGTGGACAGGGGGGCGATCCGAACGGGATCTGGTGCCCCATCACGAGCTGGCTACTGCTGATGCGTGGGAGCTTGCGGTCCAGTGTTCGTTCGATCTGGAGCTGGAGTTGATCGTTGTGCATTTGCAATAGGGAGTAGACTGCCCCGAGCACTGGTGCTGGCGGGTCGCGGGTCGCTGGGCCCGACCCGATCTGATCGTGGTGGCCTGTGCGAGCCGCTTCAGTGGCTCCGTCTCCAATGGCTTGAGCGTTGCTCGTCCTTCCATCCATCCGAGCGAAGAATTGGTTGATCATTTCCTGTTGTTTCTGGAGGAGATCGTCTTGCTGTGCCATTTGATCTCTCAGTTTAGAGAGAACTCCATCCATCTCATCTCTGGTCTAGTATGCAGAAGGATCTCCATGAGAGGAAGCTTCCTGGCTTGCCTCGTTCCTTGTGCCTTCAGCATCAGCATCATCAGCATGAGTGGAAGTTTCAGTCTTCTGCGTTTTGTTCGCCATTGATCCAATAGCCAAAAAATCCAAGCAGAAGTTTAAGTTGTCGTGTGCCCCACTTTCTGGCGCGCCAAAATGTTAGACCGAATTATGGGCCTAACACCCAAATGCAGATCACAGATCACAGAATGCAGAAAACAGTTAATAAAGAGGAGACACACAAAGTTTTTATAGTGGTTCGGCTGTAGATGTAGCCTACGTCCACTTTATAATCTTATTGTTATACTGATAGATTACAAGAATCAGTTACATGCAGGCACACAATCCATGTGTTAATTGAGTTTACATGGGTATATACACGTAATACACGTGTTAATTATGTAGAAAAGAGAAGAATTTGACTGTAGGAAAGTGAAAAGTCCTTGCACTTCAGTAATGGTGGAAGCAGTGAAGAAGAATGGCTAAAAGATCCTTGAAAATGCCTTCAAATGGGGTATCTATAGCCGTTTACAGCAGGCGGATCGCGGGACACGTGGCACGCATCCCAAAAATCTCGAAAAGAGGTGGAAAACGTCCAGAAATCATCTTCAAATCGTCATATGACATATGTAATAAGATCCATGTAAGTTGGAGTGAAAATAGCCTTGAGAACAGGTCAGAACAAGCTGAGCAGGAGCAGGTGCGGGGATTGGATCTCGGTCCCCCTATACACCACGATCGGGTCGCGGTAACCACGACCCCTAAGAGGGAGGGAGCAGGGTGATGAGCTGGAGTGGTGAGACCACGAATGGATCGTGGTCCAGGTGCCTACCACGATCGGCTCGTGGTTTAGGGGGCGAGTCCAAGGGGGCGATCCGACCGGGAGCGATGCTTCGATGCTTCACGAGACAAGAGGAGTGGGCGATCCACGATCCAAGGTTGGTCCCACGAGCCGGTCCTACGATCCGAGCCAATGATGCTTCGTCACTTCATCCAAGTGTTCGTCGGTCGATGCAAGTCACACCAATTCACGGAAACGAGTATAGCTTTCAAACCGTAAGTCCGATTGAGCCAAACCAAGCTCAAACTGAAGCTAATTCAGATAGCTACAAGAGTTACAGAGCTTAGCTCCATAAATGCTATTTTCGGGCCCAAACGAGGTCGTCTGATAGGAGTTTTGGGCCTTTCTTTGTTCGTGATGCGACTTTGACCAAATCGTTGTCCGCCTTCTGACGATGTTCTCCATATCCGAGCGCGATGCTATTCAGATATTCAGTCTGACAACTTTTACCAAAACGTGTGTCAACAAGTTTGCCCCCCAGAACATATCTTGCTGGTTGAAGGAAGATGTGTTCTGGATAGTCCAGGAAACCTGTAAAGAGATAAAGGAAAAAACAAACGTGCCAAATCCTGGTGGTATTGTTCAAATTTTCTGAGCATAAACCATGCTTCGACGTCTAATGAGCATAAACCATACTTAAGGGACGTTTAAGTCATCCTGCCAAATCCTGGCAAGGGCCAGCATTTCCAGGCATAATTCATACCTAGAAGTCCAAATCGAGTATAATCCATACCCGATTTCTTTTGTCACATCCTGACAAGACCGTTTAGAGGGAATAATCCATACCCTGGAGTTCAAACCGAGTATAATCCATACCCAATTTCTTTTGTCACATCCTGACAAGACTAATTGTCGTTCCTAAGTATAATCCATACTTAAGATTCCTAAGTGAGTATAAACCATACTCAGACCTGAAGTAGAGCTACACTTGCCACAGCCTGACAAGATATTCCGTTCCTGGGCATAATCCATACCTAGAGTTCCATAATAAGTATAATCCATACTTTAACCGAAGTTGAGGATCCTGCCACATCCTGACAAGATACTTAAATTCTCCAAACATAATTCATGCTTGGAAAGTCCTTATTCAATTCAAAATGCAAAACCAAAGAAAATCCTGATTGGTTTGACACCGAGTCCAAAGCACGCTTTGGGGCTACATCCTAACCCCGTACGTGTGTACTCCGATTGAACCAATCGGAAAACCTAATGAAAGCAAAAAACAAATCTTAAAGCTAAAGAAATGCAGAAAATGAAATTTGATCTCATCCAGATCAGTTGATGATGAGCCCACGAGAGCTCGATCCAAGGTCATTCCCTCTCCGGGGAGCAGGAGGTGGCAGCGCAGGTGCAGGCGCTGTTGATAGTTTCACATACTCGGACAGCTCTCCACGTCTAACCCGTTCCTCAATCAAATCACGAAGATGCCTGTAGTCATTTGTGTCATGTCCGTCCATATCGTGGAATATGCAGTGCTTTCCAGAATCGCGTTCTCTTTGCGATGGCTCCCTCCTGGGAGGCTTCGGGTAGGAGATAACACCGTTTGTGTCTAGATAGATGTTTGAAAGTGAGGCATTGAGTTCAGTGTACTTTTCATATCTGGGCCCTCTCCGGGGCCGAGTGTTGCGGTCATTCTTGACGACGGCTTTTCATTTACCATTTCCAGAATCAGACGGTTCTCCATCTTTGAGCATGTTGACTTCAAGGGTTTTCTTCTCGGAAGTTGCGTCTTCCTCACGTAGGAATCTATCTGCTTCAAGGTAGAATTCGCCGAGGTTTCGCGGTGGATCTCGGTACAAAGATTTTTTGAATTCCGTGTTATCTAGAACGCCGGATACCGCTGCCATCAGAACCATCGATTGTTCAGGTCGGTCAACCGATGCTGCTGCAACGTTGAATCTTTCCAGGAATGAACGCAGAGTTTCTCTAGGCCTCTACTTGATTGTGGTGAGTGACATGACGTTCTTGGGTCGTGCGATGTGGACCCGAAACTGTTCAAGGAAGTGAGCGACCAACATATTCCAACTATTGATCGATTCCGTCTCTAGTTGCCATATCCACATGGATGCTATATCAATCAAAAAGAGGGGAAAACACTTTGCCATGACATTTTCCGATGCTGATTGAACTTCCATATGCCGTTTGTAGCACATCAGGTGCACGGTAGGATCCGTTCTGCTGTTGTATGGCTCTAGTTATGGGAGTTTGAAATCTGGAGGATTGAGGGAATTCCTGACTTCCTGAGTGAACGGGTTGTGATTGACGTCATCCACGTCATTATGATAAGTATGGCCTCTCGAGAGGCCTTCAATCAGTTCTGCTAGCCGATTTCCTTCAAAGAGTTGTTGCAAATTGCCAAAATCAGAGCTGATGCCCCCAGCGTTGAATGCAGGAGAGGTTGGAAGCTGTCGGTGAACTGCTAGAAGTGGATCGTGGGTCGCGGATCGCGGATCGTGGTGGGGGAGCCGACCAGTATCTGTGTGGAGTTCGGGTCGTGAATTCAGATTGTGGACAGGGGGCGATCCGAACGGGATCTTGTGCCCCATCACGAGTTGGCTGCTTCTGATGCGTGGGAGCTTGCGGTCCAGTGTTCATTCGATCTGGAGCTGGAGTCGATCGTTGTGCATTTGCAATAGGGAGTGGGTTGCCCTCGAGCACTGGTGCTGGCGGGTCGCGGGTCGCTGGGCCCGACCCGATCTGATCGTGGTGGCCTGTGCGAGCCGCTTCAGTGGCACCGTCTCCAATGGCTTGAGCGTTGCTCGGCCTTCCATCCATCCGAGCGAAGAATTGGTTGATCATTTCCTGTTGTTTCTGGAGGAGATCGTCTTGCCGTTCCATTTGATCTCTCAGTTCAGCGAGAACTCCATCTATCTCATCTCAGGTCAAGTATGCAGAAGGATCTCCCTGAGAGGAAGCTTTCTGGCTTTCCTCGTTCCTTGTGCCTTCAGCATCAGCATCATCAGCATGAGTGAAAGTTACAGTCTTCTTCCTTTGGTTCGCCATTGATCCAATAGCCAAAAAATCCAAGCAGAAGTTGAAGTTGTCGTGTGCCCCCCTTCCTGGCGCAACAAAATGTTAGACCAAATTCTGGGCCTAACATCCAAATGCAGATCACAGATCACAGAATGCAGAAAACAGTTAATAAAGAGGAGACACACAAAGTTTTTATAGTGGTTCGGCTGTAGATGTAGCCTACGTCCACTTTATAAGCTTATTGTTATACTGACAGATTACAAGAATCAGTTACATGCAGGCACACAATCCGTGTGTTAATTGAGATTACAAGGGTTTATACACATAATCCACATGTTAATTATGTAGAAAAGAGAAGAATTTGACTGTAGGAAAGTGCAAAGTCCTTACACTTCAGTAATGGTAGAAGCAGTGAAGAAGAATGGCCAAAAGATCCTTGAAAATGCCTTCAAATGGGTATCTATAGCCATTTACAGCAGGCGGATCGCGGGACACATGGCACGCATCCCAAAAATCTCGAAAAGAGGTGAAAAACATACAAAAATCATCTCCAAATCGTCATATGACATGTGTAATAAGATCCATGCAAGTTGGAGTGAAAATAGCCTTGAGAATAGGTCAGAACAAGCTGCGCAGGAGCAGGTGCGGGGATCGGATCGCGGTCCCCCTATGCACCACGATCGGGTCGCGGTAACCACGACCCCTAGGAGGGAGCGAGCAGGGTGATGAGCTGGAGTGGTGAGACCACGAACGGATCGTGGTCCAGGTGCCTACCACGATCGGGTCGTGGTTCAGGGGGCGAGTCCAAGGGGGCGATCCGACCGGGGGCGATGCTTCGGTGCTTCACGAGACAGGAGAAGTGGGCGATCCACGATCCAAGGTGGCTCCCATGAGCCGGTCCCACGATCCGAGCCAATAATGCTTCGTCACTTCATCCAAGTGTCCGTCGGTCGATGCAAATTACACCAGTTCACGGAAACGAGTATAAATTTCAAACCGTAAGTCCGATTGAGCCAAACCAAGCTCAGACTGAAGCTAATTCAGATAGCTACAACTGTTACAGAGCATAGCTCCGTAATTGCTGTTTTCGGGCCCAAACGAGGTCGTCTGATAGGAGTTTCGGGCCTTTCTTTGTTCATGATGTGACTTTGACCAAATCGTTGTCCGCCTTCTGACGATTTTCTCCATATCTGAGCGCGATGCTATTCAGATATTCAGTGTGATAGCTTTTACCAAAAAGTGTGTCAACAAGTTTGCCCCCCAGAACATATCTTGCTGGTTGAAGGAAGATGTGTTCTGGATAGTCCAGGAAACCTGTAAAGAGATAAAGGAAAAAACAAACGTGCCAAATCCAGGTGGTATTGTTCAAATTTTCTGAGCATAAACCATGCTTCGACGTCTAATGAGCATAAACCATACTCAAGGGATGTTTAAGTCATCCTGCCAAATCCTGGCAAGGGCCAACAATTCCAGGCATAATCCATACCCAGAAGTCCAAATCGAGTATAATCCATACCAGATTTCTTTTGTCACATCCTGACAAGACCGTTTGCAGGGCATAATCCATACCCTGGAGTTCAAACCGAGTATAATCCATACCCAATTTCTTTTGTCACATCCTGACAAGACTAATTGCCGTTCCTAAGTATAATCCATACTTAAGATTCCTAAGTGAGTATAAACCATACTCAGACCTGAAGTAGAGCTACACTTGCCACAGCCTGACAAGATATTCCGTTCCTAGGCATAATCCATACCTAGAGTTCCATAATAAGTATAATCCATACTTTAACCGACGTTGAGGATCCTGCCACATCCTGACAAGATACTTAAATTCTCCAAACATAATCCATGCTTGGAAAGGCCTTATTCAATTCAAAATGCAAAACCAAAGCAAATCCTGATTGGTTTGACACCGAGTCCAAAGCACGCTTTGGGGCTACATCCGAACCCCGTACGTGTGTACTCCGATTGAACCAATCGGAAAACCTAATGAAAGCAAAAAACAAATCTTAAAGCCAAAGAAATGCAGAAAATGAAAGTTGATCTCATCCAGATCAGTTGATGATGAGCCCACGAGAGCTCGATCCAAGGTCATTCCCTCTCCGGGGAGCAGGAGGTGGCAGCTCAGGTGCAGGCGCTGTTGATAGTTTCACATACTCAGACAGCTCTCCACGTCGAACCCGTTCCTCAATCAAATCACGAAGATGCCTGCAGTCATTTGTGTCATGTCCGTCCATATCGTGGAATATGCAGTGCTTTCCAGAATTGCGTTCTCTTTGCGATGGCTCCCTCCTGGGAGGCTTCGGGTAGGAGATAACACAGTTTGTGTCCAGATAGATGTCTGAAAGTGAGGCATTGAGTTCAGTGTATTTTTCATATCTGGGCCCTCTCCGGGGCTGAGTGTTGCGGTCATTCTTGACGGCGGCTTTTCCTTTACCATTTCCAGAATCAGACGGTTCTCCATCTTTGAGCATGTTGACTTCAAGGGTTTTCTTCTCGGAAGTTGCGTTTTCCTCACGTAGGAATCTGTCTGCTTCAAGGTAGAATTCGCTGAGGTTTCGCGGTGGATCTCGGTACAAAGATTTTTTGAATTCCGTGTTATCCAGAACGCCAGATACCGCTGCCATCAGAACCATCGATTATTCAGGTCGGTCAACCGATGCTGCTGCAACGTTGAATCTTTCCAGAAATGAACGCTAAGTTTCTCTAGGCCTCTGCTTGACTGTGGTGAGTGACATGACGTTCTTGGGTCGTGCGATGTGGACCCGAAACTGTTCAAGGAAGCGAGCGACCAACATATTCCAACTGTTGATCGATTCCGTCTCTAGCTGCCGAATCCACATGGCTGCTATATCAGTCAGAAAGAGGGGAAAACACTTCGTCATGACATTTTCCGATGCTGATTGAACTTCCATATGCCGTTAGTAGCATATCAGGTGCACGGTAGGATCCATTCTGCTGTTGTATGGCTCTAGTTGTGGGAGTTTGAAATCTGGAGGATTGCGGGAATTCCTGATTTCCTAAGTGAACGCGTTGTGATTGACGTCATCCACGTCGTTCTGATAAGTATGGCGTCTCCAGAGGCGTTCAATCAGTTCTGCTATCCGATTTCCTTCAAAAAGTTGTTGCAAATTGCCAAAATCAGAGCTGATGCCCCCAGCGTTGAATGTAGGAGAGGTTGGAAGCTGTCGGTGAACTGCCAGAAGTGGATCGCGGATCGTGGATCGTGGATCGTAGTGGGGGAGCCGACCAGTATCTATGTGGAGTTCGGGTCGTGAATTCATATCGTGGACAAGGGGGGGTGGGCGATCCGAATGGGATCTTGTGCCCCATCACGAGCCGGTTGCTGCTGATGCGTGGGAGCTTGCGGTCCAGTGTTCGTTCAATCTGGAGCTGGAGTCGATCGTTGTGCATTTGCAATAGGGAGTGGGTTGCCCCCGAGCACTGGTGCTGGCGGGTCGCGGGTCGCTGGGCCCGACTCGATCTGATCATGGTGGCCTGTGCGAGCCGCTTCAATGGCTCCGTCTCCAATGTCTTGAGCGTTGCTCGGCCTTCCATCCATCCGAGCGAAGAATTGGTTGATCATTTCCTGTTGTTTCTAGAGGAGATCGTCTTGTCGTGCCATATGATCTCTCATTTCAGTGAGAACTCCATCCATCTCATCTCTGGTCAAGTATGCAGAAGGATCTCCATGAGAGGAAGCTTCCTGGCTTGCCTCGTTCCTTGTGCCTTCAGCATCAACATCATCAGCATGAGTGGAAGTTCCAATCTTCTTCCTTTTGTTCGCCATTGATCCAATAGCCAAAAAATCCAAGCAGAAGTTGAAGTTGTCGTGTGCCCCCCTTACTGGCGCGCCAAAATGTTAGACCAAATTCTGGGCCTAACACCCAAATGCAGATCACAGATCACAGAATGCAGAAAACAGTTAATAAAGAGGGGACACACAAAGTTTTTATAGTGGTTCGGCTGTAGATGTAGCCTACGTCCACTTTATAATCTTATTGTTATACTGATAGATTACAAGAATCAGTTACATGCAGGCACACAATCCGTGTGTTAATTGAGATTACAAGGGTTTATACACGTAATCCACTTGTTAATTATGTAGAAAGGAGAAGAATTTTACTGTAGGAAAGTGCAAAGTCCTTACACTTCAGTAATGGTGGAAGCAGTGAAGAAGAATGGCCAAAAGATCCTTGAAAATGCCTTCAAATGGGGTATCTATAGCCGTTTACAGCAGGCGGATCGCGGGACACGTGGCACACATCCCAAAAATCTCGAAAAAAGGTGGAAAACGTCCAGAAATCATCTCCAAATCGTCATATGACAAGTGTAATAAGATCCATGCAAGTTGGAGTGAAAATAGCCTTGAGAATAAGTCAGAACAAGCTGCGCAGGAGCAGGTGCGGGGATCGGATCGCGGTCCCCCTATGCACCACGATCGGGTCGTGGTAACCACGACCCCTAGGAGGGAGCGAGCAGGGTGATGAGCTGGAGTGGTGAGACCACGAACGGATCATGGCCCAGGTGCCTACCACGATCGGGTCGTGGTTCTGGGGGCGAGTCCAAGGGGGCGATCCGACCGGGGCCAATGCTTCGGTGCTTCACGAGACAAGAGGTGTGGGCGATCCACGATCCAAGGTGGGTCCCACGAGCCGGTCCTACGATCCGAGCCAATGATGCTTCGTCACTTCATCCAAGTGTTCGTCGGTCAATGCAAGTTACACCAGTTCATGGAAACGAGTATAACTTTCAAACCGTAAGTCCGATTGAGCCAAACCAAAGCTCAAACTGAAGCTAATTCAGATAGCCACAAAAGTTACGTAGCAAAGCTCCATAATTGCCATTTTCATGCCCAAACGAGGTCGTCTGTTAGGAGTTTTGGGCCTTTCTTTGTTCGTGATGCGACTTTGACCAAATCGCTGTCTGCCTTCTGACGATGTTCTCCATATCCGAGCGCGATGCTATTCAGATATTCAGTGTGATTGCTTTTACCAAAAAGTGTGTCAACAAGTTTGCCCCCCAGAACATATCTTGCTGGTTGAAGGAAGATGTGTTCTGGATAGTCCAGGAAACCTGTAAAGAGATAAAGGAAAAAACAAACGTGCCAAATCCTGGTGGTATTGTTCAAATTTTCTGAGCATAAACCATGCTTCGACGTCTAATGAGCATAAACCATACTCAAGTGACGTTTAAGTCATCCTGCCAAATCCTGACAAGGGCCAACATTTCCGGGCATAATCCATACCCAGAAGTCCAAATCGAGTATAATCCATACCCGATTTCTTTTGTCACATCCTGACAAGACCGTTTGCAAGGCATAATCCATACCCTGGAGTTCAAATTGAGTATAATCCATACCCGATTTCTTTTGTCACATCCTGACAAGACTATTTGTCATTCCTAAGTATAATCCATACTTAAGATTCCTAAGTGAGTATAAACCATACTCAGACCTGAAGTAGAGCTACAATTGCCACAGCCCGACAAGATATTCCGTTCCTAGGCATAATCCATACCAAGAGTTCCATAATAAGTATAATCCATACTTTAATCGAAGTTGAGGATCCTGCCACATCCTGAAAAGATACTTAAACTCTCCAAACATTATCCATGCTTGGAAAGTCCTTATTCAATTCAAAATGCAAAACCAAAGCAAATCCTGATTGGTTTAACACCGAGTCTAAAGCAAGCTTTGGGGCTACATCCTAACCCCGTACGTGTGTACTCCGATTGAACCAATCGGAAAACCTAATGAAATCAAAAAACAAATCTTAAAGCCAAAGAAATGCAGAAAATGAAAGTTGATCTCATCCAGATCAGTTGATGATGAGCCCACGAGAGCTCGATCCAAGGTCATTCCCTCTCCGGGGAGTAGGAGGTGGCAGCGCAGGTGCAGGCGCTGTTGATAGTTTCACATACTCGGACAGCTCTCCACGTCTAACCCGTTCCCCAATCAAATCACGAAGATGCCTGCAGTCATTTGTGTCATGTCCGTCCATATCGTGGAATATGCAATGCTTCCCAGAATCGCGTTCTCTTTGCGAAGGCTCCCTCCTGTGAGGCTTCGGGTAGGAGATAACACTGTTTATGTCCAGATAGATGTCTGAAAGTGAGGCGTTGAGTTCAGTGTACTTTTCATATCTAGGCCCTCTCCGGGGCTGAGTGTTGCGGTCATTCTTGACGGCGGCTTTTCCTTTACCATTTCCAGAATCAGACGGTTCTCTATCTTTGAGCATGTTGACTTCAAGGGTTTTCTTCTCGGAAGTTGCGTCTTCCTCACGTAGGAATCTGTCTGCTTCAAGGTAGAATTCGCCGAGGTTTCGCGGTGGATCTCGGTACAAAGATTTTTTGAATTTCGTGTTATCCAGAATGCCGGATACCGCTGCCATCAGAACCATCGATTATTCAGGTCGGTCAACCGATGCTGCTGCAACGTTGAATATTTCCAGGAATGAACGCAGAGTTTCTCTAGGCCTCTTCTTGATTGTGGTGAGTGACATGACGTTCTTGGGTCGTGCGATGTGGACCCGAAACTATTCAAGGAAGCGAGCGACCAACATATTCCAACTGTTGGTCGATTCCGCCTCTAGCTGCCGAATCCACATGGCTGCTATATTAGTCAGAAAGAGGGGAAAACACTTTGCCATGACATTTTCCAATGCTGATTGAATTTCCATATTCCATTTGTAGCACATCAGGTGCACGGTAGGATCCGTTCTACCGTTGTATGGCTCTAGTTGTGGGAGTTTGAAAAATCTGGAGGATTGCGGGAATTCCTGATTTCCTGAGTCAACGGGTTGTGAATGACGTCATCCACGTCGTTCTGATAAGTATGGCCTCTCGAGAGGCGTTCAATCAGTTCTGCTAGCCGATTTCCTTCAAAAAGTTGTTGCAAATTGCCAAAATCAGAGCTGATGCCCCCAGCGTTGAATGTAGGAGAGGTTGGAAGCTTTCGGTGAACTTCCAGAAGTGGATCGCGGGACGCGGATCGCGGATCTTGGTGGGGGAGCTGACCAGTATCTGTGTGGAGTTCGGGTCGTGAATTCAGATCGTGGACAGGGGGCGATCCGAACGGGATCTTGTGCCCCCATCACGAGCTGGCTGCTGCTGATGCGTGGGAGCTTGCGGTCCAGTGTTCGTTCGATCTGGAGCTGGAGTCGATCGTTGTGCATTTGCAATAGGGAGTGGGTTGCCCCCGAGCACTGGTGCTGGCGGGTCGCAGGTCGCTGGGCCCGACCCGATCTGATCGTGGTGGCCTGTAAGAGCCGCTTCAGTGGCTCCATCTCCAATGGCTTGAGCGTTGCTCAGCCTTCCATCCATCCGAGCGAAGAATTGGTTGATCATTTCCTGTTGTTTCTGGAGGAGAACGTCTTGCCGTGCCATATGATCTCTCAGTTCAGCGAGAACTCCATCCATCTCATCTCTGGTCAAGTATGCAGAAGGATCTCCATGAGAGGAAGCTTTCTGGCTTGCCTCATTCCTTGTGCCTTCAGCATCAGCATCATCAGCATGAGTGGAAGTTCCAGTCTTCTCCCTTTTGTTCGCCATTGATCCAATAGCCAAATAATTCAAGCAGAAGTTGAAGTTGTCGTGTGCCCCCATTCCTGGCACGCCAAAATGTTAGACCAAATTCTGGGCCTAACACCCAAATGAAGATCACAGATCAAAGAATGCAGAAAACAGTTAATAAAGAGGAGACACACAAAAAATTTATAGTGGTTCGGCTGTAGATGTAGCCTACGTCCACTTTATAATCTTATTGTTATACAGACGGATTACAAGAATAAGTTACATGCAGGCACACAATCCGTGTGTTAATTGAGATTACAAGGGTTTATACACGTAATCCACATGTTAATTATGTAGAAAAGAGAAGAATTTAACTGTAGGAAAGTGCAAAGTCCTTGCACTTCAGTAATGGTGGAAGCAGTGAAGAAGAATGGCCAAAAGATACTTGAAAATGCCTTCAAATGGGGTATCTATAGCCGTTTACAGCAGGCGGATCACAGGACACGTGGCATGCATCCCAAAAATCTCGAAAAGAGGTGAAAAACTTCCAGAAATCATCTCCAAATCATCATATGACATGTGTAATAAGATCCATGCAAGTTGGAGTGAAAATAGCCTTGAGAATAGGTCAGAACAAGCTACGCAGGAGCAGGTGTGGGGATCGGATCGCGGTCCCCCTATGCACCACGATCGGGTCGTGGTAACCACGACCCCTAGGAGGGAGCGAGCAGGGTGATGAGCTGGAGTGATGAGACCACGAATGGATCGTGGTCCAGGTGCCTACCACGATCGGGTCGTGGTTCAGGGGACGAGTCCAAGGGGGCGATCCGACCGGGGGCGATGCTTCGGTGCTTCACGAGACAGGAGGAGTGGGCGATCCATGATCTAAGGTGGGTCCCACGAGACGGTCCCACGATCCGAGCCAATGATGCGCCGTCACTTCATCCAAGTGTTCGTCGGTCGATGCAAGTTACACCAGTTCACGGAAACGAGTATAAATTTTAAACCGTAAGTCCGATTGAGCCAAACCAAAGCTCAAACTGAAGCTAATTTAGATAACTACAAGAGTTACGGAGCATCGCTCCGTAATTGCTATTTTCGGGCCCAAACGAGGTCGTCTGATAGTAGTTTCGGGCCTTTCTTTGTTCGTGATGCGACTTTGACCAAATCGTTGTCCGCCCTCTGACGATGTTCTCCATATCCGAGCGCGATGCTATTCAGATATTCAGTGTGACAGCTTTTACCAAAAAGTGTGTCAACAAGTTTGCCCCCCAGAACATATCTTGCTGGTTGAAGGAAGATGTGTTCTGGATAGTCCAGGAAACCTGTAAAGTGATAAAGGAAAAAACAAACGTGCCAAATCCTGGTGGTATTGTTCAAATTTTCTGAGCATAAACCATGCTTCGACGTCTAATGAGCATAAATCATACTCAAGGGACGTTTAAGTCATCCTGCTAAATCCTGGCAAGGGCCAACATTTCCAGGCATAATCCATACCCAGAAGTCCAAATCGAGTATAATCCATACCCGATTTCTTTTGTCACATCCTGACAAGACCGTTTGCAGGGCATAATCCATACCCTGGAGTTCAAACCGAGTATAATCCATACCCGATTTCTTTTGTCACATCCTGACAAGACTATTTTTCGTTCCTAAGTATAATCCATACTTAAGATTCCTAATTGAGTATAAACCATATTCAGACCTGAGTTAGAGCTACACTTGCCACAGCCTGACAAGATATTCCGTTCCTAGGCATAATCCATACCTAGAGTTCCATAATAAGTATAATCCATACTTTAACCGAAGTTGAGGATCCTGCCACATCCTGACAAGATACTTAAATTCTCCAAACATAATCCATGCTTGGAAAGTCCTTATTCAATTCAAAATGCAAAACCAAAGCAAATCCTGATTGGTTTGACACCGAGTCCAAAGCACGCTTTGGGGCTACATCCTAACCCCGTACGTGTGTACTTCGATTGAACCTAATGAAAGCAACAAACAAATCTTAAAGCCAAAGAAATGCAGAAAATGAAAGTTGATCTCATCCAGATCATTTGATGATGAGCCCACGAGAGCTCGATCCAAGGTCATTCCCTCTCCGGGGAGCAGGAGGTGGCAGCGCAGGTGCAGGTGCTGTTGATAGTTTCACATACTCGGACAGTTCTCCACGTCTAACCCGTTCCTCAATCAAATCACGAAGATGCCTGCAGTCATTTGTGTCACGTCCGTCCATATCGTGGAATATGATGTGCTTTCCAGAATCGCGTTCTCCTTGCGATAGCTCCCTCGTGGGAGGCTTCGGGTAGGAGATAACACCGTTTGTGTCCAGATAGATGTCTGAAAGTGAGGCATTGAGTTCAGTGTACTTTTCATATCTGGGCCCTTTCCGGGGCTGAGTGTTGCAGTCATTCTTGACGGCGGCTTTTCCTTTACCATTTCCAGAATCAGACGGTTCTCCATCTTTGAGCATGTTGACTTCAAGGGTTTTCTTCTCGGAAGTTGCGTCTTCCTCACATAGGAATCTGTCTGTTTCAAGGTAGAATTCACCGAGGTTTCGCGGTGGATCTCGGTACAAAGATTTTTTGAATTCCGTGTTATCCAGAACGCCGGATACCGCTGCCATCAGAACCATCGATTGTTCAGTTCGGTCAACCGATGTTGCTGCAACGTTGAATCTTTCCAGGAATGAACGCAGAGTTTCTCTAGGCCTCTGTTTGATTGTGGTGAGTGACATGACGTTCTTGGGTCGTGCGATGTGGACCCGAAACTGTTCAAGGAAGCGAGCAACCAATATATTCCAACTGTTGATCGATTCCGTCTCTAGCTGCCGAATCCACATGGCTGCTATATCAGTCAGAAAGAGGGGAAAACACTTTGCCATGACATTTTCCGAACCTGATCGAACTTCCATATGTCGTTTGTAGCACATTAGGTGCACGGTAGGATCCGTTCTGCTGTTGTATGGCTCTAGATGTGGGAGTTTGAAATCTGGAGGATTGCGGGAATTCCTGATTTCCTGAGTGAACGGGTTGTGATTGACGTCATCTACGTCGTTCTGATAAGTATGGCCTCTCGAGAGGCGTTCAATCAGTTCTGCTAGCCGATTTCCTTCAAAAAGTTGTTGTAAATTGCCAAAATCAGAGCTGATGCCCCCAGCGTTGAATGCAGGAGAGGTTGGAAGCTGTCGGTGAACTGCCAGAAGTGGATTGCGGGTCGCGGATCGCGGATCGTGGTGGGGGAGCCGACCAGTATCTGTGGGGAGTTCGGGTCGTGAATTCAGATCGTGGACAGGGGGGCGATCCGAACGGGATCTTGTGCCCCATGACGAACTGGCTGCTGCTGATGCGTGGGAGCTTGAGGTCCAGTGTTCGTTCGATCTGGAGCTAGAGTCGATCGTTGTGCATTTGCAATAGGGAGTGGGTTTCCCCTGAGCACTGGTGCTGGCGGGTCGCGGGTCGCTGGGCCCGACCCGATCTGATCGTGGTGGCCTGTGCGAGCCGCAACAGTGGCTCCATCTCCAATGGCTTGAGCGTTGCTCGGCCTTCCATCCATCCGAGCGAAGAATTGATTGATCATTTCCTATTGTTTCTGGAGGAGATCGTCTTGCCGTGCCATATGATCTCTCAGTTCAGCGAGAACTCCATCCATCTCATCTCTGGTCAAGTATGCAGAAGGATCTCCATGAGAGGAAGCTTCCTGGCTTGCCTCGTTCCTTGTGCCTTCAGCATCAACATCATCAGCATGAGTGGAAGTTCCAGTCTTCTTCCTTTTGTTCTCCATTGATCCAATAGCCAAAAAATCCAAGCAGAAGTTGAAGTTGTCGTGTGCCCCCTTCCTGGCGCGCCAAAATGTTAGACGATATTCTGGGCCTAACACCCAAACGCAGATCACATAATGCAGAAAACAGTTAATAAAGAGGAGACACACAATGTTTTTATAGTGGTTCGGCTGTAGATGTAGCCTACATCCACTTTATAATCTTATTGTTATACTGACAGAATACAAGAATCAGTTACATGCAGGCACACAATCCGTGTGTTAATTGAGATTACAAGGGTTTATACACGTAATCCACGTGTTAATTATGTAAAAAAGAGAAGAATTTGACTGTAGGAAAATGCAAAGTCCTTGCACTTCAGTAATAGTGGAAGCAGTGAAGAAGAATGGCCAAAAGATCCTTGAAAATACCTTCAAATGGGGTATCTATAGCTGTTTACAGCAGGCGGATCGCGGGACACGTGGCACGCATCCCAAAAATCTCGAAAAGATGTGGAAAACATCCAGAAATCATCTCCAAATCGTCATATGACATGTGTAATAAGATCCATGCAAATTGGAGTGAAAATAGCCTTGAGAATAGGTCAGAACAAGCTGCGCAGGAGCAGGTGCGGGGATCGGATCGCGGTCCCCCTATGCACCACGATCGGGTCGTGGTAACCACGACCCATAGGAGGGAGCGAGCAGGGTGATGAGCTGGAGTGGTGAGACCACAAACGGATCGTGGTCCAGGTGCCTACCACGATCGGGTCGTGGTTCAGGGGGCGAATCCAAGGGGGCGATCCGACCGGGGGCGATGCTTTGGTGCTTCACGAGACAGGAGGAATGGGCGATCCATGATCCAAGGTGGGTCCCACGAGCCGGTCCCACGATCCGAGCCAATGATGCTTCGTCACTTCATCCAAGTGTTCGTCGGTCGATGCAAGTCACACCAGTTCACGGAAACAAGTATAACTTTCAAACCGTAAGTTCGATTGAGCCAAACCAAAGCTCAAACTGAAGCTAATTCAGATAGCTACAAGAGTTACGGAGCTTAGCTCCGTAATTGCTGTTTTTGGGCCCAAACGAGGTTGGCTGATAGGAGTTTCGGGCCTATCTTTGTTCGTGATGCGACTTTGACCAAATCGTTATCCACCTTCTGACGATGTTCTCCATATCCGAGCGCGATGCTATTCAGATATTCAGTGTGACAGCTTTTACCAAAAAGTGTGTCAACATTTCTATTCAAATGTTCTATTCAAATATTTCTATTCAAATATTACTATTCAAATATTTCTATTCAAATATTATATTCAAATATTTCTATTCAAATATTTCTATTCAAATATTTCTATTCAAATATTCTATTCAAATATTTCTATTTCAAAACTGGAATGAGGCCCAATCAATTACCATATAATGTTAATTATATGGATTTTCTACAACACATGTATAAAATAACAACGATAAATAATCAACCATCATCCAGAGTGCACCGCACAACTGCATAAGCATTAAATATAAATATTTAACGCTTATTACAGTCTGTTAATCAATCGATCGACATACAACTAATTATTGGGATTAGTGTAAGTCATATATCATCCCAATACCGGTGTGGGGTTTCAATCAATCAAACACAGATTTTATTTGTGCAGTTGGGCGATGTGTAAAATTTATCGTCCCAATCAATATCAGTCAAATGTGTGTATATAAACAAATCGTCCGATTTGTTTATATTTCATTTTAAATACACGTTAAAAATTCTATTTTTAACTATAGAATATTTTTAACTATATAAATATTTTTTTTCATTTCACATCACATCATACAATCAACTACACATCAAAATCAAACAAACAAGCATACAAGCCGTCCATGGTCTGTGGACGACGGGTGTCGGGTGCTACTAAACACCGTCTGCATCCTAGTATATATTTTTAACTAGAAATTTAAATTAAAGGTGAGGAGTTCTCACCGACTAGCTAAACCTAACGCCACGACTCTTCATATGTAGGAAACCTTCGTCGTGCTCGCCTTTCGTTGTCCGTATTCACTACATATATAATCACATTTTTATATTGTTGCTATATATATATATATATATATATATATATATATATATATATATAACACATTTTTATAATCACTCTTTATGGATAAAAATCACATCTTTATTTTCTATATTATATAAAAGTCATATTTCTGTTATCTCTATAATTTCTATTTCTACTTCACTACTATATAGATAAAAAATCCTACCTTTCTAATTAAAAATTATAACTCTACGCATTTAAAAATCTCAACTTTCCTTATATAAAAATCTAGTCTTCTTCATTTTACAAATTACTTCTTTTTCATATTAAAAAATCTCGACCTCTTCATATTTAAAAATCTTGACCTCTCATATTTTTAAAACAAAGTAGATTCATATTTTTAAAACAAAGTAGATTCATATTTTTAAAACCACGATATTTATATTTTCAAATCAAAGATATTTATATTTTCAAAATCCTATATGTTTATATTTTCAAAATCATGTATATTTATATTTTCAAAATCATGTATATTTATATTTTCAAAATCATGTGTATTTATATTTTCAAAATCATGTGTAATTATGTTTTCAAAATCATGTGTATTTATGTTTTCAAAATCATGTGTATTTATATTTTCAAAATCATGTGTATTTATATTTTCAAAATCAATTCTATTTTTATTTTTCAAAATAAACAATGTTTTACATAAATAAAACTGAATTAAAACAATGCTTAAAAATGTTACCAATCCTCCTTCAAAAATCTGGCCATCTTCTTCATCGTGACAGCCGCAATATGCTCCAACCCTAGGTCGCGATTTTCCATGCACCACAAGGCACCTGCCCCCGATCGGAGCTGCTCATGTCGACCACCTTGGAGAGCCGCCCAACCTCCCTTAACCATGGTCAATTCGAAATAACCCTGGAGCCGGAAAATTGCTTCAAACGGCGGTTGTTTAGCCCCAAAATTCACGCCAGATTCTCGACGACACTTCGTCATACTAGGGTGGATGGAAAGAGGGAGGAGAGCTCTTTGATTTTCCCCACTGGAGCTTGGAAATTCATTACGCGGATCGCTCGAATTTTGGGAAGGAAGATCGGAAGGCTTTTCCGCCTTCAAATTTGAGAGCAGCGGGTTTTTAATTGGGCATTGACTAGTGGAAAGGGTTTCTAGGGTTTGACCAAGGGCTTGGCCCCTTTATAAGAAATTATTTATTATTATTTAATTCGCTAGTTCGTTCTAATCCCAAATTAAACCCAACGACTATCGCCCCTAGCTAAATACCCCCATTCCAAACACAATGGATTTTTTTTCGTAACCCAATTCGGCTGTTATAATTAGTTTTCTTTTAAATTAAAATTTTAAATCAATATATATTGATTTTAATGTACATTTCAATTTACCGGGGCCACATACGGACTCTAAAAATTCCCCAAAAATATTTTCTAGCTTCGTATTGACGATACGGTCATAACAAAACTGATTTCGTCAAATTCTGAGACCGTTTGAAAAATGGCCATTTTCCAGTTGATTAAATTCAACTAAAATGGTCAAAACACGTTTTACTTTGCCACACTCACATATTGATTCAGAAAATTATGAATTTTGGAACCTAGCAATAATTTGACATCCCGGATCCAACAAAAGTGGTTTCGTCGAAAACGAAGGTCGTTTGCAAAATTTCCATTTTCAAAGGCCTTTATATATATATATATTAAAATATATATAAATTCCACAGCGACTTTTCTGAATTTTAAACTAGACATTTCTTTCAACTTCTAAAGTGAAATCTCAGTTTCTTAACTTCGTTAGAAAGATATTCTTATACAGATTCAAATATTTCTTGTTTTGCTGAAATTCGGTTTATTTTGAATCATGTACATTCATTTGAAATTTGAAATCGAATTATAGAACTACCACGCCATTTTCAATTCCTTTTATAATTAAAATAAAATATTTATATTCTAACGACGATCTATATACATATATACATTCTAATTCTATTCAAAATAAATTTCTCGTTGTTATTATTTAAAATAATTCATTTTAAATAATCAAAATTCGCTAAAATCGCCAAAATAAAATATTTATATTGGCTCAGAATTTCCGGGTTATTACAATCTCCCCCACTTAAAACTTTTCGTCCCCGAAAAGGAACGAAGCCGAAAGTTGTTTAACTAATCAACTCAACTTTCATTATTTTCTTTACGGCTTAAGTTCTTTAACTTTTCGGTTTCTAAGAACTTTTCAAAATTTTAAAAAATTTGGCTAACACCCTAAATTTTTGAAAAATTTCGCCATAACCGGGGACTTCGGGATATTTCATATAGCCTCCCATGGCCTTCTTCATTACAAAAGAAAAATCCAAGCGGCTAGCCAATCGGCTCACAAAATCATCCAAAACCCAAGAAATACAATAAACATCTACCTATTTGTCGGGCAAACAATTTTATTTCTCTTCTCTAGCCTCCTTGCTATGACCTGTTCAATGTAAGTACATGTATATGCATGCAAATGCGACTAATTTTCAATACAACTCAGTATTTGGTTCAATTTGGCTAAAGGTTCAACATTTCAGTTAATCAAACAATAATCAAACAACACAACCAGCAATCAATTAGTTGATTAGCTTTTCAAATTCATATCTTTGATATATAGTCCAAAAATCAGTTTTTTGATGCCAAATCACAACAGTAAGCCCTATCTAATTTTGGTTCTCACACTAGTCAATTGGAAATATATAGAAATCCCACTCTCGAAACTCGAAAATAAATTCTGATGATGACGCGTCAATCATCAGAATCATGTCCAAGCGAATAGAGTGTGATTCTATATCTATCCAGTATATTAAAACTTCGTATATACGCTAGCTAGGCGTATATGCAAAATCTCCATATACTAGATTGTCCAAATAAATTTAAAATAAATATTCAAATACGTATAATTGAATTAAATTTTCAAAACTAAATTTTGTTTTCATTTTAAAAATATACTCTTCACACTCGTTCTAGGATACTACTGATCCCATCTCTAACGAGTCATTCCCATTGGATATTACTAATCCAATCTCTGATGAATTCTTTCGTATGGTTCTAATGTGCCTTGCTCTCTGAGCTTTGTAAACCAAAGCTCTGATACCGGCTGAAACGACCCGAACTTCCCTGGTCTCCGAAGAGAAGAGAAAGAACGAATTACTTTGAGGATAAGACGAATCAGAACGCAGACAGAAGAACATTTCATTGTTTATTGCAACAATCCCATCTGAATACATGAATATACAGAGTATGAATAAATATTGTACATCAGAGATTTAAATTACATTTAAATACATCGCAGCGGAAAATAATACAAAACACAACTAGAAGTAATACACGGATACAGAGCTTTCCAAGTATCGTTCCAGCTGTAAATCAGGATCCTGTGAATATAAATCTGCAAAACCAAAACTACTAGATGCCCATGTCCAAATAAGGGCACCAAGAGTTTA
Source organism: Allium sativum (assembly GCA_030737875.1). Lineage (NCBI taxonomy): Eukaryota > Viridiplantae > Streptophyta > Magnoliopsida > Asparagales > Amaryllidaceae > Allium > Allium sativum. The sequence goes on along the minus strand of CM060921.1, from coordinate 326,131,807 downwards.
GGTTAAAACAATAAACTCCAGGTCAGTCATGGGACTGGTGTGAGAACTAAAACATTTATTAATCTTTATTTTAAAGTTAGGTAAATCAAGGGACCACGCCGTATAACACGGAACGGGTTTCCTCCCAAGAATACCAGTGCATAAAACAAACAGCGCAATGCTAAGTAAAGAAAAATGAAGCTGTTATAAGACCCAGGTCCCATCACACAATGCAATGCAAGCCGGAGGATAGGGTTTTACCTTATAACAACCAAAGAATGCTTGATAAGCGAAATTTTATCTTTTGATTTTTTTTTAATCAGACTCCAACCGTAAATTAGTAAGAGAACGATTCCCTAAGTATTAACCCCGAAGGTCGAAACCAACATCAGACCAATACCTAGGAAACCACCCATCTTAGCTCGTTTCCAGTTAGTTTCTGATTTTATATACAATCATAAATATCAATCACAGACGGCAGGAGCGCCCCATCCCACTATGTCGCCATACTAGGCTCTACAAATAAAACTGCAAAGTCACGTATCGGAAGTTGGATTTCCATTTGTGAACTGAGGAAAAAGATAGTCCTCTACCGATTCGAGACAATCTAGCCCATGTCTCAGGTCAGAGCTCGAGTGACCTTTGGAGCGACAGGGCCGGTCCACCGATGTGGATTAAAATGCCTGAACACTACGTTTTCCCGCCCTTTGGGGGCGTAAATGAGCCAACGAATGACTCCATCGGCTTCACATAGTCACCGATATATCCGAGGGGCCTCGCAATAGCAACAACCACATAAGTCAAACTCGTCAGGGCGTGTAAAACCACTGATGCCACTTCTAGCTAGAAAGAAACGCATGCCCTCCCTGAGGTCCTCTCCTGTTTTTGGTTCACAACCGAGGTGTAAGGCTCACGAATTCACATTACACAAAGCTATGCCACACAGGCGGTGCTTTGTTCATCAACCACAAGACTTTGCTTTTCAACAGAAGCCTTGATCAATTGCCACTTAGAATGCCACATAGGCAATTCACTCCATGCATTTAATATCCATCAATATATAACCCCTAAGCTTGTACGTCTCAGAGAAGGGCGTTAAGCAAGAGAATAAATTCTCCGCCGCCAAACAGATATATATTTAATAGAAATCAATCACTAGAATAAAATCTAATGTCAGACACACAGTCCATTTACAAGTTCGTTCTGGGTCTGAACGAAACCGGAGGCACCTTGTACCTCGCATATCAATCGATCTCCAAGTACGTCTGGATGACCACTAACTGATTCCCTCCTCTTGGGTGTACGACCCAATCAAGATCATTAGCAATGATCCAAACGACGTGAAGACCTCCGGTCTTCAACCACCGTCTTCATCTTCGACTCATCGTTGAATCAGTTATTCAGAATGGGATAAACCCGGTCTTTCTGAATAACTCGCGTATATAATAAACAAGTGTTACACAAACACAACATACGCCTCATTCCAATTCATCAATCACTAACCGTAAATCAACAAGAGAATAATTCCCCAAATGTTAACCCCGAAGGCCGAAACCAACATCAGATCAATACCCAGGAAACCGTTCTGCTTAGCTAACCTACAGTTAGTTTCTAAATTTCACATTCTTATGGAAAGGTTCCCATTAATTTTATCAAAGATAAATTCTTTTAAATTTATTCTTTAATCTTCCTTTGAATATCACTTCAAACTAGTCGGGATTAGCGAACCACACCGAAGTAATCATTTATTTTAATTTCCCAATCCCAACCTATTTATCCCATGAAGTAAAACTGGTAATACTTCATATCTAACACCACGGTGTTATCGGTAAATTCAATTACCATTTCACGTTCAAATCTAATTAAAGATTTAACTATCGCCTGGAGCAAAACTGTGATACTCCATTGTCCATCTTTTCAATCTAATTAAAGATTCATTAAAACTCCATTAGTTTTAATCTTTACTTGGGTTAAAGAACCGATGTCATTTAAAACACGGTTCACGATAAACCCCAAAGTCACATCATATTTCAATCAGTCCCTAACCATAAATTAGCAAGTGAGCAATTCCCTAAGTATTAACCCCGAAGGCCGAAACTAACATCAGATCAATACCCAAGAAACCATTCGACTTAACTAATCTCCAGTTAGTTTCTAATTTTCTTAACTCCGTTGGGTCTAAGAACAGTATTATTGAAGGTACCATTCACGACAACCCAAATTCATATTCCATTAATTCTATGGTTAAAGAACAAGTGTTATTTAAAACACTGTTCACGATAAACCCAAAAATCAATACCAATTCAATTCCAATTAAATATTATTTAATTGGTACACTTCATTAAATCTAAATAAAAAGATTTAATCTTTTTCTCCACTGGGCTTAAGAACAGTGTTAATGAAGACACCATTCACGACAAACCCAAATCACATTTGATATTAAATACAAGGCTCTGAATAGAAAATATATTGGCTTATATTCAATATCAAATTCTGAAATCAACAAATATCGTATTGGAAATAACGATATAAATATATCTTTCAAATTCCCATAACAATATCTGTATCATCACAAAATCCAACATCGAAATATTTTAAAGACAATTTCGATTCAAATCCATTCCAATTTAATTATTGGAAATTCTGGTTATTTTCAAAACAATTTCAAATCCACTTTATTTATTTTAAAAATAAATAGAATTATAATTCTAGTTCAAAACTAGTTCATTTCGATAAAAATCTACTTTTATCTTTTCAAATATGGAATTTTTCATCACAATTCTTCCCAAATCATTTCTTATGATTTTACACAAATTATTACTATTTTTAATAATTTTATCAAGGCCCGTACAGTCGATTTCCATCAACGGCCATCGAACTGCACTTACATCGACCTTTTCCAAATTTAATTTGGACATAATTCTAAATCCAACTGTTAGATTTCTAATTTCTAATATTCGTTAGAAAGCTCTTTTCGATACGAACCCAACGGTTCCAGTTTTTGGAGAATCCGACGGTCGGATCTCCCGCAATATCGATTCGAAGTCAATAGTCGAAATTCGCGAACTGCCGCGGCACGGCTCGTTCTATTCAGACCATTATATTATATATATAATATATACTTCGTCGATTTCCTTTTAAAACGTATTTTATAAATCGTTTTAAATTCATTTTCAAAATGATTTCAACTTCATATTCAATTTCTAATCAAAATTGAATATTCCACATCATCGATATACAAATGATAATATTTTCAAAACGTTAAATTTTGAAATCACTTCCTTTTCTATATTCATTATAAAAACGAATAAAATCGATATAAATATCGTTCGTCAAAATGGCGTCCATCTAATCAACACGGCTTCATATATTTCTATTTTCAAATATTTTATTTCAAACATTTCTTTTTTTATATATTCCTATTCAAATATTCCATTCAAATATTTCTATTCAAATATTCTATTCAAATATTTCTATTCAAATATTACTATTCAAATATTTTTATTCCAATATTCTATTCAAATATTTCTATTCAAATATTTCTATTCAAATATTCTATTCAAATATTTCTATTTCAAAACTGGAATGAGGCCCAATCAATTACCATATAATGTTAATTATATGGATTTTCTACAACGCATGTATAAAATAACAACGATAAATAATCAACCATCATCCAGAGTGCACCGCACAACTGCATAAGCATTAAATATAAATATTTAACACTTATAACAGCCTGTCAATCAATCGATCGACATACAACTAATTATTGGGATTAGTGTATGTCATATATCATTACAATACCCGTGTGTGGTTTCAATCAATCAAACACAGATTTTATTTGTGTAGTTGGGCGATGTGTAAAATTTATCGCCCCGATCAATATCAGTCAAATGTGTGTATATAAACAAGTTCTCCGATTTGTTTATATTTATTTCATTTTAAATACACGTTAAAAATTCTATTTTTAACTATAAAATATTTTTAACTATATAAATATTTTATTTCATTTCACATCACATCATACAATCAACTACACATCAAAATCAAACAAACAAGCATACAAGCCATCCATGGTCTGTGGACGACGGGTGTCGGGTGCTACTAAACACCGTCTACATCCTAGTATATATTTTTAACTAGAAATTTAAATTAAAGGTTAGGAGTTCTCACCGACTAGCTAAACCAAACGCCACGACTCTTCATATGTAGGAAACCTTCGTCGTGCTCGCCTTTCGTCACTTTCGTTGGCCGTATTCACTACATATATAAAAATCACATTTTTATATTGTTGCTATATATATAAAAATCACATTTTTATAATCACTCTTTATGGATAAAAATCACATCTTTATTTTCTATATTATATAAAAATCATATTTCTGTTATCTCTATAATTTCTATTTCTACTTCACTACTATATAGATAAAAAATCCTACCTTTCAAATTAAAAATTATGACTCTACGCATTTAAAAATCTCAACTTTCCTTATATAAAAATCTAGTCTTCTTCATTTTACAAATTACTTCTTTTTCATATTAAAAAATCTCGACCTCTTCATATTTAAAAATCTTGACCTCTCATATTTTTAAAACAAAGTAGATTCATATTTTTAAAACAAAGTAGATTCATATTTTTAAAACCACAATATTTATATTTTCAAATCAAAGATATTTATATTTTCAAAATCCTATATGTTTATATTTTCAAAATCATGTATATTTATATTTTCAAAATCATGTATATTTATATTTTCAAAATCATGTGTATTTATATTTTCAAAATCATGTGTAATTATGTTTTCAAAATCATGTGTATTTATATTTTCAAAATCATGTGTATTTATATTTTCAAAATCATGTGTATTTATATTTTCAAAATCAATTCTATTTTTATTTTTCAAAATAAACAATGTTTTACATAAATAAAACTGAATTAAAACAATGCTTAAAAATGTTACCAATCCTCCTTCAAAAATCTGGCCATCTTCTTCATCGTGACAGCCGCAATATGCTCCAACCCTCGGTCGCGATTTTCCACGCACCACAAGGCACCTGCCCCCGATCGGAGCTGCTCATGTCGACCACCTTGGAGAGCCTCCCAACCCCCCTCAACCACGGTCAATTCGAAATAACCCTGGAGCCGGAAAATTGCTTCAAACGGCGGTTGTTTAGCCCCAAAATCCACGCCAGATTCTCGACGACACTTCATCATACTAGGGTGGATGGAAAGAGGGAGGAGAGCTCTTTGATTTTCCCCACTGGAGCTTGGGAATTCATTGCGCGGATCGCTCAAATTTTGGGAAGGAAGATCGGAAGGCTTTTTCGCCTTCAAATTTGAGAGCAGCGGGTTTTTAATTGGGCATTGACTAGTGGAAAGGGTTTCTAGGGTTTGACCAAGGGCTTGGCCCCTTTATAAGAAATTATTTATTATTATTTAATTCGCTAGTTCGTTCTAATCCCAAATTAAACCCAACGACTGTCGCCCCCAGCTAAATACCCCCATTCCAAACACAATGGGATTTGTTTCGTAATCCAATTCGGCTGTTATGATTAGTTTTCGTTTAAGTTAAAATTATAAATCAATATATATATATATTGATTTTAACGTACATTTCAATTTACCGGGGCCACATACTGACTCTAAAAGTTCCCCAAAATTATTTTCTAGCTTCGTATTGACGATACGGTCCTAACAAAACTGATTTCGTCAAATTCTGAGACCGTTTGAAAAATGGCCATTTTCCAGTCGATTAAATTCAACTAAAATGGTCAAAACACGTTTTACTTCGCCACGCTCACATATTGATTCAGAAAATTATGAATTTTGGAACCTTGCAATAATTTGACATCCCGGATCCAACAAAAGTGGTTTCGTCGAAAACGAAGGTCGTTTGCAAAATTTTCATTTTCAAAGGCCTTTATATATATATTAAAATATATATAAATTCCACGGCGACTTTTCTGGATTTTAAACTGGACATATCTTTCAACTTCTAAAGTGAAATCTCAGTTTCTTAACTTCGTTAGAAATATATTCTTATACAGATTCAAATATTTCTTGTTTCGCTGAAATCCGGTTTATTTTCAATCCTATACATTCATTTGAAATTTGAAATCGAATTATCGAACTACTGCGCCATTTTCAATTCCTTTTATAATTAAAATAAAATATTTATATTCTAACGACGATCTATATAAATATATACGTTCTAATTCTATTCAAAATAAATTTCTTGTCGTTATTATTTAAAATAATTCATTTTAAATAATCAAAATTCGCTAAAATCGCCAAAATAAAATTTTTAATTGGCTCAGAATTTCCGGGTTATTACAGGGGGTGCCTCTCAGCCCTGTTCCAATCCTTGCACACCACTGGTTCCAACCCCAACAATCATTCCTTAGCATCCTGGCCTTTCAAATTCCTCCATCCGAGCTAGAAATGTTGTCATTGTCTCCTCTTGTCGTTTGAGGAATCCTTGCAGTCGTTCCAGGTGAGATATGAGTTCCTTAACCACTCCATCCATCTTTTTATGGGTTAGTCAAATAGAGGGGTTTACAACAGAGAAAGCTGCTTAGCTCCCTTTCAATCCTGTACCATCAGCGTGGATGGTAGCATTTGTCTTCTTCCTTTTAACCATGATTGAATCTAAGTGCAATTTGGATCCTTAAGCAAATTGAAAGTAGTTGCCTGTTCCTCATGTACCAAAATGTTGATGTTGAATTTTGTCTATCAAACGGCAACAACCATATTCCAAATATCAATCATAAAATAACAATCACAAAATGGTCATATAGCGCATACAAGTAAATGGGCACTAGGAGATTTATGTGGCTCAACAAATCGTGCCTAATTCCACTGTGGGGTAATCGCTTTGTTTGTACGGCTTGATTATAATTACAGTCCATTCTAATTACACAAAATGTAGAGTAAAAGAAACTGAGGTTTGGCAATGCTAGAGTTCCTGCACATAGGTGCCCAAAAGATCCGTAAAAAGAGGTATTTGATGTTCTATCTATAGTTGTAGAAGACCTCGATTCGGCCATAAATCAAGGAGGAAAAAGAAGATCTTAAAATTGGCGAAGTCCAAAGAATTTCATAACTGATCCCTGGTGCCATAGAGATCAATATCGATCCCAAGAAGGATCTGTATTATTTCCTTCATATCTGAATGTATTTTCGTATTTGAATTTTTGCTTACTCTATCACTTGTTTTAGTCCAAAATCCTATGTCGATCCCTAATTTTGAGCTGATATGCCTAAGATTCAAATTACCTATCACTTAACATTACCTATCCGATCAGGTATTTAAAATATCGATCCGATCAGGTATTTAAAATAGTGATTTGATCAGGTGTTTAAAATACCGATCCGAACATAATCTAAATTTGCCGATTCAATCAATTTTACCATTCTATTTCTTCAATAATCAGGCCACGCTGATCCACCTTTTTCTGGCGATCCGGAGCTTCATACAAAATATTGATATGAACTAGGAATCCCTACCGATCTTATATCACCTGATCGAGAAAAATCATAAATCGAATACCATGTAACAATCCATGTGTTTTGAGGGATTGGCCAATGTAGATTATCATATTAATGTATGGGCAAGAACAAATCTGTCTGATCCTTGATTTCCCGGGTGATCGATTTATGATGATTATGTGTTTTCTAAGTTGATCGATCTGATCCAGAGCGTGATTGATCAAGTGAAAGTTGAGTGATCCAACAAGCCGATCAGGCCTTTTCTAAGTGATCGAACGATTCTCGGAGGAGATCAACCCGAGTAGAGTTAATTACCGATCTCTAAGCAAACACTGATTTTGATGCTTATTTCAAGTTTGTACGAATCTATGCTCGAGCCACGAGCGATCCAGATGTCGAAGTCCAAAGAGTAATGGCCTTGCTAGAAGAAGGGTTAAAAATATATATGCATAAGCATTCAAGAGTAGAGATCGAAACAAGTAAAAATATTTGTGGGTTAGGCTTATATATTCTTTATGAAAATATATTAAAGCAAAACCTCTTGCGTCATCTCGCACATATCTATAACAAATACTATAATAAATGGTCTTTTATGTAACAAACTGAAGACAAAAGGATATTTATCGCAATTGATCAAACATCCATTTCTAGGTCATCTCGTATTTGATGGTATAGTGCTACATCTACCGCAAAAAGATAGTTATCACAATAAGTCGTATTGAACACATGATCTTGCATCACGGTTTACTTAATCATTTTGACTGAACCAATTTCAATAAAATTTCATGCACAATAAATTGAGACTATTCACTATATAACATTTACATCTGATCGAATATGAATCAAATATCTATAGTATTCCATCATACAAAAGTTCAAAACTATAGAAAATAGTACATTACATTGGGAAAATAAACATCTAAGTAACCGAGTTATGCTTGAATCTAGTTGTTGTCAAATTTGGCTCTTGCATGACTCTTGAATTTGCAACATGCTATAAGATCTATTGGTTGTCATATTTTATATTTCAGTGTGAATCTTGATTTGGTTCATTTGTATATTTTAACCAATAAATATATTATTAACTACTAGTTGCATAAGTTCATTAGAGTGTGTTATTTTTTACTTTATGGCATAATTTCTTACAGTGTTATAATGATTAAATGTTATCATTTCATTTCTTTAATAAGGATCCTGGTAGATTTCTATATTGCACAAAACCCAAAGAGAAATACTGAAATCTCTCAATTTCTCCAGTGAGTATCATGACTTTCTTACCATGGATTCCGATATTGAAACAATTGCGAGTACATCAGAAAACTTGCTTTCATACAAGCTTAATGGACAAGATTATTTTAATTTCATAGCATACGTCCTATAATATTATAACCATTAAATGTTACCATTTCATTTTTATAATAAAGAACCAGTTAGATTGTTATATTTCTAAAAATCCTAAGAAAAATATTGTAACCGTTAAATTCCTCTATTGAATGTCAGTACTCGCTTGCCTTAGATTCTAACATTGAGTTTGCTTAATAAATCATAGGCCCACAAGTATGAATAATTAATTATCGATTGTATTATGTACAATTTGAACAAGGGTTTTAGCCCCAATCTCAATATAAACCTTGAGCTTTCTCAATGAATCAAGAGAGATTATTCATTCTTGCCTATGATTTTATAAATGCTGTAACAACCCAAAATTTCTATGGGACCGAATTTTCTGCAAAATGCTGAAATCCAGTACACTGAAACTCGAGCTAGTTTGTCTGGTATCTTGCAAAAAAGCAAAGATAAATTATATCAGATCTTACGATAAAAATATCTCATAGTTGAATGAATAAAATATAATAGTGACTAAATACTTACCCTAATAATGACACTGTCTAATAAGTGTCTCTAAGCTGCATCATCTCTACCATCTGTCTAACCTGCAGGTTTGTTATGAGGAGAGGCTCAAACCAAAATTTTTGGTGAATGGACAAATCATACTTTCTATAAATAACACTACATATATCGTTCTATCAGTAGTTTGTCTTTATTAAGTTATTTTGGGTTTATTACATATGCACTTCCGATTTCGCGCATAAATCATACCCACCTACTCTCAAATGGATTAACCTAATATCATATATATGTAGTTATTTTTGATTGCAACTAATCATTCTTTATCTGGTCTTCCTTGAAATTTCCCTTCCTCCCATACCTAGCCTACAATCCAAGACGAAATACACAATCTGACAACTGCCTTCCCTCATAAGGACTAACTAAAGGATCTGGCATGCACATCTCATACTATTGCCATTTACTACATTCTGGGGCAAAAGAAATAATAGGAACTTTTCAAATTGGCAGATCCATTCTTTATCTAAACTAAAGCAGATAGAAAAAGAGACTATCTTTCTTGTTAGATATAATGGCACCCGGACTAAGGAACGCAAGAAACGAGGAGTTATTGTAGAAATGGGGAATCAATTTGTTGGATGCTAGATGACCGCCCTTTTTTTATTTGAAGTTACGTGGTTCTTTTGTTTTCAGCCCTTGGGCGGTGGGGTGGGCTTTGTACTATTCTTTATTTTCCATAGTTGTTGTATTGGTTTGACCGAATTTATATGTACTCTTTTAGTAACAACCCGAATTTTAATAATGTGTTAAAACCATAAATCAAGGCAGAATTAAATTTTAAAATAAGAATCAAGGGAAACGGGTTGCGCCATTGCATTCGTCTCGAAATTCTGCTTGGAAACGAGTCCGAGTTTTCGAAAATCGGAGTTCGTATGACCAAGTTATGACCTCTAGAAGTTTCAGAAATTTTCAGAATCAAAGACAACTCGAAATTCGAATTCAAACCCCGCAGCAGGCAGGGCGGGAAAACTCTCACCCATAGACTAGGTCGACCTGGGGGTCGACCATAGTGTCGACCTCCCAGGGACCAGGTCGACCATCGTGTCGACCTGGGGGTCGACCTGCCTCCCGAACCTATTTCCTGAACCAGATGCATTCTGATGTATTTAGACTTGTTTCGTGACCAGATTCGTCTGCCTAACCCTATATAAACAGCCCCCTAGCCTCATTCTCTCTACACCATTTCATTCAGCCCTTATGCTACCTCTGTGAAAATCAAAATGATTAAAAGAGACTACATCTTCTTCATCAAGACAACATCTAGGAATTTCAAATTGGGGGTTTTCAACTAGAACAAGACTAAACAAATAGAGATTCAACAACTGCAATAACCGTTTCCAGAATCAAATCTCTGCACTCTAATTCTCAATCCACGCTCTGTAAGTTCTAGTTACTTTGAGATTGAAACTTGTTAAATTTAATATGGACATGGAATAAAATGAAATTGGACCTAAGCTTGATTATCTATTTGGATCTGTTCTTGTCTCTTCTTGAATCTATGATTTCGTGTTATTTCTTATCGACTGAATCATACCCATTCATGTTGTTGTACCTAGTTTATTATTCAAACGCTAGATTGTACAATGAATTCTTGGATCTTGACTTGATGATAAGAATTTTTAATTCAGTTTCCACCCTATCCTCTCTTGAATATTGAATTTGGGAATATTACTAAGAAATCAGTTTGGACTTATTCATGTTATCAATTGGAATTGGACCCATGTAGGATAATTGATTCATACCTATTCTTGGACCTTGACTTTTGGGAATATTGCTATGAAAATTAACTTGGGCCTATAACTGAGAACATAAGACTATTGCCTATGACTATGACAAGGACAATTGTGGCTAATCACCTGACTCGTGACTATGAATTACTGCCTATGATTATGAACAGAAGACTATTGTCTATGACCATGACCATGAAACTATTATAGTTAATTGCCTATGACTATTTAGGGTAGTTGCCTAGAACTATTTTGGATAATTATTCATGACTCTTGTGATTAATCACTTATGATTCACTATGACTATGACTATTGTGGCCAATTGACTATTATAGTTGATTGTTCATAACACTATAGTTGAAAACCATGTTGTACACCAAGACCATTGATCCATTATCCTTGTATTTGGCTTGCTTTTGCATGCCTATTCTTTTATGTCAATTTTTATCATGATTATCACCTTATTATGCTAGATTTGAAAGCCTATTATTCTCTATATACCAGTGATGTTGTAACCAATTATCCCAAGCTATATCATGCCAGATTTATCACCTTGTGCTCGTTCTTTTGCCTATCATAGTTGGGATTTTATTCCCTTTTATTTTGGAGCTGGATCTACTTGTAATTTAGATCGATTTACATTTACATGCGATGGGAATACGAATTGGGTAGGTTAGGCAAACATGAATTGGTTATGGATCATGAACTTGATAATAGGCATAAGTGGAAACCTGAAAACGTGATATGAGAACTTGACATGAAACTCGCTTAGAAACTTGACACGAACTTGACATGAAAATTGAACATGGACATGACACTTAGAATGAACTTGAAAATGGCCAACTCGAGGTTGGGTTGAGTTTGCAGTGTAATTCTGCCCGGAACCGCCCGGCAAATCCAGTTACTGCAAACAATGGGATCCAATGTGGGTAGTTGGTCATATCGCACTTGAAAACCCGAGGTCAGATTGAGTTGTGGTGTAATTCTGCTCGGAACCGCCCGTCATATCCAGTGACCACAACAACAGGTCTGATGTGAGAGGTTGGGGTGCATTAATGAATTAATGCCACATGATAGGGTTAAGTCATGAACATGTAAGACAACACTTAACCAATTTAACACGATGATTTGATAGGGTTAAGTCATGAACCACTTGAATATACTTAACCAATTTAACACGATGATCTGATTGGGTTAAGTCATGACCCGCTTGAATATACTTAACCGATTTAACACGATGATTTGATAGGGTTAAGTCATGAACCGCTTGAATATACTTAACCAATTTGACACAATGATTTGATAGGGTTAAGTCATGAACCGCTTGAATATACTTAACCAATATGACACGATGATTTGGTAGGGTTAAGTCATGAACTGCTTGAACATACTTAACCAACTTGACACATGATTCGTAGGGCTAAGTCATGAACTTGAACGACAACACTTAGCCAATTTGACATGACACGTGGACGGGTTAAGTCTCGAATTTAAATGACAACACTTAACTTGTTGGACGGAAACCCTAGTTACGCGGTCCTTTTCAGCAGTAACCCACTAGATGTATCATGGTATGAAACACCCCACCTCCGTTAGGGTCACTCTCAAAGGGAATGCCCTAATTTTGGTGGAGGTTTATAAGTATAAGTCACAGATATACAAGACAGATATAAGAACACATATTTTTGAACAACGGAAAACATCAACAATTTTTATTATTTCAACAAAATACATGTTACACAAACCATGTCATAATTTGTTTTACAATACTTCCCAAAACATAACATCTCCATAACTGTCTTGATTACATTATTTAAAGAAGCATAAAGAAAACATAAATAAATTGCAAAAGTCCCATAATTGATGTCCAAAGCCATAGCCCAAAACGGAAAAGATCCAAGCAATACATTCTTTCTCTTCAAGCTGGATGCGGAAACTGGTCAAGCTGCGGTATTCCCTCCCTGTGGACCTAGGGGGGAAACGAAAGAAAAGAAGGCGAAAGAAAAGTAGAGTCAGACATAAAGCCTGAGTAAGTCTAGGACTATTCAGTCTATGAATAAAGAACTGGGTATGATAAGTATAAACTGGAAATGGGAAAGCACCATAAACTAAGTTAAGTTATCTAGGGTCGAATATACTATCGCACCCCATATTAATCTCTGTACCCATATAAACTAGTTCCCAACAGGCACCCCATAATCAGGGTGAAGTGATCCATTTCTGATGATCGGCTCCTACTCGCATAGTTACATGTGTCTTACGGCCCCCGATGTTGTAGTTACCTATGCTGGTCCCACCATGGGGTGTATCAAGTCCCATGGTGGCGGCCCGACACAATTCTAGAATGCACAGGTATGCTACTGGTGCCCAGTGCCTTATTTTTCTGCGCCGGAGTGTGTGCACGCCCGCACCCCGTTAGAACCTACACTGCTGCACCACCGTCGTTGATTTGACCTCTTAAAGTCAGCCCAGTAATCGTGCCCCACCCTGCCTAGTTCAGGGTATCCTGATACACCTTGTAGGGTTACTGCTGAAAAGGGTCCCCCGCTACTAGGTTTTCTATTTCTAGCCAACATGCTAAGTTGGTTAAGTGTTTTATAAACCTAACCCCCAATCAGTCTGTTTAGTTTAGCATGTTCCATTTTGATTAAGTATTAATTCAATTTACTTAATCCTATCAATCCTGACTCAGCCTTAATTGTCTTATTAAAGCCTCGACCTCTCACATTAGACAGGTATTGTTGTGGCTGCCTGTTGCCGGTTGGGTCCGGGCAGTCTTACGCCACAACTCAGTCTAACCTCGGGTCCTTATTGGGCTCCGTGTTTAACCACCCACATTGGATAGGTATTGTTGTGACTACTGGACAGCCGGGCGGTTCCGGGCAGGTTTACATCACAACTCAATCCAACCTCGGGTTAAACACATCGTATTTTCTACATTTACATATTTTGTCTCTTTTCTTTTTATATGTAAATATTTGCGGCCCATTATTCAAATTCATCTTTATTGGTTAAATTTTATTTATGCCACTTAATTGTTTTTCAAGGTTGTTGGCATGCGTCAAACATGCCAACACATATGTTCTATATTTTAACCCCATCGTCATTACCCCCGTTTTACACGTTCGCTACAATATAAGATATGTTGGGTTTAACATTTAAACCCAACTTAGCCATATGAAAAGGGGAGGCTTATAACATGGTGTTTATAAGGTAACATAAAAAGGGGAGTGTGAACGCATGAACTTGCAGCATAACGATTCAATTAACATAAGGTAGGCACATGTGAACTTGCAATTGTAACAACATATAATCATGGCATAAACAATACTTAAACATGAATCATTCTATTCACATAATCATGGCATAAACAATACTTAAACATGAATCATTCTATTCATATGATTATGGCATAAACAATACTTAAACATGAATCATTCTATTCATATAATCATGGCATAAATAATACTTAAACATGAATCATTCTATTCATGTAGTCATGGCATAAATAATACTTAATCATGAATCATTCTATTCATGTAAACTTGCAATTGGAATGTAAATCTAACTTAATTGTGTCACATATATCACCATATGGTTTTGATAACAACTTAGGCCTAAAACATGTTTCAACTAGGCATAATACCAAACATAGTTTAGTCATGTTCATAAAGGTGCTTACTTTTGTTCTAATACAAAAGTATGATTTGCTAATTCCAACATGGATTCATATAAACTATAGTACTTAGTCGTATCCAATTACACACTAAAAGTGATCATAAAAGTATGTACATCATATTGGCATAATAGTGAATCATATACTTGCATGAATCCCAAATAAAATACCATATCATATACTTGTATGAATCCAATCGTATACCATAACATTTCCAAATCGTCTAGAATCAAAATAACATACAAGTATAGATTATTATCGCCACAATTCCATTTCGTTGTTAACTTTCAACGCAAATCACATACTTGCAAATATCCAATCGTATACCATAACATTCCCAAATCGTTTAGAACCAAAATAACATACAAATATAGATTATTGTCGCCACAATTCCATTTCGCATTTTACACAAATCAAACGCAATTAATTAATCACATCGGAATAGCACTCTACTTACAACGTATGACGAATCTTCAATTCAGGAATCTGAATTCTGAATTTGGAGATGCTATCCTTTGTTGTAGGCGTTGCTTTGATTCAATTAACGTTGCTTTAAGCTTTTGATTTGTCTCCTAATTGTCTCTCAATTTCTGACGGCTATCTCTAGTCTCTCCTCAACAGCATGACAGTCTCATCTCCATTTTAGTTTGTGTGAATTAGGGTTAGTCTTAGGTCCTTTTTATAGAGTTTGTGAGTTGATTTAGACCGTTGATGGAGCTTGGTTTAATAATAGACGTTCGTTTGAAGGAGAGACCAACCAGGAGCTAACACCTAGCCCTAGTGACAAGGCAAGGCTCAGAAAATCGACCAAACACAGACCAGGCCAGCCAAGGTGGGCTGGGTTCGACCTGGCTCAGGGGCCAGGTCAACACCCCAGTCGACACCGTGTCGACTTGGCAGTCGACACCGTGTCGACTTGGCAGTCGACACGGGTGACCCAGGTCGACTGCCCAGTCGACTTGGCTAGCCCCAGGTCGACTGCCAAGTCGACCTGGGTGCCTTGGGCGGGAATTTTCCCGCCCTGGCCATTCCGGCCCGATTTTGAATTTTGAATTAGTTTTTCTGAGCTGTTTTGGTCTGTTTGAATTTTAAACTGAATTCTGAAACTTCCGGAGGCCATATCTTCTTCATACGGAGTCTGTTTTACGCAAACTCGGACTCTATCTTAAGCAGAATTCCGAGACGAACGCAATGGCGTATCCCGTTACCCTTAATTCTTTGATTTGAAATTAATTATACTTTAATTTGTGAATTTCACTGTTATAGAATACACGGGGTGTTACATTCTCCCCCACTTAAAAGGATTTCGTCCCCGAAATCTTCAAGTTCAGGAAGAATGTACATCCTAACATCCAAACATCCATCTACTCATCCATTAAACACGGGCATCCATTGTTTTTAAAAGACTTCTAATGCTTCATGATCATATGCGAAGTGTGTGTGTACATGTACTTATCTAATGCAAAATCAGGCGGTCTACTAATTCAGTTGACCTCCTTAATGCGAATTATGTAAGTGCCATGAATCCATTATGTATGCAAATTCTCCTATTCTTGATTCTACATGAGTGCACAATCATTCATAAAAATGCAACATCCATATGACAACACATTAAAGTTCAACCATATACGAATGCAAACATATATGCATATGCAATATGAAGTGACTGAGCCGATCTAAAACCTAGATTGTGTGTGTGTATATGCAACCACGAGCAACCACTAGCAATCACTTGCAACCACTTGCAACCATCATCCATAACATGTTTCAATCACATGTTTTCATCCAAAGGGGTTCTTCCTAAAAGATAATGTTGAGGAGATATACCTAAAAATATAGATAAAAGCGCAACTTAAGGAAAAAGAAAAGATCAAAGATGTACCCTCGAAAAGAAAAGGGTAGGCTGCGCGTATTCTAGCTTCAGTTTCCCAAGTTGCATCTTCTTCGGCGTCGCTCCACTGAACTTTAATGAGCCTAACTTCGCGGTTGCGTAGCTTCTTCACTTCCGTTCCTAATATGCGGGTTGGAACTTTCCTTACGGTTGCTTCGCGTTCCACTTCAGATTCTTCTAGGATATTTGGCTCTACCACTTCAGCAGACTCATGTAGACATTTTCAGAGATGTGAAACGTGAAAGACGTTGTGAACTCCGGCCAATTTTTCAGGTAGCTCTAATCTATATGCCATTTTACCAATTTTCTCGATGATAGGGAATGGCCCTACGAACCTTGGTGCTAGCTTTCCTGTGGTTCCAAAACGAACAACGTTCCTTAGCGGAGATACCTTAAGAAAAACTCTGTCCCCAACCTCAAATTCAAGATCGGTCCTCCTCTTATCGGCGTAGGACTTTTGTCTGTCTTGGGCCGTCTTCATCTTTCTTCGTATTAAGTCTACTTTCTCTGAAGTCTCTCGGATCATATCTGGTCCAAGTATGAGCTTATCAGTAGACTCCCACCAACAAGTGGGCGATCGGCACGGTCTTCCATATAAAGCTTCGAAGGGCGCCATTCCGATGGTTGCTTGATAGCTGTTGTTGTAGGCAAATTCCACCAAAGGAAGATGGTCTTCCCATGTCCCTCTGAAGTCAAGGACGCACAGTCTTAAAAGGTCCTCCAAAACTCTGTTCACTCTTACTGTTTGGCCGTCGGTTTGGGGATGATAGGCTGTGCTCAAGCATAACTGTGTGCCTACCGCTTCTTGCAGACTCTGCCAAAACTCACTTGTGAAGATAGGGTCTCGGTCACTAACAATGCTGGATGGTATTCCATGGAGTCGAATGATTTCCTTGAGGTAAAGAGATGCTAGGGATGAGGCAGTTCTTTTACTTTTGACAGGTAAAAAGTGGGCGCTTTTAGTAAGCCTATCCACTATTACCCAAATGCTAGTGTTGCCTCTCCTAGACCTAGGCAGCCCATCAATGAAGTCCATTGAGATGCTATACCACTTCCACTGCGGGACCTCTAGAGGATGTAGCAGACTGCCAGGCTTTTTCTGTTCCGCCTTAACCTGTTGGCACACCATACACTTAGAAACGAAATCTGCCACGTCCTTCTTCATGTCGTTCCAAAAGAAAGTTCTTTTTATGTCCTTGTACATTTTATCTCCGCCTGGGTGTATCGTCATCTTGGAGTGATGTGCTTCCTCGAGAACCTTCTTCACTAAATTCCTTGTCTGTGGGACGCATAGTCTTCCATCTCGCCTTAGCCAACCCTTATCGTCGATGGAGTATCTGTTGAGGTGACTTGAAGTCTCACCCCTAGTTAGTCTATTAATCGTCTCCACAAGCTGAGGGTCCTCGCGTTGTGCTGTCCCTATCGAGTCCACTAAAGTCGGGCGTACTTCGAGAGATGCTAGCAAGCCTGGTACAAAATCAGAGGAAGGCCTAAAGTAAAAACTGGCTATAAACAATAGGCTTTGTCTTTCAACAAACAGCGGGCTTAGGTTCAGTTTCTTTCGGCTCAACGCGTCTGCCACTACGTTGCCTTTGCCCGGAGTATAGGAGATCTCGAAATCATACGAGGCAAGAAACTCCATCCATCTCTGTTGCCTCAAGTTAAGGTCCTTCTGCGAGAAAAGGTATTTCAACGATTTATGGTCAGTGTAAAGTTCGAACTTCTCACCTAGGAGATAGTGTCGCCAAGACTTGAGTGCAAAGACGATGGCAGCTAACTCAAGATCGTGGGTCGGGTAGTTCTTTTCGTGCACTTTCAACTGTCTCCCGCCATAAGCTACTACCCTTCCTTCTTGCATTAAGACGACGCCTAGCCCTGTTCCACATGCATCTGTATAAACTGTGAACACCTTGCTTCCATCTGGCAACGTTAAAACTGGGGCTGTTGTAAGAGCCCTTTTCAGTCGCTGGAAAGCAAACTCGCAGTCCAGGTCCCAATTGAACACTAGATTCTTCTTGGTCAACTTTGTGAGCGGGGCTGATATCTTTGCAAAGTCTCTAATGAATTTTCGATAGAAGCCTGCTAGCCCGAGAAAGCTTCGGACCTCTGTTGCGTTCTTTGGTGTCTTCCAATCCAGCACCGCTACTACCTTAGCCGGGTCTACTGCTAATCCTTCCTTGGATACTATGTGCCCAAGAAATCTCACTTCCTATCTCCAAAAGTGGCATTTGGAGAATTTGGCTTTTAGCTGATGGACTCGCAGAGTTTCCATGATTGCCCTTAAGTGCTGAGCATGTTCCTCTTCACTCTTTGAGAAGATAAGGATAACGTCTACGAAGACTACTACGAACTTATTGAGGAAATCTCTGAATACCCTACTCATCAGGTCCACGAAGTAAGAAGGTGCATTTGTCAAGCCGAAAGGCATGACAATCCATTCAAAGAAGCCGTCTGGGGTTCTGAATGCCGTTTTATCAATGCTATCTTCAGCCACCCTTAGATGATGAAAACCGGTCGCTAAATCGAGTTGGGAGAAAACAGACGCTCCTACAAGCTGATCAAACAGATCGTCAATTCTGGGGAGAGGGTGCCTATTCTTTTTCGTTAGCTTGTTGAGCTCCCTATAGTCAACACATAGACGGAGTGAACCATCCGCCTTTGTAGCGAACACCACTGGAGCGCCCCATTCTGAAATGCTTCTTCTAATGAACCCCTTCTCTAGAAGCTCTTTAATCTGTTTACTGAGCTCTTTCCTTTCCCATGGAGCCATGTGTCTAACGGGCAACACAACGGGCTTTGCATTATCTACAAGATATATGCGGAAGTCTATCTCCCGCTTCGGAGGCAAGCCCTTCACCTCTTCGAAGACATCCGGATATTCCCGGACCACTCTAACTGATTGCAAATTTTCAATAGAGGCATCTAGCGATTCAAGATAACTAAGCATAACCGCATACGAGGGATTACAAGAAATTTCCAAAGTGTTACCGAGCTGGGTCAGGAGCCTAACAACCCTTTTCTCAATATCAAGGATGGCCCCATTACTGGATAGCCAATCCATGCCCAAAATCAAACCATATCCCGAAAAGCCCAAAACAAAGGCACTACATTTAAATTCTACGCTTAGAATAGAAATTTTCAATCCTAAACAGATCATAGACAAATGAGCTGGGCCCCCAATTGGGTTTGAAACAATTAAGGGGTCCTCTACCATACTAGTTTTTAGGTGCAGAGATTCTACTAAAGCAGACGAGATAAAGGAGTGTGATGCGCCAGAATCAAATAAAGTGCGAACGGGGTGATCATAAAGATAAACTACACTTTCTACAGAAGTTTTTATACCTCGCTGTTGCAGAGGTGGCGCTTCTAGCACATGAATCTGTGCCCCTGAGGTGGATCCAGCCCTCTGCCCCTGTCCTCGTTTCTTTGTGCAGTCCTTAGCCATGTGGCCTGTCTCACCGCAAGAAAAGCACCTGCCATTCATCTTGGCCTTCTTTTTCCGGCAATCTTTTACTAAGTGCCCCACTTTGCCACAGAAATTACACTTCCTCTTCTCTTTGTTGTCTTTCCCGCCCTTCTTAAAGTCTGTCTTCTTAGGCTGTAAACCCTCTTTCTTCCCTTGAGAGCTTTCTGCCTTTGTCTCCTTCTTGCCCTTATCCTCTTCGTTCAGCAATGCCATCTGTACCAACCTTTCATATGTAGCTCCCATGGGTATATGGGTCATGGCCAAACTGTGTAATGGCTCATTCTACCCTCTGACAAAACGGAGAGCCTTCTTGTGCGGGGTGTTGACTAGGTCCAGTCCGAACCTAGCCAGCTCATCGAACTGATTAACATACTCTTTGACTGTCTTATTCCCTTGCTTAAGAAATAAGAATTTTTCCAACTGCAAACTCCTTTCCGCGTCTGAGAGAAATTTAGCCTCAAACCTTGCCCTAAAGTCCTCCTATGTTTCCACTGGTCTTTCTGCATTAGTGACTTCCCACCAGTAGGAAGCCTCACCTTTTAGTAGCCACACTGCCAGTTGTACCTTCTGCATATCTTCTACCTCAAAGATGGCGAATAAGTCCTCGGTTTCTTTCAGCCAATTTCTAGCTGCCACGAAGGACTCAGTTCCATGAAAATCCTTTCCTCCCATAGCTTTAAAATCTTTTCATATCTTAGCAAAAGTGTTTCCCCGCGGAGGAGGTGGAGGAAGAGGTGCTGCTACAGCCGGATGATTTCCTGCAACTGGGGGAGGAGGAACGGTAGGACCTGGCTGAGTGGCCCTTGCTTCTAAGAACCGTCTAAACCAACCAGGTATTGGTACACCCTCTGGTAAGTTAAGTTCTTCGGACATGTTGAAACAAAAAGGATAGATTCAAAACGAAGGATAAGAGATAGTACCTATGGCTTTGGGGGACTTTGCCTTTTTAAAATAAAATAATATTTTATGTTTTAAAAATGTTTCTTTAAATTTCTTTTTGAAAAATAAATTTTCAAAACTTTTTATCTTATCTAGTAAACCTATGCTCTGATACCAAGTGAAACACCCCACCTCCGTTAGGGTCACTCTCAAAGGAAATGCCCTAATTTTGGTGGAGGTTTATAAGTATAAGTCACAGATATACAAGACAGATATAAGAACACATATTTTTGAACAGCGGAAAACATCAACAACTTTTATTTCAACAAAATACGTGTTACACAAACCATGTCATAATTTGTTTTACAATACTTCCCAAAACATAACATCTCCATAACTGTCTTGACTACATTATTTAAAGAACCATAAAGAAAACATAAATAAACTGCAAAAGTCCCATAATTGTTGTCCAAAGCCATAGCCCAAAACGGAAAAGATCCAAGCAATACATTCTTTCTCTTCAAGCTGGATGCGGAAACTGGTCAAGCTGCGGTATTCCCTCCCTATGGACCTGGGGGGGGGGGGGGGAACGAAAGAAAAGAAGGCGAAAGAAAAGTAGAGTCAGACATAAAGCCTGAGTAAGTCTAGGACTATTCAGTCTATGAATAAAGAACTGGGTATGATAAGTACAAACTGGAAATGGGAAAGCACCATAAACTAAGTTAAGTTATCTAGGGTCGAATATACTATTGTATCCCATATTAATCTCTGTACCCATATAAACTAGTTCCCAACAGGCACCCCATAATCAGGGTGAAGTGATCCATTTCTGATGATCGGCTCCTACTCGCATAGTTACATGTGTCTTAGGGCCCCCGATGTTGTAGTTACCTATGCTGGTCCCACCATGGGGTGTATCAAGTCCCATGGTGGCGGCCCGACACAATTCTAGAATGCACAGGTATGCTACTGGTGCCCAGTGCCTTATTTTTCTGCGCCGGAGTGTGTGCACGCCCGCACCCCGTTAGAACCTACACTGCTGTACCACCATCGTCGATTTGACCTCTTATAGTCAGCCCAGTAATCGTGCCCCACCCTGCCTAGTTCAGGGTATCCTGATACACCTTGTAGGGTTACTGCTGAAAAGGGTCCCCCGCTACTAGGTTTTCTATTTCTAGCCAACATGCTAAGTTGGTTAAGTGTTTTATAAACCTAACCCCCAATCAGTCTGTTTAGTTTAGCATGTTCCAGTTTGATTAAGTATTAATTCAATTTACTTAATCCTATCAATCCTGACTCAGCCTTAATTGTCTTATTAAAGCCTCGACCTCTCACATTAGACAGGTATTGTTGTGGCTGCCTGTCGCCGGTTGGGTCCGGGCAGTCTTACGCCACAACTCAGTCTAACCTCGAGTCCTTATTGGGCTCCGTGTTTAACCATCCACATTGGATAGGTATTGTTGTGACTACTGGACAGCCGGGCGGTTCCGGGCAGGTTTACATCACAACTCAATCCAACCTCGGGTTAAACACATCGTATTTTCTACATTTACATATTTTGTCTCTTTTCTTTTTGTATGTAAATATTTGCGGCCCATTATTCAAATTCATCTTTATTGGTTAAAATTTATTTATGCCACTTAATTGTTTTTCAAGGTTGTTGGCATGCGTCAAACATGCCAACACATATGTTCTATATTTTAACCCCATCGTCATTACCCCCGTTTTACACGTTCGCTACAATATAAGATATGTTGGGTTTAACATTTAAACCCAACTTAGCCATATGAAAAGGGGAGGCTTATAGCATGGTGTTTATAAGGTAACATAAAAAGGGGAGTGTGAACGCATGAACTTGCAGCATAACGATTCAATTAACATAAGGTAGGCACATGTGAACTTGCAATTGTAACAACATATAATCATGGCATAAACAATACTTAAACATGAATCATTCTATTCACATAATCATGGCATAAACAATACTTAAACATGAATCATTCTATTCATATGATTATGGCATAAACAATACTTAAACATGAATCATTCTATTCATATAATTATGGCATAAATAATACTTAAACATGAATCATTCTATTCATGTAGTCATGGCATATATAATACTTAAACATGAATTATTCTATTCATGTAAACTTGCAATTGGAATGTAAATCTAACTTAATTGTGTCACATATATCACCATATGGTTTTGATAACAACTTAGGCCTAAAACATTTTTCAACTAGGCATAATACCAAGCATAGTTTAGTCATGTTCATAAAGGTGCTTACTTTTGTTCTAATACAAAAGTATGATTTGCTAATTCCAACATGGATTCATATAAACTATAGTACTTAGTCGTATCCAATTACACACTAAAAGTGATCATAAAAGTATGTACATCATATTGGCATAATAGTGAATCATATACTTGCATGAATCCCAAATAAAATACCATATCATATACTTGTATGAATCCAATCGTATACCATAACATTTCCAAATCGTTTAGAATCAAAATAACATACAAGTATAGATTATTATCGCCACAATTCCATTTCGTTGTTAACTTCCAACGCAAATCACATACTTGCAAATATCCAATCGTATACCATAACATTCCCAAATCGTTTAGAACCAAAATAACATACAAATATAGATTATTATCACCACAATTCCATTTCGCATTTTACGCAAATCAAACGCAATTAATTATTCACATCGAAATAGCACTCTACTTACAACGTATGACGAATCTTCAATTCAGGAATCTGAATTCTGAATTTGGAGATGCTATCCTTTGTTGTAGGCGTTTCTTTGATTCAATTAATGTTGCTTTAAGCTTTTGATTTATCTCCTAATTATCTCTCAATTTCTGACGGCTATCTCTAGTCTCTCCTCAGCAGCATGACGGTCTCATCTCCATTTTAGTTTGTGTGAATTAGGGTTAGTCTTAGGTCCTTTTTATAGAGTTTGTGAGTTGATTTAGACCGTCGATGGAGCTTGGTATAATAATAGCCGTTCGTTTGAAGGAGAGACCAACCAGGAGCTGACACCTAGCCCTAGTGACAAGGCAAGGCTCAGAAAATCGACCAAACACAGACCAGGCCAGCCAGGGTGGGCTGGGTTCGACCTGGCTCCGGGGCCAGGTCGACACCCCAGTTGACACTGTGTCGACTTGGCAGTCGACACGGGTGACCCAGGTCGACCTGGCTAGCCCCAGGTCGACTGCCAAGTCGACCTGGGTGCCTTGGGCAGGAATTTTCCCGCCCTGGCCATTCCGGCCCGAGTTTGATATTTGAATTAGTTTTTATGAGCTGTTTTGGTCTGTTTGAATTTTAAACTGAATTCTGAAACTTTCGGAGGCCATATCTTCTTCATACGGAGTCCGTTTTACGCAAACTCGGACTCTATCTCAAGCAGAATTCCGAGACGAACGCAATGGTGTATCCCGTTTCCCTTAATTCTTTGACTTGAAATTAATTATACTTTAATTTGTGAATTTCACTGTTATAGAATACACGGGGTGTTACATGGTACCCTGGAACTAGGCAGGGTGGGGCACGATTACTGGGCTGATTGTAAGCGACCAGAACGACGGCTGAGTTGGTGCGCCATTGTAGGTTCAGGCGGACTATGGTCGTGCACATAGTCCGGAGTTGAAAAAGCAGGCATTGGGCACCGGTAGGTTTACACTGTGCGTGCTTGATTCGTGTCGATGGGTGGCACCCTAGTGCTTGATACACCCTATGGTGGACCTAGCATAGGTAACTACATTCGTGATAGGGCCGTATGACACAGACACATGACGAGCTAGAACTTGTAAGGAGACGATCAATTAATAGATCATTTCGTGGGACCACGTAATGGGTTATTTCATGATATTGGGCAAGGGATCATTTCATAGTTAATACATGACACGGGTTGGGTTACTAGTACAGGTGGTAAAGGCCCATTTCTGTTTCTGTTTCTGTTAGGGAGGTAAAAGCCCATTACTATTTCTGTAAAGATCACCCTGTTTCTGTTTCCGTTTCTGTTTGGACATTAGGATAACACCTAATTCTGTTATACTAGTACTGGTGCAGAGAATGTTGTATACGTATTTTATCTCGTTACCATAGTTTATCTTGTTGTCTTAGTTTAACTTGCCTATCTTGTAATCATCCTTTTGTTTACTTTCAGTTTATACATGCCATGTTACCTTTGCTTGTTTCTATGCTGAAAGTCACTAGGACTTACCAGTCTGTATGACTGACCTGTTTTGTTTCGCCTCTTTTTCCTTCCGTTTCCCCCCAGGTTCTCAGGGAGGAAACACTACGACTTAGTTTGGACTTCCTTCTGCTTCAAGATCATCATATATGGCTTGGACCTTTCTTGGCTATGGATGCTTTATTGTTTTACTTGGGGAATGATTTATGACCATGGTTTTACGCTTCTTTACTATTGCAAGACAGATTTCGATGTAATGGATTTAATGGCATTTTGATGTAAAAGGCTTTAGACCTTACTAGATTTTCAAGTAATGAAATATGGTTTTTCTTCCGCTGTTTTATATGTTCTGTCTTGTAATATTTCTGTGTATGTTTACCTAGATAATGCTCCACTAAAGCTAGTGCATTCCCTTTGTGAGTGACCCTAGCGTAGGTGGGGGTGTTACATTTGGTATCAGAGCAGAAGGTTACCAGACAGGGCAAAAGTTTTTAAAACCTTCTGAAATCATTTTCCAAACGTTTACAAAGAAGCATTTTTCTAAGAAAAGTTTTGTTTTACGAAAGGCATATTCCCCAAAGCCATATGCACTATCTTTTGATTCTCTCTTTGAATCTCTTCTTTCTCTTTTTTCACCATAGTCTTGTAGGCGTGTGTCGGAGGGCAAAGGAGTGCCCAACCTCCATCTGTAGCCGCAGTAGTTTTACTTGCGACTAATCTTATTTCAAGCTTTGTAGGGTTGTCGTGCAATGGAGGTAGCTTTCGAGAAACTTTTCAACAAGCTATATGAGGATAGTAAGAACGAGGATAAAGAACACAAGCCTAAGGATGAGAAACTTGTTGATATGGCTTAATCCACGAAGGAGGAAAAGGTGAAAGGAAAGAGGCCAAGGTGAGAGAATAATAAAACCCATGACAAGAGAAGGGTATCTTTAGTATGGTAAAAAGGGACATATAGTTAAGTATTAGAGGACAAGGACAAGGGCAAAGGACAAGATCGTCCAGAGGGCAATTGTATGCTCTCACTATTAGCGTACCTAAGAAGAGGTGGTAACGTTTCTGTTAAAAGTTTAGCTTTTATTTTCTATCATACCACGGGAACTTTGTTTTTGTGCATCACATCCTTTTTAATTCTGCTAAGATAGTTGAGTCTCTGCACCTTAGTACTAGCGTAGTAGAGGGTCCCATTGGGGAATCGGCTCATTTATTCATGACTTGTTTGGATTTGAGAATGTCTATGCTAAGTGTTAGTAATGCTTATGTTTTTGGGCTACAGGTTGTTTCTAGGGATGGAGTGGTTATCCAGAAATGATACCATTCTCGAGTATGAAAAGAGGGTAGTTAGACTCTTGACTTGCCTCGGTAATACCCTCGAAGTCTAGTGTAACCCTTAGGGTTCTGCCATGCTTAGTTACCTAGAATCTCTTGATAAATTTATCAATCCGCTCGAGTAGTGTTCGCCACTAAGGCGGAAGGTTCATTTCGCTTATGCATGAGTTATAGAAAATCACCTTAGTAAGTACACTTGGCAACATGGTTGGCATTTGTTTATTTTCAAGAGATAATTCATTTATGTGGAATACCTTCTACTAAGTGAATGAGATCCAAGATTCACTAGTGAATTTTGGAGAGCTTGCATGAAACCATGAGTACGCAGTTATGTTTAAGCCGAGTATACTAGAAAACGATTACGTGAATGTGGAACGAGAGGCAACAGTGAAATGAGTTCCAACTCGTATTTTGGAAATAGGACTTAAGAAGCTACGAAATTGTGAAGCTAAAGACGGTCAAAGCACAATGGAGTTAAGCTCAAGGAAATGCGACTTAGAAGATTGAAGACTAGACACGCGCATCATATCTCTTTTTTTAAGAGTATATCCTTGATCCCTCTTTTCCTGTAGAGCTTACTTGCATGCTATCTTTTAAGTATAACCTCTCGGTCTTATTCTCAATCCTATTTCTGTTGCAAAACCCCATAGGAATCATCTGTTAGTAATACATGTTGGGGCTTGAGGGTGTCCGTTGGGTTGAGTAATCCTTTGGGTGTCAGCCTGATGTTGATTTCGGTCTTCGGGCTGGTGCTTAGGGAGTTCTTCTCCTAATCAGTATATATGTGACATAGATTTCCAGTTTTGACATTGCCTAAAGGGCACAAAATTTTTACTTGCTTCTATCGTTCGACTATATCTTTAGGTAGGAACAATTGGGTGTAAACATGTGTTTGAGACATGTCATGATTAATGGTTGCAAATGGTTGCAAGTGGTCGCAAGTGGTTGCTCGTGGTTGCATAACACACATTAGGCACTAGATCGGCTCAAACACATTTTCATATTGCATATGCATGAGTGTTTATACTTGTTTATGGATGAAATTGAATATGTTATCATGCGGATGTTGCATATGGATGGATGTTTGTGCACACATATAGTGTTAGTATGACTAGGACTATTTGCATACATGTTGGATTCATGACACTAAACATATTTTGCATTAAGAAGATCAATCAGGCCTGATCATTTGCATTAGATAAGAGACATATACACACACTTTCTTCATATGTTCATATAGCATTAGAAATCTTTTAAGGACAATGACTGCTTGTGGATGATGGTTGAGTAGATGGTTGATTGGATGGTAGGACATATTCTTCTTAACTTGAAGATTTCGGGGACGAAATCCTTTAAGGAGGGAAGAATGTAACAACCCGAATTTTAATAATGTGTTAAAACCATAAATCAAGGCAGAATTAAATTTTAAAATAAGAATCAAGGGAAACGGGTTACGCCATTGTGTTCGTCTCGAAATTCTGCTTGGAAACGAGTCCGAGTTTTCGAAAATCGGAGTTCGTATGACCAAGTTATGACCTCTAGAAGTTTCAGAAATTTTCAGAATCAAAGACAGCTCGAAATTCGAATTCGAATTCAAACCCCGTAGCAGGAAGGGCAGGAAAACTCCCGCCCATAGACCAGGTCGACCTGGGGGTCGACCATAGTGTCGATCTCCCAGGGACCAGGTCGACCATAGTGTCGACCTGCCTCCCGAACCTATTTCCTGAACCAGATGCATTCTGATGTATTTAGACTTGTTTCGTGACCAGATTCGTCTGCCTAACCCTATATAAACAGCCTCCTAGCCTCATTCTCTCTACACCATTTCATTCTGCCCTTATGCTACCTCTGTGAAAATCAAAATGATTAAAAGAGACTACTTCTTCTTCGTCAAGACAACATCTAGGAATTTGAAATTGGGCATTTTCAACTAGAACAAGACTAAACAAATAGAGATTCAACAACTGCAATAACCGTTTCCAGAATCAAATCTCTACACTCTAATTCTCGATCCACGCTCTGTAAGTTCTAGTTACTTTGAGATTGAAACTTGTTAAATTTAATATGGACATGGAATAAAATGAAATTGGGCCTAAGCTTAATATTTATTTGGATCTGTTCTTGTCTCTTCTTGAATCTATGATTTCGGGTTATTTCTTATCGACTGAATCATGCCCATTCATGTTGTTGGACCTAGTTTATTATTCAAATGCTAGATTGTAAAATGAATTCTTGGATCTTGACTTGATGATCAGACTTTTTAATTCAGTTTCCACCCTCCTCTCTTGAATCTTGAATTTAGGAATATTACTATGAAATCAGTTTGGACTTATTCATGTTATCAATTGGAATTGGACCCATGTAGGATAATTGATTCATACCTATTCTTGGACCTTGACTTTTGGGAATATTGCTATGAAAATTAACTTGGGCCTATAACTGAGAACATAAGACTATTGCCTATGACTATGACAAGGACAATTGTGGCTAATCACCTATGACTCGTGACTATGAATTACTGCCTATGATTATGAACAGAAGACTATTGTCTATGACCATGACCTTGAAACTATTATAGTTAATTGCCTATGACTATTTAGGGTAGTTGCCTAGAACTATTTTGGATAATTATTCATGACTCTTGTGATTAATCGCTTATGATTCACTATGACTATGACTATTGTGGCCAATTGACTATTATAGTTGATTGTTCATAACACTATAGTTGAAAGCCATGTTGTACACCAAGACCATTGATCCATTATCCTTGTATTTGGCTTGCTTTTGCATGCCTATTCTTTTATGTCAATTTTTATCATGACTATCACCTTATTATGCTAGATTTGAAAGCCTATTATTCTCTATATACTAGTGATGTTGTAACCAATTATCCCAAGCTATATCATGCCAGATTTATCACCTTGTGCTCGTTCTTTTGACTATCATAGTTGGGATGTTATTCCCTTTTATTTTGGACCTGGATCTACTTGTAATTTAGATCGATTTACATTTACATGCGATGGGAATACGAATTGGGTAGGTTAGGCAAACATGAATTGGTGATGAATCATGAACTTGATAATAGGCATAAGTGGAAACCTGAAAACGTGATATAAGAACTTGACATGAAACTCGCTTAGAAACTTGACACGAACTTGACATGAAAATTGAACATGGACATGACACTTAGAATGAACTTGAAAATGGCCAACTCGAGGTTGGGTTGAGTTTGCAGTGTAATTCTGCCCGGAACCGCCCGACAAATCCAGTTTCTGCAAACAATAGGATCCAATGTGGGTAGTTGGTCATATCGCACCTGAAAACCCGAGGTCAGATTGAGTTGTGGTGTAATTCTGCCCGGAACAGCC
Organism: Allium sativum; assembly: GCA_030737875.1. NCBI lineage: Eukaryota > Viridiplantae > Streptophyta > Magnoliopsida > Asparagales > Amaryllidaceae > Allium > Allium sativum. The sequence continues at coordinate 326,101,886 of CM060921.1, read as the reverse complement.
CGGCATATCCAGTGACCACAACAACAGGTCTGATGTGAGAGGTTGGGGTGCATTAATGAATTAATGCCACATGATAGGGTTAAGTCATGAACATGTAAGACAACACTTAACCAATTTAACACGATGATTTGATAGGGTTAAGTCATGAACCGCTTGAATATACTTAACCAATTTAACACGATGATTTGATAGGGTTAAGTCATGAACCGCTTGAATATACTTAACCAAGTTAACACGATGACTTGATAGGGTTAAGTCATGAACCGCTTGAATATACTTAACCAATTTGACACGATGATTTGATAGGGTTAAGTCATGAACCGCTTGAATATACTTAACCAATTTGACACGATGATTTGGTAGGGTTAAGTCATGAACCGCTTGAACATACTTAACCAACTTGACACATGATTCGTAGGGCTAAGTCATGAACTTGAACGACAACACTTAGCCAATTTGACATGATATGAGGATGGGCTAAGTCTCGAATTTAAATGACAACACTTAACCTGCTGGACGGAAACCCTAGTTACGCGGTCCTTTTCAGCAGTAACCCACTAGATGTATCATGGTACCCTGGAACTAGGCAGGGTGGGGTACGATTACTGGGCTGATTGTAAGCGACCAGAACGACGGCTGAGTTGGTGCGCCATTGTAGGTTCAAGCGGACTATGGTCGTGCACGTAGTCCGGAGTTGAAAAAGCAGGCATTGGGCACCGGTAGGTTTACACCGTGCGTGCTTGATTCGTGTCGGTGGTTGGCACCCTAGGGCTTGATACACCCTATGGTGGACCTAGCACATGTAACTACATTCGTGATAGGGCCGTATGACACAGACACATGACGAGCTAGAACTTGTAGGGAGCCGATCGATTAATAGATCGTTTCGTGGGACCAAGTAATGGGTCATTTCATGATATTGGGCAAGGGATCATTTCATAGTTAATACATCACATGGGTTGGGTTACTAGTACAGGTGGTAAAGGCCCATTTCTGTTTCTTTTTCTGTTAGGGAGGTAAAAGCCCATTACTATTTCTGTAAAGATCACCCTGTTCCTATTTCCGTTTCTGTTTGGACATTAGGATAACACCTAATTCTGTTATGCTAGTACTGGTGCAGAGAATGTTGAACATGCGATGCTATACGTATTTTATCTCGTTACCGTAGTTTATCTTGTTATCTTAGTTTAACTTGCCTATCTTGTCAACATCCTTATGTTTACTTTCAGTTTATACATGTCATGTTACCTTTACTTGTTTCTATGCTGAAAGTCACTAGGACTTACCAGTCTGTATGACTGACCCGTTTTGTTTCGCCTCTTTTTCCTTCCGTTCCCCCCCAGGTTCTCAGGGAGGAAACACTACGACTTAGTTTGGACTTCCTTCTGCTTCAAGATCATCATATATGGCTTGGACCTGTCTTGGCTATGGCTGCTTTACTGTTTTACTTGATGAATGATTTATGACCATGGTTTTACGCTTCTTTACTATTGCAAGATAGATTTCGATGTAATGGATTTAATGGCATTTTGATGTAAAAGGCTTTAGACCTTACTAGATTTTCAAGTAATGAAATTTGGTTTTTCTTCCGCTGTTTTATATGTTCTGTCTTGTAATATTTCTGTGTATGTTTACCTAGATAATGCTCCACCAAAGCTAGTGCATTCCCTTTGTGAGTGACCCTAGCGGAGGTGGGGTGTTACACTTTTTTCCTTGTAAGTCACTCAACTAAGTTAGGGGGTTACAAGATTTTGACAAGGCATATAAAGAGGTTTTATTTGGTCATTAATAAACCGTACCGATTTTCAAAAAAATAATATATTTATATGTAGTTACATTCCCAATAAACCGAGGTGCTTCCCACAGTATCCTCCTCGAGTGGTCCCCATTGTCATACTATGAAAACATACTAGATATCCATCTCCATGCTGTAAAGGCGTACTAGACTATGCTACGAAGGGATACCAAGTCCCCAACGTTATGCCACGAAGCATACTAGGCTAAGTGCTATGAAAGCGAATAAGCCACTATCGCTGTACTGCAAAGGCACCCAAATACCTGAGTTCTTCACGGAACTCAGTCGAGGGATTTCTATATCTGTCAAGAAAGGATTTGTTAAACCAACAATACTGATATCAAAAATTGGTATTTCTCTTTCGGTGATTCGTCTAGGCCCCACCCAGCTTACCCCCTAACTAATGAAAGATCATTAAAAGAGTTAAATGACCGCTCCTAACAAACAATCTAAACAAACATGTGATTCCTCATCCAATGACCCGATAATAAAATATCAATGGCCTCTTGGTTTTAGCTCCAGTATTTCCTGCACACGCTTCGATTGATGATGATAGGTGTCCAACGACCTACTATCCTTTGTTGGGTCCTGACCACGAAGTCTCGCACCCTGAGGTAGCTGCCAAATCATCCTACAAATCATCCCAATCAGTCTTTAGGCTGCCCACAATGACAGATGCAACAAAGGAATACTCATCGGATGGTACCATACAAACCATGCCTCTATGGATACAGCTTAGGGTTACTACATATGAGAATCATGGAGTATCCTCATGTCACGTAGAAGTCCCGCACTTCCTTCCAATCCCGTCAATAAGTTGGACGTGCTCCCGCCATGTCTCTCGACACCTTCGATGATTTGGCCCGTTAGGCTCTTCATCCTTACGGAATGAACCAAACACATACAGTTATTTTATTAGACCTTACATCTAATTTACCATTATGTGTTTCACTTACTTTCTTTTCATTTCTTTATAATATTCATTAATTTAGTTAACATGAATATTATTTCTTTATTAATCAACTTTATCATTTACCATAGAATTTTAGTTTTAAGCCCGGAACTTATCCTCTTTAAGTCAATATGCTCATGTTAAGGCTAAATTGTCATTTCAACCAATTTCTATCAATTTAATATTCGTAAATAAACTGTTTTTATTTTGATTTCTCAATTGTCATATTTGTGCAAAGTTATACTTAGAATTTCTATCATCCTATTTCATCCATTTCCCTAATTATAACGTATATGTTATAATCTTTTTTTACATATTATTGCGAATGAACTGTGATTATTATATACCAATTATAAATTTACAATAAGTCTTTTTCTTTACATAACCTCTTTTGGCTATGATATATTTCTTTTTCTATCTTTACAATTTATCCCTTTAAGAAGTTTGGTCTATTCCCAATTGATTGGTTACCAAAACTGTATAAAATCTATTTTCCTAGATTCTAGCAATTACGATAATAGGAACCCATGATTGAAAGACGTTTCTCCTTTTTTGTCGTTATTTGTAGGTTATCAAATTAGTGCGTAATATGGACAACTCCCTATTTTGCACCAATCCATGTCTTTTCTTATTTTATGTTTGCAATCATGTTTCCTATTCTTTTCTTATTTACCAAACTATGCAAATACATTCCCTTTTTTCTAACTAATCAATTTAGGTTATGCCCAACCTTTCAGGATTATAGGTAAATGTGGATCCTGTTTTTTCCTCTTTATTTTTCCTAAATTGTCATATTTTCTATAACTTGAATATAGTTAGAATTTATACCATTTTTCCCATTTAATATTTACCCAAGGATTTAAATTATAGTTCTCAAGTTAAATATAAAACTTATCAGATCTATAATCCAATTACATGTTTACTGTACATGAAATTTCTTACATATTTTCAATTGGGATTTACCATAAGAATTTAGACAAAAATAAATTCATATCCAAACTGTACAGAAAATTAATTATCGCAACTTAACAATTACAGTGTCACAAGATATGCAGGAATTAGATTATATAATATACCAATATTGGAAAATATAATTTAAATCCACTCACCTCGAAAAGAAAGTACTCCAAGCTCAATGACTTTGTTTGAACATCTCTATTTTAGATCAACAATATTTTTGTCTATAATATTTTTGTTTCCAACTTGTAATTTGGAAAGCCTAAATCTAAATCATCTAATTTCTGAAGAATTCGAGGAGAAAGAAGAGTGATTGAGCTTTTGCGCTTATTCAGAAAATATGAATTTGAAGGCTTGCCCTGCCCATTAATTTATATAGAGTCAAAACATTGTCATCCATCAGTTTAAAACAATGCAAATCAGGTCGTCAATTTAAAATGTGTGCATGATTTGTTTTATTTATGTTTATTTATTTTAAACGTTAATGTTTAAAGGTTTCTTTCTAAATAAAATTCTCTCATAAATTACTAAATTAATTAGATCATGCATATATATATATATATATCCAATATTAATTGATTCTTATATGGTATAATTTCTTACCTATTTGGATATTCCAATTAATACCTCAACTTGTTGAATGCATATAAAAGTAATACCTTTATTTATTTATTTTTATGAACATAACTATCCCGTTTAATGTTTGTATGCATTCCAATTTTTTTCTTTCTTTTAATTTAGAAACAAATAACTCTATAAATTGGATGTTTTTCTACCTAATTATTTTCTTTTATTAGCTAATGTAATTATGGCATTTTCTTTGTTTATTGGCACCATTTTTAAAATGTTCACTAATTGCAAGTCAGTCAATTGACATATTTTGCTATTTTAATTGTTATCCAATTTAGTTCTTATGTGCAGCTAAATCACATATTTACAAATTACGAATTTAATATGCCAATTCATTACCCAAATAACTAGCATATATGAATTCTTTCTTAATTATTTGATTTCATCAAATGTAAATTAACATACGCGTGTTATTATTTAATGTATTCCCCACATACTTTCTTTTTGTGTGCATACTCCATTGTATTATCTTTCAAAATGTATGAAAGTATTTACAAGTGTTATATTCTTTTTCACTTGTAGTATGTTTTAGTTATGGAAACAACTCTCATTAGTCAACAACTAATGTCCCTTTTCTTTCTTATTAATGTTAATGATATAATCCTACATTTTTTTCTATTAGTTTTTAATGCCATATGTAATTACATATATTTTAGTGTGATTGAATCAAAACAATTAATTAAAATTAATGGAGTACAATAAAGGATAATACTTTTAACTGTATATGTATATGTATTTGAATTATATCTTTAATTGCATGCATTAAAATAAATTTCCCCTTTTAATAACAACTGTTATTCATTTTCCCGCTCTCGACCTCTTTTTATTTTTTAATTTTAATGGTAGTTGTGCCTCTTCCCGCCCCGTACACCTCAAACCCTAACCCCACTTCCAATCCTTCTCTTGCCTCCTTGTATGAACTACCGTTACTCAACCCTCATCCCTGCCTCATATTATCCCGCCTCATCCTATCCAAAACCAAACCACCCAACCTCCGCTACCTCCATCGCAGAACCAACCTCCACCTCACAACCAAACCCTTCTGAGCCAAATCCCCACTACACCATATATGCTAATTAGCCTGTGTTTTTAGCTGTATCTAAAGATGTTAGGCATGGTAACAAGCTGTATCAAAAAATGGCGTGTTAAATTATTAGATACGTATGTAAACCGTATCTCACTGTAATAACATACGGCTATTAGCCGTATCTAAACGTTTAGTAGATACAGCTATAAATCGTATCTTATATATATAAGCAGAAACTGCAGCACATATTATTTGTAACACAAAATATATATAACACAATTTATACGTAGGATACACTAATTCACAATTGTAACAGTAAACGAAACAATTGTATGAAATATTTCATTACATTACAATATATAATGATACATGCTATTTGATTACATTACAATAAATAAGATACATGCTATTTCATTACAATAAAGAAAATACATATCGTTTCATAATTACATTACAATAAAGAAGGTAAACTTCAGCGATCAGCCACTCTCCGCTTTTCAACTTCATCGATCGACCACTTCGATCCACAGATAATGCATTCACCAAGCTGAAGGTGTAACGTTCTGGTTAAGAATTTACTGGGTGATTCACCAGGTGGATGCACTTTAGCTCACGTACCACAATCGGGTATTTATCCTAACTTATGCATTTAACTAAGCGCCAAGACTAGCAAAGGGGATAAAATATCAAGTATCATATGCTGCTTCACTAAACCTTAGTAAAAAGCATTTGACACTTGATATTGTCCCCTTTGCTAGTCTTGACGCTTTGTTAAATGAATAAGATGGGATAAATACCCGAACCGACATCGTGAGCTAAAGTGCAGCCACCTATTGAATCACCCAGAAACTCTTAACCAGAGAGTTACAGCCTTCAGCTTGGAGAGGATTCACCGGTGGTTCACCCAGTAATTCTTAACCAAAATGCATCATCTTCATATATACTTGCAACCTAATTTGCATTAGAACAATAATGAGTCAGAATATACATATACAACACACACATATTTACACATAAAATAACATATTTCCACAAGGCTAAGTACTGACTTGAATGCACAAGATAATAGAAGAATATACAATTACAACACACATATACTCTGCACAACAACATCATGAACATACAAGCAAGAAGAACACAGTCATGGATGAATACAACAAATCAGTGCACAAGCACATGCACAAACTTGATGCACATAATGTCATATTCATGAGCACAAAGCAACTTGGTTCAAGGCAACAAGTTGTAAATGGAAAAGCAATTCAGGTGGAGCAGCAACAACAATAACACATACACACATACTTATTTGTAAAAGAACATATTTCCACAAGACCAAGTACTGACTTGAATGCACAAGATAACAGAACTGGCAAGCAAGAATGAAGTATCTGTTCATATCAATTTTTAAAGTGTCCAGAACACACAGAAGAAAACATCAAATACATGCAACTTAGTCAACAAAACTAGTATGCTTTAGTTCTCAAATCATACCACATGATATTTTTTGGCACAAGCCAAAAATGACACATGCACTTCACATCAGTAAGGATCAGTGTACATGGTGCAACAATACACACAAATGAGCAGGGCAGCACAAGTAAAAGTATCTGAATCCAAGGTTACAACACAAGTGAATGACAACAAATACACTGACGCACTATAAAACTGGGGATAATACCCAATTTAAACACAATAGCAACATGAATTCTTGGTAGACAAGAACATGTAAATATCTATCATTAATATTTTTGAACTAAAGCATGGAAATTCAAATTAAATCCAGTTTAAACACAATTTAAACCCAATTCGAATTCAAATTACACCCAGTTTAAACCCAATTCATATTTAAATTTAACTGTGATCTAGTACTCACCTCCAGTGGAGACGAGAAGGATGGACAACGATGGACTGAGGCTTCGCCGGTCAGCTGAAGGCAGCGCGAGCAGACGATAACCCATGGACTGCAGTGGATGGCTTATTGACAAAGGAAGTCGGTTAAGTACCAAAACCCTAATTTGGGTATTCGGTTGTCGCCATTGCAAAATAAAAAGTGGGATAATACGGCCGAAAGTTTTGATGTCTCAAAACTCGAGTGTGCCAGACTGGAAGTAAGGAGGGAAAAATTTGATACATATTTCATACGGTCCATAGCCGTATCAAATGAACCGATCCGGGGCTTCATCGATGGACGGTCAGATTTAGGGTGTTTGGGGTGGTGCGGATCGCAAAATGTAGTTTGATACAGATCTGAGCACTATCAAATTTGAAACGACTTATAGCTAAATTGTATATCCGCATCCTTGTGTGCCAAATTCGCTGATATGGTGTAGTGCCCTCTGCTAAAGCCTATTTTTCTACCCCTCAACCCCCTTCCATTGCCCGGTTTTTGGACTCTCCCTTCCATCGCTTACCACGCGATGCGGGTAAGTACTCTTCTGTTCAACTAGAAATCACCTACAATGGAGAGAAGATGGTACCTACTAGCATGATTGTCAGCGCTTGAGAAGCAGTATGGAAAGACGATGTCGTAGATTTTTTCCTCAATAAACCATTGTCATATACTATTGTGATTGAAACGGTAAAAACACGCTGGAGGATAAAAGGTACTTTCCAAGTTAAGTCAGATGGTATCCTCTTTTTATTTCTCTTCTCTGACGACTAGCAAGGAGAGGGTGATTAGAGGAGAACCCATAATGATGAAGAACAAATTATTGATAATAAATTAGTGGGATCCAAACTTTAGCAACGTGGGTGGAATCATTAAGGCTTTTCCTATCTGGGTAAAGCTATATAATATTCCAATTTATTTGTGGTCACATATCGGCATTAATTGGCTTGCAAATAAATTGGGGAAATTAATTTGCATAGATAGAGTAATGGAAGTGATGACACGTATACAAGACACAAAATGTTTAATTGAAATATCGCCAGATAATGAAATAGTTGAATCTTTCCTTATTGAAAACCCAAATGGATCTACACAAATAATACAAGTCACTTTTTTGTGGAAATCGGACATATGCATGCACTGCAAGTGTTTTGGTCACAAGTTTGTTTAATGTGAAGATAATGCTAGTGAAGTAGATGACGGAAAGGTTATTGAAGGGAAAGGAAAAAATAGAAATGTAGAAAGAGAACAAGTGGAAATAGAAAAAAAGGCAAGATGTCATAAAAACGCAAAGAAGCACATGGACTACAGTCGAAAAAAATAGAAGAAATGTAAAAGCAAATAATGCATCAGTGAGATTTAATGGCATGAAACAACAATATGAAAGGAAAGATAAAGCAACTAATGTAACAAAGAAAGTGCAGAAGACGGTGTAACAACAGCTGAATGGAAGAAAAAAGATGATACTGAACCACACAAACATAGTAGATTTACAGTCTTGCAAGACAAAGAAGATGGAGAAATTCAAAACAACAAAGCAAATGAAGTAGGAAATGTTGAAATGAAATGTGCAACTGAAGAAAGGAATCAAACTAGAGAAATGGGAAATGCAAATCACAACCAAAGTGAAAAACAGAAAGAATGTGATCGAATAACAGAAATACAAAAAGAAAGTGATGAATACTTAAAGCAAATCTTACTTGACGACTCAGAGGAAGAAATAAATGGAAATAACGAGGCACTACCAAATGCAAAAACTGTTGCAATAGAATCTCATGCAAGAGTTAATGCACATGTGCATGAAACAGAATGTGCCATTCCAAAGCAAACATTAAGCCAACGAAAGCACTCAAACCACCATAAACCTTCCATCCAACAAAACCACCACCACCTTTTCACTTCTATCCAATCTTTCCACAAATTTATCAAAACTACCTCCCATTTTACCAAACCCTCTACTGACAAATACAATTTTACATCTTATATCCACACAAGTCACAACACCTATTATTAAACCATACTCCAGACCCCCAGACTCTCCCAACTCTCCATCTCTCTATAACTATGACCATTTGTCCTACCAAATAGCACCCAATATGCCAACCTCTCCACTGCCTCAAGACAAGTCTCCTCTCCTATCTGTTACCCGCAAAAAAGATACAACTGGAAACATTAAAAATAGGAAGAACAGAGCATTGGAAAACAAAGGGAAAATAAGAGTAAAACCAAAGAAGAAAAAAAGAAAGGAAGCAACAGAAATATCCACTACCCTATCCCCTATTGAATCCGACAGTGAAGAAGAAAATACCCAGCAGAGATACCCTTGTCAATTTCCATCATCTTCCACAAGAATAACAAGAAGTTCTGATAAAACCCCCAATGTAGTATAAATATTTTAGACAACATAGCTACATGGAACATCAGAGGAGCACACAAAAAAGCCAATTTTGATCAAATCAAAATCCTTATTCAACATCATCATCTTTCCCTTCTTTTTGTCTCTGAAACCAAACTAGATTCTACTCTCACTACCAAAGCTACTGCATACATTAATCCATCCTGGATGTCTCTAACTAACCTGTCTAATGCCCTTTATGACAGACTTCTAATTCCTTGTGACCCCTTTATCTTCTCTCTTACTCATATTCAGATTGACTATCAATTCATCCACTCTAAAGATTATCACATACCAACTTCTACCTCTCTTTTCTTCATCTTCATATATGGGTGTAACACAGTTGCTGACAGGCAGTCCATACTAGATAGCTTACCTCTTCTAAGACAACAACCTCTTCCAAGGATAGTGATGGGAGATTTTAACTGCTCTTATCTAACTATGCACAATGTGTGGTAATCCTCTAACCCTAGCTGACTCATCCAATCTAAATAATGAAATAAGAGACTAATGAATCGATGCCGCCGCTTACTATCACTTAAGACAATATATAGCCTTGGGATGTTAATGGGCTCAGCCCATTTATCTTCTTTTGTAATTATCTTTCAGTCCGTTATCTTTACTTATAAATATACATGTATACTCTATACATTACATCTTCAATAATACAATTTTCTGTTTCGTTCACAAATACAATTCTCTCTGAAACTTCAACACAACAAATCCTGAAAATCTAATTTTGTATCAGAGCAATTTTGAAATCTGCATTTCAAAACAACATAAGAAATTTTGTTGGCAGATTCATCAGTTAGATTTCACCATCTGAATCTGACTCATCAAAGATCTTTCCTCGATCTTATCATTTGAGATTTTCGGCTCTTGAATTGATCAAGCCACTGTGCCACACTCAGATTCAACTGGCTGCATCAGTGATTCAATTATCAAGAGTGAGGAAAACAAGTCTGAATCATTCCCTACCGATCAAACTACTTCAAGAAGCATTCAAAATCAAGAAAAAGAGCATCAAGAAAGCAATCAGAAACATTTTCAACCGGCAACTCAGTGTGAAAAACAGTCATCATCACTTAAAAACTTTATGTGCCCAAAATCTTGATCACAAAACAACTTTTTGAGCAATTCAATTCGAGGCAAAGAAGTTCAATTTGATTACCTCTGTTCTTTGTCATTTTCCCTCACTGTAATTCTCTAGATGATAAATAGCAATGTCGAATCCAGCAATACTTCAAGGGCATCACAGCCTGCAAATCCACCTGCAAATCCTCCCAAAAATGTGATCAGTCTGAAAAGTCAACTAATCACCATTCCTTTTGACTAAAACAACTATCTTCTTTGGAAATTACAGGTGGAAACCTCTCTTCAAGGATATGGCCTGGAAGGTTACATTCTTGGCACCATACCAATCCCACCAAGGTTTGTCACCGATGCATCAAATACAATAATAAGCAATGATGATTATACATCATACTATAGGCAAGAAAGATTAATTAGTGCAAGGTTATTATCATCCATCAGTGCTGCTCTAATGCCACAATTTATAGGGTGTAAGACTGCTAATGAAATTTGGATTACCTGTGAAAAAATCTTTAATTCACAGTCTGCAGCCAAGTCCTTATTCTATAAAAGGCAACTTCAAAATTGCAAGAAAGACAATATGAGTATGAGTGAATATTTAGCAAAAGTTAAAAACATTTGTGACATGTTGAAAGCCTCAGGAACCAATGTCGAGGAATCAGATCAGGTTCTGTCTCTTGTTAATGGACTTGGAGATGAATATGAAGCCGTAGTAGCTATTATTACATCACAAAAGGTAACTCCCGCATTAGATGATGTGCAATCTATGTTACTTTCTCATGAGGCCAGAATCTCTCACAAGATACTCAATGATTCAGACTACTCAAGATGACAAACAACAATGTCGAATCCAGCAATACTTCAAGGGCATCACAGCCTGCAAATCCACCTGCAAATCCTCCCAAAAATATGATCAGTCTGAAAAGTCAACTAATCACCATTCCTCTTGACCAAAACAACTATCTTCTTTGGAAATTACAGGTGGAAACCTCTCTTCAAGGATATGACCTGGAAGGTTACATTCTTGGCACCATACCAATCCCACCAAGGTTTGTCACTGATGCATCAAATACAATAATAAGCAATGATGATTATACATCATACTATAGGCAAGAAAGATTAATTAGTGCATGGTTATTATCATCCATCATTGCTTCTCTAATGCCACAAGTTATAGGGTGTAAGACTGCTAATGAAATTTGGATTACCTGTGAAAAAATCTTTAATTCACAGTCTGCAGCCAAGTCCTTATTCTATAAAAGGCAACTTCAAAATTGCAAGAAAGACAATATGAGTATGAGTGAATATTTAGCAAAAGTTAAAAACATTTGTGGCATGTTGAAAGCCTCAGGAACCAATGTCGAGGAATCAGATTAGGTTCTGTCTCTTGTTAATGGACTTGGAGATGAATATGAAGCCGTAGTGGCTATTATTACATCACAAAAGGTTACTCCCCCCATTAGATGATGTGCACTCTATGTTACTTTCTCATGAGGCCAGAATCTCTCACAAGAAACTCAATGATTCAGACTACTCACTCAATTATGCTGTTAATAATAGAGGCAGGGGCAAGGAAATTACAGAAACAACTCTAATCAGAGAGGAGGTTATCCTTCCAGAGGAAGAGGAAGAGGCAGATGGTCAAACAACAACAAACCTAAATGTCAAATATGTGAGAGGGTTGGCCACACTGCACTCAAATGTTACTTCAGATTTAACTCAAACTACACTGGAAATCAAGGAAATAACAGTAATAGTGACAACAACCTCAATGCTAACATGGCACAGACACAACCTGAATCATCAAATCAAGCACAGTGCAATCAAACTGATACAAACAAGTCAGACTCTACATTGGATGACAACTGGTTTCCAGACTCAGGTGCTACAAATCATATGACCAACAATCTTGATAATCTCAATCTTGGAAATAAGGAATACAGAGGTAATCAGTTAATAACCATGGGTGATGGTAAGTGCATAAGTATTTCTCATATTGGTAATGCTCTATTAAAAGGTAAGAAACAATTATTCTTGCATAAACTATTAAGGGTACCCAAAATTAGGAAAAACCTAATGAGTGTGTCACAATTCACAAAGGACAACAATGTTTATTTTGAATTCTACCCTAATCATTGCGTAGTTAAAGACACGATAACACATGAAACCTTATTGCAGGGTGATGAAGCACATGGTCTATACAAATTCAAGCTTGGAAATCAACTGCACACAGCAAAAGAAAAACAATGTCTTGCTTCTACTATTGAAAATCAAAACAGTAACAGCTATAATGTCTTTGATCTGTGGCATCATAAATTGGGTCACCCAAGTGTTAAAATTGTCAAGAATGTTCTGAATAATAGTAAAATTCCTTACTGTGATATAAAATTACCATATGTCTGCACATATTGCCAAATAGGTAAAAATCACAAATAACCATTTGAAGACTCATCCACTATCTATTCTAATCCCTTTGATCTAATAGCTACTGACTTATGGGGTCCAGCTTCTATATCATCTGACTTTGGATATAAATACTACATTTCTTTTATTGATGTTTATTCCAGATATACATGGATCTATTTCTTAAAGTCCAAATCTGATACTTATGATGTGGTTACAAAGTTCCTGAATATGATAGAAAATTAGTTTAAAACTAGAGTGAAAGTATTTCAGACTGATGGTGGCACTGAATATAAAACTCTTGGTAAATATTTTGATGAAAAAGGAATAATCCACAGACTCACATGCCTATATACCTCTTAGCAAAATGGTCTAGCTGAAAGAAGGCACATACACATTGTAGAAAGTGGCTTAACTCTATTAGCACAAGCTTCACTACCTCTGAAATTCTGGTCTGAATCATTTAACACTGCAGTATATTTAATTAATAGGATGCCAACCAGAGTGTTAAATGATATCAGCCCACTTGAAGCATTGTATAAAGTTAAACCAAATTATCACGATTTAAAGGCCTTTGGATGTCAGTGCTTTCCTTATCTCAGACCTTACAATACTAACAAACTCAATTTTAGATCAAAATCTTGCACTTTTTTGGGCTATGCTGTTAGACAAAAGGGGTACAGATGCATTGATGAAAACGACAGAATCTATATAAGCAGGCAAGTCATATTCAATGAGAGTGTCTATCCTTATGCTCAATCCAATATCAAAACCACAAATAAGGTAATCAATAAAGAGGTAAATATACCTGATATTCTTGTATACCCTGAATCACCATCAGTAGCAAATGAAAGGATGGCTGCTGATCAAGTCATACATATCACTGAGAATAATCAACCCAGCAACAGTGAGCCTGTCAGCCTCGCCACTCCAACACCTGCACACAACAACAATGAAGGATCAGAAACTCAAAATCAATCAGTCTCTACTGAAGAATCCAATGAAGACTCACCTGCCACTGATGACAATACAAGGCAGCCTGAACAGCACACTGATCCTCCTCTCACCACCACTGGTCATCATATGTAGAACAGATCCAAAAGTGGTATATTCAAACCAAAGGCATACCTGATTACAGAAAGCAAAGATGAACCAACAAACTACACTCAAGCCATCAAGCACAATGAATGGAAAATAGCAATGGATGAAGAATTCAGTGCACTAATCAGAAATAAAACCTGGACCCTTGTCCCTCAACCAATCAATAAGAATATAATAGGCTGTAAGTGGACTTACAGGGTTAAGAGAAATCCAGATGGCACCATCAATAGATACAAACCTAGATTGGTTCCAAAAGGCTTTACTCAAGAGTATGGATTTGACTACAGAGAGACATTCTCACCTGTAGTCAAGCCCACTACAATTAGATTAGTGTTTACTATAGCACTCAAAAATCATTGGAATATTCAACACCTAGATGTCAATAATGCCTTCCTTAATGGTAATCTAGAAGAGGAAATATATATGGAACAACCAGAGGGATATATTCAAGACTCAAGACTTGTGTGCAAACATAGCAAAGCAATCTATGGATTGAAACAGGCACCCAGAGTATGGTTTGATAAACTCAAGTCAACTCTAAACTCTCTGGGATACAAGCCCACTAAATCTGACCCATCTCTATTCACAAAAATCACACAATCACTTACTATATACATACTAATTTATGTTGATGATTTAATTGTTATAGGGAATAGTGACACTGAAGTAACAAATCTTATCAAGTACCTGAACAAAGAGTTTTCCATCAAAAACTTGGGTGCCATCATCTACTTCTTAGGCATTGAAGCCAAAATACTTTCAAAATCAGAGATGCTACTAAATCAAAGAAAATATATCACTGAATTGTTAGGCAGAACAAACATGCTTGAAGCCAAATCTCAACCAACCCCTATGATTTCTAGTCAAAATTACTCTAAAAACAGGGGAGAAGCTATAAACAATATCAAGCAATACAGGAGTGTTGTGGGGGCACTACAATATGCCACCATAACAAGACCCGACATATCCTTCAGTGTTAACATATTATCTCAATTCTTGCAGGAACCTAAAGATGAGCACTGGAAAGCTGTAAAAAGGATCCTAAGATACTTAAAAGGCACTCTGGACTATGGACTCACACTAAAAGGCAGCAAGGATCTAAACATCACTAGATTTACAGACTCAGATTGGGCTGCAGATCCAGATGATAGAAGATCTACCACTGGATACTGTATATACTTGGGGGACAATCTAATATCATGGAGTTCTAAAAAGCAATCTACCATATCGAAATCAAGTGCAAAGGCAGAATATAGAAGTATTGCGTGTGCTACAGCTGAAATCATGTGGATACAATCTATACTAAAGGAACTGAAACTAAGCAACTCATCAAAAGCTACAATCTGGTGTGACAATCAGAGTTCAATTTATATGTCTGCTAATCCAATTCAACATGCTCGAACAAAACACATAGAAATAGACATCTATTTTGTTCGAGAACAAATTAAAGAAGGAAAATTGCAGATTAACTACGTACCTTCGTTCCATCAAAAAGCTGACATAGTTACCAAATCTCTCTCAGCTAAGAACTTCACCAGACTTCGTGAAGATATGAAAGTAAAGCAAAGCACCTCTCTGAACACGACAATAAAGCAAGGGACAAACTCTGAAAGCTCATCACCCTCCATTAAAGACAAGTATAACTATAAAGCCTCAGATCTGAAGACCAATTACTTAACAAAACTGAAGATAGATCCAGGAGCCTTAACGCTCAATTTAGCTCATGGAATCCCAGAATTGAAAGCAACAAGTTGAAGACAGATCTGAAAGACTCAAAAGAGATCCATATGAAGGCATCGATTCATTCAAGAAATCAAATTTAGGGTTTCGGTAACCCTAGATTTGAAGGGGGCAAATAAGAGACTACTGAATCGAAGCCGCCGCTTACTATCACTTAAGACAATATATAGCCTTGGGCTGTTAATGGGCTCAGCCCATTTATCTTATTTTGTAATTATCTTTCAGTCCGTTATCTTTACATATAAATATACATGTATACTCTGTACATTACATCTTCAATAATACAATTTTCTGTTTCGTTCACAAATACAATTCTCTCAGAAACTTCAACACAACAAATCCTGAAAATCTAATTTAATGTCATGCACCAAGCCTCCCTTATTGACATCACCACTACAGGCTCAACAAACATATGGAATAACAGAAGCTCTTCTTGGCCTCGTACCCATACTGAAATCGACCATGGTCTTATGAACCTCTCTGCCCTATCTACTTGGCTTGCTATACACATTAATATACCTATTCCCCTTCTATCAGACCATTGTCCCCTCATTCTAACCTTTGGCACAAGTACTTTAAGTAAAAAGGTAAATTTAAAAAAAAAAATTACGAGTGGACATAGAATACTTCTCTCATGCAGGTAATTCACAATGCTTGGAAAATGCACACTTTTGGAAACACAATGCTAAACTTGCAGAGAAAGATGAAAAACACTAAAAAAAGAGCTAAGGAAATGGTCCAGAACGATCTATGGGAAAGGTAACAAACTCTCTACAAAATTAACTGAAAATTTGGTGCAGGTTCAACATCTAATTCTCATTCCAAACGCTGACATCACCAACTAAAAAAAAGAGAATGATTTGATTATGCAATTAGAAGAAGTACTTGAGTCTGAAGCGAGGAAGATTTAGCAAAAAAAATAACAAGAAGAGATGGTGCATGCATGGAGATAGAAACACGAAGCATTACCATGCTCCTTTGAAAATAAAGCAAGAAAAAGAGTATATACACAGTATTCAAGATATTTATGGTAAAACTCTCACTAGCCCGCCATAGATTGATGAAGCATTCCTATCTTACTACACTAGTCTGCTGGGGTATCAACCACGTGACATAAATTACGAATTCCTATCAAACTTGACCATAACAACTCTAACCACTACCATGCAAAATGCTTTGACTACTAGTGTTTCTGATAACGACATAAAAGAAGATATATTAACAATGAGAAGATCTGTCTCTCTTGGCCCTGACGGTTTCACAGTAACCTTCTTCATTCACTGTAGGTCCATTATCTCTTCTCATATGCTTAAAGACGTTCATAATTTTTTTGACAAAGGCAAGATCTTAAGCTCCGTAAAGTCTCCAAACTTAGCCCTTATCCCAAATACTGAACATCCCACTGATATATTACAATTCAGGCTTGTCACTTGTTACAACGTTGTTTACAAAGAAATTTCAAGAATACTTCCACAGGACTGAAAGTTGTGCTCCAACACACTATCTCTAAAATTAAACCTGCCTTCCTCCCAAATCGAAGTATATTAGAAAATGTACTTCTAACCCACGAGCTTCTCAGTGGTTACTAACACAAAATATATCACCCATAGCAATGCTAAAAATGACATTAAAAAGGCCTTTGATTCGATCTCTTGGGATGCATTGATGGATGTTATGAAGAAAATGCAATTTCCTGAGAAGTTCACTTATTGGATCATTCTTTGCAGTAAGGTATACACTTGTATAATGAACATTCAGTAGGTTATTTTAAAGGTAAGAATGGGTTCGGACAAGTAGACCCAATATCGGCATATCTCTTTATACTTATCATGCATACATTAAATCTTGAGTTGGATAGACAAGTGCAACAAAAATTTTTTGTGTTACATCCAAAATGTAAACAACCAATGGTGACTTCCTTGGCTTTCGTTGATGACCACATAATTTTCACAAAGCCTACTTCTTCCTCTCTTCAATCTATAATGTTGTCCCTATCCTCCTTTCAGTCCTTCACTAATCTCCAAATGAATCCACAAAAATCACAATTGATGGTTACTAGCATCTCATATGCAGATATTCAGGTATGCCACTCTATAACCAGAACATCCCCCATGCATACAATGACGACATACCTTGATAACCCTCTTGCTACGAGTAGAATTAATACTATACAGTGTATGCCTTTATATGAAAAAATTATGGTAGTTTATAATAGATAGGAGAACAGGCACCTATCCCAACCTGCAAATCCACCTGCAAATCATGACATAAAGGTGTTGAAGCCACAAGTTTAACATGGTGGCATATGAAATGTACATATGTTCATATACTTTCATATTACATTTTTAGGCCTCAAAAGCATGCATAAAACCTAACTTAGCATATTGGTGATACATGGTGATAAATGACATGTAGAAATGGCCATAAGTTCGCATTTAGCCTCACATGCAAGTTATCATAAGAGATATGATAACTTACATGTTGCCAAAACGCAACCTTTAGCATAAAGCTTGAAGCTTTAAGCTCATAAACCCAAGATAAGCTTGCATAACATGATAACATGAACAAAAGGATCAACCCAAACTTGCATAACATAACTTGCATATCATATGACAAACTTGCATATCATAACATAGCAAACTTGCATAACATAACATGATAAACTTGCATATCATAACATAGTAAACTTGCATAACATAACATGATAAACTTGCATATCATAACATAGCAAACTTGCATAACATGATAAACTTGCATATCATATCATAATGATCAAACACAACTTGCATCATTCATTAACTTTAGAGTTTAAATATGAAAGTAGAAAAGGGCTTACTATGCTTATGAAGGCACAAAAAATATGACAAAGCCCTTATGCAATCAAATAGACCCAAAATGCAAGCTCTAATAGAAAAACCCTTGAGCCAAAATGATCAAAACTCTTTCTTTATGATGCAAATATAGAAACTTGACTTGAATGCAAGCTAATGATGCTCATACAAGCTTGGAAACACTTGTATGCATGGAAAATTTCTCATAGAAATGACTTAGGAAATTTATGAAGAGAGTGGAGGCCATGAGAGGAATGATTTTGCCATAGTTTAGTTGTATGAATGAATAATGATGATTTAGGGTTAGGTTAGGGCCTTATTTATAGAGATTAGGATTAGTTTTAGCCTTAGGATTAAACCCTAGTTCTAATCTCAGCCCTCAAAACCGAATCTGGCCCCCATACTCAACACAACCCCAAAATGGTGCACCAGGCAAAACTGCCCGGCTGGACCAAGTCGACAGCCAAGTCGACAGGGTTGTCGACTTGGGTCCAACCAAGTCGACTCCCAAGTCGACAGGGCTGTCGACTTGGGTGCTCTGGCAGGAATTTTCCCGCCTGGCCCAATCTAACCCTAATTTCCAAATTCAAACTTGAATTTGAAATCTGTTTTTACTTTGAAATTTTCTGAAAACTTCGTTGGGCCTTAATCGGGTCATACGGACTCCGATTTTCGAAAACTCGGACTCTATTTCACGTATTTTTCCGAGACGAACGCAATGGCATAGCCCGTTTCCCTTGATTCAGATATATAAATTAAATTCTGATTTGATTTACGTTATAACAGGTTATTGAAAATACAGGTTGTTACACTCACTGTAATTCTCAATATGGCAAACAGCAATATCGAATCCAGCAATACTTCAAGGGCATCACAGCCTGCAAATCCACCTGCAAATCCTCCCAAAAATATGATCAGTCTGAAAAGTCAACTAATCACCATTCCTCTTGACCAAAACAACTATCTTCTTTGGAAATTACAGGTGGAAACCTCTCTTCAAGGATATGGCCTGGAAGGTTACATTCTTGGCACCATACCAATCCCACCAAGGTTTGTCACTGATGCATCAAATACAATAATAAGCAATGATGATTATACATCATACTATAGGCAAGAAAGATTAATTAGTGCATGGTTATTATCATCCATCATTGCTTCTCTAATGCCACAAGTTATAGGGTGTAAGACTGCTAATGAAATTTGGATTACCTGTGAAAAACTCTTTAATTCACAGTCTGCAGCCAAGTCCTTATTCTATAAAAGGCAACTTCAAAATTGCAAGAAAGACAATATGAGTATGAGTGAATATTTAGCAAAAGTTAAAAACATTTGTGGCATGTTGAAAGCCTCAGGAACCAATGTCGAGGAATCAGATCAGGTTCTGTCTCTTGTTAATGGACTTGGAGATGAATATGAAGCCGTAGTGGCTATTATTACATCACAAAAGGTTACTCCCCCCATTAGATGATGTGCACTCTATGTTACTTTCTCATGAGGCCAGAATCTCTCACAAGAAACTCAATGATTCAGACTACTCACTCAATTATGCTGTTAATAATAGAGGCAGGGGCAAGGAAATTACAGAAACAACTCTAATCAGAGAGGAGGTTATCCTTCCAGAGGAAGAGGAAGAGGCAGATGGTCAAACAACAACAAACCTAAATGTCAAATATGTGAGAGGGTTGGCCACACTGCACTCAAATGTTACTTCAGATTTAACTCAAACTACACTGGAAATCAAGGAAATAACAGTAATAGTGACAACAACCTCAATGCTAACATGGCACAGACACAACCTGAATCATCAAATCAAGCACAGTGCAATCAAACTGATACAAACAAGTCAGACTCTACATTGGATGACAACTGGTTTCCAGACTCAGGTGCTACAAATCATATGACCAACAATCTTGATAATCTCAATCTTGGAAATAAGGAATACAGAGGTAATCAGTTAATAACCATGGGTGATGGTAAGTGCATAAGTATTTCTCATATTGGTAATGCTCTATTAAAAGGTAAGAAACAATTATTCTTGCATAAACTATTAAGGGTACCCAAAATTAGGAAAAACCTAATGAGTGTGTCACAATTCACAAAGGACAACAATGTTTATTTTGAATTCTACCCTAATCATTGCGTAGTTAAAGACACGATAACACATGAAACCTTATTGCAGGGTGATGAAGCACATGGTCTATACAAATTCAAGCTTGGAAATCAACTGCACACAGCAAAAGAAAAACAATGTCTTGCTTCTACTATTGAAAATCAAAACAGTAACAGCTATAATGTCTTTGATCTGTGGCATCATAAATTGGGTCACCCAAGTGTTAAAATTGTCAAGAATGTTCTGAATAATAGTAAAATTCCTTACTGTGATATAAAATTACCATATGTCTGCACATATTGCCAAATAGGTAAAAATCACAAATAACCATTTGAAGACTCATCCACTATCTATTCTAATCCCTTTGATCTAATAGCTACTGACTTATGGGGTCCAGCTTCTATATCATCTGACTTTGGATATAAATACTACATTTCTTTTATTGATGTTTATTCCAGATATACATGGATCTATTTCTTAAAGTCCAAATCTGATACTTATGATGTGGTTACAAAGTTCCTGAATATGATAGAAAATTAGTTTAAAACTAGAGTGAAAGTATTTCAGACTGATGGTGGCACTGAATATAAAACTCTTGGTAAATATTTTGATGAAAAAGGAATAATCCACAGACTCACATGCCTATATACCTCTTAGCAAAATGGTCTAGCTGAAAGAAGGCACATACACATTGTAGAAAGTGGCTTAACTCTATTAGCACAAGCTTCACTACCTCTGAAATTCTGGTCTGAATCATTTAACACTGCAGTATATTTAATTAATAGGATGCCAACCAGAGTGTTAAATGATATCAGCCCACTTGAAGCATTGTATAAAGTTAAACCAAATTATCACGATTTAAAGGCCTTTGGATGTCAGTGCTTTCCTTATCTCAGACCTTACAATACTAACAAACTCAATTTTAGATCAAAATCTTGCACTTTTTTGGGCTATGCTGTTAGACAAAAGGGGTACAGATGCATTGATGAAAACGACAGAATCTATATAAGCAGGCAAGTCATATTCAATGAGAGTGTCTATCCTTATGCTCAATCCAATATCAAAACCACAAATAAGGTAATCAATAAAGAGGTAAATATACCTGATATTCTTGTATACCCTGAATCACCATCAGTAGCAAATGAAAGGATGGCTGCTGATCAAGTCATACATATCACTGAGAATAATCAACCCAGCAACAGTGAGCCTGTCAGCCTCGCCACTCCAACACCTGCACACAACAACAATGAAGGATCAGAAACTCAAAATCAATCAGTCTCTACTGAAGAATCCAAGGAAGACTCACCTGCCACTGATGACAATACAAGGCAGCCTGAACAGCACACTGATCCTCCTCTCACCACCACTGGTCATCATATGTAGAACAGATCCAAAAGTGGTATATTCAAACCAAAGGCATACCTGATTACAGAAAGCAAAGATGAACCAACAAACTACACTCAAGCCATCAAGCACAATGAATGGAAAATAGCAATGGATGAAGAATTCAGTGCACTAATCAGAAATAAAACCTGGACCCTTGTCCCTCAACCAATCAATAAGAATATAATAGGCTGTAAGTGGACTTACAGGGTTAAGAGAAATCCAGATGGCACCATCAATAGATACAAACCTAGATTGGTTCCAAAAGGCTTTACTCAAGAGTATGGATTTGACTACAGAGAGACATTCTCACCTGTAGTCAAGCCCACTACAATTAGATTAGTGTTTACTATAGCACTCAAAAATCATTGGAATATTCAACACCTAGATGTCAATAATGCCTTCCTTAATGGTAATCTAGAAGAGGAAATATATATGGAACAACCAGAGGGATATATTCAAGACTCAAGACTTGTGTGCAAACATAGCAAAGCAATCTATGGATTGAAACAGGCACCCAGAGTATGGTTTGATAAACTCAAGTCAACTCTAAACTCTCTGGGATACAAGCCCACTAAATCTGACCCATCTCTATTCACAAAAATCACACAATCACTTACTATATACATACTAATTTATGTTGATGATTTCTAGTCAAATCTCAACCAACCCCTATGATTTCTAGTCAAAATTACTCTAAAAACAGGGGAGAAGCTATAAACAATATCAAACAATACAGGAGTGTTGTGGGGCCACTACAATATGCCACCATAACAAGGCCTGACATATCCTTCAGTGTTAACAAAGTATCTCAGTTCTTGCAGGAACCTAAAGATGAGCACTGGAAAGCTGTAAAAAGGATCCTAAGATACTTAAAAGGCACTCTGGACTATGAACTCACACTAAAAGGCAGCAAGGATCTAAACATCACTAGATTTACAGACTCAGATTGGGCTGCAGATCCAGATGATAGAAGATCTACCACTGGATACTGTATATACTTGGGGGACAATCTAATATCATGGAGTTCTAAAAAGCAATCTACCATATCGAAATCAAGTGCAGAGGCAGAATATAGAAGTATTGCGTGTGCTACAGCTGAAATCATGTGGATACAATCTATACTAAAGGAACTGAAACTAAGCAACTCATCAAAAGCTACAATCTGGTGTGACAATCAAAGTTCAATTTATATGTCAGCTAATCCAATTCAGCATGCTCGAACAAAACACATAGAAATAGACATCTATTTTGTTCGAGAACAAATTAAAGAAGGAAAATTGCAGATTAACTACGTACCTTCGTTCCATCAAAAAGCTGACATACTTACCAAATCTCTCTCAGCTAAGAACTTCACCAGACATTGTGAAGATCTGAAAGTAAAGCAAAGCACCTCTCTGAACACGACAACAAAGCAAGGGACAAACTCTGAAAGCTCATCACCCTCCATTAAAGACGAGTACAACTATAAAGCCTTAGATCTGAAGACCAATTACTTAACAAAACTGAAGACAAATCCAGAAGCCTTGGCGCTCAATTTAGCTCATGGAATCCTAGAATTGAAAGCAACAAGTTGAAGACAGATCTGAAAGACTCAAAAGAGATCTAGATGAAGGCATCGATTCATTCGAGAAATCAAATTAAGGGTTTCAGTAACCCTAGATTTGAAGGGGGCAAATAAGAGACTAATGAATCGATGCCGCCGCTTACTATCACTTAAGACAATATATAGCCTTGGGCTGTTAATGGGCTCATCCCATTTATCTTCTTTTGTAATTATCTTTCAGTCTGTTATCTTTACATATAAATATACATGTATACTCTGTACATTACATCTTCAATAATACAATTTTCTGTTTCGTTCACAAATACAATTCTCTCAGAAACTTCAACACAACAAATCCTGAAAATCTAATTTAATGTCATGCACCAAGCCTCCCTTATTGACATCACCACTACAGGCTCAACAAACATATGGAATAATAGAAGCTGTTCTAGGCCTCGTACCCATACTGAAATCGACCATGGTCTTATGAACCTCTCTGCCCTATCTACTTGGCTTGCTATACACATTAATATACCTATTCCCCTTCTATCAGACCATTGTCCCCTCATTCTAACCATTGGCACAACTACTTTAAGTAAAAAGGTAAATTTAAAAAAAAAACGAGTGGACATAGAATACTTCCCTCATGCAGGTAATTCACAATGCTTGGAAAATGCACACTTTTGGAAACACAATGCTAAACTTGCAGAGAAAGATGAAAAACACTATAAAAAAAAGAGCTAAGGAAATGGTCCAGAACGATCTATGGGAAAGGTAACAAACTCTCTACAAAATTAACTGAAAATTTGGTGCAGGTTCAACATCTAATTCTCATTCCAAACGCTGACATCACCAACTAAAAAAAAGAGAATGATTTGATTATGCAACTAGAAGAAGTACTTGAGTCTGAAGCGAGGATGATTTAGCAAAAAAAAAACAAGAAGAGATGGTGCATGCATGGAGATAGAAACACGAAGCATTACCATGCTCCTTTGAAAATAAAGCAAGAAAAAGAGTATACACACAATATTCAAGATATTTATGGTAAAACTCTCACTAGCCCGCCATAGATTGATGAAGCATTCCTATCTTACTACACTAGCCTGCTGGGGTATCAACCACCTGACATAAATTAAGAATTCCTATCAAACTTGCCTATAACAACTCTAACCACTGCCATGCAAAATGCTTTGACTACTAGTGTTTCTGATAACGACATAAAAGAAGATATATTAACAATGAGAAGATCTGTCTCTCTTGGCCCTGACGGTTTCACAGTAACCTTCTTCATTCACTGTAGGTCAATTATCTCTTCTGATATGCTTAAACACGTTCAAAATTTTTTTGACAAAGGCAAGATCTTAAGCTCCGTAAAGTCTCCAAACTTAGCCCTTATCCCAAATACTGAACATCCCACTGATATATTACAATTCAGGCTTGTCACTTGTTGCAACGTTGTTTACAAAGAAATTTCAAGAATACTTGCCACAAGACTGAAAGTTGTGCTCCAACACACTATCTCTAAAATTAAACTTGCCTTCCTCCCAAATCGAAGTATATTAGAAAATGTACTTCTAACCCACGAGCTTCTCAGTGGTTACTAATACAAAATATATCACCCATAGCAATGCTAAAAATGACATTAAAAAGGCCTTTGATTCGATCTCTTGGGATGCATTGATGCATCTTATAAAGAAAATGCAATTTCCTGAAAAGTTCACTTATTGGATCATTCTTTGCAGTAAGGTATACACTTGTATAATGAACATTCAGTAGGTTATTTTAAAGGTAAGAATGGGTTCGGACAAGTAGACCCAATATCGGCATATCTCTTTATACTTATCATGGATACATTAACTCTTGAGTTGGATAGACAAGTGCAACAAAAGAATTTTGTGTTACATCCAAAATGTAAACATCCAATGGTGACTTCCTTGGCTTTCGCTGATGACCACATAATTTTCACAAAGCCTACTTCTTCCTCTCTTCAATCTATAATGTTGTCCCTATCCTCCTTTCAGTCCTTCACTAATCTCCAAATGAATCCCCAAAAATCACAATTGATGGTTACTGGCATCTCATATGCAGATATTCAGGTATGCTACTCTATAACCAGAACATCCCCCATGCATACAATGACGACATACCTTGATAACCCTCTTGCTACGATTAGAATTACTACTATGCAGTGTATGCCTTTATATGAAAAAATTATGGTAGTTTATAATAGATAGGAGAACAGGCACCTATCCCAACCTTGAAGGCTAATTATCATAAACGCAATTGTTTTCTCCATGACTGCTTACTGGTGCAGGTCTTTTATCCTACCAACTAAGCTACTAAAGATGTTAAAATCTACGATAAGGATTTTTCTGTGGACTGGTTCGATCCACACTGCCAAACTGCTACCTATTTCTTTTCACAAGCTAGAGAAACCGAAGTGTAAAGGGGGATTAGGCATTAAAAACATTAAGCTTTGGAATGTTGCTGCTCTGTCCAAGCATTTCAGAAAATTTGTGACCAAAACTAGAATGTTGTGCGTTGATTCGCTCTAACATAATCTTAAGAATAAGGAAATATGGATAACAAAACAAAAACCAAAACATAGCTGGGTGTGGAAAACAATTCTAAAAGCTACGGACAAGCTGCTACCTGATACTATGCTACAACTGTCAAGAGACAGGAATGATAATTTTTCGAATGCACAGTGGATTCAAAAAGGTGTGTTGCTTATCCACGGATTATCTTATGCTGAAATAACACAAAGTGGAATACCTATGCATGTTAGAGCTATATTATATATTAGTAATGGTTAAATTATGCTACCAAGAACAAGCAGTAGTGCAATCCAATGTGTATGGCAGAATTATAATAGCAAGTCATATATTTTTAGAAATCATGAAAGATACGTATGGACCGATGACTGTAAGGAGCATGCCACTAGCCTCATATATGCAGCGCTAAATGGTGGAAATAAAATGGCAAAATTCCCATGCTTCAACAGGATATAGAATCAAAGAACAAGTGAAAAGCTAAATTTCCACATATGGAAAGTCTATCAGAATGCGTTAAACACTTTATCCAAACTTGCTGGCAGAGGTATAAATGTTATTAATGTTTGTCACTTTTGTAAGTCTACCGAAGAAGACATCGACCATCTATATTTCAAATGCCCATACATTCACTTTATGTGGAGGAAAATCAAAGCTAGAGTTGGTTATGTTGTTCCACACTTAGACAACAAAGAGGAGTGGAAGCAGATCTACAAAGCAACAAGATGGAAGCAGCAAATGACATATGAGATACTAACAATGATGAGCCACCTGTAATACTCATTAATGGCGTCCTTTCTTCCTTCTTCCTCTCCATTCCTTTCGAGATATCCTTCTAATTACAAATCTTTTCTTCTCCCTCGTTCATCTTCATCCTCATCTTCTTCTCCTTCTCGTCCAGTTTTTAAACCTTCTTCTAATAACCCTCGTTCTAATCCTGTTTGTTCTTCAAACACTCTTTCTATTCCAATCATGTCCCTCCTTCGTCTTATCGTGCCTCATCTAATCTATTGGTCTCTCATCGTGCCATCCTAATCCTAATCGTGATCAATCTTGTGCAGAATTCTCCCAACCAGTTGCTGTGTCGGTTCCTAATCATACTCATCCCCATCACTCTCGTTCATCTTTTTTATCCTCATCTAATCGTTTTTCTGCCCCTTCTGATCATCATACTGATATAGTACCAAAGTCTTATGCACAGGTGGTGGCTTCTCCACCTTCATCTCCGCCTAAACCTCCTCCTAAAATAACTCTATTTTCCAAACAGTTTCTCACTTGAAAAAAGATGTCTATAGTGTGCATGCAAAGGTCACGTGGCAAGCGCGTGCAAGGATCCAAAAATTTGTTTTAAATGTGGTTCACTTGGTCACTCAGTGTCTCGATGTTCAAAGAAAACTAATAATGTTGCGAGTGCTTTTGCTTCCGCACACAAAGCCGTCAACAATAGTAATAGTCACCATGTACGCTGGGTTCCCAAGAAAATCAATAACTCTGCACAAAATTCACATCAACCATCGCTTCGAATTGCCACCCGTCGAGATAATTACCATGTAAATTCAAATATTAAGTATTTTACTGAACCTAATGTTCATCGCTCTCTTTCTCAGTCTCCACATTTTCAATCTTCAAAACTTTTTAACATGGCGGATTCCTCGAAATGCATTATAGCTAAGACTCTGACTGGAAAGTGGAGTGTGGAAACTTTGCATCAAGCTTTGGAAGTAAACCTTGAACATGATAGTTCGCCGATGTCGATCATCACAAACAACTCGTTTCTAGTTCACTTTCCTACTTATAGTAAAAGAGATCATGTTTTACTTCTAAAAATATTGACCATACCAGGAGCAGCTATAAGTTTAGAAGCTTGGGATGAAGATGAGAGAGAGCCAGAGCCCGTGTTGGAAACTGAATCATGGGCTAAGGTGGAGGGATTTCCTGAATTCCTAAAGTATAATGACGAAGCAATGAAGGAAATTTTAAAACCAATGTGTAGGGTTCTCACTGTTGATGATTGCGAATGATGTCATTTCGATCATAGAGATTTTCGGGTGAAATTGCAGTTTTATGAAGGAATAGGCTCAAGAAGTGAATTTGCGGCTCGTTTTAATAACAAAGTGCATATCATTAAAGTACAATGCAGTAAACATGAACATCCTGGTACAAGACCAGAACTTCTTTTTATTGGTAATGAAGAGGAGCAAGTGGTGCCTTGTATCCATAATTTTCAAGATTTTAGCTCAGAGGATCGGTTTGACGCTATGATTGAAGAAGCAATGATGTTACCACCACTGCCTTCCATTTATAGGGAAGTGAATATTGATTTTAACTCACCAGACTTTGATAATCAAGAGACGGAACAATTAGAGCAAGATGAAGTGAATTAAGAAATGCATGTTGATGTGAATCCTCCTCTCAATCAAATTATTCCTCGTCCTAATGACTTTTCTATGATCCCTATTCAGACTATTCCGTTTGATATTAGCTCAATTCCGCCACCGCAATCCCCTCCTCATCAGCCATGGTCAGATGATCAAGACTGGCTTCAATATCTCTCTCCTATCTTTGTTTGTCGAAGTGGTAGACGTAACAACCCCGAAGTTACCGGTAGTTTTCTGACCCCTGTTGTTTTTTCTTCTAATAATAAACATTTGAACAAAAAGATATCAGGTTGCATGGGTATGAGTTTATGTGACTCACATTATAAAGCCATGTAGGCATTAGAACAAGAGCATATAAATAGACATCAA
Organism: Allium sativum; assembly: GCA_030737875.1. Lineage (NCBI taxonomy): Eukaryota > Viridiplantae > Streptophyta > Magnoliopsida > Asparagales > Amaryllidaceae > Allium > Allium sativum. Next base: position 326,072,737 of record CM060921.1, on the reverse strand, counting down.
TGAAAGTTTTCACATGGAACGTACACGGTTTGGGGGACCATTCAAAATGTCATGCTATTAATCTAGTTTTTTCACCACTTAATCTAGATGTACTTTTTCTTGAAGAAACTAAACTTTATGATTCATCAAATTATCACTTTAGATTGATTGGTGGATCCTCGTTGTCTGGGTGGGCTTATGTTAATGCAGTTGAAACTAGAGGTAGCCTTTTTACTGCATGGAATGAATCTGTGTGGTCTTTGCATCAAACCTTTTCCAATCAATTTGCTCTGCATGTAGCTCTTAATCACATTGCCTCTAACACCATCTACTTTTTTTCTAATATTTATGGCCCTCAAGATGCTCTGAAAGAATAAATCTTTGGGATCATTGTAAACAAATGGCTAATTGCTTTCATGGACCTTGGGTAATAGGGGGTGATTTCATTACATTAGAAATGTTTGTGAGAGAAAATCTGGAATCATTTCAACTGACACTGATGCTTTTAATTCATTCATTTTTTATTGTTGCCTTATCGACCCCCTATCTGTAATCGTTCCTTCACGTGGTCAAGTCACAGATTGAATCCTTAATTAGCTAAGCTTGATCAATTTCTTTTTAATATATCTTGGGAAGAGCTTAATCAACTATCATCTGTTTTTGGCATTGCCTCTATAATATCTAATCATTGTCCAATTATTCTTGATTCGGGTTCCCTCTCTAATTTTAAGCGTCCATTTAGATTTGAGCGCTTATGGTTACTTGAACCATCATTCAAGGAATTTATTAAAATAGTTTGGGAACACCTTGTTCAATCTCAATCAGCTACCCACAAAATTATTCTAATCAGCTACCCACAAAATCATTCTAAAATTAAGATCATTGAGAAAATTAGTTAAACCATGGGCCAAATCAGTTTGGGGATCAACTCATGCTCGAATTTCTAATATCCAAGATGCCATATTGAATCCCAACATTTTGGAGGAATCTCGTCCTTTAAATGATGAGGAATATAGCTCATTGAAGAACCTTGAATCTGAATTAGATAGACTGTTCAAGCAAGAAGAAATTGGTTGGAAACAAAGATCTAAAGCTAAATGGATTGATGAAGGGGATAAAAATACAGCTTACTTTCATAGAATCGCAAATGGTAGGAGACAAGCAACTTGCATTTTTGAAATCTCTCATGAAGGTCAGTTATATTCAAATCAAGATGATATTCTTCTCCTCTTCTCTAATTTTTATCGCTCCATTCTTGGTTGCTCTTCCTTAGCCATTCCAGTTATTGATTGGAATTTGCTTTACCCTTCTCCTGCTGCCATTTCTATTAACCAACCATTTTCTAAAAAAGAGATTTGGGTTGCTTTAAATGAAATGAACGATGATAAAGCCCCTGGTCCAGATGGTTTTGGGCCTTCATTCTTCAAATCTTTCTAGGTCATTGTGAAAAATGATATCATAGCCATGTGTAATGAATTTTATGATAGCCCTATCCTTATTTCTCGTCTAAATTACGCTAACATTGTTCTTCTTCCCAAATTCTTTGGTGCTAACTCACTCTCTGATTTTCATCCCATTAGCTTGCTTAATAACCCTTTTAAAATTATCACCAAATCCCTTGCTAACTGTCTTCAATCTATGACTTCTAATCTTATTGGTGCTGAGCAATCAGCTTTCATTCAAGGACGTTGCATTCTCGATTGTGTTGCAGCTACTCAGGAGGTAATTTCTTATTGTCACAATACTGCTACACCTGGTGTCCTCCTCAAATTAGACTTTTCTAAAGCTTTTGACTCTGTTAATTGGGAATTCATTTTACAAATGTTTAAACATAGGGGATTTTCTTGATGATGGTGTAATTTGATTGATTGTATTCTTAAGACAAGTCACTCATCCATTTCTATAAATGGAAACATTGGGGGTTTAATTAAATCCAATAGAGGGCTTCGGCAGGGAGATCCACTATCTCCTCTTATTTTTGTGTTAATTGCAGATGTATTCAATCAAATGGTTAGGAGAATGATTGCAAACAACTATTTTGATGGAATTCACCTTCCAAATGCCTCTCTTGCAATCTCTAACCTCTAATTTTCTGATGATACAATCATTTTTTATTCTCCTGACCTTAACCATATTCATTGTCTCAAAGTGGTGCTATATGTGTTTGAGCTTATATCAGGTCTTTCCATTAATTTTTTGAAAAGTTCAATTATAATGTTAGGAAAAGCTGATCATTTGGGTACATCTATCTCTTCTATCCTTAATTGTTCTACTCATAATTTCCCAATACTTTATTTCGGAATTCCTCTTAGGCCTACAAAGCTCCATAGATCGGATTGGTTGCCAATCATTCATAAGATTGAAAATAGGTTGTAACACCCCACCTCCGCCAATGCCACTCTTGCAAGCACACTAGCTTTGGAGGGGCGTTAAACAAGGTAAACATGCATGCAGATATCACAAGACAGAACATATAAGTAAAAACAGAGTAAATAAAGCAGCGGATAAAACTAACATTTCAAAACCATAGTCAAGTTACATCCAAGTACTTGGTCATTATTTTCCACAAAACATAGTCTAGAAACATCAACTGAAAACTGGAAAGAAAATCATAAAGTAACTATCCCCAAGGTAGAAGAAAGCCATAGCGAGCTCAAGTCCAAACCGTACATGAGCTATCCAGGAAAGCAGCTAAAGATCCAAGCTAGGTACCAGTGTTCCCACCCTGTAAACCTGGGGGGGGGGGGAATGGAAGAAAAGAGGCGAAAGAAAACGGGTTAGTCAAAAGACTGGTAAGTCCTATCTACTATTAGTATAAAAACTAATAAAGTTAACTAGACATGTAAAACAGAGATGGGATGTAGGGTGATAACTGGCATGGTGAAAAGTTAACAAGATAGATCAAGTGTGGCATCGCATATACAAGGTTAAGTTTTTGCACCAAGTGTACTAGTATTCCAACCCATGTCAAGTATAAACAAGAAATGATCCCTTGGCCCAAAGCTGGCCCACATCATGAGATGACCTAAATCGAGGTCCATCTACTCAGTCTAGTCGATCGGCTCCCTATAAGCCTAACTCGTCGTGTATCGGTGTCATACGGCTTAATCGTGGAATGTAGTTAACTGTGCAAGGTACACCCCAGGTTGTATCCAGCCCTAAGGTGTAAACCACAGACACAATTCAAGCACGCACAGTCTAAACCTACTGGTGCCCATGTTCAACTCCGGACTTAATGTGCACGACCATGGTCCGCCTGAACAACCGGTGCACCCTTCATCCGTCTCTTTTGGTCTCTTACAATCAGTCCAGTAATCGTGCCCCACCCTAGCCTAGTCCAGGGTACCCATGATACTTCCAAGTAGGTTACTGCTGAAAAGGACCACATAACTAGGATTTCAAGCGGGTTAAGTGTGGTTAACCCTATCCTAACCATGTATTGAGTTGGTCAAGTGTATTCAAGCAGTTCATGACTTAACCCTATCAATACATCGGGTTTAATTGGTTAAGTATTCAAGTAGTCTAGGTCTTAACCCTACCAATCCATCGTGTTTAATTGGTTAAGTATATTCAAGTAGTCCATGACTTAACCCTACCAATCCATCGTGTTTGATTGGTTAAGTATTCAAGTAGTCCACGACTTAACCCTATCATGTGGCATTAATTAATTTAATGCACCCAACCTCTCACATTAGACCTTGTTGTGGTTACTAGTTAAGCCGGGCGGGTCCGGGTAGCTTTACACCACAACTTAGTCTAACCTCGGGTTTCAAGTGCGACATGACCAACTACTCACATTGGGTCCTATTGTTTGTAGCCACTAGTTAAGTCGGTCGGTTCCGGGTAGATTTATGCTACAAACTCAACCCAACCTCGAGTTGGCCACATTCATATTTTCTAAGTGTCATGTCCATCATTATGTTTACAAACATAATCACAAGTCAATGTTCATGTCATATTTTAAAACCATGTTTTCATGTCATTAATATTACCCAAACCCAACGCATTCCCATCGCATGTACGTTTCGCATAACATAACATAGATCAAAAGAGGGAACTTGGCAAAAGCATGACAAAAGGGCATAAGGTAATAAGGTTGGCCACAAGTAAAACATGGTGGCATATGAGGCATAGATATGTTCATTTAAACTTGCATGCTACATGCATAACATTCAAACTTAGCGAATAGGTGATACATGGTCCTAGATGACATAGGATGATGACTAGAAGTTCGCATATAACATTATATGCAAGTTATCATAAAGGTTATGAGAGTTCTCATGTTGCATAATGCAACATTTCAACATAAAGCTTATAGATTTTAGCCTACAAGGTCAAGGTGATAGATTTACAAACATGCATAGAATAAACCTATGCATAACATGTTAGAATCAAAGCACATATCATACTTAGGCCCAAACTCAAACTTGCAACATGTCACATTTAACTTCATAGTTAGAATCTAAGAGTAGTATAGGGCTTACAATGCTATGAAGACATATAAAATAAAATAAGATTGAGACGAAGCCACTAGCAACTCTAAACACTCCCAAATGATAAGCTCCAATGAAAACCCTTGATAAACAAGCAAAAGATCCTTGCTTTGATGAAGAAAGATTGAACTTTGGCCTTAAATCAAGCTTAGAAACTCTCAAACAAGCTTAGGAACTCTCATATGAATGAAGATGGAGGCTATGACAAGAGGGTGGAGGCCATGATTAAACATTTTGGCATAGTTTAGTTATAGGATTGATTTATGATGATTTAGGCTAGGTATTAGGGTCTTTTTATAGATGATTAGATTAATCTAGACCATAGGATTAACCCTAATTCAGATCTAGGCCATCAATTCACGTCACTAACCTCCAAAACAGGTCCAAACAGCCAAAATAGGTGCACCAGGCCGACTTGGCCGACCAGGGAGGTCGACCCTAGTGTCGACCTGGTTGGGGGGAGGTCGACCCTAGTGTCGACCCCCCTGTCGACCTGTCTGCGCGGGAATTTTCCCGCACAGTCTGTTTTGGCTGAATTTGAATTCTAAATTCAAATTTGAACTGTTTTTGAACTTGAAATTTTCTGAAAACTTTGACGGGCCATAACTTGGTCATACGGACTCCGATTTTCGAAAACTCGGACTCTATTTCGTGTATTTTTCGAGACGAACCCAATGGCATAGCCCGTTTCCCTTGATTCAGATTTTAACATTTAATTCTTCCTTGATTTATGTTATAACATGTTATTCAAAAATATGGGTTGTTACATCCTCCCCACCTTAAAGAATTTCGTCCCCGAAATCTTCAAGTTAGGAAGAACGTATCCTACCATCCATCATCCATCTACTCAAAGCATCATCCACAAGTAATCATTATCCTTAAAAGATTCTAAATGCTGTATGAACATATGCAAAGGTGTGTGTATATGTACTTATCTAATGCGAAAATCAGGCGGTTACTGATTCAGTAAACCTCCTTAATGCAAAATATGTTAGTGTAATGAGTCCATATGTATGCGAATCCCTAACATAACTTATAGTCTCTACATGAGTGCACATAACATCCATCCATATGCAACACCCATGTGATAGCATACAAGTTTCATCCATGAATAAGCATAAACACTCATGCATATGCGGTATGAAAGTGTGTGAGCCGATCTTAGTGCCTAACGTGTATCATGCATCCACGAGTATCCACTTGCAAACACTTGCAACCACTGGAAAACATCAAGCATAACATGTTTCAAATACATGTTTCAACCAAGGGTTTCTACCTAAGGTTCTCATGACAAGATTTACGAAACAAGATAAACTAGATAAACATGGATAGCAAAAGAAAGATATACCAACTAGGAAAAGAGATTGAAAATGTACCCTAAAAAAGAAATGGATAAAGCCCACGCATCTTCTCCTCGGTTTCCCAAGTTGCGTCTTCCTCTGCTTCACTCCATTGCACCTTAACAAGCTTAACTTCTTTGCTTCTTAGCTTCTTAGCTTCTTTGTCTCTGTTTCCATGATACGAATCGGAGCTCGTCTCAGGGTTGCCTCTTTCTCCACCTCCATGTCTTCAAGAATGCTAGGTTCAACCACCTCAGCGGACTCATGTAGGCACTTTCGGAGATGAGAGACATGAAAGACATTATGTACTCCGGCCAGCTTCTCGGGCAATTCCACCTTATAAGCCATCTTCCCAATTCTTTCTATGATAGGGAAGGGTCCTACGAACCTTGGTGCCAGCTTCCCCACTGCTCCAAAACGAACCACATTACGCAAAGGAGAAACCTTCACGAAAACCATATCTCCAACTTCGAATTCCAAATCTGTCCTTCACTTGTCAGCATAGGATTTTTGTCTGTCTTGGGCCGCTTTCATCCGTCTTCTCACCAATTCAACTTTCTCGGATGTGTCCTGTATCATATCGGGCCCAAGTATAAGCCTATCCGTTGTCTCCCACCAACAAGATGGTGACCTACACGACCTTCCATACAGAGCTTCAAATGGTGCCATCCCTATGCTAGCTTGATAGCTATTATTATAAGCAAACTCCACAAGAGGGAGGTGGTCTTCCCAAGTACCACCAAAGTCAAGAACACAAAGCCTCAAGAGATCTTCTAGCACTCTATTCACCCTTTCGGTTTGGCCATCTGTCTGGGGGTGATAGGCTGTACTTAGATTTAATCGCGTACCCATTGCTTCTTGCAAACTATTCCAGAACTGGCTAGTGAAGATAGGGTCACGATCGCTAATTATGCTAGAAGGAACCCCATGCAATCTCACTGTCTCTCGAAGATAAACAGATGCTAGCCATGATGTGGTCCTCTTGCTCTTCACTGGAATGAAATGAGCACTCTTCGTAAGTCTATCAACTATGACCCATATGCTCGTATTCCCTTTCCTTAACCTAGGCAATCCATCCACAAAATCCATAGAGATACTGTCCCACTTCCATTGCGGGACCTCTAATGGATGTAATAGCCCACCGGGTTTCTTCGACTCGGCTTTCACTTGTTGGCACACCATGCACTTTGAAACATACTCTGCCACATCCTTCTTCATTCCAGCCCAAAAGAAAATGCGCTTCATATCCCTATACATCTTACCTCCTCCAGGATGTATAGTCATCTTCGAGTGATGCGCTTCTTTGAGAACTTTATGCACCAAGTTTCCTACTTGTGGAACGCATATCCTTCCATCACGCCTTAGCCAACCCTTGTCATCAATAGTATATCTAGCAAGGTGACTAGACGTTTCACCACGAATCAACTTGTCCATAATCTCGACTATCTGCGGATCTTCCTTCTGCGAAGTCCCTACTTGATCAAGAAGTATAGGTCTAAGCTCAAGAGATGCTAACGAACCAGTCATCGACTCAACAGCTGGTGTGAAATCAAAGGTTGCCAAGAACTCTAGGCTCCTCATCTCAACAAACAAGGGACTCAAAGTCAACCTACTTCTGCTTAGTGCATCTGCCACAACATTACCCTTGCTAGGGGTACAAGCTATCTCGAAGTCATAAGATGCCAAGAATTCCATCCACCTTTGTTGCCTTAGATTCAGATCTTTCTGCGAGAAGAGGTACTTGAGTGACTTGTGATCAGTATACAACTCAAACCTTTCGCCTAGAAGATAGTGGCGCCAGGATTTGAGAGCAAAGATGATCGCTGCCAACTCCAAATCATGAGTGGGATAGTTCTTCTCATGAACTTTAAGTTGCCTACCCCCATAACATATCACTCTTCCTTCCTGCATCAGAACAACACCTAACCCCGTGCCACATGCATCAGTGTACACGGTAAACATCTTACCACCATCAGGTAATGCCAAAACTGGAGCTGTAGTAAGGGCCCTCTTGAGCCTTTGAAAAGCAAGCTCACATTCTAAGTCCCATGCAAAGACTAAGTTCTTCTTCGTCAATCTAGTAAGAGGGGCTGAAATCTTAGCGAAGTCCCTGATGAACTTCCTATAGTAGCCCGCCAGACCGAGGAAGCTTCTTACTTCGGTTGCATTCCTAGGAGTCTTCCAGTCTTGAACCGCAACCACATTCGCGGGATCCACAGTTATGCCTTGCTTAGAAACTATATGTCCAAGAAATCGAACTTCCCTTCTCCAAAAATGGCATTTGGAGAACTTGGCTTTCAACTGATGAGCTCTAAGCGTATCCATCACTTCCTTGAGATGTCTAGCATGTTCTTCCTCATCCTTTGAGAAAATCAGAATATCATCCACGAAGACAACTACAAACTTGTTAAGGAACTCCCTGAACACCCTACTCATCAAATCTACGAAGTAGGCGGGTGCATTAGTCAAACTGAATGGCATGACAAGACATTCAAAGAATCCATCTGGAGTCCTAAACGCAGTTTTATCAATACTATCCTCAGCCACTCCAAGCTGATGAAATCCGGTGGCTAGATCGAGCTGAGAGAAAACAGAAGCACCAACAAGCTGGTCAAAGAGGTCGTCTATCCTCGGTAACGGGTGCCTATTCTTCTTTGTTAGCTTGTTCAACTCTCGATAATCAACACATAGACGAAGCGAACCATCCGCCTTAGTAGCGAATACCACAGGAGCACCCCATTCAGAAATGCTTCGCCTAATAAAATTCTTCTCAAGCAACTCCTTGATTTGCTTACTGAGCTCCCTTCTTTCACGTGGGGCCATGTGCCTAATGGGCAATGATACTGGCTTGGCATTATCGACTAGATAAATGCGGAAATCTATCTCTCGTTTAGGGGGTAACCCCTTAACTTCTTCAAAGACATCAGGATAGTCTCGGACCACAGTTACGGATTGCAGATCATCGATGGACGAGTCAAGAGATTCAAGATAACATAACATGACGGGACCTCTAGTGTTACATGAAATTTCTAGGGTATTACCGAGGCGAGTCATGAGCCTCACCACCCTATGCTCACAATCGAGGATGGCTCCATAACTGGACAACCAATCCATGCCCAAAATCAACCCGTATCCCGTGAACCCAAGAACATAAGCATTACACGTGAATTCCACGGTCAAGATAGAAATCTTCAAATCCACACAAATCATAGATAGATGGGCGGAACCCCCAATTGGATTTGAAACACTAACGGGATCCTCAACTAGACTAGTACTTAGGTGCAAACTTTCAACAATGTCAGAAGAAATAAAACTATGCGATGCGCCAGAATCAAATAAGGTGCGAACAAGATAATCAGAAATATAAATAAGGCTTTCTACAGAAATACTACCTCGGTCCTGAACTGGAGCAGTGTTGAGGGCATGCACTTGCCCTCCAGAAGGTCCTGCACGCTGAGTCTGTCCTTGCCCTTGTCCTTGCTTCTTGGGGAAATCCTTGCTAAGATGTCCAGGCTCTCCACAGTGAAAGCATTCGCCCAACTTCCTCTTCTTCTTTCTGCAATCTTTGGCTATGTGCCCAACAATCCCACAGAAGTTGCATTTTCTTGGGTCCTTTGCCTTGCCGTTGTTGGCCTTATTGCCCTTGTTGTTCTTGTTGTTCTGATTGCTCTGATTTCCTCCCCACTTGGAGTCCGTCTTCTTGGCTTGAGTCTCATTAGGCTTGACTTCTTTCTTGCCATTCTTATCGTCTCCTTGAAGCAATGCCATGTCCACTAGGCCTTCAAAAGTGGCCCCCATGGGTATATGAGACAGGGCTAAACCTTGTAATGGATCTTTCAACCCTCGTGCAAAGCGTAAAGCCTTCTTCTGGGGAGTATTAACCATGTCCAAACCGAATCGAGCAAGCTGGTTAAACTTATTCACATACTCCCTCACTGTCATGTCCCCTTGCTTCAAAGATATAAACTTCTCCAATTGCAGATTCGCCTCAGCAGATGATAGAAACTTAAGCCCAAATCTCGTCCTAAAGTCGGCCCAAGTCTCTATAGGCCTAGTAGCATTGGTGACCTCCCACCAATAAGCAGCTTCTTCTTTCAATAGCCACGCTGCCAACAGAACTTTTCTATGGTCTTCCACATCAAAGATGGCGAAGAGATTTTCAGTTTCTTTCAACCAATTTCTTGCCTCCACAAAAGTCTTCGTCCCAATAAAATTCTTACCACCCATTGCCTAAAAGTCTTTGCAAACCTTAGCGAAATCTGCTTGTGGATTCTGAGGAGGAGGAGGAAGAGGAGGGACCTCAGTTACGGTGGGGGTGTTTGCTGGGCCCACATCGTTGGCCCTAGCTTCCAAGTACCTCCGGAACCATCCGGGAATGGTTACTCCCTCGGGAAGGTTAAGATCGGCCATACTGAAAAAGAAAAAGATAGATTCAGAACGAGGAAACGAAGGATAGTGCTAATGGCTTTTGGGGAATAGCCTTTTAAATTAACTAGACTTTTCTTGGAAAATACTTAATTGGTTTTGAAAATAGTTTTTCAAAAGGTGAGTTTTAAAAACCTTTTGCTCAAATCTTGTAAACCTTATGCTCTGATACCAGATGTAACACCCCACCTCCGCCAATGCCACTCTTGCAAGCACACTAGCTTTGGAGGGGCGTTAAACAAGGTAAACATGCATGCAGATATCACAAGACAGAACATATAAGTAAAAACAGAGTAAATGAAGCAGCGGATAAAACTAACACTTCAAAACCATAGTCAAGTTACATCAAAGTACTTGGTCATTATTTTCCACAAAATATAGTCTAGAAACATCAACTGAAAACTGGAAAGAAAATCATAAAGTAACTATCCCCAAGGTAGAAGAAAGCCATAGCGAGCTCAAGTCCAAACCGTACATGAGCTATCCAGGAAAGCAGCTAAAGATCCAAGCTAGGTACCAGTGTTCCCACCCTGTAAACCTGGGGGGGGGGGGGGGAACGAAAGAAAATGGGTCAGTCAAAAGACTGGTAAGTCCTATCTACTATTAGTATAAAAACTAATAAAGTTAAATGGACATGTAAAACAGAGATGGGATGTAGGGTGATAACTGGCATGGTGAAAAGTTAACAAGATAGATCAAGTGTGGCATCGCATATGCAAGGTTAAGTTTTTGCACCAAGTGTACTAGTATTCCAACCCATGTCAAGTATAAACAAGAAATGATCCCTTGGCCCAAAGCTGGCCCACATCATGAGATGACCTAAATCGAGGTCCAACTACTCTGTCTAGTCGATCGGCTCCCTATAAGCCTAACTCGTCGTGTATCGGTGTCATACGGCTTAATTGTGGAATGTAGTTAACTGTGCAAGGTCCACCCCAGGGTGTATCCAGCCCTAAGGTGTAAACCACAGACACAATTCAAGCACGCACAGTCTAAACCTACTGGTGCCCATGTTCAACTCCGGACTTAATGTGCACGACCATGGTCCGCCTGAACAAGCGGTGCACCCTTCAGCCGTCTCTTTTGGTCTCTTACAATCAGTCCAGTAATCGTGCCCCACCCTAGCCTAGTCCAGGGTACCCATGATACTTCCAAGTAGGTTACTGCTGAAAAGGACCACGTAACTAGGATTTCAAGCGGGTTAAGTGTGGTTAACCCTATCCTAACCATGTATTGAGTTGGTCAAACGTATTCAAGCAGTTCATGACTTAACCCTATCAATACATCGGGTTTAATTGGTTAAGTATTCAAGTAGTCTAGGTCTTAACCCTACCAATCCATCGTGTTTAATTGGTTAAGTATATTCAAGTAGTCCATGACTTAACCCTACCAATCCATCGTGTTTGATTGGTTAAGTATTCAAGTAGTCCACGACTTAACCCTATCATGTGGCATTAATTAATTTAATGCACCCAACCTCTCACATTAGACCTTGTTGTGGTTACTAGTTAAGCCGGGCGGGTCCGGGTAGCTTTACACCACAACTTAGTCTAACCTCGGGTTTCAAGTGCGACATGACCAACTACTCACATTGGGTCCTATTGCCTGTAGCCACTAGTTAAGCCGGTCGGTTCCGGGTAGATTTATGCTACAAACTCAACCCAACCTCGAGTTGGCCACACTCATATTTTCTAAGTGTCATGTCCATCATTATGTTTACAAACATAATCACAAGTCAATGTTCATGTCATATTTTAAAACCATGTTTTCATGTCATTAATATTACCCAAACCTAACGCATTCCCATCGCATGTACGTTTCGCATAACATAACATAGATCAAAAGTGGGAACTTGGCAAAAGCATGACAAAAGGGCATAAGGTAATAAGGTTGGCCACAAGTTAAACATGGTGGCATATGAGGCATAAATATGTTCATTTAAACTTGCATGCTACATGCATAACATTCAAACTTAGCGAATAGGTGATACATGGTCCTAGATGACATAGGATGATGACTAGAAGTTCGCATATAAAATTATATGCAAGTTATTATAAAGGTTATGAGAGTTCTCATGTTGCATAATGCAACATTTCAACATAAAGCTTATAGCTTTTAGCCCGCAAGGTCAAGGTGATAGCTTTACAAACATGCATAGAATAAACCTATGCATAACATGTTAGAATCAAAGCACATATCATACTTAGGCCCAAACTCAAACTTGCAACATGTCACATTTAACTTCATAGTTAGAATCTAAGAGTAGTATAGGGCTTACAATGCTATTAAGACTTATAAAATAAAATAAGATTGAGACGAAGCCACTAGCAACTCTAAACACTCCCAAATGATAAGCTCCAATGAAAACCCTTGAGAATCAAGCAAAAGATCCTTGCTTTGATGAAGAAAGACTGAACTTTGGCCTTAAATCAAGCTTAGAAACTCTCAAACAAGCTTAGGAACTCTTATATGAATGAAGATGGAGGCTATGACAAGAGGGTGGAGGCCATGATTAAACATTTTGGCATAGTTTAGTTATAGGATTGATTTATGATGATTTAGGCTAGGTATTAGGGTCTTTTTATAGATGATTAGGTTAATTTAGACCATAGGATTAACCCTAATTCAGATCTGGGCCATCAATTCACATCACTAGCCTCCAAAACAGGTCCAAACAGCCAAAATAGGTGCACCAGGCCGACTTGGCCGACCAGGGAGGTCGACCCCCAGGTCGACCCTAGTGTCGACCTGGTTGGGGGGAGGTCGACCCTAGTGTCGACCCCCCTGTCGACCTGTCTGGGCGGGAATTTTCCCGCCCAGTCTGTTTTGGCTGAATTTGAATTCTAATTTCAAATTTGAACTGTTTTTGAACTTGAAATTTTCTGAAAACTTTGACGGGCCATAACTTGGTCATACAGACTCCGATTTTCGAAAACTCGGACTCTATTTCGCGTATTTTTCCGAGACGAATGCAATGGCACAGCCCGTTTCCCTTGATTCAGATTTTAACATTTAATTCTGCCTTGATTTATGTTATAACATGTTATTCAAAAATATGGGTTGTTACAGAGGTTATCCTCGTGGAAGGCTAATTCCCTTTCCTCAGCTCGTCGTTTAGTGTTGGTTAATGCTGTATTATCTGCTTTGCCAACATATTGGATGTCTTTTCATACGCTTCCTAAATGGGTAATCTCGAAAATTGATTCAATTAGAAGTGATTTCTAATGGAATGGGAACAAAGTCAAAAAATTGGTTAATTGGCAAACTGTGTGTTTACATATTGATCAGGGAGGTTTGGGTATAGTTAATCTCTTTGATTTCAATCTGGCTCTTCAATCAAAATGGTTATGGTGCATTGTATCTCCAGGCTCTTTCGTATGGAATGACTGAATTCTTTCTCTTTATTATTCTAGAAATTCTCATCTTGTTTTGCACTTTCTCCCCTCTGTTAAGCCTTCTCCATTCTGGTCTGGTGTAATTTCATGTATTCCTCATATTAAAAATTTGTTTCATGTAAGTCTGGGTAATGGTGAAACTTGTTTATTCTGGCATGATATATGGCATGGCCAGCTCCCTCTATCTCATCTTTTCCCTTCTCTTTTCCCATTGATTTCCAATGTGTGCTCTTCTGTGGTGAATTTGATTCATAATGGCCCTTCTTCTCTTTGTCCTACATCTATATTTGATGTTCATGTTCTTGATAATTTCCTTGATGTCTCAAGTCTGATCTTTCAAACCCAGATTTCTCACAATCCTGATAGTTATATTCGGGCTTTATCACCAAGAAAGGGCTTTTCAGTGGCTTCTGTTATCATTATATTAATTTTTCTGGTAGATCTTTTTCATTTTCAAGATTATGGAAAGTTCGTCTGCCTCCAAAGGTTCTTTTCTTTAATTGGTGCCTTATTCATGGTAAGGTTAATACCAGAGCAAAGTTACACAGGCTTAATCTGATTGATGATCCTCATTGTGCTTTTTGTGCAAATCATGTAGAATCAATTCATCATTTGTTCTTTGATTGCGAGTTCTCATTTCCAATTCTTACCGCCACTAGAATTTATCTGCTTGGATTTATTCCCAACATTTCATCTGTGTTCGACTATTGGCAAAGTAGTGCTTTTAATGTTGCATTAGTTTCCTTTTTATCAATATACTGTTGGTGCATATAGAAAGAGGGGAATGCATTTTTATTTAACAAACCAACGAAGCTTTTTGAAGGATTATGCAGACTTATTATTTACTACTTTCGATCATGGACAGGTCAATCTTCCTAAGCTAGATTTATGCTTGCTCTACCAGTGAATAATAGCCCAGCTGAATCTATGGGTTCAAATCATGGAGACTCGAGTCCAGATTTGCATTAGCTTGGTTATGTCTACATAGTTTAGTAATTTCTTAAGTGGTTCCTTATTCTGGCTTGTATATGTATTTGGTATTACTTTAAGTCTCTTCTGTGCGGTTTTGTATTAGCTGAAAACGTCGAAACGTTGGGTATTTGTGTGATATTATATCTCTCTCGAACTATTAGCCACCGGTTGGGCTTGTCAATTGGTTTTTATATATTATTATAATGCTTAATCGGCTGTGTAGTCTCGTGCTACACATCCGTCCAACTAAAAAAACAATGATGAAGGTCATGGTCAAAGAAGTTTGGCTTGAATTTTTGAAAGCAAAAGTAGAATGCAACCGTACCATGCAACCTGTTATGGTATAAGTTGCGAAACTAACATGTCCTCTGTTGGCTTTGATGTAATTATCAAACCGAAGTGGGCATAAATTCTATCTCCTTGTATTTCTCTTTCCTTTGTCTATGTTTATATTGTAACTCTTTATGATATAAATAAACTGGTATGGTCCATTCAACCCCGCTGGCTTTGCCAAAAAAACAACTATCATTCCTATTAATTGGTTATATATGAATTCTTTCTCTATAATTATTTATTTCCCATGAATTCCATGTTATTTAATTCCTTTCCACTGCATATGTAGGTTCAACATTTGAATTTCAGATTATATTTGTAAGTCCTTCATATTGGCTCCAATTTGTACAAACTTTATATGAAAAAAAAATCAGAATATTGCCACTGACGCAATGGCGCAACTCCCGTAGCTTAACTCTGACAATTGCAAAAAGGTCTAATTTTCGTTATTTGTAATTTTTCAATTATTATTTAATTGTATAAAGATGTGGGGGTGTTACATTCCCCCGCCCTCTAGAAAATTTCATCCCTGATTTTTAGTAAGAGCAAAACTATAAAATTATGTAATTTCTTGCACCAATTGCAGCGATAATGTGTACATCCAATTTTGCAACAATTTGTGCACTTGTGCTAAGTGTAACATGACCAAAAATATCTGAATGTAATGGATGCCTAAGCGGTACCTCCTATATGAATGCAAATTTTCTTGAAAACCTTTGGAAACATGATGCACTCATCCTAAATATCCTAGGAATTTCTATATGAATGCAAAATTTTGAAAATTAAAAATACTTTTTTGTCCAATTTTTCCTACTCTTACAAAGTAAGAATGTAGTTCACCCATTTTTTTTACATCCAAACCTTAACAGCCAACTTTAAATTTGCAAATTTTAGAAAAATCTAATTTTCTGAATTTGATTTCTTACGTTAGAAAATGGGAAATTACATATTTTCCATCAACTTTTATGCACCTTTTTCCCCATACTTGGAAACCTTAATCGCTAAGCTTACAAAAAAATCTAATTATATTCCAAGCACAGTTTATATAAGAAGAATTTCATTTTCTGTTTTCCAAACCGACTTTAGAAGAATTTATTTTTCTTTTATTGTTCTCATTTATAGCACTTGTCGTCCTCATTGCTTTTATAAATTTTGTTTGTTTTTCTTTTAGTTGTTCATCTCTTGCTTTTATTTTCATTTTATTTACAATAGCCTTTGTTTTTCTTCTTGTCCAGTGATCATTACAAACACCTCGAAAGAAAATATCCTACTAAACTATTCTATTTTTCTATAATAGAATAGAACACTACATAGAACTATAAACCTATACTAAAAGAAAACAAACTTTACTACAATCACTATTAGGTAAAAGATATAATAGCAAAATGTGGTTATCCCTAGGAGGCCCAGGACCATGTCCCTCTAACATAAAAAGGTCATCATCACTTAATCTAGGCAATCATTGCATTCCTTCTTTCCATCCAACCCTCCTTATAAACTCATGTCGCATATCCCTATTTCTCATTCCATCATAAATTGAGACAATATGCCAAACCTACCTATTTCCTCAAGAAGTGTTGAAAAAGGATTTTCATTAATTACAAACCATATCATAATTTCACTTATAAAAAGATCTCGACTTGCTCTTTCCTATTCATCTCCTCATTTATCCCTTTCACATAAACCATGCACGTTTAAAGATTTCCTTTAACTTCTTTCTGTCAAACAGTAACCACTTTAAATATTTTTCGAATTTTCCTTTTTATAATCCTCTTATACTACTGTATACCCTTTGAGTGTTTACCATTTCTCCTTCTTGTTTCTTAGTTTCTTTCTTAAGACTTTGCCACTCAAGTTTAAGGTTTATTCACATACCAAAATAATTCCTTATACGTCTACCAATAGTTCATGCACAATAATGGAACCACTCACACTAAATTAGCTTTAATTAAATAAATTTTTATATTCTCAAAACTTTTCTCAAAAGTTAAAACTAGGGAAGATAGAATTATGCACTTCAACTTAGTTGGAGCTCTTACTTATTTAATAAATTTATTTATCAAGAGAAACTAATAAGATTAAGTTTCTATGAATCTTTTCTAAAGAGGGCTTTTGTGTCTTGTGTAATGTAACAAGGAAATTAAAAAAAAAGTCATTTCTTTGTTGAAATAGATAGCACAAAATATGTTGCTTCATGAAACACCCCACCTCCGTTAGGGTCACTCTCAAAGGGAATGCCCTAATTTTGGTGGAGGTTTATAAGTATAAGTCACAGATATACAAGACAGATATAAGAACACATATTTGTAAACAGCGGAAAATCAACAACTTTTATTTCATAAAAGCAAATACGTGCTACAACAACATCACCATAATTGTCTTACATCTTTTCCAAAACATAACATAACACTTTCATAATCTGTCTTGATTACATTATTTAAAGAAGCATAAATAAAACATAGATAAACTGCGAAAGCCCCATAGTGGTTGTCCAAAGCCATAGTTCAAAACGAAAAGGTCCAAGCAATACATTTCTCTTCTTCAAGCTGGATGTTAAGGCTGGTCAAGCTGCAGTGTTCCCTCCCTGTGGACCTGGGGGGGGGGGGGGGACGGAAGAAAAGAAGACGAAAGAAAAGTAGAGTCAGACATAGAGCCTGAGTAAGTCTAGTACTATTCTGTCTATGAATAAAGAACTGGGTATGATAAGTATAAACAAGAAGTGGGAAAGCACTATAACTTGGTTAAGTTGTCTAGGGTCGAATATACTATCGTACCCCATGTTAATCTCTGAACCCATATAAACTAGTTTCCAACTGGCACCCCATAATCAGGGTGAAGTGATCCATTCTATGATGACCGGCTCCTACTCGCATAGTTACATGTGTCTTACGGCCCCCGATGTTGTAGTTACCTATGCTGGTCCCACCATGGGGTGTATCAAGTCTCATGGTGGCGGCCCGACACAATCCTAGAATGCACAGGTATGCTACTGGTGTCCAGTGCCTTATTTTTCTGCGCCGGAGTGTGTGCACGCCCGCACCCCGTTAGAAACTACACTGCTACACCACCGCCGTCGATTTGACCTCTTACAATCAGCCCAGTAATCGTGCCCTACCCTGCCTAGTTTCAGGGTATCCTGATACACCTTCTAGGGTTACTGCTGAAAAGGGTCCCCCGTTACTAGGTTTTCTATCTCTAGCCAACATGCTAAGTTGGTTAAGTGTTTTCTAACCTAACCCCCATCAGTCCGTTTAGTTTAGCATGTTCCATTTTGATTAAGTCTTTAGTTCACTTAATCCTAACAATCCTGACTCAGCCTTAATTGTCTTATTAAAGCCTTGACCTCTCACATTAGACAGGTATTGTTGTGGCTGCCTGTTGCCGGTTGGTTCCGGGCAGTCTTACGCCACAACTCAGTCTAACCTCGGGTCCTTATTGGGCTCCATGTTTAACCTCCCACATTGGATAGGTATTGTTGTGACTACTGGACAGCCGGGCGGTTCCGGGCAGGTTTACATCACAACTCAATCCAACCTCGGGTTAAACACATCGTATGTTCTACATTTACATATTTTGTCTTTCTTCTTTATTTTCTTATATGTAAATATTTGCGGCCCATTATTAAGTTAATGGTGTAAAGGTTACACCAATCATGGGCCCAACTCATACTTGAATTTGGGCCCTTCTACTTTATATTTTCATTTATTAATTAATTTAACCCAACGTTATTTTCCCCCGTTTAACACGTCCGTTTATTATATATATGTTGGGCTTAGCCTTTTTAAGCCCAACTTAGCCATAAGGAAAAGGGGAGGCTTAAAGCGTGATTACATACACAAAAAGGGGAATGTGAACGCATGAACTTGCAATATGACGTTGGAAATGCAAAATAGAAACTGGTGTACTTGCATAGTAGTGACATATACTTTGGTCATAAAGCATAAGTGACATGAATCAAACCATGTAAACTTGTAGTTAAGTTAAGAATATCACTATTGACACATAGGCCTAACTACAACATAAACCTATATTTTTATTCAGGCATAATGTCAAACATAAGCAAATCATGTTCATAAGACTACTACATGTTTACAAAGGTGCCTACTTTTGTGACTAATATAAAAGTATAGTTAAATTTGTTCACATAACCATGGCATAAATATTTCTAACATGAAATCATGATTTTTTACTTTAGTCATGCAAACTTGCAAAAAGGGATTTTGAATCCAACCTAGCTATGTACCACATATGTCATCATATAATTCTTGTAAACAATATAGACTTAACATGGATTTCAATTATGCCAAATATCAATCATAGCCTAGTCATATTCATAAGTTTGCAAATAGGTTTTCTAGTACAAAAGCATGTCTTAATACATAGATCATGATGCCAAATTTTCAACATAATTTCATATGGACTATGATAACCCAAACTTATTCCAATTACTTCACAAAAATGATGTTTGTATAAAAATACCCATTATGATGGCATAGTAGCAAAACCCCAAACTTGCATGAATTTCAATTAATCAACCACATACATGTAGCTTCAACATGGATTACATAATTTGCGAATATTCCAAACGTATACTTGCATAAAACTACCGCATGTAGTTTTTCATAATGAATAACATAATTTGAGAATATCCAAACGTATACAATATTCCAAATCGATAAGAATCATAGTAACGCACAAATATGAATTACTTTATTGCCACAAATCAAGTATACAAACCAACACAATTATTTGTTCATACCAAAATAATACTCTACTTACAATTGTGTGGCGAATTCTCCAATTTAGGGATTTGGAGATGCGATTCCTTGTTGATTTGATTTGTTTAGGTTGCTTTATGCTTTAGAATTTGCCTCCTAATCCTCCTCCAATTGGTGGCTACTCTTAGTCGTTCCTCAGCAACATGGCAGCTTTGTTCTTATTTTTGAATGAATAGATTAGGTTGAGTCTAGGGTTATTTTTATAGGGGTTATGAACTGATTAGGACCATTGATGTTGCTTGGATTGATCGTAGCCATTCATTCGAAAGAGAGACCAATTAGAGCCTGCCACCTAGCCCTAATGATAAAGCAGACTGCAGAAAATCGGCCAACATAGAATAGGCCAGCCAGGTAGGGCTGGGTTCGACCTGGCTCTGGACCAGGTCGACATGCCTGTCGACAGCCCTGTCGACCTGGCCAGACCAGGTCGACAGCCCAGTCGACCTGGGTGCATTAGGCGGGAGTTTTCCCGCCCTGGCCAATTGGGCCCGATTATTAATTTTTTTCTGATCTGTTTTATTCTGTTCGAATTTTAAACTTAATTTAGAAACTTCCGAAGGCCATATCTTCTTCATACGGACTCCGTTTTTCGAAAACTCGGACTCTATTTTGCGTATTTTTCCGAGACGAACGCAATGGCGTATCCCGTTTCCCTTAGTTCTTTGATTTCAAATTAATTATACTTTAATTTGTTAATTTCACAGTTATAGAATTCGCGGGGTGTTACATTCTCCCCCACTTAAAAGGATTTCGTCCCCGAAATCTTCAAGTTAGGAGGAATGTATATCCTAACATCCAATCATCCATCTACTCATCCATCAAACACGAGCATCCATTGTCCTTAAAATACTTCTAATGCTTCATGATCATATGCGAAGTGTGTGTGTATACATGTACTTACCTAATGCAAAATCAGGCGGTCTACTGATTCAGTTGACCTCCTTAATGCGAATTATGTAAGTGCCATGAATCCATTATGTATGCAAATTTTCCTATTCATGATTCTACATGAGTGCACAATCATTCATTACAAATGCAACATCCATATGACAACACATTAAAGTTCAACCATATACGAATGCAAACATATATGCATATGCAATATGAAGTGACTGAGCCGATCTAAAACCTAGATTGTGTGTGTATATGCAACCACGAGCAACCACTAGCAATCACTTGCAACCACTTGCAACCATCATCCATAACATGTTTCAATTACATGTTTCCATCCAAAGGGTTTCTACCTAAAAGATAAGGTCGAGGAAATATACCTAAAAAGATAGATAAAAGCGCAACTTAAGGAAAAGAAAGATCAAGGATGTACCCTCGAACAGAAAAGGGTAGGCAGTACGTATTCTAGCTTCAGTTTCCCAAGTCGCGTCTCCCTCGGCGTCGCTCCACTGAACTTTAACGAGCTTGACTTCGCGGTTGCGTAGCTTCTTCACTTCCGTTCCTAATATGCAGGTTGGAACTTTTCTTATGGTTGCTTCGCGTTCCACTTCGGCCTCTTCGAGGATATTTGGCTCTACCACTTCAGCAGACTCATGTAGACATTTTCGGAGATGTGAAACGTGAAAAACGTTGTGGACTCCAGCCAACTTCTCGGGTAGCTCTAATCTATAGGCCATTTTCCCAATTTTCTCGACGATAGGGAATGGCCCTACGAACCTTGGTGCCAGTTTTCCTGTGGTTCCAAAACGAACAACGTTTCTTAGCGGTGATACCTTGAGAAAAACTCTGTCTCCAACCTCAAATTCAAGGTCGGTCCTTCTCTTGTCAGCATAGGACTTTTGTCTGTCTTGAGCCGTCTTCATCCTTCTTCGTATTAAGTCTACTTTCTCTGAAGTCTCTCGGATCATATCCGGTCCAAGTATGAGCTTATCAGTAGACTCCCACCAACAAGTGGGCGATCGGCACGGTCTTCCATATAAAGCTTCGAAGGGCGCCATTCCGATGGTTGCTTGATAGCTGTTGGTGTAGGCAAATTCCACCAAAGGAAGGTGGTCTTCCCATGTCCCTCCGAAGTCAAGGACGCATAGCCTTAAAAGGTCTTCCAAAACTCTGTTCACTCTCTCTGTTTGGCCGTCGGTTTGGGGATGATAGGCTATGCTCAAGCATAACTGCGTTCCTACTGCTTCTTGCAGACTCCGCCAAAACTCACTGGTGAAGATGGGGTCTCGGTCACTAACAATGCTAGATGGTATTCCATGGAGTCGAACGATTTCCTTAAGGTAAAGTGATGCTAGGGATGAGGCAGTTCTTTTACTTTTGACAGGTAAAAAGTGGGCGCTTTTAGTAAGCCTATCCACTATTACCCAAATGCTAGTGTTGCCTCTCCTAGACCTAGGCAGCCCATCGATGAAGTCCATTGAGATGCTATCCCACTTCCACTGCGGGACCTCCAGAGGATGTAGCAGTCCGTCAGGCTTTTTCTGTTCCGCCTTAACCTGTTGGCACACCATACACTTAGAAACGAATTCTGCCACGTCCTTTTTCATGCTGTTCCAGAAGAAAGTCCTTTTTATGTCTTTGTACATTTTATCTCCGCCTGGGTGTATCGTCATCTTGGAGTGATGTGCTTCCTCGAGAACCTTCTTTATTAAATCCTTTGTCTGTGGGACGCATAGTCTTCCGTCTCGCCTTAGCAAACCCTTATCGTTGATGGAGTATCTGTTGAGGTGACTTGAAGTCTCACCCCTAATTAGCCTATCAATTGTTTCCACAAGCTGAGGGTCTTCGCGTTGTGCTATCCCTACTGAATCCACTAAAGTTGGGCGCACTTCGAGAGATGCTAGCAAGCCTGGTACGAAATCGGAGGAGGGCCTAAAGTCGAAGCTGGCTATAAACTCTAGGCTTTGTCTTTCAACAAACAACGGGCTTAGGGTCAATTTCTTTCGGCTCAACGCGTCTGCCACTACGTTGCCTTTTCCCGGAGTGTAGGAGATTTCGAAATCGTACGAGGCAAGAAACTCCATCTATCTTTGTTGCCTCAAGTTAAGATCCTTCTGCGAGAAAAGATATTTCAACGATTTATGGTCAGTGTAAAGTTCGAACTTCTCACCTAGGAGATAATGACGCCAAGACTTGAGTGCAAAGACGATGGCGGCTAACTCAAGATCGTGGGTTGGGTAGTTCTTTTCGTGCACTTTCAACTGCCTCCCGCCATAAGCTACTACCCTTCCTTCTTGCATTAAGACGGCGCCTAGCCCTATCCCACATGCATCCGTATAAACAGTGAACATCTTGCTCCCATCTGGCAACGTCAAAACTGGGGCTGTTGTAAGAGCCCTTTTTAGTCGTTGGAAAGCAAACTCGCAATCCAAATCCCAATTGAACACTAGATTCTTCTTAGTCAATTTCGTGAGTGGAGCTGAGATCTTCGCAAAATCCCTTATAAACTTTCGATAGAAACCTGCTAGTCCTAGAAAGCTTCGGACCTCAGATGCATTCCTTGGTGTCTTCCAATCCTGTACCGCCACTACCTTAGCAAGGTCCACTGCTAACCCTTGTTTGGATACTATGTGCCCAAGGAACCTCACCTCTTCTCTCCAAAAGTGGCATTTGGAGAATTTGGCTTTTAGTTGATGGACTCGCAAAGTTTCCATGATTGCCCTTAAGTGCTGAGCATGTTCCTCTTCACTCTTTGAGAAGATAAGGATATCATCTACGAAGACCACTACGAATTTGTTGAGGAAATCTCTAAATACCCTACTCATCAGGTCCACGAAGTAAGCAGGTGCATTAGTCAAGCCGAAAGGCATGACAAGCCATTCAAAGAAGCCGTCTGGGGTTCTGAACGCCGTTTTATCGATGCTATCTTCAGCCACCCTTAGCTGATGAAAACCGGTTGCTAAATCGAGCTGGGAGAAAACAGACGCTCCTACAAGCTGGTCAAATAAATCGTCAATTCTAGGGAGAGGGTGCCTATTCTTTTTCGTTAGCTTATTGAGCTCCCTATAGTCAACACATAGACGGAGTGAACCAGCCGCCTTTGTAGCGAACACCACTGGAGCGCCCCATTCTGAAATGCTCCTCCTAATCAACCCCTTTTCTAGAAGCTCTTTAATCCGTTTACTGAGCTCTTTCCTTTCCCGTGGAGCCATGTGTCTAACGGGTAACGCAATGGGCTTTGCATTATCTACAAGATATATGCGGAAGTCTATTTCCCGCTTCGGAGGCAAGCTCTTCACCTCTTCGAAGACATCCGGATATTCCCGGACCACTTTAACCGATTGCAAATTTTCAACAGAGGCATCTAGCGATTCAAGGTAACTAAGCATAACTGCGTATGAGGGATTACAAGAAATTTCCAAAGTATTACCGAGCTGGGTTAGGAGCCTAACAACCCTTTTCTCACAATCAAGGATGGCCCCATTACTGGATAGCCAATCCATACCCAAAATCAAACCATAACCCGAAAAGCCCAAAACAAAGGCACTACATTGAAATTCTACACTTAGAATAAAGATTTTCAATCCCAAACAGATCATAGACAAATGAGCTGGGCCCCCAATTGGGTTTGAAACAATTAAGGGGTCCTCTACCATACTAGTTTTTAGGTGCAGAGATTCTACTAAAGCAGACGAGATAAAGGAGTGTGATGCGCCAGAATCAAATAAAGTGTGAACGGGTTGATCATAAAGATAAACTACGCTTTCTACAGAAGTATTTATACCTCGCTGTTGCAGAGGTGGCGCTTCCAGCACATGAACCTGTGCCCCTGGGGTGGATCCAGCCCTCTGCCCCTGTCCTCGTTTCTTTGGGCAGTCCTTAGCCCTTTGGCCTGTCTCACCGCAAGAAAAGCACCCACCATTCTCCTTGGCCTTCTTTTTCCGGCAGTCCTTAACTAAGTGCCCCACTTTGCCATAGAAATTGCACTTCCTCTTCTCTTTGTTGCCTTTCCCGCCCTTCTTAAAGTCTGTCTTCTTAGGCTGCAAACCCTCTTTCTTCCCTTGAGAGCTTTCTGCCTTTGTCTCCTTCTTGACCTTATCCTCTTCATTCAGCAATGCCATTTGCACCAATCTTTCATACGTGGCTCCCATGGGTATATGGGTCATGGCCAAACTGTGTAATGGCTCATTCAACCCCTTGACGAAACGGAGAGCCTTCTTGTGCGGGGTGTTGACTAGGTCAAGCCCAAACCTAGCCAGCTCATCGAACTGATTCACATACTCTCTGACTGTCTTGTCCCCTTGCTTAAGAAATAAGAATTTTTCCAACTGCAAACTTCTTTCCGCATCTGAGAGAAATTTAGTCTCAAACCTTGCCCTAAAGTCCTCCCATGTCTCCACTGGTCTTTCAGCATTAGTGACTTCCCACCAGTAGGACGCCTCGCCCTTCAATAGCCATACTGCCAATTGTACTTTTTGTCTATCTTCTACCTCAAAGATGATGAATAGGTCCTCCGTTTCTTTCAGCCAATTTCTAGCTGCCACGAAGGACTCAGTTCCATGGAAATCCTTCCCTCCCATAGCTTTAAAATCTTTACATATCTTAGCAAAAGTGTTTCCCCGAGGAGGAGGTGGAGGAAAAGGTGCCGCTGCAGCTGGATGATTTCCGGCAGCTGGGGGAGGAGGAACGGTAGGACCTGGCTGAGTGGCTCTTGCTTCTAAGAACCGTCTAAACCAACCAGGTATTGGCACCCCTTCTGGCAAGTTAAGATCTTCGGACATGCTGAAACAAAAAGGATAGATTCAAAACGAAGGATAAGAGATAGTACCTATGGCTTTGGGGAGTGGACTTTGCCTTTTTAAAATAAGATAATATTTTTCTTTTAAAAATGCTTCTTTTAATTTCCTTTTTGAAAATAAATTTTCAAAACTTTTTATCTTATCTGGTAAACCTATGCTCTGATACCAAGTGAAACACCCCACCTCCATTAGGGTCACTCTCAAAGGGAATGCCCTAATTTTGGTGGAGGTTTATAAGTATAAGTCACAGATATACAAGACAGATATAAGAACACATATTTGTAAACAGCGGAAAATCAACAACTTTTATTTCATAAAAGCAAATACGTGCTACAACAACATCACCATAATTGTCTTACATCTTTTCCAAAACATAACATAACACTTTCATAATCTGTCTTGATTACATTATTTAAAGAAGCATAAATAAAACATAGATAAACTGCAAAAGCCCCATAGTGGTTGTCCAAAGCCATAGTTCAAAACGAAAAGGTCCAAGCAATATATTTCTCTTCTTCAAGCTGGATGTTAAGGCTAGTCAAGCTGCAGTGTTCCCTCCCTGTGGACCTGGGGGGGGGGGGGGAACGGAAGAAAAGAAGACGAAAGAAAAGTAGAGTCAGACATAGAGCCTGAGTAAGTCTAGTACTATTCTGTCTATGAATAAAGAACTGGGTATGATAAGTATAAACAAGAAGTGGGAAAGCACTATAACTTGGTTAAGTTGTCTAGGGTCGAATATACTATCGTACCCCATGTTAATCTCTGAACCCATATAAACTAGTTTCCAACTGGCACCCCATAATCAGGGTAAGTGATCCATTCTATGATGACCGGCTCCTACTCGCATAGTTACATGTGTCTTACGGCCCCCGATGTTGTAGTTACCTATGCTGGTCCCACCATGGGGTGTATCAAGTCTCATGGTGGCGGCCCGACACAATCCTAGAATGCACAGGTATGCTACTGGTGTCCAGTGCCTTATTTTTCTGCGCCGGAGTGTGTGCACGCCCGCACCCCGTTAGAACCTACACTGCTACACCACCGCCGTCGATTTGACCTCTTACAATCAGCCCAGTAATCGTGCCCCACCCTGCCTAGTTTCAGGGTATCCTGATACACCTTCTAGGGTTACTGCTGAAAAGGGTCCCCCGTTACTAGGTTTTCTATCTCTAGCCAACATGCTAAGTTGGTTAAGTGTTTTCTAACCTAACCCCCATCAGTCCGTTTAGTTTAGCATGTTCCATTTTGATTAAGTCTTTAGTTCACTTAATCCTAACAATCCTGACTCAGCCTTAATTGTCTTATTAAAGCCTTGACCTCTCACATTAGACAGGTATTGTTGTGGCTGCCTGTTGCCGGTTGGTTCCGGGCAGTCTTACGCCACAACTCAGTCTAACCTCGGGTCCTTATTGGGCTCCATGTTTAACCTCCCACATTGGATAGGTATTGTTGTGACTACTGGACAGCCGGGCGGTTCCGGGCAGGTTTACATCACAACTCAATCCAACCTCGGGTTAAACACATCGTATGTTCTACATTTACATATTTTGTCTTTCTTCTTTATTTTCTTATATGTAAATATTTGCGGCCCATTATTAAGTTAATGGTGTAAAGGTTACACCAATCATGGGCCCAACTCATACTTGAATTTGGGCCCTTCTACTTTATATTTTCATTTATTAATTAATTTAACCCAACGTTATTTTCCCCCGTTTAACACGTCCGTTTATTATATATATGTTGGGCTTGGCCTTTTTAAGCCCAACTTAGCCATAAGGAAAAGGGGAGGCTTAAAGCGTGATTACATACACAAAAAGGGGAATGTGAACGCATGAACTTGCAATATGACGTTGGAAATGCAAAATAGAAACTGGTGTACTTGCATAGTAGTGACATATACTTTGGTCATAAAGCATAAGTGACATGAATCAAACCATGTAAACTTGTAGTTAAGTTAAGAATATCACTATTGACACATAGGCCTAACTACAACATAAACCTATATTTTTATTCAGGCATAATGTCAAACATAAGCAAATCATGTTCATAAGACTACTACATGTTTACAAAGGTGCCTACTTTTGTGACTAATATAAAAGTATAGTTAAATTTGTTCACATAACCATGGCATAAATATTTCTAACATGAAATCATGATTTTTTACTTTAGTCATGCAAACTTGCAAAAAGGGATTTTGAATCCAACCTAGCTATGTACCACATATGTCATCATATAATTCTTGTAAACAATATAGACTTAACATGGATTTCAATTATGCCAAATATCAATCATAGCCTAGTCATATTCATAAGTTTGCAAATAGGTTTTCTAGTACAAAAGCATGTCTTAATACATAGATCATGATGCCAAATTTTCAACATAATTTCATATGGACTATGATAACCCAAACTTATTCCAATTACTTCACAAAAATGATGTTTGTATAAAAATACCCATTATGATGGCATAGTAGCAAAACCCCAAACTTGCATGAATTTCAATTAATCAACCACATACATGTAGCTTCAACATGGATTACATAATTTGCGAATATTCCAAACGTATACTTGCATAAAACTACCGCATGTAGTTTTTCATAATGAATAACATAATTTGAGAATATCCAAACGTATACAATATTCCAAATCGATAAGAATCATAGTAACGCACAAATATGAATTACTTTATTGCCACAAATCAAGTATACAAACCAACACAATTATTTGTTCATACCAAAATAATACTCTACTTACAATTGTGTGGCGAATTCTCCAATTTAGGGATTTGGAGATGCGATTCCTTGTTGATTTAATTTGTTTAGGTTGCTTTATGCTTTAGAATTTGCCTCCTAATCCTCCTCCAATTGGTGGCTACTCTTAGTCATTCCTCAGCAACATGGCAGCTTTGTTCTTATTTTTGAATGAATAGATTAGGTTGAGTCTAGGGTTATTTTTATAGGGGTTATGAACTGATTAGGACCATTGATGTTGCTTGGATTGATCGTAGCCATTCATTCGAAAGAGAGACCAATTAGAGCCTGCCACCTAGCCCTAATGATAAAGCAGACTGCAGAAAATCGGCCAACATAGAATAGGCCAGCCAGGTTGGGCTGGGTTCGACCTGGCTCTGGACCAGGTCGACATGCCTGTCGACAGCCCTGTCGACCTGGCCAGACCAGGTCGACAGCCCAGTCGACCTGGGTGCATTAGGCGGGAGTTTTCCCGCCCTGGCCAATTGGGCCCGATTATTAATTTTTTTCTGATCTGTTTTATTCTGTTCGAATTTTAAACTTAATTTAGAAACTTCCGAAGGCCATATCTTCTTCATACGGACTCCGTTTTTCGAAAACTCGGACTCTATTTTGCGTATTTTTCCGAGACGAACGCAATGGCGTATCCCGTTTCCCTTAGTTCTTTGATTTCAAATTAATTATACTTTAATTTGTTAATTTCACAGTTATAGAATTCGCGGGGTGTTACACTTCACCTATATTTTGTACAACGCTTTCGCTGCACATTTCCTTGCCATTTTAACAAAAAAAGTTTACTGACAAACTTGTTGATTCATAAAGACTTATCTTATAATTTTTTTTATTCCAACAAGTTAAAGTGTGTCACAATCCGCTCTTTATGAAAACTTTAAAATAACACTACATATATCGTTCTATCACTAGTTTATTTTTATTAAGTTATTTTGGGTCTATTACACATTACACTTCCAATCTCACGCATAAATCATGCCCATCTACTCTTAAATAAATTAACTTAATAAATCGTATATATGTAGTTATGTGCCCAATAAACCAGGATATTTTCCATAGTATCCTCCTCGAATGGTCCCCATCTTCGTACTACGAAAACATACTAGACCTCCATCTCTATGCTGTGAAGCCATATTATACTATGCTACGAAGGCTTACCAAGTCTCCAATGTTATGCCACGAAAATGTGCTAGGCTATGCTGCAAAGTGAATAAGCCTCTACCATTGTGCCGTAAGGACGCCTAAATACCTTAGTTCTTCACGAAACTCAATCAAAGGCTTTCTATATATGTAACACCCATTAATTTTAAAAGACATTATAAAGATAAACTAAAGGATACTTAAACAAATATTGGGAATTAAGTAAAACAGACTGTACCATTACATTCATCTCGGAATTCTACTTAAGATAGACTTTAAGTTTGCGTAAAGCGGATATCATAAGAGAAAGTTATTAAGCTTAGAAGTTTGTATACATACAAGGGGATTGTGTGTATATATATGTGTGTGTGTTTGTGAGCTCAGAATTTTCTAAATAATTCGAAAACATAAGAGGGAAAATGACCCGTTGGGTCTAACCCACACCTGGGCTGGGTCGACCTATGGGTCATCCCAAGGTCACGTGGGTCGACCTATGGGTCGAACCATGGGTCGACCCAGGTGAGGGTGGGTCGAACCAGTGAAGATCTGGGCAAATTCTCTTTTCTGAACGTTGAGTGATTTCTTGACAGGGTTGGTTGGCGGTAGGCTATATAAAGGATAACATTTATATTGTTTTTTATTCATAAAAAACAATGGAGACAATGAGATGCTTCCCCAACTAGGATTGAATTAGCCTATTTTCTTCAATATCAGCTTATACACATACAAGAATTTCTTCTACAACTTCAGCATATTATTCTCTGTTTTTAGATCCAATCTCTGTGAGTTCATGTTACTTTTAGGTATAAACATTTAATAAGTAATCCTAACATGTTTATAAATCTGGATCTAACACTATACCTGTTAAGAATCTGGTTCGTACCTAAATAGTTTTGTTATTACATGTATTCTTTTGTACACCTGATCTGTTGTTCAGTTCTTATATGCTTAATTCTGTTATCATATGCCTATTTCTGTTCTTCTTCCTCCCTCATTTCCTTTTTATTTTTATAGCCTAGGATACCTTCGAGCCTAGGCCGATATCGCTGAAATATGTGTACGAACGAATTTGGGTTAAATTGGGAATGGTAATTTGGGGGAATGACTTGTACTATGAATCATTACTAGAATTTGGGGGTCTAAACTATATTATGAAATATGACTAAAATTTGAAGCATATCTCGACTGTTAGTTATGACTTGTGGTTTGGGGTATAGAAATCAGTAGGCTTAATTTAAAGATTAAGCAGAACATGTAAATGAAACTGTAAGTACCTGTGAAACATGTTGGGGGGTTGTGCATAACTGTTAACCTGTTTAATCTGTGTGGGTTATATACATATAAAGTTATTGATTTGTGGCTTGTTTAATTTGTGGGTGGGGTTAAGTAAACATGTTGAATCAGTGGGTTAAGTAAATCTGTTAAATCTGTTAAACAAGTTGAATCAGGGGGCTTGTTAATTTGTTAGGCAAAACCTGTCACAATCCTAGTTAGTTGGGGATACAAATCTAACGGATGGCATGAGTCATCTGTTGTGTGGGGCCCATATCAGTCAGTAACCCATTCTGGTATAAAGGGGGACCTCGCACTAGGTAAGGGTCAGGGCACACTTACAGAATTGATTATAAGAAGTTCATTTGGGTGGAAGTGTTCTGATGGCGCGTTCCAACGGAGTCATGTGCGTGCATGTGTAACACCCCGAATTTTTAAAAACACTAAAAGAGGATAAACTAAATAATAACTAACTTAATATTCAGAATTAAAGGAAATGGACTGTACTATTGCATCTGTCTTGAAATTCTGGTCAAGATAGACATTTGGTTTGCATAAAACGGACATCGTATGAAGAAGTTATGAAGGTTTTAAGTTTGTATATGCGTAGAAAGATTATATATATACACATGAGTCAGAGATGAGTCAGAATCTTATCCAGAACAGTTCGAATTTAAGAAATAAAAAGTGGCAGCAAATTTCCCGCTATAGTGGATCGACCCCCCTAGAGGGGTGTCGACCCACCCACAGGGGTGTCGACATCTCTAGGGCTGATGTGGCAGTCGTTTTCAGAGGGTTTGGCAGCTACATATACGTAGTCATTTCTCTTATTTACTTCATTGAGAATTCGTGGTAGCCAAACTCTGCCGGTATCTGAACTGATTTGGATCCGTTATCTTCTTCAACTAAAGCAAATCAATTGGAGATTCAAGATCCAATCTTTTCTAGTTCTATCTTCTTATCCAAACTCTGTGAGTTTCTATTGCTTTTAGATTTGAATATTTAAAAGTAAATATGACATGACTATGACTTGGATTTGTTCATATTCCTTGATTAATTCAGATCCTTTGTAAATTGTGATTATATGACATTGTGAATTGGTTAGGATTTGGATCTAAATCTCTATCTCATCGGATCTATTGTAACTTCTATGTTATGCCATGATGTGAATCTTAAACCTTAGTTGTGTAGTTCCACTTTTAAAATTATTGGATCTAAATTGTGTGGACACTGAAATTGTTAATCAGGTCTAGTTTATCATCTTGTGCCTATTATGTCAGATCTGAGTAGTTGGACATCTAAATGTTTAATTTAGATCTTATTATGCTCATTATGACATCATAGTTATGTTACAACTAGTAATTGTTACAAGTTCATCAGATTTATGCTCATATGTCTACCTTATCACCATGCTAGTTTATGTTTATGCTAAGTTATGTTAAAAACATTCACTTTTGTCATATTCCTATTATTT
Organism: Allium sativum; assembly: GCA_030737875.1. Lineage (NCBI taxonomy): Eukaryota > Viridiplantae > Streptophyta > Magnoliopsida > Asparagales > Amaryllidaceae > Allium > Allium sativum. The sequence goes on along the minus strand of CM060921.1, from coordinate 326,040,685 downwards.
TTTCCTTTTATTGTTTGTGACTAGGCTATTATCTATCCTAGGCATGCTGCTAATTTTGTGAGTGCGCTAGTTAGGGAACGGGGGAAAAGTTAATATTGGCATAATTTGAATATAAACATCATTGGACATACAATTCAAATTATTGGGTAAAATGAGCATTAACACCAACAAAGTTATAGGTTTAATTAATTGATTAATTAACAATGAATGCCTAGGACTACAATTAGAAATTGTAACTGCACTTGTGGCACGAGGTTAGGTTGCATTAGTGGTGGAAGTCTGCCCGGACCCGACCAACATATCCAGCAACCACTAATGTTAAACCTAATGTGAGAGCCCTAATTGCGCAAATACGAGACGGGCTATGACACAAGGTTAGGCCTAACTTGTGGAAGAAGTCTGCCCGTACCCGACCGACATATCCAGGATCCACAAATTGTAGGCCTAATGTGGGAGGTCTAGCCCATTATAGATCATAAATGGACATGGAAATGAATTGGACTACTTAACCTAATCTAATCCATATGTATTGTGTGAACTTAAACTTAAGTTGGGGTTAAGTAAACTTGGTTGAACAAAAAGGGGTGGATTAAGTAAATTTGAGGGGGTGGGTAATATTCACATATAGGCCCACAAACTTAACCCGTTAAGGTTATGTAATTAAATACATGTATTGGTATACGTAACTGGAGGAAATAATAAAGTTATGTAATTAAAGACACCATTTAGGGTAAGCATAACTGGTAGAAATGAATAGGGCTATGTAATTAAAGGTACCTAGTGGTATACATAGTCAGTGAAAACCTAGTGGGGGCTACAAGACAAGAGGGAGAGCTTGTATCATATTGTGTGGGACCCGTTTCAACCAGTAACCCGGAGTTGGTATCAAGTATATACTCCAAACTAGGTTGGAGAAGGGGCACGCTTACTGGACTGATTGTAAGAGATCCAAACGTGGAGGACGGTGTGGGCGGCGCAAACCGACCAGGCCATGTGCGTGCATGAGCCGGGCAGAGGGGGATAAGACGACCATGACACCAGTAGATATGGTTGTGCACATTATTACACCGAGGAGTTGGCACTTTAGGAAGTGATACCTCCTACTGTGGGGCCAGCACAAGGTATCTTTGCGGATTAGGGAGCTGATCGATTAGGGTAATAGTTAGGATACATTTGGACGCATGCCTAGTGGATCGGAACATCTCATCCTGGTTATACTAGTAATAGTGCAGAGTAATCATTAGGAAAGTGTATACACCTTATCATGTCTGCCTTGTCACACCTACCATCTATGTAGTGATCTCTCTCTTATCCACTTTATATGCCAGTCATGCTACTTTTATTTATTTACTTGCTAAAAGTAACTAGACTTGCCAGACTTTATGTCTGAACCTTTTTGTTTCCTCTTCTTTCTTCCGTTCCCCCTAGGTTCGTAGGGAGGAAATTCTCATGCTTAGACATGACTCAGTTATTATCTTGCTAGGAGATGCTTTTGAAGTATGGCCCAAATTCTTAACTCTGCTATGGCTTAGCTCTTTTATTTACGGAATTGTGCTTTTTATATACTTATGCACTCTTACGGTGCAAGACAGAAGTTATTTTATTGTAATGGTTTTTGTGACTTATGATATTGTGGACCACGACATTATGATTTTTTTTGAAATAAAAATTTGAATTTCCGCTGCTATCTTATTAATATCTGTCTTGTAATTATTCTGTGTCTCTATAACGCTTCATGGAACTTAATGCATTCCCTTAGTGAGTGACGTTAACGAACGTGGGATGTCACACTTGGTATTAGAGCTGAAGGTTACCAGATTGGATAAAGTTTTTGAAAATTATTTTCAAAAAGGTTTTAAAAGAAAGCATTTTCAAAAAGAAAAGTCTGTTTTCAAAAACATTCCCCAAAAAGCCATATGTAATATCCTTCGGTCCTTTGTCTAAATCCCTTCCTTTTTTTTCAGCATGTCTGGGGAACAAAACATTTCTAATATCCCAGAGGGCGTTACGATACCCGGATGGTTCCGTAGGTATCTAGAGGCCATGGTGCCTGCCGAAGGCCAACGAAACGTTCCTCCCCCAGCTGCACCAGTCATTCCTCCTCCTCCACCTCCAAGAGCAGATAACTTCTCCAAGATCTGCAAAGACTACCGTCCTATGGGAGGGAAGCCATTCCATGGGAACGAGACATTCATAGAAGCGCAGAATTGGCTCAAGGAGACCGAGGACTTGTTCGTAATTTTTGAAGTAGAGGATAGAAGGAAGATTTAGTTAGCTTCTTGGCTACTGAAAGACAAAGCCTCATTTTGGTGGGAAGTCACCCAAGCTGGACGTCCGGTGGAAACTTGGGAAGATTTTAGACAGAGGTTCGAAATGAAATTTCTTTCCCAAGCCGAGAGAAGCATGCAGATGGAGAGGTTCTTAGAACTCAAACATGGGAACTTGACGGTGAAAGAATATGTGAACAAATTCAACCAGCTAGCAAGGTTCAGGTTAGAGTTGGTGGATACGCCGCACAAAAAGGCTTTGCGGTTTGCTAAAGGGCTGAATGAACCCCTTTATGGGTTAGTCATGTCCCCATATTCCAATGGGGGCCATTTTTGAAAAGCTTGTCGATATGGCCATAATGCATGGGGAAGACAAGGGAGAGAAGAAGAAAGTAAAGGCTGAGGAAACATCTCAAAATAGGCAGGTGTGGCCCAAGAAGGGGCAACAGCAACAACAGCAGAATAAAGGAGGGAATAATGACAAAGGCAAGGATAAGAGAAAATGTCACAGTTGTGGGAAAGGTCACTTGATCAAAGACTGTAAGAGAAGGAAGAACACTTGCTTTAATTGTGGAGAGGTCGGACACTTTGCTAGAGAGTGCCCAAAGAAACAAGGATCACAGAGACAAGGTCAAAGAGCAAGAACTTCTGGAGGGCAGGTGCATGCTCTTGCGATCAGTGCTCCCAATAGAGGAAGAAAAATTTCTGTGGAAGGTTTAATTTCTCTTTCTAATCAGCCTATTAGAACACTTTTTTATTCTGGCGCTTCACATTCATTTATATCTAGTTCTGTGGTTGAATCTCTGCACTTAATTACTAGCATGGTAGTGGATCCCGTAGTTGTTTCAAACCCCATTGGTGGTTCGGCTTATTTATCTATGATTTGTTGGGGTTTGAAAATATCTGCGTTAGGCGTCGAGTTTAAATGCGATGCGTATGTGCTCGAGTTTATGGGCTATGGGTTGATTCTAGGAATGGATTGGCTTATCACGTATGGTGCCATTCTGGATTGTGAGATGAGGGTCGTTAGACTTCTGACTTGTCATGGGAGGACCCTCGAGATTTCTTGTGACCAACAAGGGTCGGTTATGCTTAGTTTCCTAGAGTCTCTTGATGCATCTATCGATGACTTGCAATCTGTTCTAGTAGTCCGAGATTATTCCGATGTTTTTGATGAGGTACAAGGTTTACCTCTGAGGCGCGAGATCGACTTTCGTATATATTTGGTGGACAATACAAAGCCAGTTGCATTGCTAGTGTGCCATATGGCTCCGAGGGAAAGTAGGGAGCTGAGTAAGCAAGTAGGGGAGCTACTTGAGAAAGGGTTTATCAGATGAAGCATATCTGAATGGGGTGCTCCAGTAGTATTCGCGACTAAGGTGGATGGTTCGCTTCGTTTGTGTGTTGACTATAGAGAGTTGAATAAACTCACTAAGAAGAATAGGCACCCGCTCCCAAGGATTGATAATTTATTTGATCAGCTTAATGGTACCTTGGTATTTTCTCAGTTAGACTTGGCTAATAGGTTTCATTAGTTGAGGGTGGCCGAAGATAGCATAGACAAGACCGCTTTTTAAACTCCGGACGGTTTCTTTAAATGGCTAGTTATGCCTTTTGGGTTGACGAATGCACCCACCTATTTTGTTGATTTGATGAGTAGGGTATTTCGGGAGTTTCTAAACAAATTTGTCATGGTCTTTGTTGACGATATTTTGATCTTCTCCAAAAGTGATGAAGAGCATGCCCAACACTTGAGAAAAATTTTGAAAACTCTCCATGCGCATCAGCTTAAGGCAAAGTTCTCCAAATGCCATTTTTGGAGAAAAGAGGTGAGATTCTTAGGGCATGTTGTCTCCAAAGTAGGGATAGCTGTAGATCCCACAAAGGTGGTTGCAGTGCAAGATTGGCAGGTTCCTAAAAATGCAACCGAGGTGAGAAGCTTTCTTGGGTTGGCAGGTTATGATAGGAAGTTCATTAAGGACTTCGCAAAAATATCATCCCCACTCACCAGGCCGACAAAGAAGAATTTGGCGTTCCCATGGGTCATAGTTTGTGATGTTGCTTTCCAACGACTGAAGAGGGCTCTGACAACAGCCCCAGTATTGGACTTGCCTGATGGAAGTAAAGTGTTTTCCGTTTACATTGATGCATGTGGTACAGGGCTCGGTGCGGTTCTGATGCAAGAAGGGAAAGTAGTGTGTTATGGGCGTAGACAGTTGAGAGTTCGTGAAAAGAACTACCCCACCCATGATCTAGAGCTTGCTGCTATAGTATTCGCATTAAAGACGTGGCTTAATTATTAACTTGGAGAGAAGTTCGAGTTATATAACGATCATAAATATCTCAAGTATTTGTTCCCGTAGAAAGACCTCAATCTAAGGCAACAACGGTGGATGGAGTCCCTAGCTTCTTATGATTTTGAGGTTGCTTATACCCCTGACAAGGGTAATGTGGTGGCAGACGCACTAAGTAGGCAGAGGATGGCCTTAAGTCATCTATTTGCGGAGAGGAAGAGCTTGGAGTTCATATCAGCTTTTGATTTTAGACCCACCATCGAGATTTTGCCTGATTTGTTTGCATCCTTGGAGATACGACCAACTCTTATGGATTAGATAGGAGCTTCGCAGCAAGGTGACCCACAGATTTTAGACATCATGGAAAAGCTCAGAAGAGGGGAGACTTTTAGTCACCTCAGTAGATATGCCATAAATGAAAAGGGGTGGTTGCAACGAGAAGGAAGGCTTTGTGTTCCTCAAACTGGAAGCTTGATAAAGGCAGTCCTAGAAGATGCCCACCATTCTAAGATGATCATTCATCCAGGTGGTGATAAGATGTACAGAGACATAAAGAGGGTTTTCTTTTGGGCTGGGATGAAGAAAAATGTGGCCGAATTTGTTTCCCAATGTCTATTTTGCCAGCAATTTAAAGCCGAGCAAAAGAAGCCCGGTGGTTTACTTCATCCTTTGGAGGTTCCTCGGTGGAAATGGGAGAGCGTCTCTATGGATTTCATAGATGGTTTGCCTAGATCAAGGAAAGGCAACACCAGTATCTGGGTTGTGGTAGATAGACTCACTAAGAGCGCTCACTTTATTCCAGTTAAGAGTAAGAGTACGACACCATGGTTGACAACAATTTATGTTCGTGAGATAGTTCGTCTTCATGGAGTACCTTCCAACATCGTAAGCGATCATGACCCCATCTTTACCAGTGAATTTTGGAAGAGCTTGCAGGAAGCATTAGGTACACAATTGTGTTTAAGCACCGCTTATCATCCTCAGACCGATGAACAAACGAAGAGGGTGAACATGATTCTTGAAGATCTTTTGAGGCTGTGTATCCTAGACTTCGGAGGGACTTGGGAAGACCACCTTCCTTTAGTAGAGTTTACCTATAACAACAACTATCAATCCAACATCGGCATGGCACCCTTTGAAGCATTGTACGGACGACCGTGTAGATCACCAACTTGTTGGTGGGAATCCACAGAAAGATTATTACTTGGACCAGATGTGGAGAGAGAAACGTCCGAAAAGATTGACCTTATTCGACGGCAGATGAAGACAGCTCAAGATAGGTAGAATTCCTATGTAGACAAGAGAAGGACTGACATTGAATTTGAAGTGGGAGACTTAGTTTTTGTCAAAGTGTCACCTCTGAGGAATGTGGTTCGCTTCGGATCGGTAGGGAAGTTAGCACCTAGGTTTGTCGGACCATTTCCCATAACCGAGAGGATTAGCCAAATGGCCTATTGAGTAAAGCTCCCAGAAAATCTATCCAGCGTTCATGATGTTTTCCACGTTTCTCATCTGCGAAAGTGCCTGCATGACACCACAGATGTTGTTGAGCCGAGTGTGTTGGAAGAAGTATAAGCGGAACGGGAGGCGACAGTCAGGCGAGTACCTTCCCGTATTCTTGGATCAGAAGTTAAGAAGCTACGCAATAAAGAGATCAAGTTGCTAAAGGTTCAATGGGGAGATAACCCAGAGAATGCGACTTGGGAGATCGAAGACAAGATTCGTGCTTCTACCCTTTCCTTTTCGAGGGTATGTTCTTAACTCCTTTTCCAAAGCTTTATCAGTACTTGTTTCTATCATTTGAGTATATCCTATCCATAGTATTTTCGACCTTTATATATGAATCCTGTAAATGTAAACATGTGTTTGAGACATGTTATGTTTGATGAATGCAAGTGGATGCCAGTGTTTGCTAGTGGTTGCCTGTGGATGCATATACACACATTAGGCACTAGATTGGCTCAATCACTTTCATACTGCATATGGATGTGTGTGCATTTTCTTTTCTTTTATGGACGGAAATGGATGTATTAGCATATGGATGTTGCATTTGGATGAATGAATGTGCACACATATAGAACTCACATGTTATAATAGGATTATTTGCATGCATATTGAATTCATGGCACTAACATACCTTGCATTAAGGAGGTCAACTGAATCAGTAGACCACCTGATTTCCACATTAGTGTTGGGACATATACACGCACCTTTGCATATATTCATATAAGCATTAGAAGACTTTAAGTACAATGGATGCCAGTGATTGATGGATGGTAGGATATGCATTCTTCTTAACTTAGAAATTTTGGGGAACGAAATCCTTTAAGTAGTAGAGAATGTAACACCCCGAATTTTAACAACACTAAAAGAGTATAAATTAAATAATAACTGATTTACTATTGAGAATTAAGGGAAATGGACTGTGCCATTGTGTCTGTCTCGAAATTCTGGTCAAGATAGACATTTGGTTTGCGTAAAACGGACACCGTATGAAGAAGTTATGAGGGTTTTAAGTTTGTATACATGCAGAAAGATTATATATATATATATATATATATATATATATATACACACACACACATGAGTCAGAATCTTATCCAGAACTGTTTAAATTTGAGAAATAAAAAGTGGCGGCAGATTTCTTACTCTAGAGGATCGACCCCCTAGAGGGGTTTCGACACCGGGGTCGACCCCCCTTAAGGGGTGTCGACACCAGGGTCGACCCACCCACAGGGGTGTCGACACCCCTAGGGATGATGTAGTAGTCGGTTTTAGAGGGTCTGGCAACTATATATACGTGGTCATTTCTCTTGTTTTCTTCATTGAGAATTCATGGTGGTCAAACTCTACCGGCATCTGAACTGATCTGGATCCGTTATCTACTTAAACTAAAGAAAATCAATTAGAGATTCAAGATCCAATCTTTTCTAGTTCTATCTTCTTATCCAAACTCTGTGAGTTTCTAGCTGCTTTTAGATTTGAATATTTAAAAGTAAATATGACACGACTATAACTTGGATTTGTTCATATGCTTAGATTATATCAGATCCATTGTAAATTGTGATTATATGACATTCTGAATTGGTTAGGATTTGGATCTAAATCTCTATCTAGTCGGATCTATTGTAAGTTCTATGTCATGCCATGATGTGAATCTTAAACCTTATTTGTGTAGATCCACTTTTAAAACTATTGGATCCAAATTGTGTGGACATTGAAAATGTTAATCAGATCTAGTTTATCATCTTGTGCCTATTATGTTAGATCAAAGTAGTTGCGCATCTAAATGTTTAGTTTAGATCTTGTTAGGCTCACTATGACATCATAGTTATGTTAGAACTAGTAATTGTTACAAGTTCATCAGATTTATGCTCATATATCCACCTTATCACCATGCTAGTTTATGTTTATGGCAAGTTATGTTAAGAACATTCACTTTTATCATATTCCTATTATTTTTCCCTTTTATCGTTTATGACTAGGCTATTATCTAGCCTAGGCATGCCGCTAATTTCGTGAGTGCGCTAGTTAGGGAACGAGGGAAAAAAGGTTAATATTGGCATATTTTGAATATAAACATCATTGGACATATAATTTAAATTATTAGGTAAAATGGGCGTTAACATCTATAAAGGTACAAGTTTAATTAATTGATTAATTAACAATGAATGCTTATGACTACAATTAGAAATTGTATCTGCACTTGTGGCACGTGGTTAGGTTGCATTAGTGGTGGAAGTCTGCCCGGACCCGACCGACATATCCAACAACCATTAATGTTGAACCTAATGTGAGAGGCCTATGTGCGCAAATACGAGATAAGCTATGACACGAGGTTAGGCCCAACTTGTGGAAGAAGTCTGTCCGAACCCGACCGACATATCCAGCATCCATAAGTTGTAGGCCTAATGTGGGAGGTCTAGACCATTACAGACCATAAATGGACATGGTAATGAATTGGACTACTTAACCTGATCTAATCCATAGGGATTGCGTGAACTTAAACTTAAGTTGGAGTTAAGTAAACTTGGTTGAACCAAAAGGGATGGGTTAAGTAAATCTGAGGGGGTCGGTAATACTCAGACCCACAAACTTAACCCGTTAAGGTTATGTAATTAAAGACACCTAGTGGTATACATAACCAGCGGAAATAATAAAGTTATGTAATTGAAGACACCTTTTAGGGTAAGCATAACTGGTAGAAATGAATAGGGCTATGTAATTAAAGATACCTAATGGTATACATAGTCTGTGAAAACCTAGTGGGGGATACAAGACAAGGGGGAGAGCTTGTATCATATTGTGTAGGACCCGTTTCAGCCAGTAAACCGGAGTTGGTATCAAGTGTATACTCTGAACTAGGTCGGAGAAGGGGCACGCTTACTGGACTGATTGTAAGAGATCCAAACGTGGAGGACGGTGTGGGAGGCACAAACAGACTGGGCCATGTGCGTGCATGAGCCGGGCAGAGGGGGATAAGACGACCGTGATACCAGTAGATATGGTTGTGCCCATTATTACGACGAGGGGTTGCCACTTTAGAAAGTGATATCTCCTACTGTGGGACCAACATAAGGTATCTACGCGGATTAGGGAGCCGATCGATTAGGGTAATAGTTAGGATACATTTGGATGTATGCCTAAGTCTACCACTTAGTGGAAGGGATCATCTCATCCTGCTATACTAGTAATAGTGCAGAGTAATCATTAGGAAAGTGTATATACCTTATTTTGTCTATCTTGTCACACCTGCCATTTATGTAGTGATCTCTCTCTTATCCACTTTATGTGTCTGTCATGCTACTTTTATTTATTTACTTGCTAAAAGTAACTAGACTCGCCGGACTTTATGTCTGACCCTTTTCGTTTCCTCTTCTTTCTTCCGTTCCCCCTAGGTTCGCAGGGAGGAAATTCTCAGGCTTAGACAGGACTCAGTTATTATCTTGCTAGGAGCTGCTTTTGAAGTATGGCTCAAGTTCTTAACTCTACTACGGCTTAACTCTTTTATTTGGGGAATTATGCTTTTTTTATATTTATGTACTCTGATGGTGCAAGACAGAAGTTATTTTATTGTAATGGGTTTTGTGACTTATGGTATTTTGGACCACGACATTATGATTTATGTTTGAAATAAAAATTTAAATTTCCGCTGCTATCTTATTTATATTTGTCTTGTAATTATTATGTGTCTGTTTACCTATAATGCTTCACAGAACTTAATGCATTCCCTTAGTGAGTGGCATTAACGGACGTGGGGTGTCACAGCATGGGTCCGTTTTGCTTGGGAAAATAAGTCGCTATAACACCTGTAAATAGGTCTGTGTCCTTCTGGTGGTTTCCACTTTAGTAAGTAATACACCCTACTGTGGGGCTGACACAGGGTATTTACATGGTAGGGAGCCAATCGCTGGGGGTAGTAATTGGGGTACATCTAGTCCTGTTTAGGTACCTATTATTTCTGGTTGGGGTAAGATCCGTTATTTCCGTTTGGTACCTATTATTTCTGTTTGGGGTAAAACTTGTTACTAGAAGTACACCTAAGTCTAAAATTATGTTTCTGTTGGGATCACTCTGTTTCTGTTAAGTAGTTGGAAAATAGTTAATACGGTATACTAGTATCGTTTTAGAGAAAAGTATTTGAGAAGAATGATCTAATTTGTTTATTCTGTTACTTTTGTTCAGTCTGTTTATACCTGTTATATCCTACAATTGTCTCATCCGGTTTTATGTATGTCATGATACTTTTTCTTGTTTATATGCTAAAAGTCACTGGACTCGCCAGACTTTATGTCTAACCCGTTTTGTTTCCTTTTTCCTCTCTTCCTTTCCCCCTTGGTTCTCATGGTGGGAACGCTTGGGCTTGATTAGGATTCTCTCTTCTGTTTCTGATTGGATTTGGATCTACTTCGATGTATCGCTTTGAGTACCTATCTACTTGTTTATGGCTATTTATGGGGATTATGTTTTTTCATTTCTATACTCTGATGGTTTTTAGCACAAGATAGATGTTTTTATTTAATGTATTTTATTCTATTATTTCATTCTGATGTTGTAACTGGTTTTTGAGACCACAATGTTTTATGTTGGAAAATAAAGTTTTAAATTTCCGCTACTATTTTATATACCTGTCTTGTGATATTCTGTTATGTTTATCTATAACACTTCACAGAACTTAATGCATTCTGTTAAAGAGTGACATTAGCGGACGTGGGGTGTCACAGTTGGTATCAGAGCTGAAGGTTACAAGATCGGATAAAAGGTTTTGAAAATTGTTTTCAAAAGGTTTCAAAAAGGAAGTATTTTCAAAAGAAAAGTCTTTTTTGGAAAAACATAATCCACAAAGCCATATGAAATATCTTTCGATTCTCTGTTGTATCCCTTTCCTTTTCTTTTCAGCATGTCTGGGGAATCAAATCTTCCTGAGGGCGGTCAGATACCGGCTTGGTTCCGTAGGTATCTAGAAGCTATGACGCCTGCCGAAGGCCAAGCTGACGCCTCTCAAAGATTGGAAGGTTTAAAAGAATACAACGGAGGTGAGAAGTTTTCTCAGTTTAGCGGGCTATTATAGGAAGTTTATCAAGGACTTCTCAAAGACATCAGCCCCACTCACCAGACTGACGAAGAAGAATCTGACCTTTTCTTCGAGCATTGATTGTGAGGATGCTTTTCAGCGATTAAAGTGGGCTCTGACAACAGCCCTAATCTTGACTTTGCCTGATGGGAACAATGTGTTCATAGTGTACACTGATGCATGTGGTACAGGACTTGGTGCCATCTTGGTGCAAGAGGGAAGGGTAGTATGCTATGGTAGTAGACAGTTAAGAGTTCATGAGAAGAACTACCCTACCCATGATTTGGAATTGGCTGCTATAGTATTCGCGCTTAAACTTGGCGACATTATCTACTTGGAGAGAGGTTCGAGTTGTACATGGATCATAAATCTCTCAATTATCTGTTCTTGCAGAGGAATCTCAACTTGAGACAGCAGAGATGGATGGAGTTCCTTGCATCCTATGATTTTGAGAATTCTTATACTCTTGGCAAGGGTAATGTGGTGGCGAATGCATCGAGTAGGCAGAGGATGACTTTGAGTCCTTTATTCGTAGAGAGGCGGAGCTTGGAGTATATATCAACCTTCGATTTTAGGCTGTTTATGGATCTTACACCGGGTTTGTTGGCATCTTTAGGGGGGCGAACTACTTTTATGGATCAGATAGGATCTTCGCAGCAAGAGGATCCACAGATAGCATACATCTTGGATAGGCTCAGTAGAGAAGAGACTTCTAATCACCTCATTAGATATTCCACGGATGATAGAGGGTGGTTGCGACGGGATGGAAGGCTTTGTGTTCCCAGAGTTGGGAGTCTGTTGAAGACTGTCCTTGAGGAAGCCCATCAATCTAGGATGACTATTCATCCGGGCGGTGATAAGATGTACAAAGATACGAAGATGGTTTTCTTTTAAGTTGGGATGAAAAAAGATGTAGTGGATTTTGTCTCTCGATGTTTAATTTGATAGCAAGTTAAAGCGGAACAAAGGAAGCTTGACGGTTTGCTTCATCCTTTGGAGGCCCACAGTGGAAGTAGGAGAGCATCTCTATCGATTTCATCGATGGTTTGCCTAAATCGAGGAAAGGCAGCACCAGTATTTGGGTTATAGTAGACAGACTTACTATGAGCGCTCATTTCGTTCCTGTTAAGAGTAAGAAAACGGCAACATGGTTGGCATGAGTTTATCTTCGTGAGATAGTCTGTCTACATGTGGTACCTTATTCACTAGTGAGTTCTGGATAAGCCTGCAAAAGGCATTAGGTACACTGTTATGTTTAAGCACCGCATATCACCCTCAGATCGATGGGAAGACTGAGAGGGTGAATAGAGTTCTTGAGGATCTTATGAGGCTGTGTATCCTAGACTTCGGAGGGACTTGGGAGGAGCATCTTCCATTGGTTGAGTTCACCTACAACAACAGTTATCAGGCTAGTACTGGCACGACATCCTTCAAGGCCGTATGGATGACCTTGTGGATCACCAACTTGTACGTGGGAGCTAGTCTATGGATAGGCCTCTACTTAGACCTGAGATGATTAGAGAAACTTCAGAAAAGGTTGATCTTATCTGCAGACGCATGAAGACAACTTAGGACAGGCAGAAGTCCTACGCAGATTGGAGAAGGACGGATATTTGTTGGATCTAGATTAATAATAGATGAGGGGTGAATAGGGTTTATTGAATTTTAGAAGGATATTAACAAATATCAGATAACAGAATGCAACAGAAATAAAAATACAGAAAGTAAATAACACACAGAGATACCCAACTTTAGCAAAATCCAGCTTACTGTTGCATTCCTAAGGTTTCTACTAGTTGTTATAAAAAGATCCCGCATACAATCCCATATAAACTCGCAGCGTATGCTCCTGTCCTAACCCTACACTCAAAACCCTAGACTGATCTAATCCCCTAGATCAGATTTCGCCTGATTACAACCCCGTAACCGGTGACCCTAGTTTTTACAGACTCTAGTAAACTGCTAGTTAACACCCTAACTAGATACCCTAGTATTATACATACACTAGAAACTGTTCGAATTGTTATACAACACAAACTAAAAAACAATACAAAATAAATAAATAAATAAATAAATAACCCTAGAAAATTAAAATAAGGGTCATCCCCTTTATCACTCAAAGAATAGGCCGGCCGCTTTGAAATGGTTCCACCCCTTTATGTTATTCCCGGATCACTTTGCTTCTGAGGAAATAAAAATGGTGGTGGAAAAAAGAAAAATGCTAGGGTTTCTATTTGAATCCCAAATCGAATCTCGATGCTTGATAAATGGAACTTGGATTCTCTGATGTTTGAAGCTTTCTGCTTTGTCGATTTGGGATTTTTCTGATCGATCGAAAAACCAGTGAGTTTTTACGTAATTTCTACAATATACTTTGAAATGATTTTCTTTGTTTTTCGATAATCAATTTCCAGTGATGAAGTGGTGAATTTATAGGGTTCAGAAACCCTAGAACAACTCTGATTTCATGCGTAAATTGGGTTGCTCTGATTTTACCCGATTTCCTCTTTTAAAATTTGTCTTTACTGTTCCTCGGCTTTGATTGAGATTACTGATGAACTTGGATGCATAGGTCAGCTTGTGGTTGGAGGCACAACTCAAAGCATCAGTCCGTTCAAGCTCCATGGTTCGGGTCGTGCTCCATGCTCCAGTTCTTGGTGAAGGTTGGGTGGCGCGAACGGGTCGGGTCGAGGCAGAGGGGGCGATCCGATCCGATTTAGCTAATTTCCTTTACTTCTTTCCAGCGACTGTTTTATGCCATTCGACGGCGTTTTCGACCAATCTAACACTTCTAGACAACCACAAATCATACCATATAGTCATAGCAACATGTACAATCAATCATATACACCAAAATAATAATTTGATAGGTTTAAACGGGTCAAACATAGCCAAAACCCCATATTTTCCCTTAAGCATGTTTAAGCAAAACTAACCATAGGATTAACAAAACTTAACCAAATTAACCAAATTTTCTAACAGAGGCCTAAAACATTGTTTTTGAATTTATAAATATTTTTCCAAAATTTTATCATGTCTAATTTCGTTAATCTTCACTAATTACCCTTAATTAACCGTAATTAGTGCGAAACTATGCAAATCACTCACCTTGGCCACAAATAAAATACCAAATCTGAAATCATTCTTTGTTTGGCACTGTTCCCAATGCAACACAGCAGCTCTAACCTTGCTTTGGTGCTATTCCTCCTTAATTTGATGTAGTTTAAGCCAAAACTTGATTAAGAAGTGATTAGAGGTGTTTTTAGATGTTGGAGGCCATTGTTAGGTTGAAGAGAGGGTTTGTGGCGGCTGGAAAATGAGTGAAAAACCGAAGTCCTAAACCTAGCAGCCCTTAAATACCTCTAATCCCGAAATTCCCCATTGGGCCTAACTGTTAATCACCCGGTTAAGCCCAATTAAGCTGTTTTTCACAATCTGAAACTTGTTTCAGCCATATCTCCCAAACGGTGAGTCCGTTTGGCTAATGTGACCCCTTTACGGAAAGGTAAACCATCATCCGGAGCCAATGGAAGTGGTTTCAGGTCAAAATTCCTTTCCAGTTAAAAGTTATGGTCAAAACAAGATCAGTTAAGGGCAAAGCGGTCATTTAAAAATCGGCAAAAATCATGAACATGGGAAATGGCCCCAGTAATCGTCTCCCAAAGTTACATGACCATACGACTTCACATGTGAAATAAATAAATATTCTACGATTCTCCGATGCGTAGAATACGGGTCGTTATATTCTCCCCCGCTTAAGAAATTTCGTCCCCGAAATTCCTTAACCCAAAACATACAAAGGATCCCGCATGCCTATAAGCCATATACAACAATCAATCATGCAAAACAAACAAAACAAACCTATTCTAGCATGTGGAAAGACTAAATCGAAGCTAAAATCTTATCAGGCGAAGAGTTCTGGATACGTTTTCCTAATGGTCTCCTCTGTCTCCCAAGTACAGTCATTCTCATTCTTGCCCCACTGAACTTTGATTAATTTCACCGCTTTCCTTCGAAGTTGCTTCGTATCATTCCCAACAATACGCATAGGCCTGCGGTTCCAAACCGCCTCGGGTTCAACCTCGATATCATCCAACTGATTAGGTGAAATAGTCACATCTGGATCGTGTACGAACTTCCTTAACTGGGAAACATGAAATACGTTATGAACTCCTGCCATCTTGTCTGGTAATCCAACTTTATATGCCAAATTTCCAATTTGCTCAAGAACTGAGAATGGACCAACAAATATTGGTGCTAACTTGCCTCTGTTGCCAAATCGTATCACGCTCTTCAATGGAGAAATCTTGACAAACACCAAGTCGCCAATGGAGAACTTTAATTCTCTTCTCCTCTTATCAGCATAACTTTTCTGCCTATCTTGGGCAGCCTTCATTCGCTGTTGAATGATCTTGATCTTGTTTGAAGTTTCTCTTATCACATCTTGTCCAAGCACAAACTTCTCACCAGTTTCTAACCAACATGATGGTGAGTTGCACGGTCTTCCATACAAAGCTTCAAATGGAGCCATACCAATACTGGATTGATAAATATTATTATATGCAACCTTTACTAGGTGTAGATGGTCATCCCATAATCCACCAAAGTCTAATATGCAAGCTCTCAAGAGATCCTCTAATACTCGATTCACCCTCTCTGTCTATCCGTCGGTTTGAGGATGATACGCGGTACTGAGATGCAATTCTGATCCTAACGCCTCTTGTAAGCTTTTCCAAAATCCACTAGTGAACAACGGATCTCGGTCACTCACAATGCCTTTGGGTATTCCGTGAAATATCACTACCCACTTCACATATAGTTCAGCTAACTTAGCTGCCGTCCTATTCGACTTGACGGGTATAAATCTTGCACTTTTGGTCAATCGGTCCACAATCACCCAAATGCTATCATGGCCCGATCTAGTCCTTGGTAACCCATCAATGAAATCCATTAAGACTTGTTCCCATTTCCATTCTGGAACTTCTAATGGTTGCAACAAACCACTAGGCTTCTTTTGCTCAGCTTTAACCAGCTGGAAATTCATGCATTTGGATATAAACGTCCCAACGTCTCTTTTCATCCCTTCCCAGTAGTATGTCTGCTTCATGTCTCGATACATCTTATTACCACCGGGATGTATAGTCAGTTTTGAGTGATGACATTCCCTAAGCACTTCATCTCTCAATCCATCGACATTGGGTACAACTAGTCTTCCATTCTTCCTAAGCCATCCATCTCGATCAAGCCCATACTTGTTCATCTCCTCGTCGATACCCATCTCTAACTTGAAGATGATTTCCAATAGCTTAGGATCGTCCCTCTGACTGGAACCAATCCGCTCAATCAAAGTGGGTCTGATCGTCAAACTTGCTAACATTTCTGGATCCAATTCGCACTTTGGTCTGAAATCATACCCCGTGATGTACTCCAGTTGCTTCCATTCTAGAAACATAGCCCCTAATCTGGCATGTCTTCTACTCAATGCATCAGCTACCGCATTGCCCTTTCCTGGTGTGTATGCGATATCGAAATCATAGGAAGCCAAGAATTCTAACCACCTTTGCTGTCGGAGATTTAGATCCTTATGAGAGAAGAGATACTTTAACGATTTATGATCGGTAAACAACTCGAATCTTTCTCCCAAGAGATAATGTCTCCACATCTTCAATGCGAATACGATCGCTACTAGTTCCAAATCATGGGTAGGGTATCTTTTCTCATGCGGTTTCAATTGCCGACTTGCATAAGCTACAACCCTACCTCCTTGCATCAACACAACACCTAATCCGGTACCACATGCATCCGTATATACCGTCGTCTCTTCATTCACCTTAGGAATGACTAACGCTGGTGCACATGTCAACTTTTCCTTTAGACTCTTGAATGCATTCTCGCATTTTTCGTCCCAGATGAAAGCTTGATTCTTATTGGTCAACTGAGTCAACGGTGCTGCTATCTTGGAGAAGTCTTGGATAAACTTACGATAATATCCAGCTAATCCCAAGAAACTTCTTATGTCCGTTGCATTCTTGGGTGTAGACCAATCTTGTACCGTAGCCACCTTCGCAGGGTCCACGGCAATACCATTCTCTGAAACAACATGGCCCAAGAATCTCACTTCCCTCCTCCAGAAGTGACACTTAGAAAACTTTGCATTCAATTGGTATTTTCTCAACACCTCCATCACTATTCTTAAATGTTCCTTGTGTTATTCCTCTGTCCTCGAGTAGACCAAAATATCATCCACGAACACAAGGACAAACTTATTCAACTGATCTCTGAATACCCTATTCATAAGATCTACAAAATATGCTAGCGCATTGGTCAACCCGAATGGCATGACCAACCAATCATAAAATCCAGACAGTGTCCGAAATGCCGTCTTAGCTATACTCTCAGCTTCCACTCTAAGCTGATGAAAACCTGTCGCGAGATCCAACTGAGAGAATACTCTCGCGCCACTCAACTGATCAAACAAACCATCTATCCATGGTAGAGGATACTTGTTCTTCCTCGTCACCCTATTCAACTCGCGGTAGTCTACACACAAACGAAGGGAACCATCCACCTTGGTAGTAAACACAACTGGTGCTCCCCATTCAGAAACACTCCTTCTGATAAATCCCTTCTTCAAAAGATCGCTGACTTGCACCCCGAGCTCTCGCTACTCCCTTGGTGCCATACGACGAAGTGGCATCACTATAGGTCTGGCATCTTTCACCAAATCAATACGGAACTCAATCTCTCGGTGTGTTGGAAGCCCGGTCACTTCTTCGAAGACGTCCGGATGCTGGCCAACCACGGGCAAACCTGACAACTCACCATGCGGGATGTCGAGGAAATTTAGAAAACTAGCCATTACCCCATCACTAGGTAGACCACCAAACACTACCCTCCGCCCATCATCCGCTCTAGCTATCACCAAAAAGCCCTTACAGTCTACCACCACCCTGTATCTTTGGAGCCAATCGACTCCCAAAATTATGCCAAACCCAGTAAAGCCCAAAGCAAAGCAATCACAAACAAACATGCATCCATGACTCGATAAGACCATATTACGACAAATCATGCTAAGGCTAGTCGAACCACCAATTGGGTTCGTCACTACTAAAGGTCTATCGACAATCTCGGGCTCCAATCCCAACCTATCTACCAGGTCACTAGATACGAAGGAACTGGAAGCCCCAGAATCAAACAAAACTCTAACATGAACATCATAAACAGAAAGCATACCTTGAATAATGACATTCTTTCCCTTCTCCGCCGCAGTTGGGGCATTCGAAGAAGAAGGAATAGCATTAAGGGCATATGCTTTCACCATCTGCTTTTCTTTAGGGGGTTGCGGACACTTGTCCTTGTGATGTCCTACTTGGCCACAGTTGAAGCACTTCCTGTCTGCTAGCTTGGCTCGACAATTACTGGCATAATCGCCCTTCTTACCACAGCTGAAGCATTCAACATCCTTCTTATTCTTTTTCTTCTGGCCATCCTTAGTCAGATTCTGCTTTCTCTTATTCTGAGAACCATTCTTGCCTCCACCGCTTGTTTGCGGCTTTGGCTCCTCTACAGATGCAAACTCAGTCTTCGACTTAGGGTAAATACTCTCTGACCTCAATGCTTTTCCCACAATCGATTCAAACGTCTCATCGATGTGATTAATAAGCTTTTCCCCCAAGTACTGATCCAAACCTGTTATAAACTTCTCATTCTTCTTCTCGGCAGTATCTATTATGGATAACCCATATTTCGACAAAGTGTCGAATTCGGCAATATACTCCGAGACAGTTCAGCCATTCTGCTTGAGCTCCAAAAATTTCTTAAACAACACTGACTTTTGAGTAGCTGGAATGAACTTATCGCTAAAGCGAGCCATAAACCGATCCCAAGTAATCTGATCCTCGAGAGTAGCTGCCTTTATAGCATTCCACCAATTCATTGCCCATCCTCGCAGCTGACGGGATGGAAGTCTTCTCTTCATTGCATCCTCGATACCCAAGTCTTCGAAGATACGCTCGCAGCTATCCAACCAATCATGAACATCCGTAGCCGACTCCGTTCCATGGAACGGCTTCCCACCAAGACTAGTATAATCCTTGTTCAGCTCGGCGAAATCGGCCCTAGGCGCCTGCACTATTGGACCACCACCATTACCAGCATTAGGAGCCGCCCTCTGCACATCCCTAAGAATCTCTCTCATGAGGTCAGTAAACATCGTCCTCATTTCAGCAACATTCCAATTATTGGCTCCTCTACCGGTACCCCTTGCGTATCGGCTCATCGTTTAATCTGCACAGAGAAAACGATTAACCATCCTTTTTGTGGTGTCAGTGCAGTGCGACTTCATCCTTAGCTATACTAATAATATATATATACCTTTTAAAACCAAAATAATCACAAATACGCGCTCTCATATACGTATTATCTCTCCCTAGTGTCTTTCCCTAGGTTAACTACGCAACCTAGAGCTCTGATTCCAAGTGTGACGGCCCGCCCCGCATCAGCCGACATTTCCTCCGAAAGTGCGCTGTACACATGTCCGACTAGCACGGAACGGTCGCCAAAGAAAGGAAAGAAGAGAATGAACTAATTGAAAACCTGTAGAATGTCTCACAGTGCATGTGATAAAATATAATAACAACATACTTGACATAAAACATGCGAGATAGTGCATAAGCTGAAAACTAAACATCATAGCAGCGGAAAATCCAAATATAGCTTATGTTCCACATCATCATTATTACAAATTTAAAACTGTCTCTAAAGTAAAAAAAAAAAGGAAGGGTACACTACTAATGCCCAAAGTAGTGACCACAGCAACACAAGGAGAATATCTATATATATGTATCATACGTGGAAGCCTCCTGCTCGTCTCCGGTACAGCTACTCGTGCATACCACCTAACCTGTCTCTAGTCTGCTCGTAAGAGCACCCAGAGTAACAAGAAGAGACATAAAACTCTGGGTCAGAAAAAAGTCTGGTATGAGCGATAAGCAGTTAAACAGAACAATAACAGGTATACTAAACCATACCTGAACCTGGACCTGCAACCAAAGAGTTAGCACTACATACCGTATAATACTCTAAGGTGCCACTAACATATGGTATAAAGAATACGGGGGTGGGGGTGTGCATGTCATAATGATGGCAAACAAATCAAACATAGCAACCATCCTCACATCTCTCACTCAGTGCGTAAAGCATATGATATCCACCACTTTCAATCACTAGACCCATTGAAGTAGTGAAGGAGTTCGACTTGTACAACTACTGCTACTACCAAGCTCACCCCATGGAGTCATGACCAAATCTTTACAAATGACCCCACTTCATTGGTCTATAGCTCTTTAGTCGTACCTAGGTTATTGTGGCCCTGAATCCGTTCACGTACCCCCTACACATAGTGATCCAAAGTTACAGACATCGACAATCCCTTAGCACGTGTCCCGCAGCAAAGCCCAACTCATGAAGTTAACTCTCTGGTTCCCAACTGGATCCTGAGTACAAACTTCCCATTTGGACTACCTTTGCATCCCGGGTTTTAGTCTTCTCCTCCGGATCGGTCTTCATTTAGTTTAGAAGTAAACTTCCTCTCGGACCGGTTCTCTTCTCCTTGTTCAGCTCCTGGTCATCACCCATGTCAACTCTTCTGGTTCGGATCGAAATACCCCACGCGGGTCGAGTCGTGGTGACCCTATCGGATCGGGTCGTGCTCCATGGCTCGTGGCGCTCCCCTGGGATCATGATGCTCCTCCCCCTTCGGATCGTGGATGTGCTTCGGTTCAGAGTGGCACCCTGGTTCGGATCGTGACGCATAGGTCAACTCGTGGTTGGAGGCACAGCTCGAAGCATCAGTCCGTTCAAGATCCACGGTTCGGGTCGTGCTCCATGCTCCAGTTCGTGGTGAAGTTTGGGTGGCGCGAACGGGTCGGGTCGAGGCAGAGGGGGCGATCCGATCCGGTTCAGCTAATTTCCTACACTTCTTTCCAATGACTGTTTTACGCCATTCGACGACGTTTTCGACCAATCTAACACTTCTAGACAATCAAAAATCATACCATACAGTCATAGCAACATGTACAACTAATCATAAATATCAAAACAATAATTTGATAGGTTTAAACGGGTCAAACATAGCCAAAACCGCATATTTTCCCTTAAGCATGTTTAAGCAAAACTAATCATAGGATTAACAAAACTTAACCAAATTTTCTAATAGAGGCCTAAAACATTGTTTTCGAATTTATAAATATTTTTCCAAAATTTTATCATGTCTAATTTTGTTAATCTTCACTAATTACCCTTAATTAACCGTAAGTAGTGAAAAACTATGCAAATCACTCACCTTGGCCACAAATAAAATACCAAATCTGAAATCATTCTCTGTTGTGCACTGTTCCCAATGCAACACAGCAGCTCTAACCTTGCTTTGGTGCTATTCCTCCTTAATTTGATGTAGTTTAAGCCAAAACTTGATTAAGAAGTGATTAGAGGTGTTTTTAGATGTTGGAGGCCATTGTTAGGTTGAAGAGAGGGTTTGTGGCGGCTGGAAAATGAGTGAAAAACCGAAATCCTAACCCTAGCAGCCCTTAAATACCTCTAATCCCGAAATTCCCCATTGGGTCTAGCTGTTAATCACCCGGTTAAGCCCAATTAAGATGTTTTTCACCATTTGAAACTTGTTTCAGCCATATCTCCCAAACGATGAGTTCGTTTGGCTAATGTGACCACTCTACGGAAAGGTAAACCATCATCCGGAGCCAATGGAAGTGGTTTTAGGTCAAAATTCCTTTCCAGACAAAAGTTATGGTCAAAACAAGATTAGTTAGGGGCAAAACGGTCATTTAAAAATCGGCAAAAATCATGAACATGGGAAATGGCCGCAATAGTCGTCTCCCAAAGTTACATGACCATACGATTCTCCGATGCGTAGAATACGGGTCGTTACACAAGTGCCATTTTTTTTACCCATTGACTTGACCATGCCATCCATATATACATGCATATGTTTTACCAATGTTTGCTGCAAATTGTTTGGGTTGTGTTTGACCTTTGGCTTGAGCTTTGACCTTACTTGTTGCATGATTCATGTTGTGTTGAACATGTTGCATCGACTACTTTTTGCTGCATTGTGTTGTTGAGCTGTCATGTACATGGCTCGACCACATTTCTGAACATTGCATTTGTGTCACTTTATCAAGTTATGAATATGTTGAGACTCGACCATTTTGTAATATGTTGAGTTGTCTCGACAACATTTATTATTGTTGCACTGAGTCAAGATGGTCCACGTGGCTACTCCTCAGTTGCACACTGGATTGGCGAGGCAATGCACACGTGTATATATATACACGTGTGTATATGCAGCCATTCAGACTATTTTTCTGTCCCTGCACTATATATACATACTGTCTACCTTATGGTATTTACAGTGTATCACTATGAATATCATAAGCTGTTTAGACATAGTCGGATAGATATGAAAATCAGATCAAGTCAGAAAAATGATGAGAAACACACTGAAATTCTGAGGCAAATAAATTTTTAAAATAAAAATTGTATTCGCTAAATTTTTAGAATATTATTCCTTTTCCAGATACTGTGTGTGTTTCTGTATGTGACAGGTATGAAGACTGGACTGACTGAGCTGTGAAGACAGAAGACCGTATATAAATGTCAATATGTAAATATGTCAATTATATGTAAAAATGACTGTATTTTGAGTGTTGTAGTGAGGAGTTATGTACAGAAAGAGAAAATTGTACTAATATTTGTAATAAACAAATTTGAATGAAATAAAATATTATTTTATTATGTTCAAACAAACTTGTCTATCGTATTTAGTTTATTTACAAGTACAGTCTCATGTAAATTGAATAAATAGTGGAGTTATAAATAGTTGTACTGTTTGAATGTTTGAAATATAATATTCAATTTAAGTAAAATACTGTCTGAATATATTAATGTCTGTATAGTCATATTCTATTTAAATATAAATATTATATTCCTGCCTGTGATGTATATATAAAACAGTAAAATAACAAACACGTTTATATTAATGTATATTTGGTTGTTATCATCAAACAAAAATCATATAATTGGGTATACAACAACGTTATATACAACAATCTCCCCCTTTTGATGATGATAAACAAATATTAAGATTTTGAGCATAATAAATGTGTTTGACAGTGAATATTGAACTCCCCCTATTTATTACCCCCCCTCCCCACAATAGAAAACTCGCTCTATAACTGTGCATAAGGGACAAGAATGAAAATTGAATGAATTTTCAAAATTAAAATATTTATAAAATATTCACTCATAAATCAAAATCTCAATCCATTCTCCCTCTTTTGTTATCATTAAAAGGATTCAGAATTTAAAATATAGATGAAAACTGACTAAAAAATATAATTTCAGCTTAAGAGGAAGAACGGTCATCATAAATCTCAATCAGTCAAACAAAAATTATAATATTCTAAGAATTAGTGGCTTATTTCACATTGTAGAGAATGATGGATTTACGATGAAAATTACATAAATGGAGAGAGTTAAAAAAATGAATTTCAATTATTTTCCAAAGGATTTTTATAAAAATGATGTACAAAACAGTGACGGATTCGGACTTCAATTACAAATTCAATTTAAGTGACAAAAAAAACGAATAATCTCAAATCCCAATAGCTATCAATTAACATATCATAATACGTCATAAAATATTAACACATTTCACAAAATAGAATGTGGATTGATATGCTAGTTTTTATACACAAAGGAGAATTTCAGATTAATTTCAATTTATAGCACATTATTTCCTTTTATTTTATTTTTGATTTAAGAGCACACTGACCATGCATAACCAGATCTTGGATTTTAAAATGAGATCAGTTGCAGCTTGAATATAAGTAATCTCTTAACCATGCATGACCAGAGCTTGGATTTTTAAATGAGGTTAGAGACACAATTATGAATATTATATTTTTATTATTTTTATATTCAAAATGAAAAAACTCCTCAATATATAAAACCAATATGGATGATAGAAAAGTGATAGATACAGAAATGATTTGTGAATTTTTTTTCTAAATTAATTATATTATGAAATATGCTCGACTGTACTGGAATCATTGAAAATTTTCAATTATCACTAATTCTGAATAATAAAATAGTCCAAATTCTATCATAAATATTTTCACTGTTTATTCTAAGAGATTTAAAAAAAATAAACTCTCCGCATTAATATAAAAAACATGATGAATGGCAAAATAATGATAGATAAAGAAGATGGTCGTGAAATAGTTGCCAATTCAAAGATATTATAATAACTGTTCAACTATCATGAAAATCCAAATAAAATCTCCTCTTGTCGTGAAATATACTGCAGCCACAATTCATCACAATTTCAAATTCTAATAATAATTTTGATTAATTATAAATACTGTTCAATTTGGATATTGATTTCAATTTCTGAATGAATAATCAATAAATACTTTCAAAATAGAAAATCAATTACAAGAGGAACTTAGAGAGATATATAGAATTCAAAAAAATATATACAGGATGAGAGTAAGATCAATAAAAAAAATTCAGCACTTCCTAATATGATACCACTTGTCTCTACAAACGAGGATTTTAATATGCCACTGGTGTTTAACAAGGGTATCTCAGACAACAGAATTTAATCACAAGGCCCCAGCAGACAAGATTAACAAATCAAGCAAATTAATTCCATCTATCAGAACAACAACCAATTTTATTCAATAAACAAGCAGTTAACAAAAGCATTTTCAAAAGGGATTCCTTTTTATTAGAGCAGCACAAATAAACAAATTTAAGGCAGACTTATCAAGATAATTTTTCACAGATTTTTCAGATGGTCGCAAAAGATGATTCATTATCCAAGATTTAAAAATATATTTTATTTTAAATCATTTGAAGGAATATGAAAATATCAGGATTCAATGAATCAATCACACCAGATTATAAATTTTAGATTCGAGATGTGTGTGAGATTCAAGAAATCAATAATTTCGAATGATTTTAAACAAAAAAAATATTCAAATCAAATCATCACGAAATAACAGAGAGATTTAAGACCGGATTTTCAAAGAAATTTTCACAAGTAATATTGACAAGTACAAGAGTAATTTCAGATCATCTACATCAGTCTTGAGAGATACTCATGATCTAGAAAATTGAACAATAATTAATTTGAAATCACTTGAATCAATGTCAAGTTTTGAGATATAATGAATTATTCACACAAGATTGATAATTTCAAATTTAAGAGGTGTATAATATTCAAAATATCAAGAATTTCATATGATTTCAAAATAAACAAATTTCAAATAAAATAATCATGAATAAAGATGAATTTGAAGGTGTATCACTGTGATTCAAGACATTTCAAAATATCCAAGCCAATCTGAAAAACAATGAAATTTTCATAACTAAGAAGTAGCAGTGTGCTGTAATGAGTATAATATTTCAAGCTTTTCTAAAATGAATTAGAAGAAACTCAAAACAGCAGAGGTGTGTGAAACTTCATCAAATTTTTAGATCTTCAAGAATTTAGAAACCTAATTAACAGTGTTCAAGATATGACAAGAATACACCAACACTGTTATGAATTCAGAAACCAAAAAATATACTTCAAAACGATTGCAGATATTTGCAAGTATAAATTCAAGATATGGAAATTATTAAAGACATTAGAGTTTTATTCAAATAAAATGAATTTCCAAAAGATCATGAGTACTGCAATTGGAAGTTAATGAAGCCTAAAAGAAGTTACAATGATATGGCAATGACATATCAACTAAGAAAAAACAAAGAAAAAAATTCCAGAAGGGATAGAAGGAGGAATACAAAGAAAAATATTTACAAAGTTGAGTTTAGAGGTTATACCTGAAATCGATGTAAACAATTGAATCTCTAACTCATCAAATTTCGCTTAAGGAACTGTGAATAATCTGATGATATGAAGCAATTTAAATTATGTTTCTCTTTTGCAAAGCAGTTCCTCAGCCTCCACTGGTACCTAACAGTTTAGAGGATTGAGTGGTCTAACAAAATTAGTAACACCACTCATAGTTTTTGTAACACCCCAGATTTTTGAATAATCGAATTAACTAAATTAAAGAATAATTAATCTCAGACGTGAGAATTAAGGGAATGGGGTTGCGCCATTGTGTTCGTCTCGGAATTCTGGTTGAGATAGAGTCCGAGTTTGCGGGAAACGGATACCGGATGAAGGAGTTATGGACGAACGAAGTTAGGTGGCAAAACAAGAAAAAAAATATTTGCACTGGCGCACTTGGGAAGTGCGCCAGTACAAAAATACACTGGCGCACTTCCCCAGTGTGCCCAGGCCGAGAGAAAACCTGCACAGCTTTCTGGTTCAGTCTGACCCATGTTGTGACTCATTGCTGAGTCCTTTCTGACTCCTTGCTGAGTCATTAGGACTGAGGTGTCACCCTATCCCGAATGAATGGTTTTGATTAACCCTAAGATCATCCGACGACTTTAATTAAATTAAAATTCTATATAAACATGGGTAGACTCAAACCCTAAATCAGAATTAAAACTGAAACTATGGTCGTCATGCTGTCATCTTGTAACCTAGAGTAGCCGCCACCAATTAAAGAGGAAGAACAACAAATCAAATCAGTCCTATTCAACTTTAACAACGAATCTTCTTCAAAGGAAAGCTAATACAACTTCAGAATTCAGAATTCAGAACTCAAGACCTTCTTTGAGTTGTGAGTTCGATTTCTTTAATAAAATAATTAGCAATTTAATTGGATTAAGTTATGATACGGATTGTATGGATGTGATGTGAATTATTGACCGCATGTTATAGTTATATTGTAAAATTTTGATGTTATCATATATGTTATAAATTCTATGATGTTATGCTGTGATCATCTATGTTGTAAAGTTATGTTGCTATCATCTATGTTGTAATTTTATGTATAATCCAATCATCATGTTTCATATGCTAGTTTGGTTATGTTGATTCATATGATAAATCATATGTATGTATGCAAGTTTAGGTGTTAATTTAGATGTGGATCATATGCAAGTTAGTATAACCTTACATGTTTCGTGACATCAATTTTAGATCTAAAGTTAGGCTATGACATGAGTGAGTTGTATGATAAATTCTACATGATAGTTTACATGTTTAGATGTAAGTTTAGACCCTTGTTATGTTGCATAAATCACATATGCAAGTTTATATAAATATATGAGTTTGGAATATGAATCATGTTATGCAAGTTTAGGGTTATTGCCTATGCAAGTTTATACCTTTAGATGTAGATCTATGACATACATGATTTATGTGAGTTTGTGACCATTATCTAAACAAATTCACACCTTTAGATTTGGATTTATGGCATATGTAGTTTTATGCAAGTTGTAACTTTGGCCTATGCAAGTTTTAGATGTAGAACATCATTCACACATGCAAGTTCACCTCTATGTTTAGATCTAGTTTTAATTATATGTATGTTGTGATGTTTTCTCTTTATTCCATGAGTTAGACTATTCGAGTCTAACGTATATTTTACGTTAAACGAACGAACGTACAACGTGGGGTAAAGGGGATAATATTAAAAGATTTAATTTGGCATAAATGCCTTAAAAGGCATAAAATAAATTTTTGATGAAAATTGGTATGATTTTACATACCATAAATGGATGGACATAATTGAGTCAGCTATGGACATCGTTAAATTTGGAATCGATTGATAATTTGAATAGGGAAAGTATTTCAAATTGGGGAATGATTAATTAGGAGTAATTAATCGTCTAAGACACGAGCTTAGGCTCTTTATGGTGTAAGACTGCCCGGACCCCCCCGGCAAATCCAGCTGCCATAAATGCCAGTCTAATGTGAGAGGTCTTAGGCATAAATTAAATACGTAACAGTTGTAAAGACACGAGGTTAGGCTCGTTTGTGGTGTAAGACTGCCCGGACCCGCCCGACAAATCTAGTTGCCACAAATGCCAGTCTAATGTGAGAGGTCTTCATGAGGTTACGGTCTAAATGAATTAAGAAACACTTAACCAGATAAACATGTAGTGGGGCATGAGGGGGTTAAGTGGGTGCCTTGGGTGGCATGTGGAATCTTGTGGGTGCCTTGGGTGGCATTTGAAATACGATTAGAAACACTTAACCAAAATGTGAAACATGTAAGTGAACATGAATAAGAAGTTGGTTAAGTGGGATGTACTAGAGGGGGGCCAAGCTTAGGTGCATAGCTTGTGTCAAGTAATGGGGGCCCGTTTCAACCAGTAACCCATACATATCTTTGTGGGCTCGACCGAAGTCGAGGACGGGACACGCATATTGGGCTTGACTGTAAGAGGCCAAACCGGGTTAGCGGTGGCAACGCAAGTCCAACGGGTTCATATGCGTGTGTGGACCCGGGCTGGTAGGTAAGACGTTGTTGCATCGTGTAGGTATAAGCCGTGCATTTTTGGTGGTACCGGGTTGCCACTCTAGGGAGTGATACACCCCACTGTGGGGCCAGCACGGGTTTCTACGAGTTAGGGAGCTGATCGCATGGGGGGTAGTGGGTACACCTAGCGGAGATAGGGGCAGGCGGCACATATGGAGGCAGCTAAGGGTGCACGAAACTACCATTATCATTATTAAGTTTTGTAGGAGGGATCAACCTTTGGGTGACTTGTGGTGGTGCAGTATAGCAATTACCTTATAGTGGTGGTGTAGTATAATAATTATCTTATAGTGGGTTAGGTGCACTTTAACGATATCGTTGTTCATCTTGTTTCCTTGTTTACTCTGCCATACTCAATGGTTCATGGTCATTTCCCGATTTTCCAACTTATGCCTTAGCCTAGTTACTTTGGTAATTATATTGTTAAAGTTATCGCATTCGCCAGACTTTATGTCTGACCCCCTTTGTTTCCTCCTCTTTCTTCCTCCCCCCCCCCCAGGTGCTCAGGTTCGAACTAGCACCAGTGGAGCTTGACTTTGGACTGTTGTTTCTCTGCTTTTAGAAGATTGCTTGGATCGCTGAAGTAAAGTTCAGCCTCTCTTATTTATGGCTATTTTATATTGGGGATTGTGTCTTTCAATTTATGTACTTTGGTTTAGTCAAGATGGATAGTATGTACTTGACTCTGGTTTTGATGATGTAATCAAACTTATGTATTTTCCGCTGCAATGAAATAAAGTTTTAAATTTTTAAGTACTGTTTATATTTTTCTTGTTGTTAAGTTTCTGTTCTATACTTACTTAAAATGCTCCATAGAAGTTAATGCATTCCCTTTGTGAGCGACATTAATAGACGTGGGGTGTTTCACGTGGTATCAGAGCTGAAGGTTATCAGAACAAATATGAATTTTGAAAAACTGTTTTTCAAACCCATTTTTATAAAGAAGTACCTTCAAAAGGATGTTTTAAGGAAAGTATTTTCAAGAGAAAAGCTTATTTTAGAAAGCATAACCCCAAGAGACATATATCTTTCCCTCGGTTCTTTTATATTGAATCTTTCCTTTTTCGTTTCAGCATGTCTGAAGCATCTGAGATACCAGAGAGTGTTCATGTACCCGGTTGGTTTCGTCAATATCTCGAGGCTAGAGCCGCCACCGCAGGTCCAGCAGATACTCCTCCTCCTCCTCCTCCTCGTGTCGATACTTTTGCTAAGATATGTAAGGACTTCCGGGCGATGGGTGGGAAACCTTTTCATGGGACGGAGACATTTGTTAAAGCTCGTAATTGGCTAAAGGAGGTGGAAGAATTGTTTGGAATCTTTGAAGTGGACGATGGAAGAAAAGTCCAGCTAGCTGCCTGGCTAATGAAGGATGAGGCCTCATTTTGGTGGGAGGTCACTAATGGGGGATGTCCAATCGATACATGGCTAGATTTTAGGCGAAGGTTTGAGGCGAAGTTTCTCTCACGGGCTGAAGAGAATCTATACATGGAAAGGTTTTTGGCGTTGAAGCAAGGGAATCTATCGGTGAAAGAATACATCAACAAGTTCAATCAGTTGGCGAGATTTGGCTTGGACTTGGTAAATACACCAGGAAAGAAGGCCCTGAGATTTGTTAAGGGTTTGAACGAGCCGCTTCATGGGTTAGCTATGACCCACATCCCCATGGGAGCCACCTTTGATTGGCTAGTTGACATGGTGCTTATGCATGAAGAAGAAAATGGCGCCAATGCTAATAAGGCACCCGTTAAGAAAGGGGATCAAAAGAAGCCGCAACAGCAACAATAGAATAAGAAAGGTGGTAAAGGCAACAATGCTAAGGGAAAGAAAATATGCTTTAACTGTGGGACACCCGACCATCTAAGCAAAGATTGTAGGAAGAAAAAGAAGACTATTTGTTTCCACTGTGGCGAAGCGGGACATCTAATTAAGGACTGCCCAAAGAAAGGGTAGAGGGCAAGGTCTACCTCGGGAGGATAGGTGCAGGCTCTTATGGCACCAGGGCAGGCAAGGGGACAAGTTCAGGCTCTCGTGGTCCCACCGCTGCAAGAACGAGGTAGAGCAATTTTCGTTGAAAGTTTAGTTTTTCTGTTTGATCATCCTGTCCGTACTTTATTCGATTCTGGCGCATCACATTCGTTTATCTCTACATCATTAGTTGAAATACTGCACCTAGATACTAGTCTAGTTACGGATCCCTTAGTAGTCTCAAATCCTATTGGTGGTTTGGCTTATCTTTCTATGATTTGTTGGGATTTGAGAGTGTTTATCTTGGGCGTTGAGTTTGAGTGCAACGCCTTTGTTCTTGGTTTCATGGGCTACGACTTGATTCTAGGTATGGATTGGCTAACTAGATATGGGGCCATCCTAGATTGTGAAAGAAGGGTAGTTAGATTGTTGACTCGTTATGGAAGGACCCTTGATATTTCTTGTGATCCTGGAGGTCCAGTAATGCTTAGTTACCTAGAATCCCTTGACGCATCCGATGATGATTTACATTCTGTCCGTATAGTCCGTGAATATGTTAATGTCTTCAATGAGTGCACCACATGGCTCCAAAAGAGAGAAGAGAACTCAGTAAGCAAGTGAAGGAATTGCTTGAGAAGGGGTTCATCAGACGTAGTATATCGGAGTGGGGTGCTCTAGTAGTATTTGCCACGAAGGAAGATGGGTCCCTTAGACTTTGTGTGGACTATATAGAACTTAATAAGCTTACTAAGAAGAATAGACACCCACTACCGAGGACAGCATAGACAAGACTGCCTTTAGGACTCCAGACGGTTTCTTCGAGTGGCTTGTGATGCCCTTCGGTTTGACAAACGCCCCCGCATACTTAGTTGACTTGATGAGTAGGGTGTTTAGGGAGTACCTTAATAAATTCGTGGTATTCTTTGTGGACGACATCTTGATCTTTTCTAAGAACGAGGAAGAGCATGCCCTACATCTTAGGGAGGTGTTGGAGACTCTTCGAGCGCATAACCTTAAAGCTAAATTTTCTAAATGTCACTTTTGGAGGAAGGAAGTGCGATTCTTAGGGCACGTGGTTTCCAAAGAAGGGATAGCTGTGGATCCCGCGAAGGTAGTGGTCATCCAAGATTGGAAGGTCCCTAAAAATGCTACCGAGGTGAGGAGTTTCTTAGGGTTGGCTGGCTACTACAGGAAGTTTACCAAATACTTCGCAAAAATATCAGCCCTATTAACACGCTTGACGAAGAAGAACCTAGTCTTCACATGGGACGTAGATTGTGATTATGCGTTCCAACGTTTAAAGAGAGCTTTGACCACAGCCCCAGTCTTAGTGTTGCCAGATGGGAGTAAGCCATTTACCGTTTATACGGATGCTTGTTGGATAGGACTAGGCGCAGTCTTAATGCAAGAGGGAAGGATAATAGCCTATGGTGGAAGGCAGTTGAGAGTGCATGAGAGAAATTACCCTACACATGACCTAGAGTTGGCCTCTATTGTTTTCGCGCTTAAGTCTTGGCGCCATTATCTTTTTGGCAAGAATTTCGAATTGTTCACTGACCACAAATCGCTAAAATACTTATTCTCTCAGAAGGACTTGAACTTAAGGCAGCAGAGGTGGATGGAATTCTTAGCGTCCTACAATTTCGAGATAGCATATACCCATGGCAAGGGTAACGTGGTGGCAGACGCCTTAAGTAGGAAGACGTTATCCTTGAGTCCGTTGTTTGTTGAGCGGCGAAGCTTAGAGTTCATCTCTACGTTTGACTTTAGACCTTCCATTGACTTTGTACCCGGTTTGCTAGCATCTCTAGAGGTCAGACCTACGCTTTTGGGACGGATTGGTAAGGCACAGCGAGATGGCCCACAGTTGGTTGAGTTAGTAGAAAAACTCAAAAGGGGGGAGTCATCGAGCCATCTCCGTAGGTATACCCTAGATGATAAGGGTTGGTTACGTAGGGATGGTAGAATTTGTGTACCACGGGACGAGGACTTGAGGAAGACCATTCTTGATGATGCACATCGTTCGAAGATGACCATCCATCCCGAAGGGGACAAGATGTACATGGACATGAGACGAGTTTACTTTTGAGCCGGTATGAAGAAGGACGTGGCCGAGTTTGTCGCTAGATGCTTGGTGTGCCAACAAGTAAAAGCAGATCAAAAGAAGCCCGGTGGATTGCTTCACCCATTGGTGGTCCCACAATGGAAGTGGGAAATTGTCTCGATGGATTTCATTGATGGGTTACCGAGATCGAGGAAGGGTAATACGGGGATTTGGGTCGTGGTAGACATACTTACTAAGAGCGCCCATTTCATTCCCGTGAAGAGTAAGAGGACTGCTCCATGGTTAGCGTCCGTATACATTCGAGAGATAGTTCATTTGCACGGTGTTCCTTCTAGCATAGTGAGCGACCATGATCCTATTTTTACTAGCGAATTTTGGAAGAGCTTGCAAGAGGCGGTAGGGACTCAGTTATGTTTGAGCACCACATATCATCCTCAGACGGACGGCCAGACCGAGAGGATGAATCGAATTCGAGAGGACCTATTGAGGTTATGTGTCTTAGACTTCGGGGGTACATGGGAGGAACATCTTCCATTGGTGGAGTTCGCATATAATAACAATTTTTAGTCTAGCATTGGCATGGCACCGTTCGAGGCTCTTTATGGACGGCCGTGTCATTCGCCTACATGTTGGTGGGAATCTACAGACAAGATCTTACTTGGGCCCGATATGATTAGAGAGACTTCGGAAAAGATCGAGTTGATTCGAAGGAGGATGAAGACGGCACAAGATAGACAGAAATCTTATGCGAACAAGAGGAGGTTAGATCTTGAGTTTGATATTGGGGACATGGTCTTTGTTAAGGTGTCTCCATTACGGAATGTCGTTCGCTTTGGGTCCGTTGAGAAGTTAGCACCAAGGTTCGTAGGGCCGTTTCCTATTAAGGAGGGATTGGGCAGATGGCGTATAGAGTGGAGTTTCCCGAGAGACTTAGTGGTGTACACGACGTATTCCATGTATCACATTTGAGGAAGTGCCTGCACGAGACCGCGGAAGTGGTAGAGCCGAGCTTATTTAGAGAGGTGGAGATAGAGCGTGATGCGACGATTCGACGAGCTCCAACGTGCATTCTTGGGTCGGAGATTAAGAAGTTGAGGAATCGAGAGGTCAAGCTAGACAAATTGCAATGGGGAGATGATGAGAGCAACGCTACTTGGGAGACCGAAGCGAAGATGCGTTCATTGTACCCTTTTCTTTTCGAGGGTATGTCATTTAATTTCTCCTTTATCGCTTACCTTGTACTTATATTATCTTCAATGTGTCCTCTCGCTAGTATCTTTGACCTTTAGATAAGGTAATCCTATGGTTGAAACATGTGTTTGAGACATGTTATGTATGATGGATGCATGTGGATGCAAGTGGTTGCTAGTGGTTGCTCGTGGATGCATATACACACACTTTAGGCACTAGATCGGCTCAGTCACTTCATATTGCATATTGCATATAAATGTGTGTACATAATTAAGTAATGGATGTATAATGGTTGTGTTATCATATGGATGCTGCATTTTGGTGAATGGTTGTGCACACATGTAGAAATAATATGTATCGATAGGATTCTTTCGCATACATAATGGATGCATGGCACTATCATGGTTTGCATTAAGGAGGTCAACTGAATCAGTAGACCGCCTGATTTTGCATTAGATAAGGAACATATACACACACTTCTTACATATGTTCATACAGCATTAGAAATTTTATAAGGACAATGGATGCCCGTGTTTGATGGTTGAGTAGATAGTTGTTTGGATGTTAGGATATGCATTCTCCTTAACTTGGAGATTTCGGGGGCGAAATCCTTTAAGGAGGGGAGAATGTAACACCCCGTATTTTTGAATAATCGAATTAACTAAATTAAAGAATAATTAATCTCAGACGTGAGAATTAAGGGAATGGGGTTGCTCCATTGTGTTCATCTTGGAATTCTGGTTGAGATAGAGTCCGAGTTTGCGGGAAACAGATATCGGATGAAGGAGTTATGGACGAACGAAGTTAGGTGGCAAAACAAGAAAAAAAATATTTGCACTGGCGCACTCAGGAAGTGCGCCAGTACAAAAATACACTGGTACACTTCCCAAGTGCGCCCAGGCCGAGAGAAAACCTGCATAGCTTTCTGGTTCAGTCTGACCCATGTTGTGACTCATTGCTGAGTCCTTTCTGACTCCTTGCTGAGTCATTAGGGCTGAGGTGTCACCCTATCCCGACCGAATGGTTTTGTTTAACCCTAAGATCATCCGACGGTTTTAATTAAATTAAAATTCTATATAAACATGGGTAGACTCAAACCCTAAATCAGAATTAAAACTGAAACTATGGCCGTCATGCTGTCATCTTGTAACCTAAAGTAGCCGCCACCAATTAAAGAGGAAGAACAGCAAATCAAATCAGTCCTATTCAACTTTAACAACAAATCTTCTTCAAAGGAAAGCTAATACAACTTCAGAATTCTGAATCCAGAACTCAAGACCTTCTTTGAGTTGTGAGTTCGATTTCTTTAATAAAATAATTAGCAATATAATTGGATTAAGTTATGATACAGATTGTATGGATGTGATGTGAATTATTGACCGCATGTTATAATTATGTTGTAAAATTTTGATGTTATCATATATGTTATAAATTCTATGATGTTATGTTGTGATCATCTATGTTGTAAAGTTATGTTGCTATCATCTATGTTGTAATTTTATGTATAATCCAATCATCATGTTTCATATGCTAGTTTGGTTATGTTGATTCATTAGATAAATCATACGTATGTATGCAAGTTTAGGTGTTGATTAAGATGTGGATCATATGCAAGTTAGTATAACCTTACATGTTTCGTGACATCAATTTTAGATCTAAAGTTAGGCTATGACATGAGTGAGTTATATGATAAATTCTACATGATAGTTTACATGTTTAGATGTAAGTTTAGACCCTTGTTATGTTGAATCACATATGCAAGTTTATGTAAATATATGAGTTTGGAATATGAATCATGTTATGCAAGTTTAGGGTTATTGCCTATGCAAGTTTACACCTTTAGATGTAGATCTATGACATACATGATTTATGCGAGTTTGTGACCATAATCTAAACAAGTTCACACCTTTAGATTTGGATTTATGGCATATGTAGTTTTATGCAAGTTGTAACTTTGGCCTATGCAAGTTTTAGATGTAGAACATCATTCACACATGCAAGTTCACCCCTATGTTTAGATCTAGTTTTAATTATATGTATGCTGTGATGTTTTCTCTTTATTCCATGAGTTAGACTATTCGAGTCTAACGTATATTTTACGTTAAACGAACGAACGTACAACGTGGGGTAAAGGGGATAATATTAAAAGATTTAATTTGGCATAAATGCCTTAAAACACATAAAATAAATTTTTGATGAAAATTGGTATGATTTTACATAACATAAATGGATGGACATAATTGAGTCAGTTATGGACATCGTTAAATTTGGAATTGATTGATAATTTGAATAGGGAAAGTAATTCAAATTGGGGAATGATTAATTAGGAGTAATTAATCGTCTAAGACACGAGGTTAGGCTCTTTTATGGTGTAAGACTGCCCGGACCCGCCCGACAAATCCAGCTGCCACAAATGCCAGTCTAATGTGAGAGGTCTTAGGCATAAATTAAATACGTAACAGTTGTAAAGACAGAGGTTAGGCTCGTTTGTGGTGTAAGACTGCCCGGACCCGCCTGGCAAATCCAGCTGCCACAAATGCCAGTCTAATGTGAGAGGTCTTTATGAGGTTACGGTCTTAATGAATTAAGAAACACTTAACCAGATAAAACATGTAGTGGGTCATGAGGGGTTAAGTGAGTGCCTTGGGTGGCATGTGGAATCTTGTAGGTGCCTTGGGTGGCATTTGAAATACGATTAGAAACACTTAACCAAAATGTGAAACTTGTAAGTGAACATGAATAAGAAGAGGGTTAAGTGGGATGTACTAGAGGGGGACCAAGCTTAGGTGGATAGCTTGTGTCAAGTAATGGGGGCCCGTTTCAACCAGTAACCCATACATATCTTTGTGGGCTCGACCCAAGTCGAGGACGGGACATGCATACTGGGCTTGACTGTAAGAGGCCAAACTGAGTTAGCGGTGGTAACGCAAGTCCAATGGGTTCAAATGCGTGTGTGGACCCGGGCTGGTAGGTCAGACGTTGTTGCATCGTGTAGGTATAAGCCGTGCATTATTGGTGGTATCGGGTTGCCACTTTAGGGAGTGATACACCCCACTATGGGGCCAGCACGGGTATCTACGAGTTCGGGAGCTGATCGCATGGGGGGTAGTGGGTACACGTAGCGGAGATAGGGGCAGGCGGCACATATGAAGGCAGCTAGGGGTGCACGAAACTACCATTATCATTATTAAGTTTTGTAGGCGGGATCAACCTTAGGGTGACTAGTGGTGGTGCAGTATAGCAATTACCTTAGAGTGGTGGTGCAGTATAATAATTATCTTATAGTGGGTTAGGTGCGCTTTAACGATATCGTTGTTCATCTTGTTTCCTTGTTTACTCTGCCATACTCAATGGTTCATGGTCATTTCCCGATTTTCCAACTTATGCCTTAGCCTAGTTACTTTGGTAATTATATTATTAAAGTTATCGCACTCGCCAGACTTTATGTTTGACCCCCTTTGTTTCCTCCTCTTTCTTCCTTCCCCCCCCCCCCCCCCCAGGTGCTCAGGTTGGAACTAGCACCAGTGGAGCTTGACTTTGGACTGCTGTTTCTCTGCTTTTAGAAGATTGCTTGGATCGCTGAAGTAAAGTTCAGCCTCTCTTATTTATGGCTATTTTGTATTGGGGATTATGTCTTTCAATTTATGTACTTTGGTTTAGTCAAGATGGATAGTATGTACTTGACTCTGGTTTTGATGATGTAATCAAACTTATGTATTTTCCGCTGCAATGAAATAAAGTTTTAAATTTTCAAGTACTATTTATATCTGTCTTGTTGTTAAGTTTCTGTTCTATACTTACTTAAAGCGCTCCATAGAAGTTAATGCATTCCCTTTGTGAGTGACATTAATGGACGTGGGTTGTTACAGTTTTGTTCATGTCTTTTGGTACCCAAACTTGTTTGTATAACAACCCATTGGAATTTACTTTTGTGCCCTTTGGAACCCAAATCTGTTTCACTCTATTTCTTTTTGGGATCCAAATGGATTATTATAAAACAAATTCACATCACGTTTATGATTCAAAAATCCATTGAGGTTATCGAAGTTAGAATTTTCATATCGATTCATTCCAAGGCAGTTTGAAGGATTTTTTAAATCATTAGAATTCCAATTTTCAAAAACATTATTACTCCCAAAGCCAAGACCACATTTATTTCCAATAGACTTTTGATTTTGCAACAACATATTCAACGATTTTTCCCCATTAGAAAATTTATCCAAAGTTGATTCTAATTGTTGAATTTTGGATTTAAGATCACCATTTTCTTTTATTAAATCTGAACAACGATAATTAGTGATCTTTCTCTCAATATCAAATTGTTTCAAAACCAAGTTCTCATTTTCAAGCAAAGTAATTTTGGTTTGGGACTCAGAAATCAAAAATTTAATATGATTTTGCTTTTCAAACTCAAGTCTTTCAAATTCTTTGTGTTTTGCAATTTCAATTTCTAAATCTTTCAAAATCATATCAGTTTTCAATAAACTCTCTTTATCAAAAGTTTCATGTTTGGAATTTTTGGTGGTCTTAAAATTTTCAAATTCCTTTGGCAAAAGATTGTTCGAACTTAATAACTCAATCTCGCTCTTTTTAAAGATCAGAATTTCATTCTCAAGATTTTGAATATTTTTATTGAGATGAACGAGATCAGTTTTCAATTTCAAATAGTTTTCACAATCAGAATTTTCTAATTTCATGACATTTAAAAGTTTTGATTCCAAACAGTTAATTCTGTTGGTCAACTAATGATTCATAGATTTCAAAGATTTATTTTTCAGTTGGAGTTTATCAACAGATTTGGTTAAATCAACACAAAAATAAACCAGATCTTCATATGAAAAAATTCTCATTTCATCGTCTGTTGAATCTCCATCAACTGATCCATCTGAATTTTCATCTGTAAGGCCAGTTAAGCATAGATCTGAATCTAAGTTGACATTTCGGGGTTTTGAGCTGTTGTTGTC
The DNA here is from genome assembly GCA_030737875.1 of Allium sativum. Lineage (NCBI taxonomy): Eukaryota > Viridiplantae > Streptophyta > Magnoliopsida > Asparagales > Amaryllidaceae > Allium > Allium sativum. The sequence continues at coordinate 326,001,897 of CM060921.1, read as the reverse complement.
AATTTGTCCAAACTTCGTATTGAGAGTATTCCATATTTCCTGCGCAGTCAAACAATGAGAGATAAGATCAAGCTGATTATTACTGAGATAAGAATAGAGAATATGCATAACACGAGCATTGACAACTTTCTTTTTCTCATCTAACATATCTCCCATATTTTCAATAATATTCCAATATTCAAAATTAACAAATTTTAAATATAATTCGAATTTTGATTTCCAAATTGAAAATTTTGTTCCATTGAAAATAATTGGAATATCACTGGACTAACTCTCAGAAGACTGACAACTAGGATCCATGATTCTAGGGTTAATGAAATTACTAGGCTCTGATACCACTTGTTGGATCTAGATTGACCCTGGGGGGGAGGGGATGAATAAGGTTTATTGAATTTTATCAGGATATTAAAAAATATCATATAACAGAATGCAACAGAAATAAAAATACAGAAAGTAAACAACACACAGAGATACCCAGCTTCAGCAAAATCCGGCCTACTGCTGCATTCCTAAGGTTTTTACTAGGCGTAATAAACAGATCCCACTTACAATCCCATGTAAACTCGCACGCCTGCTCCTGTCCTAACCCTACGCACAAAACCCTAGACTATCTAATCCCCTAGATCAGATTTCCCCTGATTACAAACCCGTAACCAGTAACTCTAGTTTTTACAGACTCTAGTAAACAGCCAGATAACACCCTAACTAGATACCCTAGTATTTTACAAACACTAGAAACTGATAGAATTGTTTTACAACGCAAATTAAAAAACAATACAAAATAAATAAATAAATAAATAAATAAATAACCCTACAAAATTAAAATATGGGTCATCCCCTTTATCACTCAAAGAATAGGCCGGCCACTTTGAAACGGTTCCACCCCTTTATGTTATTCCCGATCACTTTGCTTTTAAGGAAACAAAAATGGTGGCGGCAAAAAGAAAAATTCTAGGGTTTCTCTTTGAATGCCAAATTGAATCTCGATGCATGATAAATGGAACTTGGATTCTCTGATGTTTGAAGCTTTCTGCTTTGTCGATTTGGGATTTTTCCGATCGATCGAAAAACCAGTGAGTTTTTACGTGATTTCTACAGTATACTTTGAAATGATTTTCTTTGTTTTTCAATAATCAATTGCCAGTGATGAAGTGGTGAATTCATAGGGTTTAGAAACCATAGAACAGCTCTGATTTCACGCATTAATTGGCCTGCTCTGATTTTCCTCGATTTCCTCTTTTGAAATTTGTCTTTATTGTTCCTCAGCATTGATTGAGATTACTGATGAACTTGGATGCAGTTTTGTTCTTTAGTGAACCTCAAATTTGTCCCTTGCGTGATTAAGAAAAAAAACTTTGTTCCTGGATTGACTTGAATGAATTGAATTTCTTAGCATTGATTATTTGCACGATTTCTGGAAAATGAAAGATGTTGTTTGTGGCCCCTTAAATAATTCCCTTACATGATTTTTTGATTATCCATTGCCTATATGCCGAGAATAACATGTAGATTGCAGGAATTACTCGACATGATTTCTTGCTATTTAAAACTTTGATTTTATGGAATTCCCATAAATTCTGCATTGATGATTTGATGAAGTCTAGAAAATAACTTGCCATATATGTCATTATGATTTCCTAAAACAGTTTGCCAAAAATATGATTGCTGAAATGAATTTGTTTCTTTGTTGCCAAGTATTAATCAGTTGTAATTCTGGAATGAGATTTCTTACTTTGGAAAAAACATACATTTAGCACTTGCCAAAAAAATAAATAGTTTTCTTGCACACATTATTAACCTGTATGATATCCATTTATGACATTGGTTTGCAATCGAATTTCTCACCATGATTGTTGTTGTGACCTCTGTTGCACCATGTACAAATACCAATGTGCATTTGTCATGTTATTTGTTCTGCACCATTCATCCATGCTTGCTTGGCAAATCTGCACTTCACTGAACTATTTTGAAAAAACTGCTATGCCACGGACTTGTACTTTTAGCTAAACCATTTGTAAAAATTGTTTCATCTGCTTGACTCACTTGTGCTTGAACCTCCCATGTACATCTTGACAATACTGATCCATTTCAGACTGTGTTGCATCCAGTTATGTCCATCATTGTGTTGATACAGATTTGTTGCTTCATTTTGCTTATGTGCCCTGCATGATGATCTTGACTTTGTTGGTTTGATGCAATTTTCTGACTCACAAGTGCAATTTCTTTTTTTACACTTTGACTCGACCATGCCATCCATATATACATGCATATGTTTTAGCAATGTTTGCTGCAACTTGTTTGGGTTGTGTTTGACCTTTGGCTTGAGCTTTGACCTTACTTATTGCATGATTCATGCTGTGCTGAACATGTTGCATCGACTACTTTTTGCTGCATTGTGTTGTTGAGTTGTCTTGTACATGGCTCGACCACATTTCTTAACATTGCATTTGTGTCACTTTATCGAGTTATGAATTGTTGAGACTTGACCATTTTGTGATATGTTGAGTTGTCTCGACAACATTTATTATTGTTGCACTGAGTCGAGATGGTCCACGTGGCTACTCCTCAGTTGCACACTGGATTGGCAAGGCAATGCACACATGTATATATATACACATGTTATATGCAGCCATTTAGACTATTTTTCTGTCCCTGCACTGTATATACATACTGTCTACCTTGCGGTATTTATAGTATATCACTGTGAATATCACAAGTTGTCTAGACTCTGTTGGATAGATATGAAAATCAGATCGAGTCAGAAAAATGATGAGAAACACACCGAAATTCTGAGGCAAATAAATTTTTTAAATAAAAATTATATTCGCTAAAATTTTAGAATATTATTCCTTTTCCAGATACTGTGTGTGTTTCTGTATGTGACAGGTATGAAGACTGGACTGATTGGGTTGTGAAGACAGAAGACCGTATATAAATGTCAATATGTCAATTGTATGTAAAAGTGACTGTATATTGAGTGTTGTAGTGAGGAGTTATGTACAGAAAGAGAGAATTGTACTGATATTTGTAATAAACAAATTTGAATGAAATAAAATATTATTTTATTGTGTTCAAAAAAACTGTCTATCGTATTTAGTTTATTTACAAGTACAATCTCATGTGAATTAAATAAATAGCGGAGTTATAAATAGTTGTACTGTTTGAATGTTTGAAATATAATATTCAATTTAATAAAGTACTCTTTGAATATACGACGTATTTTATTTAGATATAAATATTATATTCCTGTCTGTGATGTATATATAAAACAGTACAATAACAAATACATTTATATTAATATATATTTGGTTTTTATCATTAAACAAAAATCATATAATTGTGTATACAACAACGTTATATACAACGATATTGAGTTTGACATGGGAGATATGGTTTTCAGTAAAGTATTAGCTCTAAGGAATGTGGTTCGCTTTGGATTTGTAGGTAAATTGGCGCCGAGGTTTGTAGGATCATTTCCCATAGTGGAAAAGATAGGTCAACTGGCCTATAGGATGATGCTACCAGAGAGATTAGCAGGTGATCATGATGTTTTTCACGTTTCTCATTTTTGAAAGTGTCTGCATGATACAACAGAGGTAGTTGAGCCGAGCATGCTTGAGGAAGTAGAGGTAGAACGGGAGGCGACAGTTAGATGAGTTCCTACCGTATACTTGGATCAGAGGTTAAGAAGCTTTGCAACTGAGAAGTCAAATTGATGAAAGTTTAATGGGGAGAAGGTCGCGAAGATGCAACTTGGGAGACTAAAGACTGATTCGTGCTTCGTACCCTTTTCTTTTCAAGGGTATGTTCTTAACTTCTTTTTCCAAGCTTTTAGTTGTACTTGCTTCTGTCATTTGAGTATATCCTATCGATCGAATCTTCGACCATTATGTAGAAAACCAATGGATGTAAACATGTGTTTGAGACATGTTATGTTTAATGGATGCAAGTGGATGAAAGTGTTTGCTAGTGGTTGCTCGTAGATGCATACACACACACTAGGCACTAGATCGGCTCAATCACTTACATGATGCATATGGACGTGTGTGCATTTAAAATTTTTATGGATGGAAATGAATGTATCATCATACAGATGTTGCATTTGGACGGATGGTTGTGCACACATATAGCGTTTACATGATACCCTAGGACTATTTCATATATATTGGATTCATTACACTAACATCACTGCATTGAGGAGGTCGACTGAATCAGTAGACCGCCTGATTTTTTGCATTAGCATAAGGACATACACACAGACCTTTTCATATGTTCATAAAAGCATTAGAATTCTTTTTAAGGACAATGGATTCCTGTGATTGATGGATGAGTAGATGGTTGATGTATGTTAGGATAAACATTCTTCTTAACTTAGAGATTTCGAGGACGAAATCCTTTAAGTAGGGGAGAATGTAACACCCCGTAATTTTAAAAGACATTATAAAGATAAACTAAATGATACTTAATTAAATATTAGGAATGAAGTAAAATGGACTGTACCATTGCGTTCATCTCGGAATTCTGCTTAGACACCGAGTTCACGTGAAACGGACATCGTATGAGAAAGTTATTAAGCTTATAAGTTTGTATACATATAAGGGAATTATATATAAAAGCTCAGAATTTTCAAAATAATTCGAAAACATAAGCGGGAAAATGACCCGTTGGGTCTGACCTACACCTGTGTTAGGTCGACCCAAGGCCACGTGGGTCGACTCAAGTGAGGGTGGGTCGACCCAACGAAGATCTGGGTGAATTCTCTTTTCTCAACGTGGACTGATTTCTTGACCGGTTCGTTGGCGGTAGGCTATATATAGGATAACATTTCTGTTGTTTTTATTCATCAAAAACAATGGAGACAACGAGATGTTGCCCCAGCTTGGATTGAAATAGCCTATTTTCTTCAACAACAGCTTATATGCATACAAGAATTTCTTCTGCAACTTCAGCAAATTATTCTCTGTCCTTTAGATCCAATCTCTGGGAGTTCATGTCACTTTTAGATATAAACATTTATTAAGTATTCCTGACATGTTTATAAATCTGGGTCTAACCCTATACCTGTTGAGAATCTAGTTCATAGCTAAACAGTTTTGTTATTACATGTATTCTTCTGTACACATGATCTGCTGTTCAGTTCTTATATTCCTATTTCTGATATGCCTATTTCTTTTATCATATGCCTAATATGTTATTATGCCTATTTCTATTCTTCTTCCTCTCTCATTTCCTTTTCATTTTTATAACCTAAGCTACCTTCGGGCCTAGGCCGATATCGCTGAAATATACATGCGAGTGAATTTTGGTTAAATTAGGAATGATTGCGATTGGTAATTTGGGTGGAATAACTTGTACATGACTGGAATTTGGGAGCTTGAACTATATTGTGAAATATAACTAAAATTTGGGGCATATCTAGACTATGAATTATGACTTGTTTTGGGGAATATAAATCTGTGGGCTTAATTTAAAGATTAAGAAGAACATGTAAATGAAACTGTAAGTAACCTGTGAAACATGTTGGGGGTTGTATACATATAAGCCTGTTAATCTATGGCTTGTTTAATCTGTGGCTAGTTTAGTCTTTGGGTGGGGTTAAGTAAACATGTTGAATCGGTGGGGTTAAGTAAATCTGTTAAATCTGTGGGGGGTTATATGAACCCGTTAAACTTAACATGTTTTATCTGTTAGGGTTATGCGGGCTTGTCAATCTATTAGGCATAACCTGTCAAAATCCTAGTTAGTTGGGAATACAAACCTAAGGGGTGGGTTGTGTCATCTGCTGTGTGGAGACCATATCAGTCAGTAACCTATTCTGGTATTAAAGGGGGGCCCTGCACTAGGTAGGGGCCAGGGCACGTTTACTGAACTGATTATAAGAGGTTCATTTGGGTAGAGGTATTCTGGTGGCACGTTCCAACGGAGTCATGTGCGTGCATGGGTCCGGCTTGCTTGGGAATATATGCCGCTATAACACCTGTAAATAGGTTTGTGTCCTTCTGGTGGTTGCCACTTTAGGAAGTAATACACCCTACTGTGGGGCCGACACAGGGTATTTACGTGATAGGAAGCCGATCGTCAGAGGTAGTAATTAGGGTACATCTAGTCATGTTTAGGTACCTGTTATTTCTGGTTGGGGTAACACCCGTTATTTCTGTTTAGGTACCTGTTATTTCTGTTTGGGGTAAACCCTTACTAGAAGTAAACCTAAGTCTACCATTATGTTTCTGTTGGAATCATTCTATTTTTGTTAAGTAGTTGGAAAACACTTAATGCGGTATACTAGTATCAGTGCAGAGAAAAGTATTTGAGAAGCCTAATCTACTTTGTTTATACCTATTATATCCTACTATTGTCTCATCCAGTTTATATGTCTGTCACGACACTTTTACTTCTATATATGCTAAAATTCACTGGACTCGCCAGACTTTATGTCTGACCCATTTTGTTTCCTTTTCACTCTTCCTTTCCCCCCAGGTTCTCAGGGTGGAAACGCTTAGGCTTGATTTGGAATCCCTCTTTTGTTTCTACTTGGATTTGGATCTGCTTCGGTGTATCGCTTTGACTACCTATCTACTTGTTTATGGCTACTTATGGAGATTATGGTTTTTCATTTCTGTACTCTGATGGTTTTTACCACAAGATAGATGTTTTTATTTGATGTATTTTGTTCCAATATTTCAGTCTGATGTTGTAACTGGATTTTGAGACCATGATGTTTTCTGTTGGAAAATAAAGTCTTAAATTTCCACTGCTATTTTATATATTTGTCTTGTGAGATTATGTTTTGTTTACCTATAACGCTTCATGGAACTTAATAGATTCTGTTAAAGAGTGACATTAACGGACTTGGGGTATCACAATGCATATTAAGAATGGCTTCGTTAGGCCCAAAATAATGGATTCGTTAGGCTAATAATATAGATATCAAAAATTGGTATGTCTGTTTTATGGCTCTTCTATGCCCCATCCAGCCTAACCCCTAACTAATGAAAGACCATTCGAAGAGCTAAATAACCACTGCTAACAAACAATCTAAACAAACATGTGGTCCCTCTCCCAATGACACGATAGTAAAAGATCATTGGAATCTTGGTTTTAGCTTTAGTTTTTCTCGCACACGCACCGACCGACGATGGCAGGTGTCTGATGACCTATTATCCTTTGTTGGGTCCTTACCACAAAGCCTCCTAACCTGGGGCAACCGCCGAATCATCCTAGAAATCATCCCAATTAGTCTTTAGTCTGTCCACAATGAAATCTGCGAACAATGCATACTCACCGGATGGTACCGCACAGACCATGCCTTTGTGGGTACAACTCAAGGCCTACCACAGAGGACCATCATGGAGTATCCTCATGTCACGTAGAAGTCCAACACTTCCTTCTATTCCCGTCAAATAAGTTAGACATGCCTCCATCATGTCTCTTGATACCTTCGACGAATTGCCTCGTTTAGCTCTTCATCCATACGGACTGGACCAAATGCATATCGTTATTTTATTAGACCTTACACCTAATTTATCGTTATGCGTTTCACTTACTTTCTTTTCGTTGATTTATAATATTCATTAATTTATATAACCTGAATATTATTTCTTCGTTAATCAACTTTATCATTTACCGTAGAATTTTAGTTTTAAACCCATAACTTGACCTCTTTAAGTCAATATGTTCATATTAAGGCTTAATTGTCATTTCAACAAATTTCTTTCAATTTCATATCTACAAATAAATTGTGTTTGTTTATTATGATTTCTCAATTGCAAAGCTACATTTAGATTTTCTATCATATTCCATTTCTTCCATTTTCCTAATTATAACCTTTATGTTATAATCTTTCTTGCACGTTATTATCACTGAATCGTGCTTATAATATACCACTTATAAGTTTACAGTTATCTTTTTTCTTTACATAACCTCTTTTGGTTATGTTATCTTTTCTTTTTCTATCTTTATAATTTACCCTTTTAGGACGTTAAGGCTATTCCGAATTGATTGATTAATAAAACTTTATAAAATCTATTTCCATAGTTTAAAGTAATTACCATAATAGGAACCCATGGTTGTAAGACATTTCTTCCATTTTTGTTATTTTTGAATTATCAAATTAGTGCAAAATTTGACCAATTCCCCATTTCGCACCAATTCCCCATCTTTTCTCATTTCATGTTTGTAATCATGTTTCCTATTTTTTTCTTATTTACCAAACTGCGTAGAAACATTCTCTTTTTCCTAACTAATAAATCTAGGCTATTCCCAACCTTTCAGGCTTATAGATAAGTGTGGATTCCAGTTATCTCCTTTTTATTTTCCTTAAATCTGTCATATTTTCTATAATTTGATATAATTAGGATTTATACTATTTTCCTAATTTAATATTTACCTAAAAATTTGAATTACACTTCTCAAATTAAATATAAAAATTTTCAAATATATAATCTAATTACATGATTAGTATACATTTTTTTACAAAATTTCAATTGGGATTCACCATAAGAATTTAGAAAAGAGTAGATTCATATCCAAAATATAGAGAAAATAATTTATCATAATTTAACAATTCCAATTTCAATAGATATATAGGAATCAAACGTTAAAATATAACATTATCGGAAAATATAATTTAAATCCACTCGCCTCGAAAAGAAAGTACTCCAAGCTCAGACGACTTTATTTGAACATCTCTATTTTAGATCTACAATTTTTTGTCTCCAATTTGTAACTCATAAAGCCTAAATAAAAAATATCTAATTTCTGAAGAATTCGAGGATAATGAAGAGTGACAAGGCTTTCGCGCTTATTAAGAAAAAATATGAGTTTGAAGGCTAGCCTTCCCTTTATTTATATAGAGTCAAAACATTGTCGTCCGTCCGTTTAAAACAATACCAATCATGTCGTCAATTTAAACCGTGCATATAATTTGTTTTGTTTATGTTCATTTATTATAAACGTTAATGTTTAAACATTTCCTTCTAAATAAAATTCTCTTATTAATTACTAAATTAATTAGATCATGCATATACATATATATCCAATATTAGTCAATTCTTATATTATCTGTTATAATTTCTTACCTATTTGGACACACTAATTAATACCTCGGGTAACTGAATGCATATAAAGGTTGTACCTTTTTAATTTATTCTTAACTTAACTACCCTATTTGATGTTTGTACGCATTCCAATTCTTTTTTTTCTTTTTAACTTAGAAACATATAATTCTATAAATGGCATTTTGTTATAGCTAATTAATTGACATTATTAACTAATGTAACAATGGCATTTTCTTTATTAATTGAAACCATTTTTAAAACATTCAATAATTGTCAATTAGTCAACTGACATGTTTTGCTATTTTAATTGTTATCCAAGTTAATTTCTATGCGGAATTAAATCGCATATTTACAAATTACATATTTAAACTGCCAATTCATAACTCAAATAACTGACATATATGTTTCTCTCTTTTATTAATTGATGCTTATTTAATTAATATCTTAATTGATTGATTGCATCAATTGTAAGTTAATATATGTATGTTATTATTTAATGTATTCCCCACATACTTTCATTTTGTGTGCATACACCATTATATTATCTTTCAAAAAAATGCATGAAAGTATTTGCCAAGTGTTATATTTTTTTCCACTTGTAATGTGTTTTAATTATGGCAACAACTCTCATAAAATGACAACTAATGTCCCTTTTCTTTCTTGTCAGCGTTAATTATTGAATTCTACATTTTTTTGTTAATTTGTCATACAATATGTACATACATATCTTTTAGTGTGAATTGATCACACCTATTAATTTCCATTAATGGAGTACAATTAAAAATAACACTTTTTAACTATACATATGTAATAACCCGGAAATACGAGCCAATTTAAAAATTTTTACTTTGGCAATTTTAGTGAATTTTGAATATTTAAAATGAATTATTTTAAATAATAACGATGAGGAATTTATTTTGAATAGAATTCGAACATATATATTCGTTTGAATCGACGATAGAATATAAATATTTATTTATAATTATAAAAAGGAATTGAAAATGGCGCGGTAGTTCGATAATTCGATTTCAAACTTCAAATGAATGTACCGGGTGCAAAATAAACCGGATTTTAGCGAAACCAAAAATATTTGAATCAATTTGAGAATATCTTTCCAACGAATCCGAAAAATCAAAATTTCATAGCGGGAATCAAAAGATATGCCCAGTTGAAAATTCAGAATAGTCGCTATGGAATTCTAGCCCTTAAAAATAGCCATTTTGCAAATGACCTCGGTTTTCGATGAAACCACTTTTGTTGGATTCGGGATGTCAAGTTATTGCTAGGTTTCAAATTTCGTAATTTTTCGAATCAATATGTGAGCGTGGCAAAGGAAAACGCGTTTGACCAGTTTCAGTTGATTTTAATCGACTGGAAAATGGCCATTTTTCAAACGGTCTCAGAATTCGACGAAATTAGTTTTTTTAGGACCGTATTGTCAATACGAAGTTAGAAAATATTTTTCGGGAATTTTTAGAGTCTGTATGTGATCCCGGCAAATTGAAATGTGCGTTTAAATAGAATATATAAAGATTTATATTTTAAATTCAACGGAAACTGGTTGTAACGGCCGAATTGGCTTACGAAACATATCCCATTGTGTTCGGAATGGGGGTATTACGCTAGGAACGACAGTCGTTGGCCTTGATTTCGTGTTCAAGTTAAAAAGTTACCTTTTTGGATTTAATAAGGAAATTAAATAATTTTATAATACCCCCTCCTTTTCCTTTCCCCTTTAGTCAACTCTTCCACCCCCTGTCGCTCTTAAAATCGAGATACAAAATAAAGAAAAAAAATGAATCGAACGGAGGACGATCGACATCCGCCGTGCCTGGCGCGCGCCCTCCCCCCTTCTGCTCCTCCCTCCTCCTGCCGAGCCTCTCTCCTTCTTCTTCCTCCTCGCCCCGCTCTTCTCCTCTAATCCGACACCCGTCAGTCCCTCCCCCCAAATCGACGAACCCTAAATCGCGACCCCCCCTGCCGAGCCTCTCTTCTCCCTCTTCCATCTCCTCTTCCTCCATCTCCTTCGCGCTTCCCCTTCAGTCCGACGAAACCGCAGCCCCCTCAACAAACCCTCAAGTCGACAGCACCAAGAAACCCCCTGCAAACGAGAAAAGAAAAGAAAGGCGAGTCTTCTTTCTCTTTTCTTCTTCTTTCTTCTTAGTTAATCAATTCGAATTTGAATCCCTAGTTTAAACTCAGTTTTTATATATTAAAAATTATTGTTTTGGAAATGAATTCTATATAAACTATTTTAGGATAAAGATATAATTTTTTTATGTAGTTATAGAAGATAAAAAAATCAAATTTTTATATGTGAGAAGGAAGTTTAAAAATCGAATTTTTATATATGAAAAGGAAGTATAAAAATTAGATTTTCCAAGAAGTAAAGGTTAGATTTTTTATCTATAAAAAGATTAGATTTTTAAATGTGAAAAGATAAGATTTTTATATTATAGGAAGAGTAAAAATATAATTTTTATACTAGTGGCATATTAAAAATATGATTTTTATAAAGGAGAGATATTAAAAATACTATTTTTTATTAAAGTAGAAATATAAAAATATAATTTTTATATAGTTATGATAATAAAAATTCAATCTTTATATAAGAAGTAGAAATATAAAAATATAATTTTTATATAGAAAGAAGCGTTGTAAATATGTGAAGTGAAATAAAAATCTGAACTTCATTTTTATCAATGTTGCGTAGTTATTAAAATGTGATTTTTATATATGTAGTGGCTACAGTCAACGAAAGTGACAAAAGGCGAGAATGGCGAAGATTTCCTACATATGAAGAGTCGTGGCGTTTGGTTTAGCTAGTCAGTGAGAACTTCTCACTTTTAATTTAATTTTCTAGTTAAAATATATAATAGGATGCAGACGGTGTTTAATAGCACCCGACACCCGTCGTCCACAGACCATGGATGACTTGTTTGTTTGTTTTTTTGATTTTGATGTGTAGTTGATTGTATGATGTGGATTGAAATAAAAATATTTTTATAGTTAAAAATAGAATTTTTAACGTGTATATGAAATGAAATAAATTAATATAAACAAATCGAACGATTTGTTTATATACACACATTTGACTGATATTGATTGGGACGATAAATTTTACACATCGCCCAACTGCACAAATAAAATCTGTGTTTGATTGTTTGAAACCCCACACGGGTATGAGGATGATATATGACATACACTAATCCCAATAATTAGTTGTATGTCGATCGATTGATGGACAGACTGTTATGAGCGTTTAATATTTATATTTGATGCTTATACAGTGTAGAATGCACTTTGGATGATGGTTGATTATTTGTCATTGTTGATATATACATGCGTTGTATGGAAATCCATAGAAATAAAATCTATGGTAATTGATTGGGCCTCATTCCAGTTTTGAAATAGAATATTTGAAAAAGAAATATTTGAATAGAAATATTTGAAATAGAATATTTGAAAAAGAAATATTTGAAATAGAATATTTGAAAATAGAAATATATGAAGCTGTGTTGATTGGATTTGCGCCATTTTGACGCGAGCGATATTTATATCGATTTTATTCGTCTTTATAATGAATATAGAAAAGAAAGTGATTTCAAAATATAACATTTTGAAAATATTATCATTTGTATATCGATGATGTGGAATATTCAATTTTGATTAGAAATTGAATATGAAGTTGAAATCGTTTTGAAAACGATTTTAAAATGATTTATAAAATACGTTTTTAAAAGGAAATCGACGAAATATATATATATATATATATATATATATATATAATGGCCTGAATAGAACGCGCCGCGCCGCGGCAGTTCGCGAATTTTGACCATTGACTTCGAATGGATATTGCGGGAGATCCGACCATCGTATTCTCTTAAAACTGGAACCGTTGGGTTCGTATCGAAAAAAGCTTTCTAACGAATATTAGAAATTTGAAATCTAACGGTTGGATTTGGAATTATGTCCAAATCAAATTTGGAAAAGGTCGCTGTAAGTGCAATTCGATGGCCGTTGATGGAAATCGACTGTACGGGCGTTGATAAAATTATTAAAAATAGTAATAATTTGTGTAAAATCATAACAAATGATTTGTGAAGAATTGGGATGAAAAATTCCATATTTGAAAAGATAAAAATAGATTTTTATCGAAATGAACTAGTTTTGAACAAGAATAATAATTTATTTATTTTTAAAATAAATAAATTGGATTTGAAATGGTTTTGAAAATAACCAGAATTTCCAATAATTGAATTGGAATGGATTTGAATCAAAATTGTCTTCGGAGTATTTCGATGTTGGATTTCGTGATGATACATATATTGTTATGGGAATTTGAAAGATATATTAATATCGTTATTTCCAATACAATATTTGTTGATCGTAGAATTTGATATTGGATATAAGCCGATACATTTTCTATTCATAGCCTTGTATTTAATATCAAATGGGATTTGGGTTTGGCGTGAATGTTGTCTTCATTAACACTGTTCTTAAACCCGGTTGAGAAAAAAAATTAAATCTTTTTATTTAGATTTAATGAAGTGTACCAATTAAATGGTAGTTAATTGGGATTGAATTTGAATTGATTTTTGGGTTTATCGTGAACGGTGTTTTAAATAACACTTATTCTTTAACCCGATAATTAATGGAATGTGATTTTGGGTTGTCGTGAACGGTATCTTTAATAATACTGTTCTTAGACCCAAAGGAGTTAAGAAAATCAGAAACTAACTGGAGATTAGTTAAGTTGAATGGTTTCTGGGGTATTGATCTGATGTTGGTTTCGGCCTTCGGGGTTAATACTTAGGGAATTGCTAACTTGCTAATTTACTGTTAGGGACTGATTGAAATGTGATGTGATTTTGGGGTTTATCGTGAACCGTGTTTTAAATGACACTGATTCTTTAACCCAGTTAAAGATTAAAACTAAGTGGAGTTTTAATGAATCTTTAGTTAGATTGAAAAGATCGAGAATGGAGTATCACCAGTTTTGCTCCAGGCGATAGTTAAACCTTTAATTAGATTTGAACGTGAAATGGTAATCGAATTTACCGATAACACCGTGGTGTTAGATATGAAGTATTACCAGTTTTACTTCATGGGATGAATAGGTTAGGATTGGGAAATAAAAATAAATAATCACTTCGGTGTGGTTCGCTAATCCCGACTAGTTTTAATTGATATTCAAAGGAAGATTAAAGAATAAATTTAAAAGAATTTATCTTTGAAAAAATTAATGGGATCCTTTCCCTAAGAATGTGAAATTTAGAAACTAACTGTAGGTTAGCTAAGCAGAATGGTTTCCTGGGTATTGATCTGATGTTGGTTTCGGTCTTCGGGGTTAATATTTGGGGAATTATTCTCTTGTTAATTTACGCTTAGTGACTGATGAATTGGAATGACGCGTATGTTGTGTTTGTGTAACACTTGTTTATTATATACGCGAGTTATTCGGAAAGACCGGGTTTATCCCAGTCTGAATAACTGATACGACGAGAAGTCGAAGGTGAAGACGGTGGTCGGAGACCGGAGGTCTTCACATCGTTTGGGTGATTAGTGATGATCTTGATTAGGCTGTACACCCAAGAGGATGGAATCAGTTGGTGATCGTCCAGACGTACTTGGAGATCGATGGATATGTGAGGTCCAAGGTGCCTCCGGTTTCGTTCAGACCCAGAACGGACTTGTAAATGGACTGTGTGTCTGACATTGGATATCATTCTGTGTGATTGATGGATATCGGTTGCATGGAGTGGTTGCCTGTATGGCATGCTAAGATGCAAATGATCAAGACTTCTGTTGAAAAGCCGAGTCTTGTGGTTGATGATCAAAGCACAGCCTTTGTGGCATAGCTTTGTGTAGCATTGATCCGCGAGCCTCACACACCGGTTGTGAACCAGAAACGGGAGAGGACATCAGGGAGGACACGCATTTCCTTCTAGCTAGAAGTGGCGTCAGTGATTTTACACGCCCTGACGAGTTTGACTTATGTGGTTATTGCTGTTGCGAGGCGCCTCGGATATATCGGTGACTATGTGAAGCCGATGGAGTCATTCGTTGACTCATTAACACCCCAAAGGGTGGGAAAACGCAGTGTTCAGGCATTTTAATACACATCGGTGGACCGACCCTGACGATCCAAGGGATGATGCGTTCTGTTCCTGAGGGGCGGGCTAGAGCGTCTCGAATCGGTAGAGGACTACCTTTTGCCTCGGTTCACAGTTGGAAATCCAACTTCCAAATAAGTGACATTTGCGGTTTTGATTGTAGAGCCTAGTATGGTGACATGATATATGGTACCCATTCCGTCTATGATTGATATTTATGATTGAAATTGTTTTGACACTATATACTTATTATAGTATCAAATGATTTGTTTTAGCGTATCAAGTATTCTTTGGCTATTATAAGGTAAAACGCTATCCTCTGGCTTGCGTTGCATTGTATGATGGGACCTGGGTCTTATAATAGCTTCATTTTTCTTTATTTATAATTGCGTTGTTTGTTTTATGCACTGGTATTCTTGGGAGGAAACCCGTTCTTCGTGCTATACGGTGTGGTCCCTTGATTTTCCTAACTTTAAAATAAAGATTAATGACTATTTTAGTTCTCACACCAGTCCAATGATTGACTTGGAGTTTATTGTTTTAACCTAAACTCTGGGTGCCCTTATTTTGACATGGGCAGCTAGTAGTTTTGGTTTTGCAGATTTATATTCACAGGATCCTGGTTTACAGCTGGAATGATATCCGGAAAGCTTTGTATCCGTATATCTCCTTCTAGTTGTGTATTGTATTATTTTCCGCTGCTATGTAATGTATTGTAATCTCTGATATTTTATAATGTGTAATGTTGATTTATACTGTGTATATTCTTGTATTCTGATGAAATTGTTGTAATATACAATGAAATGTTCTTCTGTCTACGTACTGATGTCGCTTGTTCTCAACTCTATCCGGGCTTTCCTTACCGGGGAAGTTCGGGTCATTTCAACATAAACATGTATTTGAATTCTATCTTAATTGCATGCATTAAAATAAATTTCCCTTTTTTACAACAACTGTTATTCCTATTAATTTGTTATATACGGTTTCTTTCTCTGTAATTTATTTATTTCCCATTGATGCCATTTTATTTAGTTCCTCTCCACTGCATACATAGGCTTAACATTTAAATTTCGAATTATATTTGTAACTTCTTCATATTCGCTCCAATTTGTACAAACTTTATATAAAAAATAATCAGAAAATTACCAAGGACTAAATGGTGCAACTCCCATAGCTTAATTCTGACAATTGCGAAAATATCTGTTTTTTAATATTTGTAATTTTTCAATTATTCAATTGTATAAAGATGCGAGTGTTACAGATGTCGAATGATAATGCATGTACTTGAGTGCACTTAGCAAGTGCTTGTTTGTGAAACACCCTCATTGTTCAAGTGTCGGACTTCCGAAATCAGGATATAAATACTTTACGTATGTAAAATTCATTTTGAGTTCATTTCAGTTCCATTTACATTATTTTATACACATGTACTCATGTAATCATTTATTTTTATATATAAAAATCTACATAGATATAGCTACATAAGCATGTTTGCAAATATAGCAGGATATTTTTACTGTCCCTTCCATATTTTTCTTTTGAACAAGATCCAATCTTCGTTTATACTAGTGTATAACCTATGTGTTGCACACGACAATAGTATTGAAAATAGTGTTTATAATTTTAATATTAAAAGAACTTTGTTATGCAACATACAATAAATTTTGATGAAATATATAAACTATGAAATAATTTTTTATTTTTATTTATGTGTATTCGAGAAACAATTCTTTTTTTAAATATAAATGTAGCATGTTGAAACTGACCAATGTTAGTAATTTATTAGATGTTGGTAATTTATTAAATGAATTAACAAATATTGTATAATGGAATTTGTTTAATTAGGCTAAATTTAAAATTATTTTAAATATATTGATTTATAGTAGGAAAAACTGAGAAAAATCTGTAATATATACACACAAACACACACACATATATATATATTTGTTGTGGAGTTATTAATGCTAAAATAGAATTTTATGATATAATGTATTATAAATTCTTGATATATAAGAATCATAACTGATTTACGAACTGACTTTCTTAATCACATAATTTATGTTTTGTGATTTATACATTTTCATACTTAAATGTAATTATGTTGTTCTACTTAATGTACATACATACATACATATATAAATGCGTGTGTGTGTGTGTATATATATTCAAATTGATGTATATTTTCAAGACCTGTTAGAAAAATGGGTTTAATATTCACTAAGATTATTTAAATAATTTGAATTTAGGATTTCATGTATAGGTTAAACACATAACTTAAAATATAAAATATCATGAAAGAATTGAGGGGGCCGCAGTAAATAATTTTAGAATTGTTAAAATGTAGGTATTTGAAACTATTTTTTTCTACAATGTATGACAAATTTATCGAGATAAATGAATAAAATATTAAACTTATTATCATCATTTACGTATATTATTTATATTATCTGACTTATTTTACTTTATATTTGAATGAAAAAATAATTTTTTTCATCCTTTGCCGGCCTTGCTTAATTTTTTTTCCCGCTTTTGTTGATATGAATATGACATTCATTTTAAAACATTATGTTTAGCATTAATTAGATGAATTAACAACTTCTTGTTGATTGAAACTGTTTATCGAAT
This sequence comes from Allium sativum, assembly GCA_030737875.1. Classification (NCBI taxonomy): domain Eukaryota; kingdom Viridiplantae; phylum Streptophyta; class Magnoliopsida; order Asparagales; family Amaryllidaceae; genus Allium; species Allium sativum. The sequence goes on along the minus strand of CM060921.1, from coordinate 325,984,100 downwards.
CTAAGAGCACATAATTAATTTAAATATGTAATAACCCGGAAATGCGAGTCAGTTTAAAAAATTTATTTTGGCAATTTTAGTGAAGTTTGAACATTTAAAATGAATTATTTTAAATAATATCGACGAGAAATTTATTTTGAATATAATTCGAACGTATATATTTATATACGTCGTCGTTAGAATATAAATAATTATAAATAGAATTGAAAATGGCACGGTAGTTCGATAATCCAATTTCAAACTTCAATTGAACGTACCGGGTGCAAAACAAACCGGATTTTAGTGAAACAAAAAATAGTAGGATCTAATTGGGAATATCTTTCCAACGAATCCGAAAAATCAAAATTTCATAGCGGGGATAAAAAGATATGTCCAATTGAAAATTCTTAATAGTCGCTATGGAATTCAAGCCCTTGAAAATGGAAATTTTGCAAACGACCTCGGATTTCGACGAAACCACTTTTGTTGGGTCCGTGATGTCAAATTATTGCTAGATTCCAAATTTCATAATTTTTCGATTCAATATGTGAGCGTGGCAAAGGAAAACGCGTTTGACCAGTTTTAGTTGATTTTAATCGACTGGAAATTGGCAATTTTTCAAACGGTCTCAAAATTCGATGAAATTAGTTTTGTTAGGATCGTATCGTCAATACGAAGCTAGAAATAATTTTTCTGGAATTTTTAAAGTTCGTATGTGGTCCCCGTAATTTGAAATGTACGTTTAAAATTCAATATAATGATTTAAATGTAAATTTGACGAAAACTGATCGAAACGATCGAATTGGCCTACGTGGCATATCCCATTGTGTTCAGAATGGGGGTAAACCGCGAGGGACGACAGTCGGTGGGCTCAATTTTGAGTTCGAATTAAAGGTCAACTCTAAATGAATAATAAAGTGAATTAAATAATATATATTTTTAAAATAGTCCAACCCTTTTTCTCCTATACCTAAGGCCCCCCATCACACTTCAGCCACGATCAATATTAGAAAGAAAAAAAAACAAACAAAGGGGGAAATCGCGTCGCCCCCCCTCCCCATAAACCGCCGCCACCGATCATGTCGCGCCCCCAGCGGTGACTGCGCCGCCTCCACCTTCTTCTTCACCCCTCCTCCCTTTCTCCGTCCCGCGCTCCGTCCTTTCCTCTCCCATACCCGCTCGCGAACCCCTAACTCCCCCAAACCGCCACGCAAAACCTCCCCTCGACAGCGCTGCCCTCCACTCTCCTCTCCCCTGCTCTTCCTGACGCGCGCGAGACCCCTTGCCCTCACCCTCGACTGCAGCGAAGACCACCACCTCGGGGACCCAATCCGCCGCTTCAGATCTTCACTGCGCCACCGCGGCAAGCACTCTCCCCTCCTCTGAGCCTCCCCCTTCCATAACGCTGTAAGTTTTCCCTTTATTAATCAAAGTTTGTTTACTTTTAAAACTAAAAATTAGTTTACTTTGAAACTGAAAAGAATTTATTTTGTTCGTATAAAAAGAGTAGATTTTTATGAAAGTAAAGTCGAATTTATTTAAGTGAAAATAGTTATGGTTTTTAATTTATAAAAACATGACCTTTATGTATATAAAGGTCAGATTTCTTAATCGTATAAAGGTCGGATTTTTAATCGTATAAATGAGGGATTTTTATTCTTATAAAGGAGTGATTTATAATGGTGTAGAGTAATAAAAATATAATTTTTATATTAGAGGAATAATAAAAATATGATTTTTATATTATAGAAGTATTAAAAATATGATTTTTACTTAGGTAGAGTAATAAAAATATAATTTTTATATAGAAAGAAGCGTTGTAAATATATGAGGCGAGATAAAAATTCGATTTTTATATATATGAGGCGAGATAAAAATTCGATTTTTATATATATGAAGTGAAGATAAAAATTCGATTTTTATATATATGAAGTGAAGATAAAAATTTAATTTTTATAAATATGAAATAGAGGTAAAAATTCGTTTTTTATATAGGAAGTAGTGTTGTTAAAAATATTATTTTTAACACAAACGGTGTTGAACAGATCTCGTTAGAAGCGAGGCGAAGATCTTCTACATAAGAAGAGTCAAGATGATGGATTAGCTAGTTGGTGAGAATTTCTCACTCTCCAATCTCTTTTTCTAGTTGAATATATATACTAGGATGCAGACGGTGTTTAGTAGCACCCGACACCATCGTCCACAGACCATGGACTTGTTTGTTTGGTTGTGTAGTTGGTTAGATTATTTGGTTTGAATTGAATTGTTTGGTGAAATGGAATGGATTTGATTGATATGCGTATGGCGTGGGCCATTATTAGACCGGGGATAAGGCTAGGCCTTGTCCCGTTTCAAGTATCGTGCCGTTATGCCGCCGAAATTTTCTAAAATAAGTGAGAAAAATAAAAATATCATTTTTATTTTGTAAATGAACTGAATAGAAATTCATGTGTTAAAATAAAATATTTTATCGTTAGAAACATAATTTTTAACGTGAATGTGAATAAATAAATATTCATTTACAAACCAGACGGTTTGTTTATGTACACCTATTTGAAGGACATTGATTGGGACGATAAATTTTACACATCGCCCAACTGCACAAATAAAATCTGTGTTTGATTGTTTGAAACCCCACACGGGTATTGGGATAAAATACGGCATACACTGATCCCAATAATTAGTTGTATGTCGATCGATTTATTGACAGGCTGTTATAAGCGTTAGAAATCTATATTTGATGCTTATACAGTGTAGTGCACTTTGGATGATGGTTGATTATTTATCGTTGTTATTATATACATGTGTTGTATGGAATCCATATAATTAACTTTATATGGTAATTGACTGGGCCTCATTCCAATCGGGAAAATAAAGAATATTATAAAATTTACATCTTTATCATATAAAAAATTAGAAACTAACTGGAAAATAGATAAGATGAGTGGTCTCCAGGATGTTGATCTGATGTTGGTTTCGGCCTTCGGGGTTAATATTCAGGGAATCGTTCTCTTACTAATTTACGGTTGGAGTCTGATTTTAAATCAAACGATAGATACCATAATTTTTATAAAATATATTGAATGACAAAAATAGTCACACGTGGACAGTACTCATTCGTTGAGATTAGTCATGTGTTGTCAAAAATATAGATTCACGTATTGAATATGTTAAATATTCATTTGTCGAATAGAATAACGGGATTATTGAAATATATAAAGCCGTGTTGATTAGAGATGAGCTATTTTGACGCGAACGATATTTATATCGAATATATTCGTTTTTATTGAATTTAATAGAATATATAACGAATTCGAATTGAATTGAATATATAACGAATTCGAATTGAATTGAATATAAAACGAATTTAATTTGAATTGAATGGAAAATGAATTGAAATAGAATAAAAATAGATTTGAAATGAATTCAAATTGAATCGAAATTTGAATTGAATTGAAATGAATTTTAAAACGAATTTATAAGGAAAAATTCAATTTCGATTTAAATTGGAAATGGAAGTTGAAATGTTTTTGAAACGAACTTAAAACTATTTATAAAATTCATTTTGAATAGAAATCGATGAAATATATATTATATATAATATAATGGCCTGAATAGAACGCGCCGCGCCGCGGTAGTTCGCGAATTTCGACCATTGACTTTGAACAGACATTACGGGAGATCCGACCGTCGGATTCTCCTAAAACCGGAACCGTTGGGTTCGTATCGAAAAGTGCTTTCTAACGAATATTGGAAATTTGAAATCTAACGGTTGGATTTGGAGATACGTCCAAATCAAATTTGGAAAAGGTCGATGTAAGTGCAGTTCGATGGCCATTGTTGGAATTCGACTGTACGGGCCTTGATAAAATTATTAAAAATAGTAATAATTTGTGTAAAATCATAAGAAATGATTTGTGAAAAATTAGAATGAAAAACTCCATATTTGAAAAGATAAAAATAGATTTTATCGAAATGAACTAGTTTTGAACTAATATTAAAACCCATTTATTTTTAAATAAATAAATTGGATTTGAAATGGGTTGTAAATAGAATTGATTTGTGGGTTTATCGTGAAGGGTGTTTTAAATGACACTTGTTCTTTAACCCGATAATAAATAGAACGTGATTTGGGTTTGTCATGAACTGTATTTTAAATGACATTAGTTCTTTAACCCAGTAAAAGGAGTTTTAATGAATCTTCAATTAGATTGAAATGTGAATTGATAATTTAAATTATCAACTTTAGAAAGTGAGCGAGAATGGAGTATCACCAGTTTTGCTCCAGGCGATAGTTAAATCTTTAATTAGATTTGAACGTGAAATGGTAATTAATTTTACCGATAACACCGTGGTGTTAGATATGGAGTATTACCAGTTTTGCTTCATGGGATGAATAGGTTGGGATTGGGAAATAAAATAAATAATTACTTCGGTGTGGTTCGCTAATCCCGACTAGTTTGGAAAACCATAATTTGGTTTGAAATGACATCCAAAGGAAGATTAAAGAATAAATTTTAAAGAATTTATCTTGGATAAAATTAATGGGAACCTTTCCCTAAGAATATGAAATTTAGAAACTAGCTGTAGGTTAGTTAAGATGAATGGTTTCCTGGATATTGATTTGATGTTGGTTTCAGCCTTCGGGGTTAATATTTGGGAAATTTTCCTCTTGCTAATTTGCGGTTAGTGACTAATGATTTGGAATGAGGCGTATGTTGTGTTTGTGTAACATATGTTTTAATATAGGCGGGTTGTTCGGAAAGGCCGGGTTTATACCCATTCTGAATAACCGATTCGACGATAAGTCGAAGATGAAGACGGTGGTTGAAGAATGGAAGTCTTCACATCGTTTGGGTGATTACTGATGATCTTGATTGGGCTGTACACCCAAGATGAGGGAATCAGTTGGTGGTCGTCCAGACGTACTTGGAGATCGATGGATATGCGAGGAAAGTGCCTCCGGTTTCGTTTAGACCCAGAACGAACTTGTAAATGGACTGTGTGTCTGACATTGGATTTTATTCTATGTTGATTGATCTCCATTAAATATACATCTGTTTGGCGGCGGAGAATTTATTCTCTTTCTTAACGCCCTTCTCTGAGACGTACGAGTTCAGAGGTTGTATATCGATGGACATCAGTCGCATGGCATGAATTGCCTGTGTGGCACGCTTAAGTGGCAAATGATCAAGGCTTCTGTTGAAAAGCAAAGTCTTGTGGTTGATGATCAAAGCACGGCCTACGTGGCATAGCTTTGTGTATAGCGTGGATTCGCGAGCCTCACACCTCGGTATGAGTCAAAAACGGGATACGGACCGTTGGGAGAACACGACGTTTCTTTCTAGCTTTGGTGGTGTCAGTGACTTACCAGCCCTGACATTTATATACTTTTCACCTATGTGGTTGTTGGATGAGGCACCTCGATTTTAGGTCTGTAAGGACCGGGAAACGTGTGTTCAGGAATAATTAATCCTCAAACGTAAGAGAGGACCGACCCAGCCGATCCAAGGGTTACCCAGTGTGCGTAGTCCTGAGCATTTGCTAGAGTGTCTCGAAAGCGGAGAGGAGCTTGCCCCTTGCCTCGACTCATGACGGAAATCCAATTTCCAATACGTGTATTTCGGCTTTATTTGTAGAGCCTAGTATGGCAACATAGTGGGATGGGGCGCTTATGTCGTTTATGATTTATATTTATGATTGAAATTGTTTTGACACTATACACTTACAATAGTATCAAATGATTTGTTTTAAACGTACCAAGCATGTTTGGCTATTATAAGGGAAACCCTATCCTTCGGCTTGCGTTGCATTGTGTGATGGGACCTGGGTCTTATAATAGCTTCATTTTTCGAAAAAGCATTGCGTTGTTTATCCTATGCACCGGTATTCTTGGGAGGAAACCCGTTCCATGTTATACGGCGTGGTCCCTTGAATTACTCTATTTTAAAGTAAAGCTTTAAATAACTGTTTTAGTTCTCACACCAGTCACATGACTGACCTGGAGTTTATTGTTTTAACCTAAACTCTGGGTACCCTTGTTTTGACACGGGCAGCTAGTAGTTTTGGTTTTGCAGATTTATATTCACAGGATCCTGGTTTACAGCTGGAATGATATCCGGGAAGCTCTGTATCCATATATCACCTTCAGTTGTGCTTTGTATTATTTTCCGCTGCTATGTAATTTATTGTAATCTCTGATATTTATCGAATGTAATTTATTCATTTATACTCTGTATATTCTTGTATCTAATGGAATTGTAATAACAATGAAATGTTCTTCCGTCTGCGTTCATTTGTGTGTTGTTCTCAAAGTATCCGCTCTTTCCTTCACGGGGAAGTAAAAGGTCCTTACAGTTGGTATCAGAGCTTTGGTTTACAGAGCTCGAGAACAAGACACATTAGAACCATACGAAAGAATTCATCAGATATTGGGTTAGTAATATCCAATTAGAATGACTCGTTAGAGATAGGATCAGTAATATCCTAAAACGGGTGTGAAGAGTATAATTTTCAAATGAAAACCAATTTTTGTTTTGAAACTTTAAATTGCTTTCTACGTATTTGAATATTTATTTATTTTGAATTTGGACAATCCGCTATATAAAGATTTTGCATATACGCGTCATGAACGGATATTCGAAGTTTTAATATACCGGATAGATATGGAACCGCACTCTAGTCCCCGGACATGATTCTGATGATGGTGCGCCATCACCAGTATTTATTTTCGTGTTTCGAAGGTGTGATATCTATATATTTCATTAGACTGTTGTGAGAACCAAAACTTATATAGATAGATTTATTGTTGTGAATTGGCATCAAAAACAAGATTTTCAGTATATGTATCAAAATTATGAATTTGAAACTCTAATTCACTAATTGATTGATGTTTGTGTTGTTTGTTTAGTTGTTTGATAATTTTTGAACCAAATTTTGAACTGTATTGAAAATTGGTCGCATTTGCTTGCATATACATATACTTACATTGAGCAGGTCATAGCAAGGAGGCTAGAGCAGAGAAATAAAATTTGTTTGCCCGACAAATAGGTACATGTTTACTATAATTTACTGTTTTGTTCAGGTGATGATGATTTTATGAGCCGATTGGCTTTTTCTTTTTGAGATCAGAAGGCCTGTATGGCAATTTCGGGATTTTCCCGTGGCTCCCGGTGCAGGGGAGGTTATGGCGAAATTTTTCGAAAATTTAGGGTGTTAGTCAAATTTTTGAAATTTTTGAAAAGTTCTTAGAAACTGAAAAGTTGAAGAACTTAAGCCGTAATCAAAATAAAGGAAGTTGAGTTGAATTGTTAAACAACTTTCGGCTTCGTTCCTTTTCGGGGACGAAAAGTTTTAAGTGGGGAAGATTGTAATAACCCGGAAATGTGAGCCAGTTTAAAATTTTTATTTTGGCAATTTTAGCGAAGTTTGAACATTTAAAATGAATTATTTTAAATAATATCGACGAGAAATTTATTTTGAATATAATTCGAACGTATATATTTATATACGTCGTCGTTAGAATATAAATAATTATATATAATTATAAATAGAATTGAAAATGGCATGGTAGTTCGATAATTCAATTTCAAACTTCAATTGAACGTACCGGGTGCAAAACAAACCGGATTTTAGTGAAACCAAAACTAATAGGATCTAATTGGGAATATCTTTCCAACGAATCCGAAAAATCAAAATTTCATAGCGGGGATAAAAAGATATGTCCAGTTGAAAACTCTGAATAGTCGCTATGGAATTCAAGCCCTTGAAAATGGAAATTTTGCAAACGACCTCGGATTTCGACGAAACCACTTTTGTTGGGTCCGTGATGTCAAATTATTGCTAGATTCCAAATTTCATAATTTTTCGATTCAACATGTGAGCGTGGCAAAGGAAAACGCGTTTGACCAGTTTCAGTTGATTTTAATCGACTGGAAATTGGCCATTATTCAAACAGTCTCAGAATTCGACGAAATTAGTTTTGTTAGGACCGTATCGTCAATACGAAGCTAGAAATAATTTTTCTGGAATTTATAAAGTTCGTATGTGGTCCCCGTAATTTGAAATGTACGTTTAAAATTCAATATAATGATTTAAATGTAAATTTGACGAAAACTGATCGAAACGATCGAATTGGCCTACGTGGCATATCCCATTGTGTTCAGAATGGGGGTAAGCCGCTAGGAATGACATTCGGTGGGCTCAATTTTGAGTTCGAATTAAAGGTCAACTCTAAATGAATAATAAAGTGAATTAAATAATATATATTTTTAAAATAGTCCAACCCTTTTTCTCCTATACCCAAGGCCCCCATCACACTTCAGCCACGATCAAAATTAGAAAAGAAAAAAACAAAAAAACAAAGGGGGAAATCGCGTCGCCCCCCCCCCCCCCACATAAACCGCCGCAGACGATCATGTCGCGCCCCCAGCGGTGACTGCGTCGCCTCCACCTTCTTCTTCACCCCTCCTCCCCTTCTCCGTCTCGCGCTCCTTCCTTTCCTCCCCAATACCCGCTCGCGAACCCCTAACTCCCCCAAACCGCCACGCAAAACCCCCCCTCGACAGCGCTGCCCTCCACTCTCCTCTCCCCTGCTCTTGCTAACGTGCGCGAGACCCCCTGCCCTCACCCTCGACTACAGCGAAGACCACCACCTCGGGGACCCAATCCGCCGCTTCAGATCTTCACTGCGCCACCGCGGCAAGCACTCTCCCCTCCTCTGAGCCTCCCCCTTCCATAACGCTGTAAGTTTCCCTTTATTAATCAAAGTTTGTTTACTTTTAAAACTAAAAATTTGTTTACTTTGAAACTGAAAAGAATTTATTTTGTTTGTATAAAAAGAGTAGATTTTTATGAAAGTAAAGTCGAATTTATTTAAGTGAAAATAGTTATGGTTTTTAATTTATAAAAACATGACCTTTATGTATATAAAGGTCGGATTTCTTAATCGTATAAAGGTCGGATTTTTAATCCTATAAATGAGGGATTTTTATTCGTATAAAGGAGTGATTTTTAATGGTGTAGAGTAATAAAAATATAATTTTTATATTAGAGGAAAAAAATAATATGATTTTTATATTATAGAAGTATTAAAAATATGATTTTTACTTAGGTAGAGTACTAAAAATATAATTTTTATATAGAAAGAAGCGTTGTAAATATAAAAGGCGAGATAAAAATTCAATTTTTATATATATGAGGCGAGATAAAAACTCGATTTTTATATATATGAAGTGAAGATAAAAATTCAATTTTTATATATATGAAGTGAAGATAAAAATTCAATTTTTATAAATATAAAGTAGCGGTAAAAATTCGATTTTTATATAGGAAGTAGTGTTGTTAAAAATATTATTTTTAACACAAACGGTGTTGAACAGATCTCGTTAGAAGCGAGGCGAAGATCTTCTACATAAGAAGAGTCAAGATGATGGATTAGCTAGTTAGTGAGAATTTCTCACTCTCCAATCTCTTGTTCTAGTTAAATATATATACTAGGATGCAGACGGTGTTTAGTAGCATCCGACACCATCGTCCACAGACCATGGACTTGTTTGTTTGGTTGTGTAGTTGGTTAGATTATTTGGTTTGAATTGAATTATTTGGTGAAATGGAATGGATTTGATTGATATGCGTATGGCGTGGGCCATTATTAAACTGGGGATAAGGCTAGGCCTTGTCCCGTTTCTAGTATCGTGCCGTTATGCCGCCGAAATTTTCTAAAATAAGTGAGAAAAATGATAGAAAATTAGAAACTAACTAGAAAATAGATAAGATGAGTGGTCTCCTGGATGTTGATCTGATGTTGGTTTCGGCCTTCGGGGTTAATATTTAGGGAATCGTTCTCTTACTAATTTACGGTTGGAGTCTGATTTTAAATCAAACGATAGATACCATAATTTTTATAAAATATATTGAATGACAAAAATAGTCACACGTGGACAGTACTCATTCGTTGAGATTAGTCATGTGTTGACAAAAATATAGATTCACGTATTGAATAGGATAAATATTCATATGTCGAATAGAATAACGGGATTATTGAAATATATAAAGCCTTGTTGATTAGAGATGCGCTATTTTGACGCGAATGATATTTATATCGATTATATTCGTTTTTATTGAATTGAATTGAATATATAACGAATTCGAATTGAATTGAATATAAAACGAATTTAATTTGAATTGAATGGAAAACGAATTGAAATAGAATAAAAATCGATTTGAAATGAATTCAAATTGAATCGAAATTTGAATTGAATTGAAATGAATTTTAAAACGAATTTATAAGGAAAAATTCAATTTTGATTTAAATTGGAAATGGAAGTTGAAATGTTTTTGAAACGAACTTAAAACTATTTATAAAATTCATTTTGAATAGAAATCGACGAAATATATATTATATATATAATATAATGGCCTGAATAGAACGCACCGCGCCGCGGTAGTTCGCGAATTTCGACCATTGACTTTGAACGGACATTACGGGAGATCCGACCGTCGGATTCTCCTAAAACCGGAACCGTTGGGTTCGTATCGAAAAGAGCTTTCTAACGAATATTGGAAATTTGAAATTTAACGGTTGGATTTGGAGATACGTCCAAATCAAATTTGGAAAAGGTCGCTGTAAGTGCAATTCGATGGCCATTGTTGGAATTCGACTGTACGGGCCTTGATAAAATTATTAAAAATAGTAATAATTTGTGTAAAATCATAAGAAATTATTTGGGAAAAATTAGGATGAAAAACTCCATATTTGAAAAGATAAAAATAGATTTTTATCGAAATGAACTAGTTTTGAACTAATATTAAAACCCATTTATTTTTAAATAAATAAATTGGATTTGAAATGGGTTGTAAATAGAATTGATTTGTGGGTTTATCATGAAGGGTGTTTTAAATGACACTTGTTCTTTAACCCGATAATAAATAGAATGTAATTTGGGTTTGTCGTGAACTGTGTTTTGAATGACATTAGTTCTTTAACCCAGTAAAAGGAGTTTTAATGAATCTTCAATTAGATTGAAATGTGAATTGATAATTTAAATTATCAACTTTAGAAATTGAGCGAGAATGGAGTATCACCAGTTTTGCTCCAGGCGATAGTTAAATCTTTAATTAGATTTGAACGTGAAATGGTAATTAATTTTACCGATAACACCGTGGTGTTAGATATGGAGTATTACCAGTTTTGCTTCATGGGATGAATAGGTTGGGATTGGGAAATAAAATAAATAATTACTTCGGTGTGGTTCGCTAATCCCGACTAGTTTGGAAAACCATAATTTGGTTTGAAATGACATCCAAAGGAAGATTAAAGAATAAATTTTAAAGAATTTATCTTGGATAAAATTAATGGGAACCTTTCCCTAAGAATATGAAATTTAGAAACTAGCTGTAGGTTAGTTAAGATGAATGGTTTCCTGGATATTGATCTGATGTTGGTTTCGGCCTTCGGGGTTAATATTTGGGAAATTGTCCTCTTGCTAATTTGCGGTTAGTGACTAATGAATTGGAATGAGGCGTATGTTGTATTTGTGTAACATTTGTTTTAATATACGCGTGTTGTTTGGAAAGGCCGGGTTTATACCCATTCTGAATAACCGATTCGACGATAAGTCGAAGATGAAGACGGTGGTTGAAGACCAGAAGTCTTCACATCGTTTGGGTGATTACTAATGATCTTGATTGGGCTGTACACCCAAGATGAGGGAATCAGTTGGTGGTCGTCCAGACGTACTTGGAGATCGATGGATATGCGAGGAAAGTGCCTCCGGTTTCGTTCAGACCCAGAACGAACTTGTAAATGGACTGTGTGTCTGACATTGGATTTTATTCTATGTTGATTGATCTCCATTAAATATACATCTGTTTGGCGGTGGAGAATTTATTCTCTTACTTAACGCCCTTCTCTGAGACGTACGAGTTCAGCGGTTGTATATCGATGGACATCAGTCGCATGGCATGAATTGCCTGTGTGGCACGCCTAAGTGGCAATTGATCAAGGCTTCTATTGAAAAGCAAAGTCTTGTGGTTGATGATCAAAGCACGGCCTACGTGGCATAGCTTTGTGTATAGCGTGGATTCGCGAGCCTCATACCTCGGTATGAGTCAAAAACGGAATACGGACCGTTGGGAGAACACGACGTTTCTTTCTAGCTTTGGTGGTGTCAGTGACTTACCAGCCCTGACATTTATATACTTTTCACCTATGTGGTTGTTGGATGAGGTGCCTCGATTTTAGGTTTGTAAGGACCGGGAAACGTGTGTTCAGGAATAATTAATCCTCAAACATAAGAGAGGACCGGCCCAGCCGATCCAAGGGTTACCCAGTGTGCGTAGTCCTGAGCATTTGCTAGAGTGTCTCAAAAGCGGAGAGGAGCTTGCCCCTTGCCTCGACTCATGACGGAAATCCAATTTCCAATACGTGTATTTCGACTTTATTTGTAGAGCCTAGTATGGCGACATAGTGGGATGGACGCTTATGCCGTCTATGATTTATATTTATGATTGAAATTGTTTTGACACTATACACTTACAATAGTATCAAATGATTTGTTTTAAACGTACCAAGCATGTTTGGCTATTATAAGGGAAAACCCTATCCTCCGGCTTGCGTTGCATTGTGTGATGGGACCTGGGTCTTATAATAGCTTCATTTTTCGAAAAAGCATTGCGTTGTTTATCCTATGCACTGGTATTCTTGGGAGGAAACCCGTTCCGTGTTATACGACGTGATCCCTTGAATTACTCTCTTTTAAAGTAAAGCTTTAAATAACTGTTTTAGTTCTCACACCAGTCACATGACTGACCTGGAGTTTATTGTTTTAACCTAAACTCTGGGTGCCCTTATTTTGACGGGCAGCTAGTAGTTTTGGTTTTGCAGATTTATATTCATAGGATCCTGGTTTACAGCTGGAATGATATCCGGGAAGCTCTGTATCCGTATATCACCTTCAGTTGTGCTTTGTATTATTTTCCACTGCTATGTAATTTATTGTAATCTTTTATATTTATCGAATGTAATTTATTCATTTATACTCTGTATATTCTTGTATCTGATGGAATTGTAATAACAATGAAATGTTCTTCCATCTGCGTTCATTTGTGTGTTGTTCTCAAAGTATCCGCTCTTTCCTTCACGGGGAAGTAACGGGTCCTTACAAAATACATCGACTTAAACGTACAATCTCTATTTATATCAAGGAGAATTTTTTAAATAACTAAGTTTTGTACTACTGGTGCTTAACGTTAGTATTGCAATGCACTGATTTAGTATAGGGCAAATATGTTGATAAATGAATTAAACTTAACTTTTGATTATTATTTCTGTATATAATTATGTTATGTGGTTGACGTATTTATATATCCAAATGAATTTTTCCTCATTTTTGTTAATATGATTATAGCTAATACTAATGTGATTTATTAAGTGAATCAACAAATAATTGTTTGTAAAAGTTATTTAAATGGCTTTCATATTATATATTTAGTTATAATATATGACCTTAAATGCAAAATAATATAAAAAAAATCGAAAGGTACTTTATAAATGATTATAGAAAATTTAAATTGTTTGTATTTGAAGTAAAAAAACATAATTTTGTCATTCTTTAGTATTTATAAGAAATATTTGTTAATTAAATTAATTTAAATAACTTAAATTATTGGTTATGTAATTAATTTATATATGTGGACATGCATATCAAATATTATGAGCTAATTGATAAATTATATGTAAATATCTATATACATTTTATAATGCCTATATCAGAATATTAAATAAGGGGATTGTTAAAGGGACTCCACTTTTGGTTAAGGGGAGTACCATTTTCAGTTTATGTTAAAATTGTTAAGGGGGGTTAAATTAAATTAGCCTCCCCTTAAACATATTAATAAAATTTCGAATACTAACCCAATACTCTTCATTAATGCAACCTTAAAACATAAATTCTTATTTAATTCTGCATATAGAATAGAAAAATAATAATACATGAAACATAAACGCTCACATGAAAATAACATAGTAAAGCATAACCTTTTAAAGCTCTCTCCTTAATTTTAGGAGTTCTCTAGTCTATTCTCCTTAATTCTCTCTAGATATTTTATTTTTAAATTAGTTTACCATTTTACACTTCTTTACTATTCTTTCACTTTTTTTTACTTGTTCTGTTGTTTTACATTTTGATATGGACATTTAATTGTTTACACAATTATTTATTAACTGTTAACGCCTAACGTTTTACATTTAAGTCCATATTTTTAAATTAATTAAAGAACCCAAAATATAAATAATTTAAACAAATTTAAATAATGTTTCTTTTAAATACTAAAAATGACAAAATAATGTTTTTTTGGCTCAAATACCTACATTTCAAATTTTTTATAAGCATTTAATTCTCTCTTAATTCTTTTTATAATATTTTACATTCAATACCATATTTTACAGTTAATTACCTAATATTAAAACTATTTTTGAATAACTTTAGCAAACTATTATTTGTTGATTTCCTCATAAATCACATTCAACTTAACCATATTTATATTAACAAAAATAAAAAACAATTAAATATTCAAACACATCAATCACATAACATAAACTATACGTATAAACAACTATCAGAAGTTCACTGTAGAACTCATTCACATGAATATAATTATCGTGTATTGCATTGTAATATTAATGTCAAATGCCTACTTTTTATAATTTATTTAGTTATTTACAAAACACTGCACAGTATCACTTAACATTGTACATTTAAGTCAATATGTTAAAATTAGTTGTATGATTTTGAATTTAACAAATGAATTCTATCAATAACTTGTTGTTAATTCATCTAATTAACGCTGAGAGTGTTGTTTTAAAATGTACATCATCTTCATATTACCAAAAGGGCAAAATCAGTATTTCTTCCAAATATAAAGTTAAATAAGTCATACAGTTTAAATAATATATGTAAGCAACAATAAAAAATTTAATATATTATATACTTTTCTCATTAAATTTATCGTAAACTGAACAAAATAATTTCTTCTTTAAATATTTGCATTTTAACATTTCTATAGTTATTTGTTGTACCTCCTTAACTCTTTTGTGATATTTAATATTTTAATCCATATGTTTAAACTAATCTTAAATTCAAGTTATTTAAATAATCTTAAAGAGTATTTTGTCCATTTTTCTAATAGTTCTTAAAAATATACGTCAATTTTACTATGTGTATTCATATTAAAAAAAATATTTTTGTCACGCAACTATAAAAATATATAAACCACATAACATGAACTATGTATATCAACAATAATGACAAAGTTAATTTGTGAATTAGTTATTATTCATTTATATATCAAGAATTTATTACATATTATATCAAAGAATTCATTTTGAACATCAATAGCCCCGCAACAAATTTATAATTTCTTATGCAAATTTCTTTTCAATTTTTTTCTATTATGTTATGTAGTTAAACTAATTCACATTTTTACATTTAACATATTTAAACAAATTCTATTAAATAATATTTGCTAATCTATCGAAAATTTAATTAATATACATCAATTCCAACATGTATATTTATATTAACAAAAATAATTAAAAATTTCTTAAATACATGCGCATACATAATGTTTATGCAAGCTATAGGATGTAAATTATACATAAACAATAATAATTTAAATTAATAGTTTATGTATTTTACATCAAAATTTAACATATTGCATAACAAAGTGTTCATTTTAATGTTAAAATAATAAATACTATTTTTAATAATATCGTTGTGTACAATGCACGAGTTACACACTAGTCACAATAATAATAGAGCTTCGATGTCTCAATCTGGTTAAGTGATCAGAACATTCAAATGCGATCGTGTTCAGAAATTAGATAGTTATATGCCTATGCATTATTATTTTATTTTACTTTTTACTCTTCTCTTTTCCTACTATTTTCTTAAACTTATTATATATGTAACACAAATAAAATGAGAAGCAAAACACGTAAATAAATTTGAAAATTATCCTCAACATCACATCGCTATTTTATTGAATCTTTTACACATTCTAACAATTAAAATCATAGAAATAACATGGGCGTTGACTGAAAATCATCAAGGACACTTTGGTTTGCCCTCTTGTGTCTTCCAGTTATTATAGCAAGGGCATTCTTCTTTGTTTCCAAAGGTTCCTGATGGCACACATAAGCACTTGCTGCAGCATTGGTTGCAGTAAAACAATCATGGCTTCCTATGACTAGTCTGAGAGCATCTAAAATCGCAAGCTCCAGAGCATTCTACATGCAATTTTTCCATGAAATAAGTCATATCTTATTTTGTTTATTGCACAGTTTTGCATAACTATTTATTGGGTCTCATGAAAGAAAAATGATAGATGTATATTTTATACCTTCTGGTTTAAGTGAACCTTCTCCTCCTGCCTGTGATAAAAGATAGAAAAAAATACTTTCATTATATCTGGGTCAAAACTAGCGAGTTTTTTGGCAGTGAAGGGAAAATAAGAAGCAAGGTGAGATTATACCTGAGAAAAATCGAAGATGAAGGCCAGGGCAAAGAGAACAAGAACAATTGTTGAAAGGAAATGCGAGCCATCTCTTGTTAACTGCAGGCAAACCTAGATTTTTTTTTTTTTCTTTGCAATTTTTGTCTATGGTTCAATCTGTTCAGAAACATTTATATTTATAGGAAAATTTCACTGTTCATTCACGAAACGTCGTTGCCTAGAATACACCAAGATTTACGAAGTTTCCTTTTAATGGTTTATGACATGCAGAAAATCTACATTTCAAATTTTCCATTAATTACTTTACCTAGCAGCCGTATCAGGATTGTTCATGCATGCAATTAATGTATAAATGTATGAAAGACAACATTCTACTTGGATTATACCATACAATTAATCTTAAAATACGAGAACTGCTCAGAATTCAAACTACTAATTTGCTGGCAATTATATTGTGGTTAATTGCATTATATCTGCCGCAATTATCTTTCCTCCGTGGTGAATACTCTTCAAGTTCTCATGTCCCATAAGATAACAATTACAAAATAAATTGTTTCTAATTATAGTGTGATATGACTCATGTCCTTGAATAACATAAATTATAAGTAAAAATAGGTAAACTAAAATTTTTACAAAACTTTCCGATTGAAAATGTTAATAATTTTCTAGTATCATATAATACAAATATTGATTGCTTATCATTATTTGTACTGCAATTTTTTACAATTTCTTTTATTAATAACAAAGGATTTAATTGATGCACAAATTTTGGAAAAGTAAAATTAGTATATCTTGATTGATATACTAATTTAAAAACAAAAAATATATGAATTTATTTATTTGTATGGAAATATCCTTTTTAAAAGGAAAAAATTATGTGTATCTTTCTTTGTATTAAAATACTAATTTTAGAATTTTTTTTTATGAATTTGATTATAGACTATTGTAAATGAATTATAGATAATTTCGTAAATAATGTTAAATTTTTTACACCATATAGACTTGATGGAAAAAAATAGTTTTACCATTCTTGTCGGTATGAATATCATATACGCATTGAATTGTTATATTTATGGTAGGTCAATTAATAATTATTTGTTAACCAAATTCATAACTTCGAAGAAATCCATAAGTCATTGCAAAAGCAATTAAGTATTGGTATTTATATAACACGAAAATGTTCTTAAGAACAAAATTTTTGGCTTTTTTAACCATAAGGACAACCTATTAAAATTTTAATCCCAAGGACAAACTCGTTAATAATTTAATCAGAAGGACATTACACTGTTTTCTTTTAATAGCCTAAATCTCGTGCGCATTATTCCTTCTTCGTCTTCGATCATTTTGATATTTCTTCTTCAATCTTGCGGGTTTCTCCTTATCTCATCTCGATCTCTAATTTTATTTTTGAATTTTGATCTTACTCTCGCTTATCGTGTTCAAAATTCGATCGCATCAATTTTTAGGTTTGGGAAATCGTTCTCGAGATTTGGTTATTCTCTGTTTGCATTGATTTAATTTTTGTTTATTGTTATAGTTGTTTTAATTCACGGTTATAATAGTTTTAATGTTCGGCTATTCAGTAGTTGGGTATAAGTTTTTTAATTTTTTAGGTATCAGTTTTTTTTAGTTAAGTATGTTTTATATTCGTTTGTTGAGTTTTTGATGTTGTATTTATTGTGTAGTTATATTGTTGTATTAAATATGTATAACAATTGAACTTGTTTTGCTTTAATCAATCAAACTGTGATGTAAATATTTTTTGTATTGTTTTTTTTAAACATTACAGCAGTTTTTAGGTATTAGTTTTATAATTTTTTAGGTATCAGTTTTACTGTATTAACTATTATGTGTTTTTTCCATATGTTTTTGTTGCTGTGTTAATTTTTTAGTTGTACTATTGTACTATTGCATTAACTTTGTAACTTAATCGAACTTATTTCATTTTAATCAATCAAACTGTGATGTAAGCAATTTCTGTATTAGTTTTTCGTTAAAATACTATAGCAGCTTTTAGGTATCAGTTTTATATTTTGTTAGGTATTAGTTTTATGACTTTAGGTATCAGAACTGTGTCACGTTGGTATCAGTTTCGAATTGTTTGCTTTTGTAAATGAATTTTTTGATGCCAATATTAATTCTAACTGATACCCACTGATTAAAAAAATAATACCATCCAACTCAATTCAATTCTCACAAATATGATATTTAGTCTCAATAATACCCACTGATTAAAAAATAATACCAATCAACTCAATTCATTCTTTTTTTGTAATGTCCCGCCTTTTTGACTTCTTTAAATTGGTAATTTAACCAACTTAAAGCGTTCAAATCGGTGGATCGTTATTTAGCTTACAGAGTTTAAAATACAGAATCAACAAAGAAAACACAGAATAAGTAAACAACATGGTATTTGAACAACGAAGTAACTTTTATATATGAATCAAAACTTTTATACAAGAATTTTCTCTATACAGTGGAATTAAATACAGTTTAAATACAAGGAAAAATATTATTGGTTTAAAACTTTAGAGTGCGTCGTCTTTGAAATCCCCAACTTCGGCAATCTTCGAATCCTAAGCTGTAATCTTCAAAATATATACTGCTCGGGTTTGACCCGAGCGTTTCATGAAAAAAAACATAAAACATTCGAGTTAGGATTAATCATTTGTTCAAGTAAATTAATTTCAATAGAAACTGAAATATAGTAGTTAAGCCTATCAAAATTTTAACTTCGGGTACATCGAACCCCTGAGAAATAATCAAAATATAGCATAACAACTTGGGCGAAACAGGTCAGAACAGCATATGGGTCTATATATATATATGTATGCTGATGACATATATATATACACACACATATAGTGGTATGTATATACATATGTGTACATCGACCACCACGTATACATACAAAAATCTTGCTTCGAATAATCAAACATGCAAAGGGAAAATACGAGACAGTGTATGTCGTGCAACATATACCTCATAAGGTAGTAGGTTACGTCCCTAACCCAACCATGTTCAAAATTCCCACCTGTGACCGCATGAAGGACAGCAGTGTGGTGACTAACTGTATTAAGGTCATACCGCCTTTACTTAAATTCCAAAATTTGGTTTCTTTCAATGATATGTAACATAAGAACCCAACAATATGCAGTCAAGCCATAAGTTTATTGTCCATGAAATAGGCTACTATGTTACAAGCAACAAGTCAAATGAAATTCCAATTATATCAAAATTTACACTGACCACAATATGCATGAAATGACGAGAATGCATATACATAACTAGACATACACGAGTGCATTAAGAAAGTAGCTTTAGTTTACAAAATAAGGTGTTTGTGTGTGAACCCCAAATTTCCAAACGTTCAAAATTAGGATTTCCTAATTTAACATAGGTAGACAATCCAGTATAAACAAGACAGAGGAGGGTAACTCAAATAATACTACAGAATTTCAGCGATAACTAAGAATGTTATTTCTGCAAAATTTTGGCCAGTGAAGGGGTTTAACTCAGCAGTCAATGTTTTACTTAATGCAATGGGGAAGTATATGTATACAGTAAATCATGCAATGTACAAACAAGTGCAACAGGATAAACAGCTTTGTTCAAAACAAATTTAGGGAAATAGCAAGGCTAAGAAATGAATTTGGCATTACAAATGCCCATAATCAATGACAATAGCATAGTAGAGGGTATAAACAGGTGTGCAAATAACTATAGATATACAAATGCACGACCATATAGGGACTAGGATTTATTAAAACTTGTTTTTTCTTTTTTTCATTGAACATCATTTCCAATTCTATGAAACGAGCCACACACATTTTATATTTAAATACACCATGTTGGCCCGAGAGATGTGATAAAAAAAAGTTTACAAGTAGGTATTAAAAGGTAAATAAAGAAACAATTAATCACTATATTTATCATAGGAAATAAAATGTGAGGCATCACTTTAACATGGGAAACATATATATTAAGAATCATGGTTAATGAGGTTAGTCATGAAGTACCCCTCTTTGCATGTGTTTCTACATACATATCTACATTCATCTACAAGAGAGCCCATGCAACATACACTACATTCTACACATATAATTTCATTAAATCCTTTACTGTCGTTTTCTTTCTTTCTAGATAGTCGGATTAACTGAAACAAGACCTATAATTATCCTTTTTGGAGCTATATCTTCAAGCATGGTATGTCTAACTTTTACACAGTATTATGGTCCATTGCTAAATCCAATGTTAGAAGAAATGCAAACCAAACAGGTCTTGTATATTTTATTCAGTAAAAGGAAATGTATTTACTGAGTTCATCAATCAAGTGCTGCTTATCAACTTGAATATAGTATAGAAATCACTATTTTATAAACTACGTAGAAATATACACATCAGTTCAATTTACAACCCATGTAGGTATATGAATTATACCAATGCATGCAGCTGTTAAAATGTATAAATTAGCAGAGTTACAGGGCTGCAACTTAGTAAGGTATATGTGCCCAAATGCCAAGTATATCAAAGTATTATCTTCTTCTAACTACTGTGTACTCTAACTTGGTTGTATACCAAAATTCCAATAGTCCTATAGGCAATGCAAAACAGTTCGGCGTAGTAAAAGAAAACCTGAAAGTGCCAATGTCATAGTGAACATGGAAGTGGAATATATTATTGATAGTAAAAGGGGTTCCAAAGTTTAAACATCCAATGGGTAAGACAAAAATCATGCATTAATCGACAATTTTCATTTCAGTTTAAATTGAAGTAGGAAACTTTGAAATACTGTAATCGTGACAATACTCACATCCCGCGACACTAGATAAACACAAGGCAACTCACAATAGTGCTCAATAAATACATATAGCAGCCAACAAATCAAACCCAATTATAACTATTTTAATTTGGTTTTCTATTGAAAGTAAATCACTTGAATTGTGATTAACCATAAGAGGATTCTTACCTTCGGACTGCGATGAAAAGAGTAGTAGAGGCTCGGCCTTCAAACTGGAATGGAAGAGCTTCGATTTAGGGCCAATGAGGCAGCGCTGCAGGTGACGACGGAGCATGCTATGATGTAGAGCTTCAGCCGATGTCAAGTATATGGAGAGGGAAACGACGAAGGCTTTGGTAAACGACGGACTTTTGGTGCAATCAATTAGAGAATGGTAGCGGCCATTAAGGTTTGGGGAAGGTTACTTTTAGGGTTGATTTGGGGAAAGCGAAATCACTCTCGGCTACTGAAAATAAAAAGGGAAAGTTTTGATTTTTATTTAGATAATTGGATTTCGGTGGAAGCCATTATAATGGGAAAATGTATTTGATTTAGTACTGCCGACAGAAAAGGGACGGGATGATTTTTATAGAAGGAAAAAACTAAAGGATAAGAACAACGTAAATCATAGGGGGTTAGGGAACCTGTGCGTCTCAGTAGTAGGTCGGTGCATTATTATCTGGTGTAGATTTTACTTATGTATATTTTAATTTTAATCCCTACCGCGAATTACCGTGTAATGTTATGAGTTCGCGCCGCTAATAAAGTCTCCAAACGCGACAAAAATTATACGTATCTCTTCGCGTTCTGATTCCAATAAAATTAATCTGGTCGTAATCCGACTCCAGGTTTATGTGACATTATTTTTAAATTTTAAATTATTAATTATTTCACTGATTTTATTCCAATTATTCACCAACAACTCTGTTTCATTCCAATATTTGAAATGTTAAATTCAATTTCTGTACACACACAAATACACACAAATCAAGTCAATTTCTTCATATATTTAACAAATGAAAAACCCCAATTTATTTAACGTTAATAACATTTATTTTATATCTTCAAATTGAATCTCCATATGTTTAAACAATAAATTTCCAATTCATTTAATGTCGCTACGTTTCTCTTTAAATCAACTGTTTATTTTATTCAGTCAAATTTCAAATCTGACTCCAATATTCAACTAAATTCAAATATTCAGCAACAATATTTAATTTTCAACTAACCATTCTAGGTTCCATTCATATACAAAACATTATATTCGATTTTTAATTTCTAACCCGGGTATCAATATTGATTATTAATAGTTAGACTTCATATTACAGTTGTCGAAATTTTTGGGATGTTACAATCTCCCCCCTCCCCTTTTAAAACTTTTCATCCCCGAAAAGGAGTGATCGTTAGTGTTATACCACTGAATATTTCAAATTTTTATATTTGCGTGAATCTTTCCTGCAATTAAATCAAATATCAATATTTAAGTCATCTATCTTCTTTATTTATCCGTTATATTCAAATAATTTGGAAATCATATTTCATTTCTTGATCAAACACGATTTTTTTATTATCCGAATCAGTTTTATTTATTTCCACGCTCTTCGAACTATACTCAATTTTTCTAAGACCAACTTCTATCTCAAATTATCTTGAGATATTTCTCAATTTCTCATTCTATCTAAACTTCTAAGTGATTCATATTTTTTTTTTCAAAACCATTCTCTTTTCAAATTTCAAATCTCACATAAGTCGGATTTATGCATTTTAAATTGTCCCAACTCTCTTCGGTCAATATTTACTTATTATCCATTGTTCCACTTATTCCTTAAACTCCAAGTTCAATTAAATCTCCTACATTCGGTCCATTTAATTTTTCCCAACACTCATTGGAGAGTGTAAATAACATTTGCTCCTCAAGTCACAAATTGTGGACTTGAATTTTTTTCCAAAATTTGAAATATTTTATACTCTTTATCCATAACACGAAATTCATGCAAAAATATCTGTAATTAGTATTACAAAGCTATGGATTTGAAAATACTTCAAAATTAACTTATTAAATTATATATAATTTAATTTCAAATTATTGATTTAATAACTTGAAGTTTAACAAGTCTATTGTCGTTCTCACAGAGGTTAGGCATACGCTGGCCAGGCGCATGACTAAAATCTCCAAGCACTAAATATCCTTGCTTCAACTCTTAGTGAAAATATTTCAAAATTTCTTTTAAAACAGATACGGAAAGTACCAATGTGATATTGATATGTTGATTGTTCATGAATCTCAGATACACAATGGTTTCGTCTAGATCCCCCAGAAAACATCTGTATCCGTACGAAATCACTTCCCTGCGAATTTCGTCATGGACAGATCAATAAAAGATACATAAGAATCAAAAGAGAAATCTGAGGTCACTGAGCATTGGTTGCTCTCTCTTAGGGTTGCAAAAAAAAAATCATCGAATCATGAAGATAATCAAGTAACGAGGACCAATCAAGTCACCAGACAAATCAAGTTACGGAGACAATTCCAGTCACAAAGACACAGTGTTGCATCAAATAGGCGGTTCTTTATCACTAAGATATCTCTACATCGCATGGCTCCATTCTACCTTTAGTAACTCTAGTGGTTATGTAACGAACTGGGATTTTCGACTCCGAAAATCAACATCAAACTATCATGTTGACCCTTCAGACATCGAACATTCCAGATCATTAATAGAAAGAAGTTAGAGGGTGGGAATAGATAAGGTAGAAATATTGAATAGAAGAAGAAGAAGAAACACCACACAGAGTCTCACATCGCAGCGGAACAAAATATAATACCGAAATAATCTTTATTGAAAGCTTTAAAATACTTACAGTATCAGAGTACATCATACCATGGGACAGTTATAACAGCCTGTTCCCATATACAACACACAGCGGAATAGTGGTAATATCATACGTCTGGACTCTTCCAGCTCGTCTCTTCATAGCAGTCGATAACCTGAACCTGTACAACCCGGTCTAACCCGAGCATTTACAAAACCCCGGGTCAGTCTGGTGAACCAGAGTGAGATAAACTCGCACAGTAATAAGGGTGAACCATCCAATCATGATTTTAAAGTTCAAAATCTTTTCAGAAGAAAGGATAATCGTAAGACCAAATCCATACATAAACACGGACGGTTTTTACCTTACGATAACCCAAAACAGTTTTGAAACCAATATCTTGTTCTGATATTATAATAATGTCTAAATACAAGTAAGTAACAATCTAGTGGAACGCTTGCATCTCACGCTCCACATATATAGTATACAATCAATACCGCAGGCGCTTATTGGAGATTGGATTCCAACTTGACAAGGTATGGGACCACCTGTCGATCGTGTATCTCTAGAGATGAATACACTGGGTTCAACAAGAACTTCTTGCAACCCGGCCCTCACATGACCGACCACTCATTTCGCTTGAGTGTATCGAATGTATATCACCGACGGTTGGGATCAGCAACCGCCTCCCGAAAAGGGACAGCATCGAAACATAGATTAAGAAACAAATAGGATTTCCTGTAGATAGGTGATCATACACCCTAATGGGAGCGACCCACATAGCCATGCTACCTGCCCGATTTTTGTCATTTCCCAGTTGATGGGGCTTGAGGCCAGAATTAACTTTTGAACATCTAGTCGTCATTCACCTTGAATGCCACATCGTCAAATCCATCAGATATCACTAATTGATATCCACAAAAATACTCCAGCTGGAAGCTAAGAGAGTGGCAATTCTCTGCCAACAACCATAGCACGTTTGAAGAAATCAACGTACGTGATCCTTTGGAAATACTCTGTCAGACATTCGTCCATATACGTCATCCAGGAGCAGGATGAACCGAAGGCACTCTCCTATCGCATCCATATAGGAATCACCCCATGGATCAGTAACGAGAAGTTCTTGCAACCCGTAGAATCCAACCACGACAGAATCACAGCTTATCTCTGCTTGCCAGGCAGAGAACATTCGTGGTCCTTCCGTTTATGAAGATCCACGGTCTTCAATGCTCCATCTCGATCATCTTCTGAGATCTTCACGTATTTGTTGGTCGGAATGGTTTTCGAATATAAATTCGATCCCGGTTTTTCCATACCAACAATCGTATTAGTCAGATTTGATAGTCGGTGTTTTAACTATCAAAATATACAGTGTTTCAAACATGACAAACAGATGAGTCCACTGGTTCAGTATTCAGCACCACTTGGCCCTTTAATTAAACAATTTAATTCACTTTCGCTTAATTAAATCCTCAACTCTTTAAAACAAATTCATTTAGATTCGGCTTTGGTTATACAACCCACTTCTTTACCCAAAATTCACTTTTACTTATTTCCTTTCAAATCTATTCGGCCATTTCCCCACTTTGGAATCTCATTTCAAATTCCCCTTTTTACTTGATCTTGGTTTCAAGTAACGTTAATGTAAAATTAACGCCTTAACACTTTAAACCTTATTTACATAACCTTGGTTTACTATAAACCTTTTACCTTCATTCCCTTTAACTTAATTCAATAATTAAGCAATACTTCAAATTCAAAGTTATCGCCTTTGCTTAAAATCCCCTTTATAACATCGTTATTAAAAATTTGGGTTTTAAATATAAAACCCGTTCATAACTCTTTCCACCATTCAACTTGATTTCATTTCAACCCCGATGAATTTCCATTAAAAGAAATTCCCTGTATTATTATTCGTCAGGATAATATTTTATTTCAATCGTTAACTACTGTAAAGTAGTAAATCCCTTTATTAACTAAAATAAATAGTAAATTCCTTTTTAAACTTCATTTGAATAAAACAAATATTCTTTAACTCTTCTCTTAGATTAACACAACCAAACTAATCAATTTCAAATCACACGATTATTCTATTAACTGATTCCAATTCATTTTTCCTTTACATTAAATACTAATATAATTAATTTAAACAATTCAATTTAATTGTTTTTTTTTACAAACAATTATCCAAATTTAATCCTTTAGATTAAATTCTATTCATTTATTTCCAAATCTGATAACATCAGAGATTTCCATATAAATCCAATTTATAATCAATTATAAATTTAAATAACAAATGATAAATATTTATCTTCTTTTAAAACAAACCCTTTATCCAAAATAATCTATTTCAAAAATCTAACTCCAGTTATAAAATAAGTTTTATAACTTTGGTTCTATCAATCTACCTGACGGTAAATCACAACAATTTTTCTTTAGGCCATTCATTGCTGATTACCCAACCAATATTGCTCATTTGTTAAAACTAAACAGATGTTGAAATTTCAGTCTAACATCAACAATCAAATCAATCACACCCAAACAGGACAGTTCATATATGATAATATGAAATAAATAATATATTTGAGGAATCCGGTTGGATCCCTCCAACCTGTTCTCCCCTGTATTCAAATGGTTATCTCAAATCAGACTGTTCAGTTTTGTTTGACTGATAAATTACATAACGACCATTTAACATCAACCATAAGCAATTCAAACAATTCAACCATTTAAACACGTTTATAAATAAACGTGACCAACCAAGGTGAGTCACCTTTATTGGAACCAATCGTTAAAAATAACGGTTTGGTATTCACTGAAATTAAACACAGTTTAATTTCATCGTTAAATCAACAAACAAATGTATAACTAGCAAACAGTCAATTATTGGCAAGCAGAGCACACAAAATAAAAACACCCAATTTATATAAAATATAAAAAGGGTAACTGAGTGAGTTTAACTTACCTTGATTTTACTTGTCGATGAGCGGTTCAGTTCCAGTTAAATTAAACAGGGTTTAATTTAACAATAAATTCCAGTCGGTTCGAGCTTTGTCCAACACAGTTCCAAAATGTAGATCTCAATGATGCGATTCCAATGCTATTTTGTTTGTCGAGTTCTTTTGTTGAAAATCATCTGACAATTTCTCTGGCACTCTTGTTCAAATTGAATTATCAGGCTCAAAACGCCTTCTGCGTGTTAAAGGAAAAATAGAAGGCCCAATTCCTTTCTCCAGTCAGACCCATCACCTTCATTCTCCATTACTTTGCATTTTCGTTTGAATTGGCCAGTGCTAGGCCCGATCTTTCTTTCTTTTTCCCCTGTTTTATTTCCGTTCCTACTTGAACTTCCAGTCTCCTTTCTCTTTGTTTCGTTCTCACTTTAATCCTTATCACATAAACCATGTTTCTCTTCACGTCTTCATCCACTAACATTTCACCAACTTCTGTACACACGCAAAAGCTTCTCCCCCCCACAACTAACCCTTCACGTTTTGAACTCAAGCACCCAACCCTCCCAGTATTTGCACAGAACCACGCTCCCATCCCATTCTCACCCTGTCCCTTCTCTTTAGCATCCAGAACCCACATAACCAGTAAACACTTCATCGGAGTTCAAACCCTCCATCCCACTAACGTCCTAACCCAGTCCACCTTTCTTCGCACCAGCATGCATTCATCTTCCCCCATATATGCATGCGCACCATCCACTTTGGACTCCACCTTCTTCGTTTATGGGACAGCAGCCCTTTTTTTTATATTTTTTCTCTTCCGTTCGGTTTTGCTTGCAGAGGAATGGATATGGAGCTGTATATATATATAGAGAAAAGAGATGTTCTTTCCAATGTATAGACCTTGGTCGGCACAGTTCAAAGCTGTCATTTTCATCTGTAAAACGTGGTTGGCAAGGTTCGATAATATATTGAAAAGAATGCATAGGCTCGTACGTGCATAGGGTAGATGATGGTGTGTTTTTGTCTGAGGTGATATCGAAAACACGTAGTGTAGCTGTAAGGTATAGGAAGTGGTAGCTGTTTGATTTTAAGTCTCTCAGAACGTGGTCGGCAAGGCGTTAATGGATTGACAGCGTGAGTGGGAAGGTTTTAATAGATTTAAATATATGTATATATTATAGGCTAAACTTCACCGTGAAGTGATTGATAAAAACCCCCCATACATGATTCCTGTTTACTGATAAAAATGCTATTCTTAGTGTAAAAAGATATTCCGGATCCAATGGAACAAGTTTCGTCGCAATCCGAGGTCGTATGAAATTTTTTCCTTTATGAAACCAGAAATGAACACGCGTTTAATTTTTCCACGGTCACCAGGTAAATCAAATCCACTTGAAACTGCAAACATCGACAATAACTTTTCGATACGAACCCAACGGCACTAGTTTCGTCGCATTCTGAGACGGTTTGCCCGATAGGCTGTTTTTACCCCGAACCGCCCTACCCTTTTTAACGCCAAATTTCTCGATCTCTAAAAATAACAAACTATA
Source organism: Allium sativum (assembly GCA_030737875.1). Classification (NCBI taxonomy): domain Eukaryota; kingdom Viridiplantae; phylum Streptophyta; class Magnoliopsida; order Asparagales; family Amaryllidaceae; genus Allium; species Allium sativum. The sequence goes on along the minus strand of CM060921.1, from coordinate 325,955,508 downwards.
TACCTATCCTGGCTCTAATCGACGATACGAATTCAACGGAACTGGTTTCGTGGCTTAATTCGATTGTCTGCTCAAGTTACACTCAATTACCCCTTTATTTATTTAAATACGCGCTATAGAAATTGAACGGGCGTTTACGGCTACCGTGGTCACATACGATATCGGTTTTCCACGCCATTCACCACCGTACAATAATTTAACGTTACGGTCCCGATGAAACTGATTTCGTCGAAATCTGAGTCCGTTTACAAAACGGCTATTTTAACACGTATAATTTATATAACGATTTTCCACAACGACTATTTCAAAATTTGATTTGACCATAACTAACAAATTATAACACGAAATCTAGATTTTTCTCTTTCATATGAAAATTATAATCAATATGGTTCCAACGTTTCTTGTTTCACAGAAATCCGACTTATATCGGATCCTGTATCCTCCGTTGAAGTTCAAAACTCTATATTACGAACTGCCGCGCGATTTCGAGCTCGTTTTATATTATATTATATTATATATATTATACGTTCAAACTTCGTTTTATAAATAAATTCCCTATATATTCCTATATATAATTCAAATAAAATATTTAAACCAATTAAATATTCGGAATTCAACGGCTGAAAAATCCGGGTCGTTACATTCCTTCCCCCTTAAAATAATTTCGTCCTCGAAATTGCTAAGGTAGGAAAAGATGCTACATACCCTATTAACTAGGTCCAATAATCCTTTTTGTTCACTTCTTAATTTCAGCTTAACTGAACCAATTTATTTCAATTAAAATATTAATTTATTCTTACTAACGAAAATTTTCAAAAATTCTGAAAATTTTCTAACATTTTAAATTCTGAAAAAAAAATTCTGCAGCATCTCCACTGCACGGCTCAATCGGTACAACCACAACTCGCCTTTCTAGGCCCCTCCAATCCAAAAGAAAATCAAAAAGCCAAGTGGCTTGCCTCATAGGCTCATAAAATCATCAAACCAAACAATATTGTAAACATGTACCTTTTTGTCGGGCATAATTCTATCTCTTGCACTTTCTTCCATTCTGCTCAGCATACATATATCCATTTCCAGTTGGTTTCAAATCAATCCAACTACCACTTTATCAATCCAAGTCTGATTCTCATTTAAGCCAACCCACCTATTATACTTGAATCCAGTTCCACCGCAGTTTAATTCCAACAACATCATCCAATATATATTCAACTTGTTCGCACATAAGTCGAATATTTATAATCCGAACCTCAACATTTCTTTATTTACTTCACTCGAAATAATTTCTAATCTAATCCACTTTTAATTTAACTCGACTTAAGTTAAATTTCAGTTCTTTTGGTACATCTTTACCAATTCATTCTATTCAACTTACACAAGTTAAATTTTAATTCCAGAATTCAAATTCCGGGTTTTATTTCAAATTAATTTGAAATCATATATATTTATACACATATTTTATAATCGGCTCAATTCAAAACATTTGAATTTCTAAAACAACTTGTCCTTTACAAACAAATTTTTCATTCCCAAATTACTATGGTAGCAATTCGTCACTCAGAAACTCGAAAATGAATACCGATAATGCTGCAGTCCATTATCAGAATTATTTTCTCGCCACTGAAGTGATTTCAGTGCTTAATCCCTTTAAAACCCATTCAAAATCATTCTAATTCAAAAATCTCTTCAAACCAATGCTATATTACCTTTAAAATACTTCAAAAATATTTTTAAACCTCCGGGATTTAAATTCCACATTCTGATCTGATTCCAGTTTTAATTTATCTTATTTGTATATTCCACTCTGATACAAATTCGATTAGGTTATACATAACCATTTTGATATTTTATAATTCCATTTGATTGTAATAACAATCAACACATTCAATAATTACAGAAAATTATTCCTTTTGTATCAAAAATATCTTTTGGGCAAAATTATTTCACTTACCCATCATTAAAACAATACTATGTCAAATTGTTCTGTTCGAGAGTTTAGAAACACCTATCGATACAGTTGTACATCCTGTATTGACCAGAATTCATAAATCACTCAACAAACCAGCCAACACAATATAAAACAATTTTTATATCAAATCTACAAATACACGCTCATACATATACACTCAAACTCAATCTAGGGTATTACTAACCCCATCTCTATTGAGTTACGCCACAGAGCCAAGGTAATCACTTAACCTTCAGCTCTGATACCACTGTAACGAACTGGGATTTTCGACTCCGAAAATCAACATCAAACTATCATGTTGACCCTTCAGACATCGAACATTCCAGATCATTAATAGAAAGAAGTTAGAGGGTGGGAATAGATAAGGTAGAAATATTGAATAGAAGAAGAAGAAGAAACACCACACAGAGTCTCACATCGCAGCGGAACAAAATATAATACCGAAATAATCTTTATTGAAAGCTTTAAAATACTTACAGTATCAGAGTACATCATACCATGGGACAGTTATAACAGCCTGTTCCCATATACAACACACATCGGAATAGTGGTAATATCATACGTCTGGACTCTTCCAGCTCGTCTCTTCATAGCAGTCGATAACCTGAACCTGTACAACCCGGTCTAACCCGAGCATTTACAAAACCCCGGGTCAGTCTGGTGAACCAGAGTGAGATAAACTCGCACAGTAATAAGGGTGAACCATCCAATCATGATTTTAAAGTTCAAAATCTTTTCAGAAGAAAGGATAAACGTAAGACCAAATCCACACATAAACACGGACGGTTTTTACCTTACGATAACCCAAAACAGTTTTGAAACCAATATCTTGTTCTGATATTATAATAATGTCTAAATACAAGTAAGTAACAATCTAGTGGAACGCTTGCATCTCACGCTCCACATATATAGTATACAATCAAAACCGCAGGCGCTTATTGGAGATTGGATTCCAACTTGACAAGGTATGTGACCACCTGCCGATCGTGTATCTCTAGAGACGAATACACTGGGTTCAACAAGAACTTCTTGCAACCCGGCCCTTACATGACCGACCACTCATTTCGCTTGAGTGTATCGAATGTATATCACCGACGGTTGGGATCAGCAACCGCCTCCCGAAAAGGGACAGCATCGAAACATAGATTAAGAAACAAATAGGATTTCCTCTAGATAGGTGATCATACACCCTAATGGGAGCGACCCACATAGCCATGCTGCCTGCCCGATTTTTGTCATTTCCCAGTTGATGGGGCTTGAGGCCAGAATTAACTTTTGAACATCTGGTCGTCATTCACTTTGAATGCCACATCGTCAAATCCATCAGATATCACTAATTGATATCCACAAAAATACTCCAGCTGGAAGCTAAGAGAGTGGCAATTCTCCGCCAACAACCATAGCACGTTTGAAGAAATCAACGTACGTGATCCTTTGGAAATACTTTGTCAGACATTCGTCCATATACGTCGTCCAGAAGCAGGATGAACCGAAGGCACTCTCCTACCGCATCCATATAGGAATCACCCCATGGATCAGTAACGAGAAGTTCTTGCAACCCGTAGAATCCAACCACGACAGAATCACAGCTTATCTCTGCTTGCCAGGCAGAGAACATTCGTGGTCCTTCCGTTTATGAAGATCCACGGTCTTCAATGCTCCATCTCGATCATCTTCTGAGATCTTCACGTATTTGTTGGTCGGAATGGTTTTCGAATATAAATTCGATCCCGGTTTTTCCATACCAACAATCGTATTAGTCAGATTTGATAGTCGGTGTTTTAACTATCAAAATATACAGTGTTTCAAACATGACAAACAGATGAGTCCACTGGTTCAGTATTCAGCACCACTTGGCCCTTTAATTAAACAATTTAATTCACTTTCGCTTAATTAAATCCTCAACTCTTTAAAACAAATTCATTTAGATTCGGCTTTGGTTATACAACCCACTTCTTTACCCAAAATTCACTTTTACTTATTTCCTTTCAAATCTATTCGGCCATTTCCCCACTTTGGAATCTCATTTCAAATTCCCCTTTTTACTTGATCTTGGTTTCAAGTAACGTTAATGTAAAATTAACGCCTTAACACTTTAAACCTTATTTACATAACCTTGGTTTACTATAAACCTTTTACCTTCATTCCCTTTAACTTAATTCAATAATTAAGCAATATTTCAAATTCAAAGTTATCGCCTTTGCTTAAAATCCCCTTTATAACATCGTTATTAAAAATTTGGTTTTAAATATAAAACCCGTTCATAACTCTTTCCACCATTCAACTTGATTTCATTTCAACCCCGATGAATTTCCATTAAAAGAAATTCCCTAAATTATTATTCGTCAGGATAATATTTTATTTCAATCGTTAACTACTGTAAAGTAGTAAATCCCTTTATTAACTAAAATAAATAGTAAATTCCTTTTTAAACTTCATTTGAATAAAACAAATATTCTTTAACTCTTCTCTTAGATTAACACAACCAAACTAATCAATTTCAAATCACACGATTATTCTATTAACTGATTCCAATTCATTTTTCCTTTACATTAAATACTAATATAATTAATTTAAACAATTCAATTTAATTGTTTTTTTTTTACAAACAATTATCCAAATTTAATCCTTTAGATTAAATTCTATTCATTTATTTCCAAATCTGATAACATCAGAGATTTCCATATAAATCCAATTTATAATCAATTATAAATTTAAATAACAAATGATAAATATTTATCTTCTTTTAAAACAAACCCTTTATCCAAAATAATCTATTTCAAAAATCTAACTCCAGTTATGAAATAAGTTTTATAACTTTGGTTCTATCAATCTACCTGACGGTAAATCACAACAATTTTTCTTTAGGCCATTCATTGCTGATTACCCAACCAATATTGCTCATTTGTTAAAACTAAACAGATGTTGAAATTTCAGTCTAACATCAACAATCAAATCAATCACACCCAAACAGGACAGTTCATATATGATAATATGAAATAAATAATATATTTGAGGAATCCGGTTGGATCCCTCCAACCTGTTCTCCCCTGTATTCAAATGGTTATCTCAAATCAGACTGTTCAGTTTTGTTTGACTGATAAATTACATAACGACCATTTAACATCAACCATAAGCAATTCAAACAATTCAACCATTTAAACACGTTTATAAATAAACGTGACCAACCAAGGTGAGTCACCTTTATTGGAACCAATCGTTAAAAATAACGGTTTGGTATTCACTGAAATTAAACACAGTTTAATTTCATCGTTAAATCAACAAACAAATGTATAACTAGCAAACAGTCAATTATTGGCAAGCAGAGCACACAAAATAAAAACACCCAATTTATATAAAATATAAAAAGGGTAACTGAGTGAGTTTAACTCACCTTGATTTTACTTGTCGATGAGCGGTTCAGTTCCAGTTAAATTAAACAGGGTTTAATTTAACAATAAATTCCAGTCGGTTCGAGCTTTGTCCAACACAGTTCCAAAATGTAGATCTCAATGATGCGATTCCAATGCTATTTTGTTTGTCGAGTTCTTTTGTTGAAAATCATCTGACAATTTCTCTGGCACTCTTGTTCAAATTGAATTATCAGGCTCAAAACGCCTTCTGCGTGTTAAAGGAAAAATAGAAGGCCCAATTCCTTTCTCCAGTCAGACCCATCACCTTTATTCTCCATTACTTTGCATTTTCGTTTGAATTGGCCAGTGCTAGGCCCGATCTTTCTTTCTTTTTCCCCTGTTTTATTTTCGTTCCTACTTGAACTTCCAGTCTCCTTTCTCTTTGTTTCGTTCTCACTTTAATCCTTATTACATAAACCATGTTTCTCTTCACGTCTTCATCCACTAACATTTCACCAACTTCTGTACACACGCAAAAGCTTCTCCCCCCCACAACTAACCCTTCACGTTTTGAACTCAAGCACCCAACCCTCCCAGTATTTGCACAGAACCACGCTCCCATCCCATTCTCACCCTGTCCCTTCTCTTTAGCATCCAGAACCCACATAACCAGTAAACACTTCATCGGAGTTCAAACCCTCCATCCCACTAACGTCCTAACCCAGTCCACCTTTCTTCGCACCAGCATGCATTCATCTTCCCCCATATATGCATGTGCACCATCCACTTTGGACTCCACCTTCTTCGTTTATGGGACAGCAGCCCTTTTTTTTTTATATATATATTTTTTCTCTTCCGTTCGGTTTTGCTTGCAGAGGAATGGATATGGAGCTGTATATATATATAGAGAAAAGAGATGTTCTTTCCAATGTATAGACCTTGGTCGGCACGGTTCAAAGCTGTCATTTTCATCTGTAAAACGTGGTTGGCAAGGTTCGATAATATATTGTAAAGAATGCATAGGCTCGTACGTGCATAGGGTAGATGATGGTGTGTTTTTGTCTGAGGTGATATCGAAAACACGTAGTGTAGCTGTAAGGTATAGGAAGTGGTAGCTGTTTGATTTTAAGTCTCTCAGAACGTGGTCGGCCAGGCGTTAATGGATTGACAGCGTGAGTGGGAAGGTTTTAATAGATTTAAATATATGTATATATTATAGGCTAAACTTCACCGTGAAGTGATTGATAAAAACCCCCCATACATGATTCCTGTTTACTGATAAAAATGCTATTCTTAGTGTAAAAAGATATTCCGGATCCAATGGAACAAGTTTCGTCGCAATCCGAGGTCGTATGAAATTTTTTCCTTTATGAAACCAGAAATGAACACGCGTTTAATTTTTCCACGGTCACCAGGTAAATCAAATCCACTTGAAACTGCAAACATCGACAATAACTTTTCGATACGAACCCAACGGCACTAGTTTCGTCGCATTCTGAGACGGTTTGCCCGATAGGCTGTTTTTACCCCGAACCGCCCTACCCTTTTTAATGCCAAATTTCTCGATCTCTAAAAATAACAAACTATATACCTATCCTGGCTCTAATCGACGATACGAATTCAACGGAACTGGTTTCGTGGCTTAATTCGATTGTCTGCTCAAGTTACACTCAATTACCCCTTTATTTATTTAAATACGCGCTATAGAAATTGAACGGGCGTTTACGGCTACCGTGGTCACATACGATATCGGTTTTCCACGCCATTCACCACCGTACAATAATTTAACGTTACGGTCCCGATGAAACTGATTTCGTCGAAATCTGAGTCCGTTTACAAAACGGCTATTTTAACACGTATAATTTATATAACGATTTTCCACAGCGACTATTTCAAAATTTGATTTGACCATAACTAACAAATTATAACACGAAATCTAGATTTTTCTCTTTCATATGAAAATTATAATCAATATGGTTCCAACGTTTCTTGTTTCACAGAAATCCAACTTATATCGGATCCTGTATCCTCCGTTGAAGTTCAAAACTCTATATTACGAACTGCCGCGCGATTTCGAGCTCGTTTTATATTATATTATATTATATTATATATATTATACGTTCAAACTTCGTTTTATAAATAAATTCCCTATATATTCCTATATATAATTCAAATAAAATATTTAAACCAATTAAATATTCGGAATTCAACGGCTGAAAAATCCGGGTCGTTACAGGTTACATCTCTTTCACTTGTAGATATGTGATGTGGACCGCAGGTACACAATGGTTACGTCTGATTCCCTCAGGAAACATCCATACCCATAAGCTTTCACAGCTCTGTGGATTACGCCATTAACACGACTGTATATCGCAGCAGACACAATGGTTACGCTTGGCTCAAACATCCATTCGCTGTAGGCCATCTACAGCCCTGCGAATTACGCTACATGGTCGTGTTCTTCTAGGAACAATGACAACTTGAGTTTTATGTCCGGACAACCTACTACCACCAGCAGTACATCTTACTAAGCCCGAAATTCAAAGTAGAAGGAAGGTACTTTCCTTATTTTTCTTTGAAAACATATAATACTATATACATGTAGTAATTCATTTCATACTCCTCATAAATCATAAAATTTTCTTTCTAAATCATTTTTTTCCAGCATCTCATTATTATATAAATGCCATTTTACAGGATTTCATTTCAAACCGATTACCTTTCAAATCAATAGTGTCTAAATTCACTGAATTCTTATATATTTTCCTATATAAGTTTCGGAAACTTCTATAATACATATCCAAAATCGAATATCCTCAAATTTCCATTTAAATTGCAAATTTCTAGTTTTGATCTCATAATCAGTCCAAACATCTAGTATCGTTTCAAATTTATATTTCTGAATCTATTGGTTCTAACCTATTTTTCTTCCAATTTTCCAGTTACTCCAATTATTCAATTCATCACTTAATTCAAATTTTTATGCCCTTAAAATTTCAGAATTTTCCTTTCTTATACCAAATTCTCATTTACACATTACTTCATATTCACACCTTTGACCGTAAATTAGCAAGCGAACAACTCCCTAAGTATCAACCCCGAAGGCCGAAACCAACATCAGATCAACGCTCAAGAAATCATTCAACTTAACTAATCTCAAGTCAGTCTCTAAATTTCTTATTCTATTTCTCGTATTCTTATCAAAACATTTCTTATGAAATACTCGGATTCAGTTCCAAATCCATTCCTCTTACGTTCTGCCGCCTTTCGTTTTCGACTTGCGGTTCTTTATTCTTCAGTTCTTGTCATTCTGATTTATCAAAAACCTTTAGCCTCTCACTATCTTTTGATAAACATTTCCAATTATCATCTTTATTTTTTTATAGAAATATATTTTATTCAGGGGGAAACATTTCTGAATTCGTTATTTGAGTTAAAACCGATGTTAAATAAAACATCGCTACTTCCACCTACCGTTGACACTTATAAATTTACTTCACTTAACCAATTCTTACTGTCGAACCTTACCCAGTTCTTAGTCAACAATAAAGTCAATCAAGTTGGGGTATAATTACCTCTCAGACCTTAACTGAACAACATTATTAACTTTGAAATACATGAAATTTACAACTTCGAATACCGACCAAACACTCATTCTCGTAACTTCCAAACTAGAGTTAAGAATTCACTTCTTTGACAATAACTCACGCCTTAAAGATATGTAACTTTTAAAAATATACTTTATTCTTTAATCTAAATAAACAATTTGTTGATAATATATTAAATTTTAAATTAAAATGGAAATCAAATAGCACTTTCCTGAAATTCGTTAGAATTGACTTCATCGAATAACTTTCTTTGAATAATTTTTTATTTGATAATTCATTCCGAACTTCGAAAAAATCTCGTTTTATTTATATTTTAAACTTCAGAATAATTTTGCCTTACTGGTCTACTCTATTCCCTTTATCCCCAATTTCATTTGCAACGTTTTTGCTCCCAAACGTTATTTACTTCTAAAAAGTAAATATTATTCCTTTTATAGGAATCTGGACTCCTCACACTAAATTAACTTTGATTTCATTTAAATATCGGTTCAAATCTCTTTAAAATCTCCATTCATATTTCGATTCACTTATAATTCTTGTTTACAATTCACTACTTGTTAATTAATTAACAAGTTTATAATCCACTTTCGAATTTATATATTCGATAATACATTTATTTATCCATAAAATTCATGCACTCCATTGATAGATCATATATGTGACTCGAACATGAGTATGGGTCGAGCAATGAAGCCACTCGAACATCACTCACGGATCGAATAAGCATCAGAACAATACAAAGGACCTAAACATCGTAGGGTCGAACAGGTAAGGGTCAAACGTCAAGGGTTGTTTGTTCTTTACACGGGTCGGTCGAGCAAATGTTATAAGAAGGGTCGAACATGGCAATACAACATGGTCGGTTGATCGTGGACTTCCAGAAGGGTCGGTCGAACATGCTCTTTGTGGGTCGGTCGAACACGCTCTTTGTGGGTCGATCGAAGATTGATTCATAAAAACAGCCGGCTTCAGCTGTCAACAGCTGGCAAGGGCATTTCTGTAATTTCTTGTATGTTCGACCCACAGCCTGCATATACACATTTCAGCTCACCACTTCACTCCAATTTCTCCTATAAATAGGCCATGGCTTCCATGCTTTTAGGGACGGATTTCCATCACCTTGAAGGGCTGCCAAATTGCTTCCTCTCCTGTTCTAAGTGATCCTAACTCCTCCTTCCATTCCAAGCAAAGATCAAGTGTTGAATCCATCATGAAATCTACCAAAAGTGCTTAAGCATCTTAGAGAGTGAAGATCCTCTACCCGTCTCCTTGCATTTAGTGGAATCTACTTGATTCTTCGCTGATTTGTTTTGATGAAATCTAAGTGTTAGAGAAAAGATGAATGAATTTTTGAGTGATTCTACACTTGTAACTCTTGAATTGCTAATGGAAATTATTGCTAAAGTGGACGTAGATCTTTCCTAAGATCGAGCCACTATAAAATCATTGTCATTTTACCTGCATTTTACAATTGTGGCTCCTCTTGATCTCTTACCGTATTGGTGAAGTACCATTTGTGTACCTTTGGTGTTGAAATCAAATTTGGATTTTAACATTTGGTGTCCATCGTAGGGCCACATTCGCATTACCCACTCTCACACTCTCTCACAAGGTTGAAGGGCTTGCATTAAGGTTCTAAGCCTACTTCTACCGTAGATCCTATGAGACTACATTCTAAGCCAATCGACTAACTTCCTTTCAAAATTAATTCCTTGTCCGAAATCATGGGTAGACCATCGAAGAAGACTATTAGTAAAATTGTTGAAGAGATTGAAAACGCTGCCGACAACGAAAATACTCCGCTCACTAACCAATTCAAAGTTGGAGAAACTTCTAAGACTAGAACGGTTGTAACAATAATGGAGTTGGATGAAGTTGTTGCTGGTTTAACAAGCCACATGGACATTGCAAACAATGCCATAATAAAGAAGCTTGAGTCTATGTTTGCCATGCAGACCGCTACAGTAAAAGTTACCATGAATGTTGCTCATGCTAAGTTTGCTCAAACCGATCATACAGAAAATGCGGGCTCTTCCTCTTCAAGTCCAAATCGAGGAAATTCTGTCCAAGAGGTTGCAAATCCTAACGGTCCTCAACATAAAGAAGCTAAACCACCTACGTGCAACCATATCGATAAAGCAACCTCTCGACAAGCGCTTGGAACCATGGCTCCTCCCCAAGAGGGAGGCCCAGGGCCCCGGAATCCAAACCATGACCGTTTGCTTAGGCAAACATCCGACAAAGATGATGGCATCCGCCCCGTGGACCAGCTCAACGAAGAGGAGCGCATATCGGAAATAGTGTGCAAAATCATGGAAAAAAGCTTGAGGAAGCAAGACAATGAGAAGGAGTGGGGGTTCGCTCCTACCAAAACCCCACTCATGGAAAGGATCAAGATGGCTCCATACCCAAATAATTTCATTCCTCCGACGGTGCAAGCTTATAATGGGACCAGTGATCCCAACGTGTTTTTATTCAAATATGATCAACATATGGATGGAGCACGCGTCACAGACGAGTTGAAATGCTTGTACTTCCCAACTTACCTTGAAGGGGTGGCCTCTCTTTGGTTCACAAAGCTACCACCTAAATCAATAGATGATTTTGCTACCTTGGCCAAGCTATTTAGAGAGCAATTCATACTCCAAGCTACGAAGGTGCGGGATGTCATGGAATTGAACGAGCTTGAGCAAAGGCTAGGAGAACCCATCTGGGCTTCTCTCACTCGCTTCAACACCGCCGCAGCTGAAGTTGGGAAATACGAGCCTCGTTTGGCTTTAATGGCTTTAAAGGGAGCCATAAACAAAAAGACCATGCTTGGCCGATGGATTAAGAAGAAGAAGAAGAAGAAGCCGCCATGTACGCTTAAGGATCTGTTCGACAAAGCCGAGGAATACATAGGTGTGGATGAAGATCCAGCCTATGCCATGGATGTTCCTGAAAGAAGGGCACAACCTGAAAAGAAAAGTAATGATGCAGAAGGCGGCCAGAAGAATACCGGTGGTCAGAAAAGGGGAAATGATGGAAAAGAAAATTGAGCCAACAAGAAATTCCTTTTCTTTAAAAATTCAGAACTAACTCCTTTGAACGACACCATAGAGAACATCTTCATGGAAACTAAAAATAGTAAAGAGTATCCAACACTGAAGAAAGCAAAGGTCAGTGATGCCGCAATAAAGTCAGGGAGGTTTTGTCGGTTTCATAACTAACTGGGCCATAATACAAATGAGTGTAGATATCTGAAGAACCTTATTGTGGAATTGATAAGGAAGAATAAATTTCAACAGTATACAAAGAACCAGCAGAACACTCAGACCGCTCAAGGACAAGGGACATCTATGGGACAACCTAGACAGAATGAAAATGCTTCAGTTGATGTCATCCCAAGACTAATCATCAATACCACTTCAAGTGGGCCTCATCCAGCTGGAAGGAGCTGGGGGGATATTGTGAAGTACACTTATGAGATGAAGAGCCTTCCTAAAGAAGAAGAGCTCATGATCATGAATGAAGCTTTTCCGGCAAAGATGTCGAAGACCCCATGGGATGATATTGTGTTTAAAGAAACAGACTTAGACGGACTGCTAACACCAATGGTAGATCGAATGGTGATTACCACTGATTTGGTTCTGGCCATAGTTAGAACAGTCTTGGTTGATAGCGGGGCCTCCGTCAATGTCCTTTTCATTAATGCATTCAATAGGATGAACCTTTCCATGGATGACGTGAAGGCTTGCCAAAATAAGATCCACGGGTTCACAGGGCAACCCACTCAACCAATTGGCATCATCAACTTGCTCGTCGAAATCGTAGAAGGGGAAAAGAAGGTTGCTGTAAAGCAAGATTTTTTCATAGTCGATGAGTTTTCAGCATATAATGTCTTCCTTGGAAGACCAACCTACACAGCTTTTAGAATAACGATGGCTCCATGGTGCCTAACAATGAAATTCCCTACCGAAAATGGAATTGTCATGATTAAAGGCAACCAACAAGCAGTGAGAGAATGTTATATGGCGGAACTTGTTGAAGCTAGGAAGAAAGAAGCGAAGAATGATGTGAAGCCTCCGCTCCGCATTCATACCTGTCCATTATAGCAATTAGGGCGGGACACTCACACCAGCGAACACAACGGAGCTCAGAAGGAAATCGATCCAAGAAAAGCTAGTGTGGGGGAAGATAAAGTAGCACCAGCTGAAGCCAAAATCTCCATCCTAGTGAATGATAAAGATCCCGACCGAGTCTTGAAAATTGGTTCTCAACTGGGCCTAAAGCTACAGAAAGATTTAATTTTGTTTTTAAAGGAAAATTTAGATGTTTTCGCTTGGACGCATTCCCATATGTACGAAATATCAACTGACGTAATTTTGCATAAGTCGAATATTAATCTAAGTTTAACTTCAGTAAAACAGAAAAGTTGAATTCAAGGATTTGAAAGATCTATGGCATTAAAAGAAGAAGTAGATAGGTTATTTAAGAATGACTTTATACGAGAATCTACATATCCCGATTGGGTTTCCAATCCAGTTCTTGTTAAAATATCTAATGGCAAGTGGAGAGTGTGCATAGACTATTCGGACCTAAACAAGGCATGTCCCAAAGACAGCTTCCCATTACCTAAAATTGATCAACTTGTTGATGCGAAGACGGGGCACGAATTGTTATCCTTTATGGATGCATACTATGGGTATAATTAGATTATGATGCACAAGCCAGATGAAGAAAACACAAGTTTCATAACAGATAGAGGCTTTACTGCTGTAGAGTAACGCCGTTCAGACTAAAAAATGCAGGAGCAACATACCAGCGCCTTGTGAATTCCATATTCAAATCCCAAATTGGAAACACAATGGAAGTCTACGTGGATGATATGCTGGTAAAGTCAAAGAAAGCTGAAGACCATCTTGAAAACTTGGCTGAAATGTTTCAAATCCTCAGAAAGTATGGAATGAAGCTCAATCCTCTTAAATGCTCGTTTGGAGTTGCATTGGGAAAGTTTCTTAGATTCATGGTCAACGCCAGGGGCATTGAAGCGAATCCTTCTCAAGTCGCAGCCTAATAGGAAATGCGTGCTCCAAGGACAAAGAGAGAGCTCCAAAGATTGAATGAGAAAGTAGCTGCACTTAACCGATTTATCTCTAAAAGAAACAGATCGGTGCATCCCACACTTTGATGCTTTGAAGAAAGGAAAGAAAGATTTTCAGTGGACTCCACAATGCCAAACAGCCTTCAAATAGTTAATCAAGCACATGGAGTCGCCACTGATGCTCTCTAAACCCAAAGATGGAGAGGAACTGTTCCTATATTTGGTTGTCTCGTCGCATGCCTTTAGAGCCACGATTGTTCGGGAGGATGCCAAAGTCCAATGGCCAGTCTATTACATCAATAAAAGGCTCATTGGGGGCAGAACTAAACTATCCGAAGTTGTAAAAACTTGTGTATTGTCTTCTCATCGCCTCGAAAAAGATAAGGCCGTATTTCCATTCCCATCCTATAAAGGTTCTCACAGATCAACCGCTAAGACAAGTTTTCTTTCGCCCAGAAACTTCGGGAAGGTTATTAAAGTTGAACATAGAGCTCAGTCAATATGACATCAATTATCACCCTCGAAGAGCTATTAATGGGCAGGCTTTAGCGGATTTCATCGCCGAGTTCGTGGATAGGGGAGAGGAAACAGAGGAACCAATGGAGACGATGACTAGTTGGAAGCTATACATCGATGAATCCAGAAATGATTACTGCTCAGGGGACGCAATTGTCCTAGATACTCCAGAAGGTCATTCCTTATCCTACGCTTTAAGACTGGAATTACCATAAACTAACAATGACGTTGAATATGAAGCATTAATCATAGATCTAAAATTGGCAAAAGAATCAAGTCAAAAAACTTTACAAATTCTTAGTGTTTCACAACGGGTGGTATGTCAAGTCCTAAAGGAATTCCAGACCAAACTTGGAAATCTTCCTTCTTATCTTGCCAAAATTTTAAAACTTCTCAACGACCTTGACTACTACACTATATCACATATTCCTAGGGAAGAGAATTCAAAGGTAGATTCTCTCGCCAAGTATGTCAGTTCCTTAGATGCACGGTTGCTAGGTAAAATTCCCATCGAAGTCCTTCAACCCTCGCCATTGAAGAAGCAGATGTTGACTGGATTATGGAGGCTATTAACGAACCTGCATCCTGGATGACCCCAATCAAGGAGTATATCCTCAACGGAACACTCCCATAAGAGCCAAAAAAGTGGAGGAAGATACTGCGCAAAGCTCCAACATACCTTATCCAAAACGAAAGGTTGTATAGGCGAGGATTCTCAATGCCACTGCTGCGATGTGTGAATAAGGAGGAATCCAGAGCAATCTTGGCAAAATTACATGAGGGAGAATGTGGAGGCCACACAGGCGGTCAAACACTGGCTAAGAAAATTCTGCGATATGGTTACTTTTGGCCTGATGTAAACTTGGATGCAATGACTTATGCTAAGAAATGTGACAGATGCCAGAGATTTGCGAAGATTCCGAGAGCACCTCCCAGAGAATTGACTCAGATGGTTAGTCCGTGACCATTCGTCATATGGGGCATAGATTTGATTGGAGCATTGCTTACAGCTAAGTTGAATATGAAATATGCAATCGTGGTAGTGGACTTTGTAACGACCCGGAATTTTAGGGCCAGTTTAAAATTTTTATTTTAATGAATTTAAAGTATTTTTAATGATTTATTTATTTTAATCGAAGTTAAAACGAACAAATTTAATTTTAATTATAAAAAGAGCGAGTAATAGCGCGGTAGTTTGAAAAGTCAAACTTGAACTTTGACTGACCATACAGGATGCAAAATTTAACGGAATTTAGTAAAACCAAAAATATTAGAATCTATTTAAAAATATCTTTCCAACGAATCCGAAAAATCGAAATTTTATAGCGGAAATCAAAAGTTATGGCTAATTCAATTTTTAGAAAGGTCGGTGGGTAATTTGCATAGGACAAAAATGCTACTTTTCACATATGTAGGAATTTGAACTCGAAACCACTTCCATTGGTTTCAAAATGACGTTTCTGCATTGAAAAACAGTAAACACTTATATGTTTCGAGTTTCAGAAAATATTTGTTTAAAATGTATTTTTAATATTAAATATATTCGCCTTGGAAATAGCCATTTTTCAAAAAGTCTCAGAATCGAACGAAATAAATTTTGTTGGATTCGTATCATCAAAACAAAGCTAAAAATGATTTTTTGGTAATTTTTGGAATTAATATATAATTATAATTGATTTTTCAGTGTAAACGGACAATTTTTGACTTTAAAATTCATTAAAAATTCAAACGGGCTCAGAATTGAACGAAATTAATTTTCATAGGTCCACAGCATCAAAACATAGCTAAATATATTTTTCGAGGATTTTTGAAGTTAATTTGTGACCTCGGTGAATTTCTGCGTACGTTTGAATTTAAAATAATGATTTATATTTAAAACTAAAAATCGAAGGCCAAGACGATCTCGTGGGCTGATGAGACATATCCAGATGAGTTCGGAACGGGGGCTAAATGGTATGAACGACAGTAAGCAGGCTTGAATCGGAGTTCGGGCCAAAACGGGCTTAAGCGGGCCAATTAAATAATGATTAATTTAACCTAATATTTTAATATAAAAACACTATTCACGTCCATCTTCTTCCTCTTTGCTGAGCCGCACAAACCCATCAGCTCCGAAACTTCTCTCCTTCATAACTCCTTCATTTCTCAACGAAAATTTGCGTGTGAGTACACGTTTCGAAGCTCTTCGCAAGCTCTTCGATCTCCGACAAGTCCCGTCCCTTTCCGTCGCCTGAGCCGCCCGCCACAACCCCCCGAAGTCTGCGCGTTCTCAGCCCCGCCGCCCCCTGTAGGTCCCGCCGCACCTCACCACCTTCTGGCCGTGCATAGATCTCTCGTAGCCGGTCCTTCTCCAACAAACGGCTCGTCGTTTCGTCAACTACAACTCCTGAAAATTGAATTTGAAGTTTTGAACAAATTCTGAAAATATGGTATGCTTCAGATTTCCCCACGCTTTTAAGTGTTACACAGCCAGTTGTTAAAAGCTTGAATTTGATTTTTCCTATGAATTTGCATTGGAATCATTCCAGATCTGAAATCAATTGAATACGAACACCGGATCTGATTGAACCCGAGCCATCTTTTCAGACTAGACCACTGTGAGAATTTTATTTTTATTTAATTTAATTTATTTTATTATTATTTTTTATGATTATTAGCAGTAGAACCGATACGACATGATATTTAAACATAGATCTAAACCGATCATAACATATGACGTGAAATCGGAATTGTCTATAATGCTATGTGATTAGACCTGAAATTTCAGGTTTAAATCTGAATTATAAATTAATTAAAATTATTTATATGTTCTTTATTTAATTACACCGTGTTGATTTTACTAATGCCCAGTTATAACATCACCTTGTAATCACCTGGATGCTTGTTATTGGATTTGGATTTGTGGTTATGTTTGGATGTGTGGTCATGCGATGTGATGAAAATTTACAATTTATTTGATGCAAATAAATTAAGAATGCTACTTGTGATGAGATTTATATTCTCTTCTTATGTAAAATTGAAATAGGGAAAAATTGACATTTTTTTTGTCAAATGTTAATATAGAAAACTGTCACCATATGACTAATTGACATTTTTGTCAAATGTTAATATAGAAAACTGTCACCGTATGAAATTTACATTTTTGTCAAATGTAAAAAAAGAAGAAAAAAAGAAAGAAAAAAAAAGAAAATGTATTGTATGAAGAATAGCATTTTTGTCATGTTAATTAAAAAGAAAAGTGCATGGTATGTAAAATAGAATTGTTGTTATGATAAAAATAGAAGATGTCATATTGTGTAAAGTAACATTATGTTCAATGTAAATACAAGAATTTGACATAGTATGATTTAATATTTATTTTAATGTTAAAATGAGAGAATTTTCACCGTAGGATAAAGGTACATTTTTATTTGTCAAAATAAAATAGCATATTCACTGTATGATAACAGGTACATTTTTATTTGTCAAAATAAAATAGCATATTCACTGTATGATAACATGTACATTTTTATTTGTCAAAATAAAATAGCATTTCAACTATATGATAAGATGTACTTTTATTTGTAAGAATAAAGTAGGATGATTCAACATTATTTTATAATGTAGTATGGTAGAAATCCACCGTATGTTCATTTAACATTGTTTCTAATGTTAATACTAGAGTAATTTTAACCGTATGTATATTTCACATTTTTATTTATGTGAATTAAAAGAAAATGCGTCGTATGTTAAATTAGCATTATTTTCAATGTAATAAGAAGAGAATTTCCATCGTATGAAAAATTGAAATTTTGTTAATATAATAAAAAGAAAATACACCGTATGCTATTTTACGTTATTTTATAATGCAATATAATTGAAATACACCGCATGTTAAGTTAACATTATTTATAATGTTAATATAAAGAGAATTAACTGTAGGACTAATTTACATTATTTTGTAATGTAAATAAAAAGGAATTTAACCGTAGGATTAAAGTATATTATTCTTAATGTAATAATGAAAAGAAATTCTCCGTATGTTATTTCACCTCATCTTATAATGAAACGTAAAAGAATTCCACTGCATATAAATTTACATTAGTAGAATTGCACCGTATGTGAATTTACATTATATTATAATGTAATTATAAAAAGGATTTATACCGTAGAGAATTTACATCATTTTTAATGTAATTAAAGTAGGAATTTGTGTTAACATGTAATTTACATTGAATTATGTAAAATTAAAGTGATGAGAAATTAACATTTTGTTTAATGTTAAATATAAGGAATTTACATGGTATGAGAAAGTAACATTTTTAAATGTTAATAATAAGAAACTACACCGCATGAGCAATTAACCTTATTTTTAAAGTTCATTAAATAGTAATTTCACCGCATGTGTAAAGTAACATTTTTAAATGTTAAAGATAACACTGTATGATGTAATTAACATTTTTAATGTTAATATAATAAAACTTTAACCGTAGGATGTCATTAACATTTTTAATGTTAATATAAAAGTATTTACAACGTATGATAAATTAACATTTTTGTGTCAATGTTAATAATAAGTATTCACATCGAATGAAAATTAACAATTTTGTTAATGATACAAATAAGAATTTACGTTGTATGAGGAATTAATATTATTTTTGTTAAATAAAAATAAGTAATTTACAATGCATGGAAAACGGACATTTTTAATGTCAATTAAATAGAAATTTTACCGTAGGATGAAATGGACATTTTTAATGTAAATTAACTAGAAATTTCAACCGTAGGATTTAGGTAACATTATTTATAATGTTAATATGAAGGAAATTTAACCGTATGATAAAATTAACTTTATTTTTAATGTTAATATTAAGAGAATTACTTCGTAGAATAAAATTAACATTATTTTATAATGCTAACATAAAAGAGAATTGACCGTAGGAATGTTACATTTTTTTTATGAAATTAAGAAGGAATAACACCATAGGGTGAGTTAACATTATTTTTAATGTTAATAATGGGGTAATTTAACCATAGGATAAGTCAACATTATCTTTAATGTTAAAATTAAGAAAATATGCATCGTAGGATGAGTTAACATTATTCTAAATGTTAATATAAAAAGTGTATATACCATAGGGAAAAATTTACATTATTTTAATGTTAAAATAAAGGAATTCCACCGTAGGATGAGTTTACATTTTATTCAATGTAAATAGGTGAGAATGCGACATGTAAATGCAAGTTTACATTTTATGCAATGTAAATAAGTAAGAATGTGACATGTAATTTCAAGTTTGCATTTTATTCAATATGATTTTGAGAATGCATCGTTAAATAAGAAGTTTGACTATTTTAAATAATTAAAATAGAATGAATTGTTAATAAAAATAATTATTAACAAATAAGGAGGATTTTCAAAAATATATATATGTATATATATACGAGGATTGTTTGGGAAGTCCGAGATATTCTCATCCCAAATTAATCCAGCGGCGTTAAAGATCGAAGTAAGAAGACGACGTATGAAGACCGTAAATCTTCCCTCGAATGGACAGCGATCGAGATCCTGAATTGACTTGCTACCAATTCATGGGTCAAGGTCATTGCCCAGACGTACGTGTTGGTTTCACGGATTTGACTTTCGTTCAGACCCAGAGCATAAGTTTAAATGGATGGTGTGTCTGACATCGTACTTCGTTATATATCATATTGTTGATTTTCTGTTAATATATAAATATTGGTGGTGGAGAATTTATTCTCTACTTAACACCCATTTATGTATTGATGGAGAAGCAATGGTACGGTATGGAGTGACAGTGTGGCATACTAAGATGCAATGATCAAGGTTTATTGTTGAAAAGCAGAACCTTGTGGAGACGATCAAAGCATGGCCTGTTTAGGCGTAGCTTTGTGTAACGGGACTTCGCGAGCCTCACACCCCGGTTGAGTCAAAAACGGGCGAAGGGAACGCAGGGAAAGCAGCACGTTTCTTTCTAGCTAGAAGTAGTGTCAGGGACCTCCCAGCGCTGATACTTTACTTATGTGGATGATGGAATGTGGCGCGCCTCGGATAGGTCCTATAGGACCGGGAAACGTGTGCTTAGGAATTGCCAATCCTCTAAGCTGTATGTGAGGACCGGCCCTGCAGGATCCAAGGGTTAACTGCGGGTAATCCTGAGGCACTAGCTAGAGTGTCTCGAATCGGTAAGGAGCTCCGCTCTAGCCTTGACTCATGATGGAAACCAAAATCCAAATACGAACCGACGAATTTGATTGTATTACTAGTACGGAGGCATAGTATATGGTACCTATGCTTCCTAAGATTAATACATTTACTTTGAAATGCTTTCATATACACTAATAATAATATTAGATGCGTATTTGCCGTATTTAGCATGTTTAATCACCATAAGGTAAAACCCTATCCTCTGGTGTGCGTTGCATTGTGTGATGGGACTTGGGTCTTATGGTGATTCCATTTTTTCCAAAAAAGCATTGCGTTGTTTACGATGTATTTAATTATTTGTTATGACACGTTTATGCACGGCAATCCATTAGAGTAAACCCGTTCCGCATTAGCGGCGTGGTCTTTGGATTTGCCATATTAATAGTGATTTATTAGTTAAGAATTCTCACACCAGTCCCACGACTGACCCATAGTTTGTTTCACCTTTTTGCAAACTTGGGTGCCCTCTTTTCCACACGGGAAGCCAAGTAGACAGGTTCATTCTTTGCTTGGAGTCTTTTCTGTGGAGCTGCTTATTCTCTCTCTTGGATTTGCTTTTGTGGAGAGGTGATGACTTGGAGCTTGAAGACATTTATCTTTTGTTTCTATGGCATCTTTTCTTTTCTTTTCTTTTTAGACATCAAACTTATTTCTTTTCTGCAAACTGGTTGTAATAGCTTAGATTCTGTGACTGTGGAATTTCTGTGATTGATGACATTATATTTTTCCGCTGCTATAATGTTATTACTCTATGAATTTCCTATGCTATATTGTATCTGTGTTCTGTTTTATTGTATTTATGTTGTATTCCAAAAATGATTACTCCTGCTTTCACTCGTGGAAGTTTGGGGGTCGTCACAGTTGGTATCAGAGCTTTGGTTTACAAAGCGGAATATAACATATTTATAATAATTCGTTTACGTAGAATCACTATATTCTACGGCGAACAGTTCAGGAGATACATAATAGCCAGTCACTTCATCGTCATCTTTTCATTCATCCTTCGATCTTTTTCTATCTCTTAGAATCACCTTTTCTGTTATTTTGACTCTTCCCTTGATCGTGCATTCGAAGAAGACTAAGTGAAGTGGCGATGCTTAATTGGCACATGTTTACGAAGGAACGAAAGGACCAACTTCTTTGGTGGAAAGCCTGATGTTATAGACGGTACCATCTCTGTTAAAAACATTCTCTGCGTTTATTTTTCCTCTTCTATTTTTCTTTTTCCTTTTCGGGGACGAAAAGTTCTTAAGTGGGGGAGATTGTAACGACCCGGAATTTTAGGGCCAGTTTAAAATTTTTATTTTAATGAATTTAAAGTATTTTTAATGATTTATTTATTTTAATCGAAGTTAAAACGAACAAATTTAATTTTAATTATAAAAAGAGCGAGTAATAGCGCGGTAGTTTGAAAAGTCAAACTTGAACTTTGACTGACCATACAGGATGCAAAATTTAACGGAATTTAGTAAAACCAAAAATATTAGAATCTATTTAAAAATATCTTTCCAACGAATCCGAAAAATCGAAATTTTATAGCGGAAATCAAAAGTTATGGCTAATTCAATTTTTAGAAAGGTCGGTGGGTAATTTGCATAGGACAAAAATGCTACTTTTCACATATGTAGGAATTTGAACTCGAAACCACTTCCATTGGTTTCAAAATGACGTTTCTGCATTGAAAAACAGTAAACACTTATATGTTTCGAGTTTCAGAAAATATTTGTTTAAAATGTATTTTTAATATTAAATATATTCGCCTTGGAAATAGCCATTTTTCAAAAAGTCTCAGAATCGAACGAAATAAATTTTGTTGGATTCGTATCATCAAAACAAAGCTAAAAATGATTTTTTGGTAATTTTTGGAATTAATATATAATTATAATTGATTTTTCAGTGTAAACGGACAATTTTTGACTTTAAAATTCATTAAAAATTCAAACGGGCTCAGAATTGAACGAAATTAATTTTCATAGGTCCACAGCATCAAAACATAGCTAAATATATTTTTCGAGGATTTTTGAAGTTAATTTGTGACCTCGGTGAATTTCTGCGTACGTTTGAATTTAAAATAATGATTTATATTTAAAACTGAAAAACGAAGGCCAAGACGATCTCGTGGGCTGATGAGACATATCCAGATGAGTTCGGAACGGGGGCTAAATGGTATGAACGACAGTAAGCAGGCTTGAATCGGAGTTCGGGCCAAAACGGGCTTAAGCGGGCCAATTAAATAATGATTAATTTAACCTAATATTTTAATATAAAAACACTATTCACGTCCATCTTCTTCCTCTTTGCTGAGCCGCACAAACCCATCAGCTCCGAAACTTCTCTCCTTCATAACTCCTTCATTTCTCAACGAAAATTTGTGTGTGAGTACACGTTTCGAAGCTCTTCGCAAGCTCTTCGATCTCCGACAAGTCCCGTCCCTTTCCGTCGCCTGAGCCGCCCGCCACAACCCCCCGAAGTCTGCGCGTTCTCAGCCCCGCCGCCCCCTGTAGGTCCCGCCGCACCTCACCACCTTCTGGCCGTGCATAGATCTCTCGTAGCCGGTCCTTCTCCAAC
This sequence comes from Allium sativum, assembly GCA_030737875.1. Lineage (NCBI taxonomy): Eukaryota > Viridiplantae > Streptophyta > Magnoliopsida > Asparagales > Amaryllidaceae > Allium > Allium sativum. The sequence continues at coordinate 325,932,203 of CM060921.1, read as the reverse complement.
AAACGGCTCGTCGTTTCGTCAACTACAACTCCTGAAAATTGAATTTGAAGTTTTGAACAAATTCTGAAAATATGGTATGCTTCAGATTTCCCCACGCTTTTAAGTGTTACACAGCCAGTTGTTAAAAGCTTGAATTTGATTTTTCCTATGAATTTGCATTGGAATCATTCCAGATCTGAAATCAATTGAATACGAACACCGGATCTGATTGAACCCGAGCCATCTTTTCAGACTAGACCACTGTGAGAATTTTATTTTTATTTAATTTAATTTATTTTATTATTATTTTTTATGATTATTAGCAGTAGAACCGATACGACATGATATTTAAACATAGATCTAAACCGATCATAACATATGACGTGAAATCGGAATTGTCTATAATGCTATGTGATTAGACCTGAAATTTCAGGTTTAAATCTGAATTATAAATTAATTAAAATTATTTATATGTTCTTTATTTAATTACACCGTGTTGATTTTACTAATGCCCAGTTATAACATCACCTTGTAATCACCTGGATGCTTGTTATTGGATTTGGATTTGTGGTTATGTTTGGATGTGTGGTCATGCGATGTGATGAAAATTTACAATTTATTTGATGCAAATAAATTAAGAATGCTACTTGTGATGAGATTTATATTCTCTTCTTATGTAAAATTGAAATAGGGAAAAATTGACATTTTTTTTGTCAAATGTTAATATAGAAAACTGTCACCATATGACTAATTGACATTTTTGTCAAATGTTAATATAGAAAACTGTCACCGTATGAAATTTACATTTTTGTCAAATGTAAAAAAAGAAGAAAAAAAGAAAGAAAAAAAAAGAAAATGTATTGTATGAAGAATAGCATTTTTGTCATGTTAATTAAAAAGAAAAGTGCATGGTATGTAAAATAGAATTGTTGTTATGATAAAAATAGAAGATGTCATATTGTGTAAAGTAACATTATGTTCAATGTAAATACAAGAATTTGACATAGTATGATTTAATATTTATTTTAATGTTAAAATGAGAGAATTTTCACCGTAGGATAAAGGTACATTTTTATTTGTCAAAATAAAATAGCATATTCACTGTATGATAACAGGTACATTTTTATTTGTCAAAATAAAATAGCATATTCACTGTATGATAACATGTACATTTTTATTTGTCAAAATAAAATAGCATTTCAACTATATGATAAGATGTACTTTTATTTGTAAGAATAAAGTAGGATGATTCAACATTATTTTATAATGTAGTATGGTAGAAATCCACCGTATGTTCATTTAACATTGTTTCTAATGTTAATACTAGAGTAATTTTAACCGTATGTATATTTCACATTTTTATTTATGTGAATTAAAAGAAAATGCGTCGTATGTTAAATTAGCATTATTTTCAATGTAATAAGAAGAGAATTTCCATCGTATGAAAAATTGAAATTTTGTTAATATAATAAAAAGAAAATACACCGTATGCTATTTTACGTTATTTTATAATGCAATATAATTGAAATACACCGCATGTTAAGTTAACATTATTTATAATGTTAATATAAAGAGAATTAACTGTAGGACTAATTTACATTATTTTGTAATGTAAATAAAAAGGAATTTAACCGTAGGATTAAAGTATATTATTCTTAATGTAATAATGAAAAGAAATTCTCCGTATGTTATTTCACCTCATCTTATAATGAAACGTAAAAGAATTCCACTGCATATAAATTTACATTAGTAGAATTGCACCGTATGTGAATTTACATTATATTATAATGTAATTATAAAAAGGATTTATACCGTAGAGAATTTACATCATTTTTAATGTAATTAAAGTAGGAATTTGTGTTAACATGTAATTTACATTGAATTATGTAAAATTAAAGTGATGAGAAATTAACATTTTGTTTAATGTTAAATATAAGGAATTTACATGGTATGAGAAAGTAACATTTTTAAATGTTAATAATAAGAAACTACACCGCATGAGCAATTAACCTTATTTTTAAAGTTCATTAAATAGTAATTTCACCGCATGTGTAAAGTAACATTTTTAAATGTTAAAGATAACACTGTATGATGTAATTAACATTTTTAATGTTAATATAATAAAACTTTAACCGTAGGATGTCATTAACATTTTTAATGTTAATATAAAAGTATTTACAACGTATGATAAATTAACATTTTTGTGTCAATGTTAATAATAAGTATTCACATCGAATGAAAATTAACAATTTTGTTAATGATACAAATAAGAATTTACGTTGTATGAGGAATTAATATTATTTTTGTTAAATAAAAATAAGTAATTTACAATGCATGGAAAACGGACATTTTTAATGTCAATTAAATAGAAATTTTACCGTAGGATGAAATGGACATTTTTAATGTAAATTAACTAGAAATTTCAACCGTAGGATTTAGGTAACATTATTTATAATGTTAATATGAAGGAAATTTAACCGTATGATAAAATTAACTTTATTTTTAATGTTAATATTAAGAGAATTACTTCGTAGAATAAAATTAACATTATTTTATAATGCTAACATAAAAGAGAATTGACCGTAGGAATGTTACATTTTTTTTATGAAATTAAGAAGGAATAACACCATAGGGTGAGTTAACATTATTTTTAATGTTAATAATGGGGTAATTTAACCATAGGATAAGTCAACATTATCTTTAATGTTAAAATTAAGAAAATATGCATCGTAGGATGAGTTAACATTATTCTAAATGTTAATATAAAAAGTGTATATACCATAGGGAAAAATTTACATTATTTTAATGTTAAAATAAAGGAATTCCACCGTAGGATGAGTTTACATTTTATTCAATGTAAATAGGTGAGAATGCGACATGTAAATGCAAGTTTACATTTTATGCAATGTAAATAAGTAAGAATGTGACATGTAATTTCAAGTTTGCATTTTATTCAATATGATTTTGAGAATGCATCGTTAAATAAGAAGTTTGACTATTTTAAATAATTAAAATAGAATGAATTGTTAATAAAAATAATTATTAACAAATAAGGAGGATTTTCAAAAATATATATATGTATATATATACGAGGATTGTTTGGGAAGTCCGAGATATTCTCATCCCAAATTAATCCAGCGGCGTTAAAGATCGAAGTAAGAAGACGACGTATGAAGACCGTAAATCTTCCCTCGAATGGACAGCGATCGAGATCCTGAATTGACTTGCTACCAATTCATGGGTCAAGGTCATTGCCCAGACGTACGTGTTGGTTTCACGGATTTGACTTTCGTTCAGACCCAGAGCATAAGTTTAAATGGATGGTGTGTCTGACATCGTACTTCGTTATATATCATATTGTTGATTTTCTGTTAATATATAAATATTGGTGGTGGAGAATTTATTCTCTACTTAACACCCATTTATGTATTGATGGAGAAGCAATGGTACGGTATGGAGTGACAGTGTGGCATACTAAGATGCAATGATCAAGGTTTATTGTTGAAAAGCAGAACCTTGTGGAGACGATCAAAGCATGGCCTGTTTAGGCGTAGCTTTGTGTAACGGGACTTCGCGAGCCTCACACCCCGGTTGAGTCAAAAACGGGCGAAGGGAACGCAGGGAAAGCAGCATGTTTCTTTCTAGCTAGAAGTAGTGTCAGGGACCTCCCAGCGCTGATACTTTACTTATGTGGATGATGGAATGTGGCGCGCCTCGGATAGGTCCTATAGGACCGGGAAACGTGTGCTTAGGAATTGCCAATCCTCTAAGCTGTATGTGAGGACCGGCCCTGCAGGATCCAAGGGTTAACTGCGGGTAATCCTGAGGCACTAGCTAGAGTGTCTCGAATCGGTAAGGAGCTCCGCTCTAGCCTTGACTCATGATGGAAACCAAAATCCAAATACGAACCGACGAATTTGATTGTATTACTAGTACGGAGGCATAGTATATGGTACCTATGCTTCCTAAGATTAATACATTTACTTTGAAATGCTTTCATATACACTAATAATAATATTAGATGCGTATTTGCCGTATTTAGCATGTTTAATCACCATAAGGTAAAACCCTATCCTCTGGTGTGCGTTGCATTGTGTGATGGGACTTGGGTCTTATGGTGATTCCATTTTTTCCAAAAAAGCATTGCGTTGTTTACGATGTATTTAATTATTTGTTATGACACGTTTATGCACGGCAATCCATTAGAGTAAACCCGTTCCGCATTAGCGGCGTGGTCTTTGGATTTGCCATATTAATAGTGATTTATTAGTTAAGAATTCTCACACCAGTCCCACGACTGACCCATAGTTTGTTTCACCTTTTTGCAAACTTGGGTGCCCTCTTTTCCACACGGGCAGCCAAGTAGACAGGTTCATTCTTTGCTTGGAGTCTTTTCTTTGGAGCTGCTTATTCTCTCTCTTGGATTTGCTTTTGTGGAGAGGTGATGACTTGGAGCTTGAAGACATTTATCTTTTGTTTCTATGGCATCTTTTCTTTTCTTTTCTTTTTAGACATCAAACTTATTTCTTTTCTGCAAACTGGTTGTAATAGCTTAGATTCTGTGACTGTGGAATTTCTGTGATTGATGACATTATATTTTTCCGCTGCTATAATGTTATTACTCTATGAATTTCCTATGCTATATTGTATCTGTGTTCTGTTTTATTGTATTTATGTTGTATTCCAAAAATGATTACTCCTGCTTTCACTCGTGGAAGTTTGGGGGTCGTCACAGACTTCTTCACTAAATGGGCCGAAGCTGAACCGTTAGCAACTATTACTTCAAAAAAGGTGATCAACTTTATTTTAAAGAACATTATCTCCCAATTTGGGGTACCTCAAAAAATAATCACCGACAACGGAACTCAATTCGAGAGTAGTGAATTCCTATATTTCTGTGCTAAATACAAGATAAAGAAGAGTTTGCAGCCGTCGCTCATCCGCAGGCCAATGGGCAAGTCGAAGCAATCATTAAGAAGCGTCTTGAAAAAGCTAAAGGTGGTTGGGTAAACGAGCTTCCTCTTGCACTATGGGCTTATCATACAACTCATAAAACAGCTACGGGGCACACTCCATTCTCACTCGCATTTGGATTCGTGGTTATGATTCCGGTGGAGCTAGAAGTTCCCACATACCGAAGAATCCACTTCAACCAAGAGGATAATGAGAAACTGCCGCTCGAAGCACCTGATTTGATTAAAGGGAAAAAAAAAGAAAAGAAGCAGAACTCAAAATAGTTGCACATCAAAGAAGGATAGCTCGTCTTAATGCTAAGGTTAAATGGAGAACCTTCCAAGTTGGAGACTTTGTTCTAAAAAGAATCACGATAGGAACTGGAGTATTTGGACCCAACGGGGAAGGGCCGTATATGATAAGCCAAAAGTTCTCAGATGGCACGTTTGAGTTGAAGACAATGGATGGGATCCAGCTCCTAAGGGCTTGGAATAACATACACCTTTCCCACTACTTCATTTAACAGTTCTTTCATTTTGCAAGTTGTGAACATCATGCATTGTAAATACCATGCAATGTCGTTACAAGTTTTGTACATATTAATGGAAGAAATTGCTTTACTTGCCTAAATTGTACATTTGCAAATTCTTGTTTACAAGTTGCTTAAAATCGATTTTGATTGCAGGTCCCCTAAAAGAATGTTGACGCATCAATGACCTGACAAGGCCTGGTGACCATTATAGCACATCCCAATTGGGATAGCTCAAATTCCCATTGCTCAATGCTTAAAGCTTCACTCGCAACAAATATGAAGGTGTGGAGCACAACATAGCAAATAAGGGACACCATGAATTGAACGGTCAAATGAAGCGACGTTCAAGCTACAAATGAAGTTATTAGTTTCACCGAAGGGGCAAATTCTTAATTGCAAGGTCCATGGTCCTAGTTCTAATAAATCTAGGTAAACCGATGAACGAACTAGCGTTCGCCCCGTGAAACGATGCAACTCTAAACCGAAGACCTCCCCAAGGGGCACCTAGTTAATTGTAATAACCCGGAAATCCGAGCCAATTTAAATTTTTTATTTTGGCAATTTTATTGAATTTTGATTATTTAAAATGAATTATTTTAAATAGTAACGACGAAAAATTTAGTTTGAATGGAATTAGAACGTATATATTTATATACGTCATCATTAGAATATAAAAATTTATTTATATATATAAAAGGAATTGAAAATGGCGCGGTAGTTCGATAATTCGATTTCAAAATTCAAATGAATGTACAGGATTCAAAATAAACCGGATTTTAGCAAAACCAAAAATATTTGAATCTAATAGAGAATATCTTTCCAACGAATCAGAAAAATTGAAATTTCATTGCGGGTATAAAAAGTTATGTCCTGTTGAAATTTCAGAATAGTCGCTGTGGAATTTCGGCCCTTGGAAAATGGCCATTTTGTAAACGACCTCGGTTTTCGACGAAACCACTTTTGTTGGATCCATGATGTCTAGTTATAGCTAGGTTTCAAATTTCGTAATTTTTCGAATCAATATGTGAGTGTGGCAAAGGAAAACGCGTTTGACCAGTTTCAGTTGATTTTAATCGACTGGAAAATGACCATTTTTCAATCGGTCTCAGAATTAGACGAAATTAGTTTTGTTAGGACCGTATCGTCAATACGAAGCTAGAAAATAATTTTCGGGAATTTTTAGAGTCCGTATGTGGCCTCGGTAAATTGAATTGCACGTTCAAATTCAATATATAGAGTTATATTTTGATTTTGACGAAAACTGATCGAAACTATCGAATCAGCCTATGAAACAAATCCCATTGTGTTCGGAATGGGGGTATTTAGCTGGGGGCGACAGTCGTTGGGCCTGGGTTGGTGTTCAGATTGATTAGCAACTAACTAAAGAATTAAATTAAATAAAATGAATAATATATAAACCTATCTCCACAAAGCGCTAAGTCAAAGTAGAACCCGTGGTCAACCATCCTTCAGCCGCTCGTTTTGACGATATCGATGGCCATAATTTTTAGAACTTCGATCCCTAAAACCTCCTAACCCAAGCAGTGTTTTTCAAAACTTTCAAATACAAATTGAAGAGCTCTTTCATGATCAGAATCATCAACGTGAATCGGCAAGAAGAAGGGCTCGAAGGCATGCTGTTCTCGCACAAATTCCGAGGGGAGGAGGGTTGCGAACTGCACCGGATTGGGCGGCGAGGGGGAAGCTCGTGACGGCGGGTCATGTGCCAGGTGCGGATCAGCGTCTCGACGATCGTGGCGGCGGCTATGGCCAACCCTAGTGGCCGACGCCGTTCCAGGCAGTGATGAACAGAGATGCAGTGAGTTTTTTTTATATAGTTTATTTAATTTAATAACCAAGTAAATTTCAGTTTCAAAATAAAATAACAATGACTTCCTTTTCAGTTTTTATATACAGATAACATTGCTTATTAATAGGTTTTTTTTATGTATATAACTGTAAAACAAAGAATTAATTTTAAAAATATATAATAGACTTGATTTTTAAAAAAAGATAAAATATCATTGTTTTTGAAAGTTATATTTATCATCGGTTTTAAAATAAATTATATCATTGTTAATAAATATATGATTTTTATAATATAGAAAAGTAAAAAATATAATTTTTATACTAGTGGCAGAATAAAAATATGATTTTTATATTATAGAAAGAATAAAAATATGATTTTTATATTGTAGAAAGAATAAAAATATGATTTTTATTTATGTAGAGTAATAAAAATATAATTTTTATTATATTACTAGCGGTATAAAAATAGAATTTTCATCCATATAGAGTGAATATAAAAATGTGATTTTTATATATGTAGTGGCTACGGACAATGAAATTAACAAAAGGCGAGCACGGCGGAGATTTTCTACATATGAAGAGTCATGGCATTTGGTTTAGCTAGTCGGTGAGAACTCCTCACCTTTAATTTATTTCTAGTTTGAAATATATACTAGGATTCAGACGGTGCTTAGCAGCACCCGACACCCGTCGTCCACAGACCATGGATGGCTTGTATGTTTGATTGTTTTTTGTGATAAAACTTGATTGTGTGATGTTATGTGAAATGAAATAAAATATTTATATAGTTAAAAATATTTTATATTTGAAATTAGAATTTTTAATGTGGATTTAAAATGAAATAAATATAAACAAATCGGACGATTTGTTTATATACACCCATTTGACTGATATTGATTGGGACGATAAATTTTACACATCGCCCAACTGCACAAATAAAATTTCTGTTTGATTGTTTGAAAACCCCACACGGGTATTGGGATGATATATGACATACACTAGTCCCAATAATTAGCTGTATGTCGATCGATTGATTGACAGGTTGTTATAAGCGTTAAATATTTATATTTGATGCTTATACAGTGTAGAACGCACTCTGGATGATGGTTGATTATTTATCGTTGTTATTTTATACATGTGTTGTAGAAAATCCATATAATTAACATTATATGGTATTTGATTGGGCCTCATTCCAGTTTTGAAATAGAATATTTGAAATAGAATATTCGAATAGAAATATTTGAAATAGAAATATTTGAAAAAGAAATATTTGAATTAGAAATATTTGAAGAAGAAATATTTGAAATAGAATATTTGAAAATAGAAATATATGAAGCCGTGTTGATTAGATTGACGCCATTTTGACGCGAACGATATTTATATCGATTTTATTCATTTTTCGATGAATATTGAAAGTGATTTTGAAATTCGAATTAAATTGAATAGATTTGAAATTTGAATTAAACTATATTGAATAGATTTGAAATTCGAATTAAATTATATTGAATAGATTTGAAATTCGAATTAAATTATATTGAATAGATTTGAAATTCGAATTAAATTAAATTGAATAGATTGGAAATTCGAATTAAATTAATTTGAATAGATTTGAAATTTGAATTAAATTAAATTGAATAGATTAGAAATTCGAATAAAATTAAATTGAATAGATTTGAAATTCGAATTAAATTGAAATGAATTGAAATGAATTGAAATTCGAATTAAAATCGATTCAAATTGAAATCGATTTGAAATGAAATTAAAACGAATTTATATTGAAAAAATTCAATCTTGATTTGAATTTGAAAAGGAAGTTGAAATCGTTTCGAAAACGAATTTAAAATGATTTATAAAATATGTTTTTAAAAGGAAATCGACGAAGTATATATTATATATATATATTATATATATAATATAATGGCCTGAATAAAACGCGTTGCGGCAGTTCGTGAATTTCGACCATTGATTTCGAATGGACATTACGGGAGATCCGACCGTCGGATTCTCCAAAAACCGGAACCGTTGGGTTAAGAGCTTTCTAACGAATATTAGAAATTTGAAATCTAACGGTTGGATTTGGAGATATGTCCAAATCAATTTCAGAAAAGGTCGCTGTAAGTGCAGTTCGATGGCCGTTGATGGAAATCGACTGTACGGGCCTTGATAAAATTATTAAAAATATCAATAATTTGTGTAAAATCATAAGAAATGATTTGTGAAGAATTAGGATGAAAAACTCCACATTTGAAAAGATAAAAGTAGATTTTTATCGAAATGAACTAGTTTTGAACTAGAATAATAATTTATTTATTTTTAAAATAAATAAATTGGATTTGAAATGGTTTTGAAAATAACCAGAACTTCCAATAATTAAATTGGAATGGATTTGAATCGAAATTGTCTTCGGAATATTTCGATGTTGGATTTCGTGATGATACAGATATTATTATGGAAATTTGAAAGATATATTAATATTGTTATTTCCAATACGATATTTGTTGGTCGTAGAATTTGATATTGAATATAAGCCGATATATTTTCTATTCAGAGCCTTGTATTTAATATCAAATGGGATTTGGGTTTGTCGTGCACAGTGTCTTCATTAACACTGTTCTTAACCCCAGTTGAGAAAATGATTAAATCTTTTTATTTAGATTTAATGAAGTGTACCAATTAAATAATATTTAATTGGAATTGAATTGGTGTTTATTTTTGGGTTTATCGTGAACAGTGTTTTAAATAACACTTGTTCTTTAACCCGATAATTAATGAAATGTGATTTTGGGTTGTCGTGAACGGTATCTTCAATAATACTGTTCTTAGACCCAAAGGAGTTAGGAAAATCAGAAACTAACTGGAGATTAGTTAAGTTAAATGGTTTCTGGGGTATTGATCTGATGTTGGTTTCGGCCTTCAGGGTTAATACTTAGGGAATTGCTCACTTGCTAATTTACGGTTATGGACTGATTGAAATGTGATGTGATTTTGGGGTTTATCGTGAACCATGTTTTAAATGACACTGGTTCTTTAACCCAGTTAAATATTAAAACTAAGTGGAGTTTTAATGAATCTTTAATTAGATTGAAAAGATCGAGAATGGAGTATCACCAGTTTTGCTCCAGGCGATAGTTAAATCTTTAATTAGATTTGAACGTGAAATTGTAATTGAATTTACCGATAACACCGTGGTGTTAGATATGAAGTATTACCAGTTTTACTTCATGGGATGAATAGGTTGGGACTTGGGAATAAAATAAATGATCACTTCAATGTGGATCGCTAATCCCGACTAGTTTGAATTGATATTCAAAAGTAGATTAAAGAATAAATTTAAAGGAATTTATCTTTGATAAAATTAATGGGAACCTCTCCCTAAGAATGTGAAATTTAGAAACTAACTGTAGGTTAGCTAAGCAGAATGGTTTCCTAGGTATTGATCTGATGTTGGTTTCGGCCTTCGGGGTTAATATTTGGGGAATTATTCTCTTGATTAATTTACGGTTAGTGACTGATGAATTGGAATGAGGCGTATGTTGTGTTTGTGTAACACTTGTTTATTATATACGCGAGTTATTCAGAAAGACCGGGTTTATCCCATTCTGAATAAATTATTCGGCGATTAGTCGAAGATGAAGACGGTGGTTGAAGACCGGAGGTCTTCACGTCGTTTGGATAATTACTGATGATCTTGATTGGGCCGTACACCCAAGAGGATGGAATCAGTTGGTGATCGTCCAGACGTACTTGGAGATCGATGGATATGCGGGGTACTAGGCGCCTCCGGTTTCGTTCAGACCCAGAACAAACTTGTAAATGGACTGTGTGTCTGACATTGGATTTTAGTCTGTGTGATTGATTTCTATTAAATATATATCTGTTTGGCGGTGGAGAACTTATTCTCTTGCTTAACGCCCTTCTCTGGGACGTACGAGCTCAGAGGTTATATATTGATGGATATCAAACGCATGGAGTGAATTGCCTGTGTGGCATGCCTAAGTGGCAAATGATCAAGGCTTCTGTTGAAAAGCAAAGTCTTGTGGTTGATGATCAAAGCACGGCATGTGTGGCATAGCTTTGTGCAGCGTTGATTCGCGAGCCTCACACCCCGATTGTGAACAAGAAACGGGAGAGGACCTCAGGGAGGACATGCGTCTCTTTCTAGTTAGAAGTGGCGTCAGTGGTTTTACACGCCCTGACGAGTTTGACTTATGTTGTTGTTGGTTTGCGAGGCGCCTCAGATATATCAGTGACTATGTGAAGCCGATGGAGTCATTTGTTGGCTCATTTACGCCCCATAGGGCGGGGAGACGTATTGTTCAGGCACTATAATCCACATCGGTGGACCGACCCTCTGGCTCCAAGGGGCAGTTGCGGCTGTTCCGGAGGCTCGGGCTAGAGAGTCTCGAATCGGTTGAGGACGATCCCTGGCCTCGGTTCACAGATGGAAATCCAACTTCCAATATGTGACGTTTCGATTTTAGTTGTAATCCTATATATGGCGACATAGTGAGACGGGGCGCTCATGCCGTCTATAATTGATACTTATGATTTGAAATTGTTTTGACACTATACACTTATAGTAAAAATAAAATAATCTGTTTTAAATGTATCAAGCATTCTTTGGCTATTATAAGGTAAAAACCCTATCCTCGGCTTGCGTTGCATTGTGTGATGCGACCTGGGTCTTATAATAGCTTCATTATTCTTTATTTAGCATTGCGCTATTGTTTTATGCACTGGTATTCTTGGGAGGAAACCCGTTCCGCTTTAGCGGCGTGGTCCCTTGATTTACCTAACTTTAAAATAAAGATTAATAACTGTTTTAGTTCTTATACCAGTCCCATGACTGACCTGGAGTTTATTGTTTTAACCTAAACTCTGGGTGCCCTTATTTTGACACGGGAAGCTAGTAGTTTTGGGTTTTGCAGATTTATATTCACAGGAACCTGGTTTACAGCTGGAACGATATACGGAAAGCTTTGTATCCGTGTATCTTCTTCAGTTGTATTTTGTATTATTTTCCGCTGCTACGTAATTTATTGTAATCTCTGATATTTATCATATGTATAATATTCATTTATACTCTGTATATTCTTGTATTCTGATGGAATTGTTGTAATTAAAAATGAAATGTTCTTCCGTCTGCGTTCTTTTGTGGCTTGTCCTCGACTCAATCTGGGCTTTCCTCACCGGGGAAGTTCGGGTCGTTTCAGCTGGTATCAGAGCTTTGGTTTACAAAGCTCAAAGAACAAGACACGTTAGAACCATATGAAAGTATTCATCAGATATTGGATTAGTAATATCCAATGGGAATGACTCATTAGAGATGGGATCAGTAGTATCGTAGAACGAGTGTGAAGAGTAGTGTTTTTGAAAAATAAAAATGAAAACAGTTTTGTTTTGAAATTTAAATCAATTATTCGTATTTGATTATTTATTTTATATTGATTTGGACTATCAGGTATATAGAGATTTTAGTATACGTCTGATCCATGTGTATTTGAAGTTTTAATATACTGGATAGATATATAATCGCACTGTAGTCGTTCGGGGATAATTCTGATGATAGTGATCGCATCATCGGTATTTATGTTCGAGTGACGAAGGTGGGACGTCTATATATTTCCAATTGACTGGTGTGAGAACCAAAATTAGATAGGGTCTATTGTTGTGATTTGGCACCAAAATCTGATTTTTTGACTATATATCAAAGCTATGAATTTGAAAAGCTAATCAACTAATTGATTGCTGGTTGTGTTGTTTGATTATTGTTTGAATTAATCAAATGTTGAACCGTTTGCCAAATTGAACCAAATATTGAGTTGTATTGAAAATTAGTCGCATTTGCATGCATATACATGTACTTATATTGAATAGGTCATAGCAAGGAGGCTAGAGCAGAGGAATAAAATTGTTTGCCCGACAAATAGGTACATGTTTATTGTATTTCTTGAGTTTTGGATGATTTTGTTAGCCGATTGTCTAACCGCTTGGCTTTTTCTTTTTCTTTTTCTTTTGGATTAAAGAAGGCCATGGGAGGCTATATGAAATATCCCGAAGTCCCCGGTGCAGGGGAGGTTATGGCGAAATTTTTCGAAAATTTAGGGTGTTAGCCAAATTTTTGAAATTTTTTGAAAAGTTCTTAGAAACTGAAAAGTTGAAGAACTTAAGCCATAATGAAAATATTGAAAGTTGAGTTGAATAGTTAAACAACTTTCGGCTTCGTTCCTTTTCGGGGACGAAAAGTTTTAAGTGGGGGAGATTGTAATAACCCGGAAATCCGAGGCAATTTAAAATTTTTATTTTGGCAATTTTATTGAATTTTGATTATTTAAAATGAATTATTTTAAATAGTAACGACGAAAAATTTAGTTTGAATGGAATTAGAACCTATATATTTATATACGTCGTCGTTAGAATATAAAAATATATTTATATATATAAAAGGAATTGAAAATGGCGCGTTAGTTCGATAATTTGATTTCAAAATTCAAATGAATGTACAGGATTCAAAATAAACCGTATTTTAGCGAAACCAAAAATATTTGAATCTAATAGAGAATATCTTTCCAACGAATCAGAAAAATTGAAATTTCATAGCGGGGATAAAAAGTTATGTCCAGTTGAAATTTCAAAATAGTCACTATGGAATTTCGGCCCTTAGAAAATGGCCATTTTGCAAACGACCTCGGTTTTCGGCGAAACCACTTTTGTTGGATCCGCGATGTCTTGTTATAGCTAGGTTTCAAATTTCGTAATTTTTCGAATCAATATGTGAGCGTGGCAAAGGAAAACGCATTTGACCAGTTTCAGTTGATTTTAATCGACTGGAAAATGACCATTTTTCAAACGGTCTCAGAATTAGACGAAATTAGTTTTGTTAGGACCGAATCGTCAATACGAAGCTAGAAAATAATTTTCGAGAATTTTTAGAGTCCGTATGTGGCCCCAGTAAATTGAAATGCACGTTCAAATTCAATATATAGTGTTATATTTTGATTTTGACGAAAACTGATCAAAACGATCGAATCTACCTACGAAACAAATCCCATTGTGTTCGCAATAGGGGTATTTAGCTAGGGGCGACAGTCGTTGGGCCTGGGTTGGTGTTCAGATTGATTAGCAACTAACTAAAGAATTAAATAAAATAAAATGAATAATATATAAACCCATCTCCACAAAGCCCTAAGTCAAAGTAGAACCCGTGGTCAACCATCCTTCAGCCGCTCGTTTTAACGATATCGATGGCCACAATTTTCAGAACTTCGATCCCTAAAACCTCCTAACCCAAGTAGTGTTTTTCAAAACTTTCAAATACAAATTGAAGAGCTCTTTCATGATCAGAATCATCAACGTGAATCTGCTAGAAGAAGGGCTCGAAGGCCTGCTGTTCTCGCACAAATTCCGAGGGGAGGAGGGTTGCGAACTGCACAAGATTGGGCGGCGGGGGGAAGCTCGTGACGGCGGTTCATGTGCCAGGTGTGGATCAGCGTCTCGACGATCGTGGCGGCGTCTATGGCCAACCCTAGTGGCCGACGCCATTCCAGGCAGTGATGAACAAAGATGCAGTGAGTTTTTTTTATATAGTTTATTTAATTTAATAACCAAGTAAATTTCAGTTTCAAAATAAAATAACAATGATTTCCCTTTCAGTTTTTAAATACAGATAACATTGCTTATTAATAGTTTTTTTATGTATATAACTGTAAAACAAAGAATTGATTTTAAAAATATATAATAGACTTGATTTTTTAAAAAAAGATAAAATATCATTGTTTTTGAAAGTTATTTATATCATCGGTTTTAAAATAAATTATATCATTGTTAATAAAAATATGATTTTTTATAATATAGAAAAGTTAAAAATATAATTTTTATACTAGTGGCAGAATAAAAATATGATTTTATTATTATGGAAAGAATAAAAATACGATTTTTATATTATAGAAAGAATATAAATATGATTTTTATATTATAGAAAGAATAAAAATATGATTTTTATATTATAGAAAGAATAAAAATATGATTTTTATCTATGTAGAGTAATAAAAATATAATTTTTATTATACTACTAGCGGTATAAAAATAGAATTTTTATCCATATAGACTGAATATAAAAATGTGATTTTTATATATGTAGTGGCTACGGACAATGAAATTAACAAAAGGCGAGAATGGCGGAGATTTTCTACATATGAAGAGTCGTGGCATTTGGTTTAGCTAGTCGGTGAGAACTCCTCACCTTTAATTTATTTCTAGTTTGAAATATATACTAGGATGTAGACGGTGCTTAGCAGCACCCGACACCCGTCGTCCACAGACCATGGATGGCTTGTATGTTTGATTGTTTGTTGTGGTGAAAATTGATTGTGTGATGTTATGTGAAATGAAATAAAATAAAATATTTATATAGTTAAAAATATTTTATAGTAGAAAATAGAATTTTTAATGTGGATTTAAAATGAAATAAATATAAACAAATCGGACAATTTGTTTATATACACACATTCGACTGATATTGATTGGGACGATAAATTTTACACATCGCCCAACTGCACAAATAAAATTTCTGTTTGATTGTTTGAAAACCCCACACGGGTATTGGGATGATATATGACATACACTAGTCCCAATAATTAGCTGTATGTCGATCGATTGATTGACATGCTGTTATAAGCGTTAAATATTTATATTTTATGCTTATATAGTGTAGAACGCACTCTGGATAACGGTTGATTATTTATTGTTGTTATTTTATACATGTGTTATAGAAAATCCATATAATTAACATTATATGGTAATTGATTGGGCCTCATTCCAGTTTTGAAATAGAATATTTGAAATAGAATATTCGAATAGAAATATTTGAAATAGAAATATTTGAAAAAGAAATATTTGAAATAGAAATATTTGAAGAAGAAATATTTGAAATAGAATATTTGAAAATAGAAATATATGAAGCCGTGTTGATCTATTAGATTGACGCCATTTTGACACGAACGATATTTATATCGATTTTATTCATTTTTCGATGAATATTGAAAGTGATTTTGAAATTCGAATTAAATTGAATAGATTTGAAATTCGAATTAAATTATATTGAATAGATTTGAAATTCGAATTAAATTATATTGATTAGATTTGAAATTCGAATTAAATTATATTGAATAGATTTGAAGTTCGAATTAAATTAAATTGAATAGATTTGAAATTCGAATTAAATTAAATTGAATAGATTTGAAATTCGAATTAAATTAAATTGAATAGATTTGAAATTCGAATTAAATTAAATTGAATAGATTTGAAATTCGAATTAAATTGAAATGAATTGAAATTCGAATTAAAATCGATTCAAATTGAAATCGATTTGAAATGAAATTAAAACGAATTTATATTGAAAAAATTCAATCTTGATTTGAATTTGAAAAGGAAGTTGAAATCGTTTCGAAAACGAATTTAAAACTATTTATAAAATACGTTTTTAAAAGGAAATCGACGAAGTATATATTATATGTATATTATATATGCATATAATATAATGGCCTGAATAGAACGCGCCGCGCCGCGGCAGTTCGTGAATTTCGACCATTGATTTCGAACGGACATTACGGGAGATCTGACCGTCGGATTCTCCTAAAACCGGAACTATTGGGTTTGTATCAAATAGAGATTTCTAACGAATATTAGAAATTTGAAATCTAACGTTTGGATTTGGAGGTATGTCCAAATCAATTTCAGAAAAGGTCGCTGTAAGTGCAGTTCGATGGCCGTTGATGGAAATCGACTGCACGGGCCTTGATAAAATTATTAAAAATATCAATAATTTGTGTAAAATCATAAGAAATGATTTGTGAAGAATTGGGATGAAAAACTCCACATTTGAAAAGATAAAAGTAGATTTTTATCGAAATGAACTAGTTTTGAACTAGAATAATTATTTATTTATTTTTAAAATAAATAAATTGGATTTGAAATGGTTTTGAAAATAACTAGAACTTCCAATAATTAAATTGGAATGGATTTGAATCAAAATTGTCTTCGGAATATTTCGATGTTGGATTTCGTGATGATACAGATATTGTTATGGGAATTTGATAGATATATTAATATCGTTATTTCCAATACGATATTTGTTGGTCGTAGAATTTGATATTGAATATAAGCCGATATATTTTCTATTCAGAGCCTTGTATTTAATGTCAAATGGGATTTGGGTTTGTCGTGCACAGTGTCTTCATTAACACTGTTCTTAACCCCAGTTGAGAAAACGATTAAATTTTTTTATTTAGATTTAATGAAGTGTACCAATTAAATAATATTTAATTGGAATTGAGTTGTTGTTGATTTTTGGGTTTATCGTGAACAATGTTTTAAATAACACTTGTTCTTTAACCCGATAATTAATGAAATGTGATTTTGGGTTGTCGTGAACGGTATCTTCAATAATACTGTTCTTAGACCCAAAGGAGTTAGGAAAATCAGAAACAAACTGGAGATTAGTTAAGTTGAATGGTTTCTGGGGTATTGATTTGATGTTGGTTTCGGCCTTCGAGGTTAATACTTAGGGAATTGCTCACTTGCTAATTTACGGTTATGGACTGATTGAAATGTGATGTGATTTTGGGGTTTATAGTGAACCGTGTTTTAAATGACACTGATTCTTTAACCCAGTTAAAGATTAAAACTAAGTGGAGTTTTAATGAATCTTTAATTAGATTGAAAAGATCGAGAATGGAGTATCACCAGTTTTGCTCCAGGCGATAGTTAAATCTTTAATTAGATTTGAACGTGAAATAGTAATTGAATTTACCGATAACACCGTGGTGTTACATATGAAGTATTACCAGTTTTACTTCGTGTGATGAATAGGTTGGGATTGGGAAATAAAATAAATGATCACTTCGATGTGGATCGCTAATCCCGACTAGTTTGAATTGATATTCAAAATTAGATTAAAGAATAAATTTAAAGGAATTTATATTTGATAAAATTAATGGGAACCTCTCCCTAAGAATGTGAAATTTAGAAACTAACTGTAGGTTAGCTAAGCAGAATGGTTTCCTGGGTATTGATCTGATGTTGGTTTCGGCCTTCGGGGTTTATATTTGGGGAATTATTCTCTTGATTAATTTACGGTTAGTGACTGATGAATTGGAATGAGGCGTATGCTGTGTTTGTGTAACACTTGTTTATTATATACGCGAGTTATTCAGAAAGACCGGGTTTATCCCATTCTGAATAACTTATTGGGCGATTAGTCGAAGATAAAGACGGTGGTTGAAGACCGGAGGTCTTCACGTCATTTGGATAATTACTGATGATCTTGATTGGGCCGTACACCCAAGAGGAGGGAATCAGTTTGTGATCGTCCAGATGTACTTGGAGATCGATGGATATGCGGGGTACTAGGTGCCTCCGGTTTCGTTTAGACCCAGAACGAACTTGTAAATGGACTGTGTGTCTGACATTGGATTTTAGTCTGTGTGATTGATTTCTATTAAATATATATCTGTTTGGCGGCGGAGAACTTATTCTCTTGCTTAACGCCTTTCTCTGAGACGTACGAGCTCAGAGGTTATATATTGATGGATACCAAACACATGGAGTGAATTGCCTGTGTGGCATGCCTAAGTGGCAAATGATCAAGGCTTCTGTTGAAAAGCAAAGTCTTGTGGTTGATGATCAAAGCACGGCCTGTGTGGCATAGCTTTGTGTAGTGTTGATTCGCGAGCCTCACACCCCGGTTGTGAACCAGAAACGGGAGAGGACCTCAGGGAGGACATGTGTCTCTTTCTAGTTAGAAGTGGCACCAGTGGTTTTACACGCCCTGACGAGTTTGACTTATGTGGTTGTTGGTTTGCGAGGCGCCTCAGATATATCGGTGACAATGTGAAGCCAATGGAGTCATTCGTTGGATCATTTACGCCCCATAGGGCTGGGAGACGTATTATTCAGGCACTATAATCCACATCGGTGGATCGGCCCTGTCGCTCCAAGGGGCAGTTGCGACTGTTCCGGAGGCTCGGGCTAGAGAGTCTCGAATCGGTTGAGGACGATCCCTGGCCTCGGTTCACAGATGGAAATCCAACTTCTAATATGTGACGTTTCGATTTTAGTTGTAATCCTATATATGGCGACATAGTGGGATGGGGCGCTCATGCCGTCTATGATTGATACTTATGATTTGAAATTGTTTTGACACTATACACTTATAGTAAAAATAAAATAATCTATTTTAAACGTATCAAGCATTCTTTGGCTATTATAAGGTAAAAACCCTATCCTCCGGCTTGCGTTGCATTGTGTGATGGGACCAGGGTCTTATAATAGCGTCATTATTCTTTATTTATTGTTGCACTGTTGTTTTATGCACTGGTATTCTTGGGAGGAAACCCGTTCCGCATTAGCGGCGTGGTCCCTTGATTTACCTAACTTTAAAATAAAGATTAATAACTGTTTTAGTTCTCACACCAGTCCCATGACTGACCTGGAGTTTATTGTTTTAACCTAAACTCTGGGTGCCCTTATTTTGACACGGGAAGCTAGTAGTTTTGGGTTTTGCAGATTTATATTCACAGGAACCTGGTTTACAGCTGGAACGATATCCGGAAAGCTTTGTATCCGTGTATCTTCTTCAGTTGTATTTTGTATTATTTTCCACTGCTACGTAATTTATTGTAATCTCTGATATTTATCGTATGTATGATATTCATTTATACTCTGTATATTCTTGTATTCTGATGGAATTGTTGTAATTAAAAATGAAATGTTCTTCCGTCTGCGTTCTTTTGTGGCTTGTCCTCGACTCAATCTGGGCTTTCCTCACCGGGGAAGTTCGGGTCGTTTCATTAATCGTCAGCGCCATTATTATATGGCCTGATTACGACTAATACTTTGCCTCTAAACCAAAGACCTCCTCGAGGGGTGCCTAGTCGATCGCCAGTACCATTGATACATGGTCCGACTGCGACGAACACTGGGCTTTTAAACCAAAGACCTCCCCGAGGGGCACCAAGTCGATCGTCAGTGGCATTAATACATGGCCCGATTATGACGAACCTCGAGATTCAAGAGACCCCCTCGGGGGCATCCGACCATAACCCGAATCTACCAAAAATCAGTAAATGATGGACCCAAAGACCTTTTCGAAGGCGCCTTTCAAATTTTACAAGTGGCTAAATCATTCGACCACAACGAATAACATGTTTACAAAAGACCTTTATGAAAGCACGGAAACCAAGACCTCTCCGGGGGCATATGTTCAAACCTGATCTCCATAGAGCCTGAATTTTCAGGCTTGTGAGAAACATGATTGAATATACTAAAATATAAGAACTCTCAAGCAAAGGCATAAAAATAAAAATTCATCCTCATAAGGGATATGAGCTGAATCGACTAGACCGGAAAACTTTGATCATGATCACGCGAAGAAAATTCTAAATGGCAAAAACACATGACCAAAAGATTCCAAATGAAGTCGATCACAAAATGTCATGCCCAAACCTTTAAAGACTGTGAAAATTTTTGGTATGGGGGCATTACCACCGCATTAAAGAAATTTAATAACGCTCACTCAAACATACCACAAGCTTGTCACAATCTTACATTAAAGGTTCGGCATTTACAAGGATTATTTTAACCAACAAAGTGGAATCCCTTAAAATGGCCAAGGCAAACTTAAGAGCTTCAATACAGTGACAAGAACAAAAGCAGTTAGTCAAGGGAAAGAAGTCTCCGGTATTGCCCAAGTCAAAATCAAGGAAATTTAACAAAATTGGTTAAGAAAATCCAGCTAGTAATGATCCGTGGCTACAACTAAAAAACCAATTTACTAAAATGTGCCACAGGGTCATTGTAATTCCAAACATTGCAATAAGAAATGACTTGTAATGAAAATTTGTGTTGCGAGCATGAAAAGAAAATAGATTTGGAATGCAAAATGAGTAAGTACGACAAAGCTAAAGTAAAAAGCTTAAAGTACAACAAGCAGAACACAGTTTCATTTCAGCAATATAGAACCAGATCATATAATCACAAGTCCAGAGAAAAAGTATCAGACATAAGTGTGCGTAAAGTAACAAGCATAAAAGTAGTAAGCAAGGGCCGACACTCGCATATACAACCGAACTCGATACAATGATAAGAAACTAGAACAAAGTCATGAGTACTACTATTTCTTGCCACCTTACCTCAGAACAGGCTTAGAGAAGCACTAGCTAGTTATTTCCCTGTCCCGCTAGGACTTTCCCGAGATGAAAAAGTAATAACGCTCTTCTTAGCAGCATGCGTCTTTCCTCTGCTCCAGAAGCTGATGAGAATTTCAATTTGTGATTCTTTGGGTCCTCGGTCTCTTTGTCCGGAGTCTCACCAGTATGCTCAGAATCTTCCCCACTTAGAATGTAATCCTCATCCTTGCCCAAGTTAGCAATTGCTAGAATCCGAGTATCCTGAGAACCCGGAATTGTAAAAGTAGGAAGGGATGGATCACCCGGAGGAGGAGTGGAAGCTGGGGTAAGAGGAACTGACACCAAAGTTGAATTAGTCATGATGACTTCATTTGTCGTTGTCTTTCCTGCAACAGGGGAGGGTGACGGTGAGATCAGACCTAAGGTAGATAAACAATGAATACAAAATGCAGATGTGTCAGGCAAAGGGCATAGATAGTATAAGCATAGCAAAGTTTCGATAATTTCAAGTTTACCTGCAGCTACAAGACTGGCCTGAAGATTCCTGTGCTCTTCGACCTCAAATCTGTTTGCGTCAGTATCATCATCTATTTCATCATCCTTGCTATCCTTTTCTGCTAACTTTTCTTCAATGTTATGCTCATTGAATGCTGTGCCTTTTTCTTTCGGAGAAGCAGGAGGATTGTCTAAGAATGGTAAACCAAAAGTCTCGGTATTAGTAAGGAAAGCAGGGGCATCAGCATCTGTTACATCATGGGCTTGTCCTCCTGAAGGCCCAACCTTATCACCAAGCAATGCTCGCTTCTCCCTTAGAATAATCTTTCCCTTTGCTAAAGCCTTACAAGATGTCTCGTCTAAGAGCTCTTCTATAAGATCCTCCTCACCGCGATCGCCCCGTCAATCCTGAGAACTTCTTCCCAGACAAGAGCCAGGGTCTCAGCAAAATCTTTTCCCAAAAAATACAAGCTACCACGGCCCATAACACTATAAACATAAAACTTGAATAAAGTCTCCTGGGTCTTTGCTTTGACTTTTAAATAAGCATCCACGGCTTTATCTTTATCCTCTTCAAGAAAATTAACATTAGTAGTTAGAGTCTCAAGGGATAAGCTTTGAGAAGAAATCCTATGTTGGAGGGTCAAGTTCTCTTATCTTAGAATAGAAGAAGCGTTTCTTTCTTCAGCCAATTGGGACCCTGCAAGCTATCGAGCAGTTTGAGCTTCTTGACCTATTTTACAAGCGCATCTTCCTTCTGTTTGGCAGCACCAAGCTCTTCCTTAAGCATTACAATCTCAACCTCAGAATCCTTCGTGGAGCTTTGAGACTTAAGCGCGTGAATTAAAGCAACCTTTTCATTCTCCAATGTTATAATATGGTCTAGGCGGGTGGAATTAAGTCTTTGCAGGTCATGAGCAAATACGTTCCAACTACCAAGCTGTTTTTCGACGCGCTCACTCAGTTTATCCAATTTGACCTCGGCTTGACTGTTAGCTACATCATACTAAGTGATCATACCACTTTTGGTACTAGCTATTTCCTCAAGAATATCCCGGTTGTCATTAGGATGCAAGTCCACATCAAAGTACATCCTCTCAAATCCCAGCCTACGAAGCGCTCAGCAAGCATTAGGCTAGTTGCCTTATCTTGTAATGAGGCCTATTTATAATGGTCTGAAGGTCAGAAGAGTTAGGAGTAGCTGGTGGGGAAGCCAAACATGTGTCATCGCCAATATCTTGAATGTCCGACACTATGAGATTTGGCATTGGACGCTTATCTGATTTGTGGCACTTCCCATAACCACCTTTACCCTTATCACTCCTCTCTCTCTTCTTCTCGTTCTTCCTTTTTTACTGTTATATCTCTTTAATCCTCTCAGCCTCCAGCCTATCAAAATGGTCATGTCACCATTTCCTTTGCTGCTCGGTTTCAATAAGATCGCCAATTCGATGAGGTTAATAAGCGAGCTGTGGGTGTTGTGAATACTTCGAATGTTGGGAAGATCGAGGTTTAATTAAATTTTTGGGATCAAATTGCTGGGCACCTCGTTTAGAGATGCCCTCAAGAGAGCATCTCATTTATAAACCTGAGAAAGGGAGAGATCAAAATTTCTGTACTTAAGTTAGAAGGCACTGAAGCAAAATAGAAAAAGCCTGTATAGAGTATTGAGAGCATAAGACTTAAGTAAGAGTAAAGAAAGTTTGTTCACGAAACATCTAATAACGAACCAGTAGGAGGAGGATCGTTTAAGAAAATTCCTATGTCCTCAACTGTTTTTCCTAGATGATGATTTCAAGATGAATATTTTCTAGTTCTAGTCTCTGTAATTGAAACTGTCGGCTTTGAGGCTAAAGTATCACTTGGGATAAGATCTTTAGCTGAGCTGAGATCACAAAGTTTCCTGAAAGTCTCCGACATACCATCTCTTTGACTTCCTTGAACAACGTTATTTTTATCACGATTTTCAGTATTTAGTTTATTCACAGAACCAACTTCAGCCTCTTCAGGCTACTCATTCTCCTCCGTGGAATTTGAAATAGTTTTTGAAGAAGTGTCATCCGCATCAACCTGCTTACTTTCTTCCACGGGATCCAGAACAGTGATCTCTTTCCCAGCTTGGTCAGGTAAAGCCGAAGGACTCCTATCCTCACTTTGTGTGGATACCTCCTTTTCAGTGGGAGCTAATTTGGATGTGGGAGGAATTTTGCTGCTTCCTGCAGGATCAGTGCACTTCCTTATTCGTGCCTTCTTGGCCTGGGATTTATGAAGATTATCTTTCTCATCTGTCGGATCTGCTCCTAAAGTTCACGAGGGAGGAAGCATGTTGCACCGACGAAGAAACTCCTATGTGAGTAAGAATCTCCTGCTTCTTTCATTCTCAGGAACAACCGTTAAGGTTTTAAAGAAAACTAGATCAAAGGGACTATCCTTATCGGTAGGAGTACTGCAATATAATTTCAGATGTAAGCACTGGAGTAAAAGGGAAAATGCAATAAAAGACTGTAGAATATTCACTTCCTGCCGCCCAGTAACCGTGGAAGTTCGAAGGGCAACAAACAAAGAAATATTGGTTAGGGAATCCTCGGGCACTCTCGACAAAATCAGTAATAATCTTGGAGCTTTGTCTCTCGATAAAGATGATTGAGGGATAATCCTTCCTCCTTTTAAAAGAATACATAGAGCAGATATCTTGAAATGTAGGTGCACGCTCTTTGACCCTCATAAACAGTACATAAAGACCCATTAAGGAAAAGTAACCATTTGGGTGTAACTGATATGGGACAATGACCATTAAAGGGAGGAATCACCTCGCTCATCAACATGTATCAGTTTACTATGACGTACCACGTGGAGAAATGTTGGAAAATTCATCTTCTTCGGGGAATTTGGCTTTTTCCTTTTCTGAAATACCATATTCCTTACACAATTGTTGGAATGAGTTAAAGGAAAGTTCTGTTTCATGTCTCTCATGTAGTATAATGGAATATAGTCGAGGTTTAGGAAAGGTTTGTCTAATACTTGATCCAGATGTAGTTTTAACAACTTGTCTAGAACTTCCGGCTTCACCAAACATGGTTCCTTGTTTGGGATTCTGGCGTAACTGTTGTCAGGTTAACATTTTCTATATGAACGGCTATGCTTAAAAATAAATTGCAGGTTCAGCATCAGAAAAAATTTGGAGACCAGTAAAAGACCATAAACTAAGTTGCAAAAATGCCAAAGTTCTTAACCATGCTCGGGCCCAAGTGGGGTCGTGCATGCTCGAACCACATTTGGTCAAACATGTTCGATTCTCATCTGCTTGATCCTCATCAGACTTGAACAGACTTGAATTTAGCAGACTCAAACGTGGTCAAGTACTTCAGATCAAGCAAATTGGAAGTTTTTGGAAGTATGTTTCGTATGATCAGGTTTGCAAGTACAAGCTCCAGCCAAATAATGAAACCATGTACGTTCCCAAGCAACTTAGACATATGCAAACAGAATCAAACAAGTTTGAGTCCTAGCAGGGGCAAGCATGTCCGACCTACGAGTATCGAACATGTTTGAACCCAAACAGGGTCGAGCTTGCTCGAGCCTTAGCTGGTCGAGCATGGCCGACCCCATAGGGTCAAACATGTTGAAACCCAAACAGGGCCGAGCATGCTCGAGCCTTAGCTGGTCGAGCATGGCTGACCGTATAGGGTCGAACATGTTCAAACATAGGCGGGTGTTGGATCTAGATTAAACCTAGAGCGGGAGGGCGAATAGGGTATATTGAATTTTAACAGGATATTAAAAATTATTAGACCATAGAATGCAGCAGAAATAAAAATATAGAAAGTAAATAACACACAAAGATACCCAGCTTCGGCAAAATCCTGCCTACTACTGCATTCCTAAGGTTTCTACTAGGTGTTATAAACGGATCCCGCTTACAATCCCATGTAAGCTCGCATCGTCTGCTCTTGTCCTAACCCTAAGCTCAAAACTCTAGACTAATCTAAACCCCTAGATCAGATTTACCCTGATTACGACCCTGCAAGCAGTAACCCTAGTTTTTACAGACTCTAGTAAACTGCCGGTTAACACCCTAATTGGATACCCTAGTATTTTACAGACACTAGAAACTGATTCGAACGATGTACAATGAAATTCAAAAACAATACAAATGTAAACTAAAAATCTTAGGTTTAAGAACAATTTAAATCTCCATTTAAAACACTTTGAGTTGGCCGACCCTTTGTTGAATTGTGTTTCAACCTTGTTTATTTTAGCCTATTCACTTTGCTTTGTGAAAATCGAACATGGAGGCTCCCTAGGATTTGCTAAAAATCCCCAAATCAGATCGATAGCCTCTTGGAATTGATCGAATCCTAGTAGCTTTGAATCAGATGATATTTGGCTCTTGATTTCTTTGTTTCTGCTCCTTCCCGCCACCGATTTGGGATATAATTGTGATCGGAAATTTGTGAGTTAATTGTAATACTTCTATTCGAATTTCTTTTGAGAATTGTTTTGTGGTTTTCGATGAAAGTCGATGATGAATAGGGTGTGAATATAAATGGATTAGAATCAAAACCCTACACTCTAATTTCGCTATTTGGCTTGATTTGGTTTATGTGTGTTTCCCACTTTTCTTGCGAGATTGTTGTGTGGTATTTGGAAAATACTTATTCGATTTGCTGTATAATATTCACTAGCCAAAACTGGAAATTGTTTGTGGTCTTCAAAAACAGATTTTCCCTTTTGAAAATAAAATCTCTCGGCTTTGATTATCTTTACAGATGAGATTTTTTGCCACAAAAAAATTGAGCGTTTATGGAAAGATATTCTTTGATTTTCTGGCCCCATGCATGTATTTGGAAAACAATAAAAATTTATTTTTGCTTTGCCATATGTGCATTGAAAACTGAATTCTTGGACCAATTAGAAGGACTTGCCAAACGTTTCTGAAAGAAATCTGGACATGCTAAATTGTTGCTTTTGTTACATGATTGTGGTTGCTCTATTCATCATGCCATTATTGTGTGAGTTTCCATTAGTTCCACTGCCTCATGATGTCCATTGATGTCGAAATGAATTGTTACCAAAACATTTCATCGAATTTAATCTACAGGTAGATTATTTGTCCTAAGCTTGCTTATTTGAATTATTCTCTGTATTCCTTGGTTTATGGAAATCAAAACTTGTCAAAAATTTCCTATCTAAAACTGGAAACATATTTGAACTAGTTTTGAATGCTTGCCAGAAATGGTGATTGAGTAATTTCTGGAAACCACATGCATTTTTGCCAAAAGAAAATTTTGTCCAATACTGGGAAAACAAATTAAATCATGAATGCTGATTTCTTTACCATCTTCGTATATATGCACTCATGTGTATTCATTTGTGTCTTGACTCCCTCATTATGCACACTTAATTTAGCTGCACTTTCATGTTGTATATATTCCAGATCAAAACTGTGCATGTTTGCTTCGGTTACTACTTTGCACCCCACCTTGTTACATGCTCACTTGAGTTGAAATCTGCTTCCATGACTTGAATGTGTATGCTGCACATGTTTCATGAATTATTTTACATTGAGCTTGCAAATGAAGCTGTTGTGTGCACCTTTAATGATCCTGTGTACATGCACCATTAGCTGCTTGTGTTTACATGTAGTTGTTGCCATGCTTTGGACATATATTACTGAGTTGCACTTGAACTGTGTGTGAAGACTTTGCTCATCTTGTTCCTTTGCTTGAGTCTGGATTTCCACTCATGATGCTGAACCATTCATGCACGTATGCTGTATAGACTTGGTGTATATAAACTGCTACGAATGTTTGTATTATATCTGAAACATGTGCATGTCTGTGTTGCTATAAGCTGCTTCATGAATTTGCTTTGGCTTTATTATTTCTATATCCATAATTACTGTTCCATTTTGCTGCATCATTCATGTATGTTGGAACTTGACTTTGCTGAAACCTTTTGTTTGCTTGAACCATGAGTAAACTGACTTGAAATTTCTGCCATGTACACTCTCTTGTCACCCTGTTTAACTTGCCTTGGCCTGTTCTTGTTCATAGTCATTTGAATTTTTATCATTGCACCATGCTGCATACTGCTAACTGTGTTGATGTCATCCATATTGCCATTTGAGTCCAGATTTGATTTGAGCTCCACATCCATGTGCTCGACCATGGGAAGTACTCTTGCACTTGTTCACCTTCATGTTGTAATCTGTAAACATGCCCATGCAGCTGCTATATTGCACCATTGTGTCCATGTCATCACTTGTTCACTTGCATTCTTGAGCTCGACATTATTTGCATTCATTTACACATATATGTTATATGCACGTATGTGTGTGTGTATATACATGTGTGTATATAAGTGTGACTGTCTGAATGAAACTTTATCAGCAAACCGCTACACTGCGTTGAGGCTATTCAGAATTAGTTACTGGTTCAGATCAGCAAAGCGGTGTAGTGTATTGAGGCTGATCAGTAGGTAATAGAAATACATACATATCATATCAAGTCATGAAAGATGATGAGAAACATACCGAAATTCTGAGGCAAATAAATTTAAAAATAAATAAATTTATATTTGCATGTATTTCAGATAATTTCTATTACAGTGTACTGTGTGTGTGTTTCATGTGATAGGTAAGCAGATGGTGACTAGACTGACTGAAAGCTGTGAAGACTGGGCTGACAGAAGGCAGAGATTGCAGAGTGTATTTGAGTTAGTTAATGAATGTGTATGAGAGAGAACTATATAACTGAGTGTGAATGTTGTAGAGAGGAACTGTGTACTGAAATTGAATGTATTGAAATGTGTATCAGTGATGTATATACAAATAGTGGAGTTGTAAACCAGTATTGTTAAAATATTGAAATATAATATTCTATTCAAATAAAATACTGTTTGAATATTTGAATCTCTGTACAGTCGTATTTTATTTAAATATAAATATTATTCCTGTCTGTGAGGTAAAATATGAAACAGTACAATAACAAACACATTTAAAATAATATATACTTGTTTGTTGTCATCATCAAACAAAAATCCTATAATTGTTATATACACCTACGTTATATTCAACAATATCCTCCTTTTGATGACGACAAACAAATGAAAGAATTTTGTATATAATAAATGTGTCTGTACGTGAATAGTGGAACTCCCCCTAAATGTATGCTCCCCCTACAACAAAAACTCCCCCTATAACTGTGCATGAGTGAAAAGAATGAAAATTGAATTGGAATTTTCAAAATTAAAATATTTATAAAATATTCACTCATAAATCAAAATCTCAACCCATTCTTCCCCTTTTGTTATCATCAAAAGGATACAGAATTTAAAATATAGATGAAAAATGACTAAAAAATATAATTTCAGTATAAGAGGAAGGACGGTCATCATAAATCTCAATCAGTCAAACAAAAATCATAATATTCAAAGAACTAGTGTCATATTTCACATTGTAGAGTAATGGATTTACGATGAAATTTATAAAAATGGAGAGAGTTAAAAAATATGATTCCAATTATTTTCAAAAGAAATTTTATAAAAATGAAGCTAAAAAACAGTGATGGATTTGGACAATAATTATTAATTAATTTAAGTGACAAAATCGAATAATCTCAAATCTCAATAGCTATCAATCAACAAAACATAATACGTCATAAAATATTAACACATTTCACAAAATAGGATATGGATTGATAGGCTGGTTTTTATACACAAAGGAGAATTTCAGATTAATTTCAACTTATAGCACATTATTTCCTTTTCTTTTATTTTTAATTTAAGAGCACACTGACCACGCATAACCAGATCTTGGATTTTTAAACGAGATCAGTTGCAGCTTAAATATAAGTAATCTCTTAAGCATGTATGACCAGAGCTTGGATTTTTAAATGAGGTTAGAGACACACTTATGAATATTATATTTTTATTATTTTCAGTTTCAAAATGAAAAACTCCTCAGTATATAAAACCAATATGGGTGATAGAAATGTGATAGGTACAGAAATGGTTTGTGAAATAAATTTCTAAATTAATCATATTATGAAATATGATCAACTGTATCGAGATCATTGAAAAATTTCAATTATCACTAATTATGAATAATAATGTAACCATAATTCCATCACAAATATTTCACGATTTATTTAAGATGACTTTTAAAAAATATTAAACCCTCCACATTAATATAAAAAACATGATGGATGGCAGAATGACGATAGATAATGAAGATGGTCGTGAAATAATTACCAGTTCAAATATATTATAATAAATATTCAACCATCATGAAAATCCAAATAAAATCTCCTTTGTTATGAAATATACTGCAGTCACAATTCATCACAATTTCAAAATCTAATAATAATTTTGATGAACTATAAATATAGTTCAATTTGGATTTTGATTTCAATTTCTGAATGAATAATCAATAAATAATTTTAAAAATGAAAATCAATTATAAGAGGAATATGTAGATCTATACAAGACAAAAGGGATTAAAAAATATATATACAGAAAAATATTTAACACTTCTAAACTGATACCACTTGATGTCTCTACTAAAGAGGATTATGACACTGGAGACAAATAAGGATAATTCAAACAACAGAATTTTAACCACAAAGCTCAAGTAGACAAGACAACAGATTATACACATTTACCAGAGTAGCAAACAGTTTTACTCAAAACAAGTAGTTATTTGAAAACGTTTTTCAGAACAGTATCAGAACAGTATCAGAGCAGCACAAGAAATCAGTTCAAAGCAGACAAGTCAAGATGATGGTCACAAAAAATATTCCATGATCCAAGATTATAAATATAGTTTATTTTAAATCATTTGACCGAATTATGAAGATATCAGGATTCAATGAATCAATCAAACGGTTTATATATTTCAGATTCAGGATATATGTGGGATTCAATAAATTAATAATTTCAAATGATTTTAAACAAACAAATATACAAATCAAATAATCATGAAATAAAAGTGATATTTAAGACTGGATTTTCAAAGAAATTTTCAAAATTATTTCTGATAAGCCCAATGAAAATTCAGGTCATTTACATCAAGTTTGAGAGGTATTCATGATACAAAAAAAATTAAAAATAATTTATTTGAAATCACTTGAATCAATGTCAAGATTGAAATATAATGAATTAGTCACACAAGATTGATAATTTCAAATTTAAGAGGTGTGTGATATTCAAAATATCAAGAATTTCAGATGATTTCAAACAAACCAATTTCAACCATAATGATCATGAATATAAAATGAATTTCTAGATGTATCACTGTAATTCAAGAAAAAAATCAAAATATCCAAGCCAATCTGAAAAATAATGAAATTATCACAACTAATAAATATTGGTGTGTTGTAATGAGTATATTATTTCAAGCTTCTCTAAAATGAGTTAATGAAAACTCAAAACAGCAGTGGTGTGTGAAATTCCATTAAACTTTTAGATCTTCAAAATTTTAGAATTAAAATTAATAGTGTTCAAGATATGACAAGAATATATCAACACTGTTATGAATTCAGAGAATCAGAAAACAAACTTCAAATCAATTGCAGATATTTACAAAAATAAATTCAAGATCTAGAAATGATTAAAAACATCAGAGTTTTATACAAATGAAGCGAATTTATAGAAAAATATGAATTCTGCAGTTGGAAGTTAAGGAAGCCCAAGAAGTTACAAAGATATGACAGTGACAAATCAAAACAAAAAGAAAAGAAAAGAAAAATAAACAGAAGGGACAGAAGGAGAAATAAATAAAGAAAATAAAAACAGAGAATATTTACAAAGGTAAGTTTAGAGATCATACCAGAATCCAATGTAAATCAGAATCTCTAACTCAACAGACTGGGCTGAGGAAGTTGTGAATGATTACAGAAGTATTGAGCAACTTGAATCCAATTCTCTTTTGCCTAGCAGTTACTCAGCCTCCCTTGATACCTAATTGTTTAGAGGATTGAGTGGTCTAACAAAAATAGTAAAACCACTCTCAGTGTTCACATCTTTCAGTACCCAAATCTGTTTGTATAACAATCTGTTAGAATCAACTAAAGTACCCTTTGGAACCCGAATTCGTTTAGTTTTTCCAAAAAACATTTTATTTCTTTCTGGGGTCCAAAATGAATTAAATGAATTGTTATCAAACCGCTTCTTATCTCGTTTGTGATTCAAAAACCTTTTGTAATTTTCAAAATTCAAATTTTCAAAATGATCCTTCTTGAAGCCGTTTGCAGGATTTTTAAAATCACACAAGTTTAAATTTTCAGAATCATTTCTTTTCCCAAAACCAAGACCATTTTTATTTCCTGAAAAGAGTTGGTTTTTCAAAAACATATTTAAAGATTTTTCTTCGTTAGAAAATTTGATCAGAGTTAATTCAAGTTGTTGAATTTTAGATCAGAATTCTCTTTCATTAGATTCGAACAACGATTAATGCTGATCTTTCTCTTTTTAGTATCATTCTGTTTCAAAATCAAATTTTCATTTTCAAGTAGTTTGATTTTGGTGTTGGACTCAAAGATTTCAGATTCAAATTTAATTTGTTTTTCAAATTCAAGTTTCTTGAGATCTTCAATCTCTTTTTCAAGCTCACTCAAAGTCAGATATGTTTTCAACAAACTATTATTTTCATCAATATCATGTTTAGAATCTTTGGTAGCCTTAAAATTTATAAATTCCTTTTGTAAACAATTATTTTCATCTTTCAACTCAATCTCATTATCTTTTAAAATCAAAATTTGCTCTTCAAGTCTTTGAATGTTTTTATTTAGATGAACGAGATCAGTTTCCAATTTCAAAAAAAAATTCACAATCAGAATTTTTTAATTTTATGACATTTGAAAGTTTTGATTCCAAACAGTTAATTTTGCTGTTCAACTCGTGATTTTAAGATTTTAAAGATTTGTTTTCACGATGGAGTTTATCAATGATTTTTGTTAAACCAGTACACATATAAACCAAATCTTCATATGAGAAGCTTTCAGTCTCATTGTCTGTTAAGTCTCCATCGTCTGATCTACTTGAATTTTCATTTGTTTCTTCTCTCGAGCATTGATCTGAATCTGAGTTGACCATTTTGGGTTTTGAGATGCTTTTGTCAATTTGTCCATACTTTATATTGAGAGTATTCCAGATTTCTTGCGCAGTTAAATAATGGGAGATAAGGCTATATTGGACATCATCAATATAAGAATATAAAGTATGAATAGCACGAGAGTTAAACCCAATATCATTTCTACTAACCATATCAAATCCATTAATAACAGTATCCCAACATTTAATATCAACATATTTTAAATATAACTCCATTTCTAATTTCCAATTTAAAAAATCTGTACCATTAAAATAGAAGGAATACGACTGGATTGACTCTCAGAGAACTGACAACAAGGATGACCCATTACTCCAGAGTTAATGAAATAACCTGCTCTGAGACCACTTGTTGGATCTGGATTAACCCTAGAGGGGGGTGAATAAGGTTTATTGAATTTTAGCAGGATACTAAAAATTATCAGATCACAGAATGCAGTAGAAATAAAAATACAGAAAGTAAATAACACATAAAGATACCCAGCTTCGGCAAAATCCTTCCTACTAATACATTCCTAAGGTTTCTACTACATGCTATAAACAGATCCCTCTTACAATCCCATGTAAACTCGCAGCGCCTGCTCCTGTCCTAACCCTACGCTCAAAACCCTAGACTGATCTAAACCCATAGATTAGATTTTCCCTGATTTCGACCCTGTAACCCTATTTTATAGACTCTAGTAAACTGCCAGTTAACACCCTAACTGGATACCCTAGTGTTTTACAGACACTAGAAACTGATTCGAACGATTTACAATGAAATTCAAAAACAATACAAATGTAAACTAGAAATCCTAGATTTAAAAACAATTTAAATCTCCCTTTAAAACACTTTGAGTTGGTCGGCCCTTTGTTGAATTTTGTTATACCCTTGTTTATTTTAGCTGGTTCACTTTGCTTTGTGAAAATCAAACATGGCGACCCTCTAGGGTTTGCTGATAATCCCGAAATCAGATCGATAGCCTCTTGGAATTGACCGAATCCTTGTAGCTTTGAATCAGATGATGTTTGGCTCTTGATTTCTTTGTGTCTGCTCCTTATCGCCATCGATTTGGAATATTATTGTGATCGAAAACTTGTGAGTAAACTGTAATACTTCTCTTCGAATTTCTTCTAAGAATTGTTTTGTGGATTTCGATGAAATCCGATGATGAATAGGATGTGACTATATAGGGATTAGAATCGAAACCCTACAATCTGATTTTGCTATTTGACTTGATTTGATTTATGTGTGTTTCCCCCTTTTCTTGCGAGATTGTTGTGTGTTATTTGGAAAACACTGATTCGATTTGTTGTGTAATATTCACTAGCCAAAACTGGAAATTGTTTGTGGTCTTCAAAAACAGATTTTCCCTTTTGAAAATAAAATCTCTCGGCTTTGATTATCTTTACTGATGAGGTTTGTTGCCATAAAAAAATTGAGCATTTTTGGAAAGAAATTCTTTGATTTTATGGCCCATTGCGTGTATTTGGAAAACAATAAAAAATGATTTTTGCTTTGCTATATATGCATTGAAAACTGAATTCTTGGACCCATTAGAAGGACTTGCCAAACGTTTCTGAAATGAAATCTGGACATGCTAAATTGTTGCTTTTGTTACATGATTGTTGCTGCTCTATTTATCATGCCATTATTGTGTGAGTTTCTATTTGTTCCACTACCTCATGATGTTCATTGATGTCGAAATGAATTGTTACCAAAACATTTCATCGAATTTAATCTGCAGGTAGATTACTTGTCCTATGCTTGCTTATTTGAATTATTTTCTGTATTCCTTGGTTTATGGAAATCAAAACTTGTCCAGAATTTCCTATCTAAAACTGGAAACATATTTGAACTAGTTTTGAATGCTTGCCAGAAATGGTGATTGAGTAATTTCTGGAAACCACATGCATTTTTGCCAAAAGAAAATTTTGTCCAATACCGGGAAAACAAATTAAATCATGAATGCTGATTTCTTTACCATCTTCGTATATATGCACTCATGCGTATTCATTTTTGTCTTGATTCTCTCATTATGCACACTTAGTTTAGCTGCACATTCTTACTGTATATATTCCAGATCAAAACTGTGCATGTTTTCTTCAGTTACTACTTTGCAAACCACCCTGTTACATGCTCACTTGAGTTGAAATCTACTGCCATGTCTTGCATGTGTATGCTGCACATGTTTCATGAACTATGGTACATTTAGCTTGCAAATGAAGCTGTTATGTGCACCTTTAATGATCCTGTGTACATGCACCATTAGCTGCTTGTGTTTACATGTAGTTGTTGCCATGCTTTGGACATATATTACTGAGTTGCACTTGAACTTTGTGTGAAGACTTTGCCCATCTTGTTCCTTGCTTGAGTCTGCATTGCCACTCATGATACTGAACCATTCGTGCATGTATGTTGTATAGACTTGGTGTATAAAAACTGCCACGAATGTTTGTATTATATCTGAAACATGTGCGTGTGTTTGTTGCTATAAGCTGCTTCATGAATTTGCTTTGGCTTTACTGAAACTTTGATTATTGCTATATCCGTAGTTGTTGTTCCATTTTGCTACATCATTCATGTATGTTGGAACTTGACTTTGCTGAATCCTTTTGTTTTCTTGAATCATGAGTAACCTGACTTGAAATTTCTGCCATGTACACTCTCTTGTCACCCTATTTAACTTGCCTTGGCTTGTTCTTGTTCATAATCATTTGAATTGTATCATTGCACCAAGCTGCATACTGCTGACTGTGCTGATGTCATCCATATTTCCGTTTGAGTCCAGATTTGATTTGAGCTCCACATCCATGTGCTCGACCATGAGAAAAATGCTTGCACTTGTTCAACTTCATGATGTAATCTGTATATATACCCATGCAGCTACTATATTGCACCATTGTATCCATGTCATCACTTGTTTTGCATTCTTGAGCTCAACATTATTTGCATTCACTAATACATATATGTATATATGCACGTATGTGTGTGTATATATGTGTGTATATACGTGTGACTGTCCACATGAAACTTTATCAGCAAACCGCTACACTGCGTTGAGACAATTCAGAATCAGTTACTGGTTCTGATCTGCAAACCGGTGTAGTGTGTTGAGGCTGATCAGTGGGTACTAGAAATATATACATATCAGATCAAGTCATGAAAGATGATGAGAAACACACTGAAATTCTGAGGCAAATAAATTAAAAATATATATATATTTGCATGTATTTCAGATAATTTCTATTGCAGTGTACTATGTGTGTGTTTCATGTGACAGGTAAGCAGATGGTGACTGGACTGACTGAAAGCTGTGAAGACTGGGCTGACAGAAGACACAGATTACAGAGTGTATATGAGTCAGTTAATGAATGTCTATGAGAGAGAACTGTACAACTGAGTATGAATGTTGTAGAGAGGAAATGTGTACTGAAATTGAATGTATTGAAATGTATATCAGTGATGTATATAGAAATAATGGAGTTGTAAATCTATACTGTTTAAATATTGAAATATAATATTCTATTCAAATAAATTACTGTGTGAATATTTGAATCTCTGTACAGTCGTATTTTATTTAAATATAAATATTACACTCCTGTCTGTGATGTAAAATATGAAACGGTACAATAACAAACACATTTAAAATAATATATACTTGTTTGTTGTCATCATCAGACAAAAATCATATAATTGTTATATACACCTATGTTATATACAACAACAGGGTCGAGCATGTTCGAGCCTTACCTGGGTCGAACATGACCGACTGCATAGGGTTGAACATGTTCAAACCAAGGCAGGGTTGAGTGTGTTCGAGCCTTACCTGGGTCGAACATGACCAATCCCTTAGGGTCAAACATTTTCAAACCCGAACAGGGTCGAGCATGCTCGAGCCTTAGCTGGTTGAGCATGGCAGACCCTATAGGGTAGAACATGTTCAAACCCAGGCAGGGTCGAGCATGTTCGAGCCTTACCTGGGTCGAACATGACCGACCCCATTGGGTTGAACATGTTCAAACCCAGGCAGTGTCGAGCGTGTTCAAGCCTTACCTGAGTCAAACATGACCAACCCTATAAGGTCGAACATGATCACACCTAGACAGGTTCGATCATGTTTGAACCTCAGCTGGGTCGAACATGATCGACCATATAGGATCGAACATGTTCAAACCTGGATGTGGTCAGTCATGCTCGAACCAAAGTGGGTCAAACCGGACGAGTTGCATGAGGATCGGACATGGTAACATCAGGTTGAGCAAAACTTGGAAGGATGCAGCAGATACAAATTATGCATGAAAAGGTGGTTCCAAATAACATTCACAAAACACTCAAACACAAGTATGTGAACAAGTCAACATGATAAAAAAGAATTCATGTCAGTGGGCATTTACTCGAACACCTTATGTGCGTTATATACAAATCAAAATTCAAAGGATCTTGTGAAGTTCGGGTTCATCAAACACTAACATATACAGCCTCAAACATATTCAAATACACGTCCATAACCTCAGTTCGACCAAATTCAACATGATTCTCATCAATTTCAACCCAAAATGTCCAAATCATATTCAAGTCGTACTTTATACACTTCATTGTAGAATTCTATGCCTCTACAAACTAAGAGTAATGCGAAGAAGAGAGGAAATTACCTTTAAAACAGTGATGCAACTTGAATTCGAAAATAATGACTGCCCCAAAGTGATCCAAGGCTGGTTTTGATCTCGTTCCAAGGTCGAGCGAGCGCTGTTGATCCGTGACTTGGGATGCAATCCGAATTGAATTCAAAAAAGAGGGAAGTTGAGACACTGTATACTTTAAAAGAAAGTAACAGCCGCCATTATTTGAGTTTTTCAAAAGGAATGAGTAAAGAGAAAAAAAATAAGGAGACGAAGGCAATATAAAGGGGGAGAAGACAAACAGACGCACCCGACCCAAACGACTTGCCTGACCCATATTGCATGTTCGATTTGAACGGCTGCTCGACTCGAATTGCGTGTTCGACTCGAAGCGCTCGTTCCATCCATGATGTCTGTCCGACCCAAATCGAATGTTCGACCAAAAATGTTTGTTCGACTGGGTTAGTACGATGACAACCAGTTCAATTTTCGATGCTCGACTTGCGATAGAACCATATTTGTTTACCTGTTAAAAACCAAAGTTCGATCTATTAAATGGTGCTATATTTTGAAGCCCGTAATTTTTAACAAATTTAAAAGTACAAACTTCGAGGGGCAAATGTTTATCCATAAAAATCATGCACCCCATTGATTGATCAAATATATGACTCGAACATGAGTATGGGTCGAGCAATGAAGCCACTTGAACATCACTCATGGATCAAACAAGCATCAGAACAACACAAAGGACCTGGACATCGTAGGATCGAACAGGTAAGGGCCAAATGTCAAGGGTTGGTTGTTCTTTACACGGGTCGGTCGAGCAAATGTTATAAGCTGGGTCGAACATGGAAATACAATAGGGTCGGTCGATCATGGACTTCCAGAAGGGTCGGTCGAGCTCTTTGTGGGTCGGTCGAACACGCTCTTTGTGGTTCTGTCGAACATTGATTCAGAAGAACAGCTGGATACAACTGTCAACAACTAGCAGGGGTATATCTGTGATTTCTCGTATGTTCGACCCACTGCATGCATATACACAATTCAGCTCACCACTTCACTCCAACTTCTCCTATAAATAGGCCATGGATTCCGTGCTTTTCAGGATGGATTTCCATCACCCCGAAGGGCTGCTAAATTGCTTCCTCTCTTGTTTTTAAGTGATCCTAACTTCTCCTTCCATTCCAAGGCAAAGATCAAGTGTTAAATCAATCATGAAATCTACCAAAAGTGCTCAAGCATCTTAGAGAGTGAAGATCCTCTACCGTCTCCTTGCATTTAGTGGAATTTACTTGATTCTTCGCTGATTTGTTTTGATTAGAGTGAAATCTAAGTGTTAGAGAAAAGATGAATGTATTTTTGAGTGATGCTACACTTGTAACTTTTGAATTGCTAATGGAAATTATTGCTAAAGTGGACTTAGATCTTTCCTAAGATCGAACCATTATAAAACCAATGTCTTTTTACCTGCATTTTACGATTGTGGCTCCTCTTGATCTCTTATCGTATTGGTAAAGTACCATTTGTGTACCTTTTGTGTTGAAATCAAATTTGGATTTTAACAACGTTATTGGTTTGAAACCAACTATAATTTACCTTGTCACATTCTGAATTAATCAATCAAATTTAACATAGTCATATTCCAATTATATCTCTCTTCCGATTTTATTTTCATTAATTTATATTTTGAATAAAATTCATCGTTCCAACTTTGAAACAAATTTCAAAATTTCCCCTACTCAAATTCCCATTTGAATTCTTGTTTCCATTTAATTTCAATATCTCTGATTATTAAAACACATAACTACAAAAATTAATTCGCCAATTCGCTTGTACTTATCTTCTTTAGATATCATTCGCTAATGGATTCGAGAATCAATCTAAGAGAATCTTATCGAAGAATTGGCTCTTGAAAATCTAAATGCCAAGACTGGGGATTCCGAGCAAATTTTAATTTTCAAATTTTTTTTGTTTCCCTTGTATTAATTCCAAAATACTAATTTTTCAAAATTCATTTTCCAAAATAATTCGTCTTCCTAAATTTATTTTTTCAAAACCTTTTTACTTTCAAAAATCTGCTTTTCAAGTGTCGAACCCACTCATTTAAAGTTGATAAGATAAACTTTGAATAAACTAAAGCTCTGATACCACTTGTAACATACCGCCTTTTTGACCGCTTTAAATTCATAATTTAACCAACTTAAAGCGTTCAAATTGACGGATCGTTATTTAGCTTACAGAGTTTAAAATACAAAATCAACACAGAAAAACACAGAATAAGTAAATAACACAGTATTTGAACAACGAAATAAACTTTTATATATAAATCAAAATTTTTGATACAAGAATTTTCTCTATATAGTGGAATTAAATATAGTTTAAATACAAGGAAAAATATTACTGGTTTAAAACTTTAGAGTGCGCCGTCTTTGAAATCCCAAGCTTCGTTAATCTTCGAATCCTAAGCTGTAAGCTTTAAAATCTGAACTGCTCAGGTCTGACCCGAGTGTTTCATGAAAAAAACATAAAACAATCGAGTCAGGATTAACCATTTGTTCAAGTAAATTAATTTCAATAGAAACTGAAATATAGTAATTAAGCATATCAAAATTTTAACTTTGGGTACATCGAACCCCTGAGAAACAGTCAAAATAAAGCATAGCAACAGGGGCGAAACAGGTCAGAACATCATATGGGTCTGTATATATAAACGTATGTCGATACATATATATATATATATATACACACACATACAGTGGTATGTATATACATATGTGTACATCAGCCACAACACACACACACACACATATATATATACACAGAAAAATCATGCTTCGAATAATCAAACATGCAAAGGGAAAATACGAGACAGGGGATGTCGTGCAACATATACCTCATAAAGTAGTAGGCTACGTGCCTAACGCAACCATGTTCAAAATTCCCACCCGTGACAGTGTAAAGGACAGTAGTGTGGTGAATAACTGTATTAAGGTCATACCGCCTTTACTTAAATTCCGAAATTTGGTTTCTTTCAATGATATGTAACATAAGAACCCAATAATATGAAGTCCAGCCATAAGTTTATTGCCCATGACATAGGCTGCTATGTTTCAAGCAGCAAGTCCAAATGAAATTCCAGTTATATCAGAATTTACACTGACCACAATATGCGTGAAATGACGAGAATGCATATACATTACTGAACATACATGAGTGCATTAAGAAAGTAGCTTTAGTTTACAAAATAAGGTGTGTGTGTGAACCCCAAATTTCCAAACGTTCAAAATTAGGATTTCCTAATTTAACAGAGGTAGACATTCCAGTATAAACAAGACAGAGGAGGGGGACTCAAATAATACTATAGAATTTCAGTGATAACAAGAATGTTATTTCTGCAAAATTTTGGCCAGTGAAGGGGTTTAACTCAGCAGTCAACGTTTTACTTAATGCAATGGGGAAGTATATGTATATAGTAAATCATGCAACATACAAACAAGTGTAATAGGATAAACAGTTTTGTTCAAAACAAATTCAAGGAAATAGGAAGGCTAAGAAAAGAATTCGGCATTACAAATGCCCATAATCAATGGCAATGGCGCTGTAGAGGGTATAAACAGGTGCGTAAATAACTACATATCTATATATATATATATATGTGTGTGTGTGTGTGTGTGTGTGTATGTGTGTGTATATATATATACAAAAACACGCGAACATATAGGGGCCACGATTTATTAACACTTTTTTCTTTTCTTTTCATTGAACATCATTTCCAATTCTATGAAATGAGCCACACACGTTTTATATTTAATTGCACCATGTTGGCCCAAGAGATGTGATAAACAAAAGTTTACAAGTAGGTATAAAAAGTGTAAATAAAGAAATAATTAATCACTATATTTATCAAAGGAAATAAAACGTAGGGAAACACTTTAACATGGGAAAAATATATATTAAGAATCATGGTTAATGAGGTTAGTCATGACGTACCCATCTTTGCATGCGTTTCTATATACACCTACATATCTACAAGAGAGCCCATAAAACATACACTACGCTCTACACATATAATTTCATTAAATCCTTTACTGCTATTTTTTTCTTTCTAGATAGTCGGATTAAATGAAACAAGACCTATAATTATCCTTTCAGGAGCTATATCTTCAAGCATGGTATGTCTAACTTTTACACAGTATTATGGTCCATTATTAAATCCAATGTTAGAAGAAATGCAAACCAAACAGGTCTTGTATATTTTTATTCAGTAAAAGGAAAGGTATTTAATGAGTTCATGATTCAAGTGCCGCTTATCAACTTGAATATAGTATAGAAACCATTATTTTATAAACTACATAGAAATATACATATCAGTTCAACTTACAACCCATACAGGTATATGAATTATACCAATGCATGTGGTTGTTAAAGTGTACACATTAGCAAAGTTACAGAGTTGCAACTTAGTAAGGTATACGTGCCCCAATGCCAAGTATATCAAAGTATTATCTTCTTCTAACTACTGTGTACTCCGACTTGGTTATATACCAAAATTCCAACTGTCATATAGCCAATGCAAAACGGTTCGGCGTAGTAAAAGAAAACCTGAAAGTTCCAATGTCATGGTGAACATGGAGGTGGTATATATTATTAACAATAAAAAGGGGTTCCAAAGTTTAAACATCCAACGGGTGAGACAAAAATCATGCATTAACCGACAATTTTCATTTCAGTTTAAATCTAAGTAGGAAACCTTGAAATACCGTAATCGTGAGAACACTCACATCCAGTGGCGCCAGCTAAACACTAGGAAACTCACAATAGTGCTCAATAACAACATATAGCAACCAACAAAACAAACCCAGTTATAACTATTTTAATTTAGTTTCCTATTGAAAGTAAATGACTTGAATTGTGATTAATCGTAAGAGGATTCTTACCTTCGGACAACGATGAAAAGAACAGTAGAGGCTCTGCCTTCGAACTGGAATGGAAGAGCTTCGATTTAGGGCCAAGGAGGCAGTGCTGCAGGTGATGACGGAGCATGATGTGATGTAGAGATTTAGCCGACGTCAAGGATATGGAGAGGGCGGCGGTGAAGGCTTTGGTAAACGACGGACTTTTGGTTCAATCGATTAGAGAATGATAGCAACCATTAAGGTTTAGGGAAGGTCAATTTTTGGACTAACTCGGGGAAAGAAAAATTACGCTCGGCTCCTGAAAATAAAAAGGGAAAGTTTTGATTTTTATTTAGAGAATTAGATTTCGGTGGAAGCCATTATAATGGGAAAATGGCTTTGATTTAGTACTGCCGAAAGAAAAGGAACGAGATGATTTTTATAGAAGGAAAAATCTAAAGGATAAGAACAACGTAAATCATAGGGGGTTAGGGAACCTGCCCGTTTGAGTAATAGGTCAGTGCATTATTATCTGGTGTAGATTTTAATTGTAATAACCCGGAAATTAGAGCCAATTTAAATTTTTTATTTTGGCAATTTTAGTGAATTTTGAATATTTAAAATGATTATTTTAAATAATATTGACGAGAAAATTACTTTGAACAGAATTCAAACATATAAATTTATTTGAATCGTCGTTAGAATATAAATATTTATTATAAATTATAAAAGGAATTGAAAATGGCGCGGTAGTTCGATAATTCGATTTCAAATTTCAAATGAATGTACCGTGTGCAAAATAAACCGGATTTTGGCGAAACCAAATATATTTGAATCTAAATGAGAATATCTTTTCAATGAATCCGAAAAATTGAAATTTCATAGCGGGGATAAAAAGTTACACCCAGTTGAAAATTCAGAATAGTCGCTATGGAATTCTGGCCCTTAAAAATAGCCATTTTGCAAACAACCTCGGTTTTCGACGAAACCACTTTTGTTGGATCCGGGACGTCAAATTATTAATAGATTCCAAAATTCGTAATTTTTCGAATCAATATGTGAGCGTGGCAAAGGAAAACGTGTTTTGACAGTTTCAATTAATTTCGATCCACCTGAAAATGGCCATTTTTCAAACGGTTTCAAAATTCGATGAAATTAGTTTTGTTAGGACCGTATCGTCAATACGAAGCTAGAAAATATTTTTCGGGAATTTTTAGAGTTCATATGTGACCCCAGTAAATTGAAATGTTCGTTCAAATTCAATATATAGAGTTATATTTTGATTTTGACGAAAACTGATTGAAATGATTGAATCAGCTTGCGATACATATCCCATTGTGTTCGGAATGGGGGTAATTAGCTATGGATGACAGTCGGTGGGTTCGATTTCGAAGTCGAAATAAAAGGTTACTTTTTAGGTATTAAAAATAATAAATTAAATAAAAAGGTCAAACCCCCCCTCCTTATTCTCTATTCTCTCTCCCCATTCCTAATCATTCTAATTCAGATCTAAAAAAAAGGGAACCACGAAGACCCCGTCGCCTGCGCCTTAGCTCGACGCGCCGCTCCCAGGAATTCAACGCCCCACCTCCCCAACGTCGATGCCAAGCCGCCGGTCCTCCCTCCCAGTCAACACCCTGAACTGCGACGCTCTGAAGCCCAAAACCCCACTGCCCGTCGCTTCGCCCATTGCACCATGTCCAGCAGCCACCGCCGCTTCCGCACGCCGCCGGCCGACCACCTGAAGCCCTCCACCTCTAGTCAATGCGCAGACAACACCCCTGTCTCCGACGAACAAAAATATATCAGTGAGCCTTCTTTTTTTTCCTTCTTG
This sequence comes from Allium sativum, assembly GCA_030737875.1. Taxonomy (NCBI): domain Eukaryota; kingdom Viridiplantae; phylum Streptophyta; class Magnoliopsida; order Asparagales; family Amaryllidaceae; genus Allium; species Allium sativum. The sequence goes on along the minus strand of CM060921.1, from coordinate 325,887,809 downwards.
CCTAATTGATTTATAAATTTTGTGTTATAGCAGTAAATGATTTTAAATGAAATAACATAATAAAAATAGAATTATTATTTTTAATATAACTTTGTTAAAATCTGTTCTTTATTTATATAAAAGAAATGGTTTTTGAAATATAAAGATATCATTTTTAAGAATAAAAAGATTAGATTTTTATCCAAGAAGGTTTGATTTTTATTTAGAGAAAAATATAATTTTTATAAGATAGAGGATATGAAAATACTATTTTAATCAAATAGAAAAGGTCGGATTTTTATATAGTTAATCAAATAGAAAAGGTCGGATTTTTATATAGTTAATCAAATAGAAAAGGTCGGATTTTTATATAGTTAATCAAATAGAAAAGTTGGATTTTTATATAGTTAATCAAATAGAAAAGGTCGGATTTTTATATAGTTAATCAAATAGAAAAGGTCGGATTTTTATACAGTTAATCAAATGGAAAAGGTCGGATTTTTATACAGTTAATCAAATAGAAAAGGTCGGATTTTTATATAGTTAATCAAATAGAAAAGGTCGGATTTTTATATAGTTAATCAAATAGAAAAGGTCGGATTTTTATATAGTTAATCAAATAGTAGTGGTATAAAAATAGAATTTTTATCTATAAAATAGCAGTATAAAAATGTGATTTTTATATAGATAACAACAATATAAAAACGTAATTTTTATATATGTAGTGGCTACGGGCAATGAAATTGACAAAAGGCGAGCACGACGAAGATTTCTACATAGGAAGAGTCGTGGTGTTTGGTTTAGCTAGTCGGTGAGAACTTCTCACTTTTAATTTAATTTTCTAGTTAAAATATATACTAGGATGCAGACGGTGTTTAGTAGCACTCGACACCCGTCGTCCATAGACCATGGACGGCTTGTTTGTTTGTTTGATTTTGATGTGTAGTTGATTGTGTGATATGGATTGAAATAAAAATATTTTTATAGTTAAAAATAGAATTTTTAATGTATATATGAAATGAAATAAATTAATATAAACAAATCGAACGATTTGTTTATATACACACATTTGACTGATATTGATTGGGACGGTAAATTTTACACATCGCCCAACTGCACAAATAAAATCTGTGTTTGATTGTTTGAAACCTCACACGGGTATTGGAATGATATATGACATACACTAATCCCAATAATTAGTTGTATGTCGATCGATTGATTGACAGGCTGTTATAAGCTTTAAATATTTATATTTGATTCTTATACAGTGTAGAATGCACTTTGGATGATGGTTGATTATTTGTCATTGTTGATATATACATGCGTTGTACGGGAATCCATAGAAATCAAATCTATGGTAATTGATTGGGCCTCATTCCAGTTTTGAAATAGAATATTTGAAGAGAAATATTTGAATAGAATATTTGAAATAGAAATATATAAAGCCGTGTTGATTAGTTGTGCGCTATTTTGACGCGAACGATATTCATATCGATTATATTCGTTTTTATAATGAATATTGAAAAGTGATTTCAAAATCGAATATTTTGAATTGAAATTCGAATTAAATCGAAATTGAATTGAAATCGATTTGAACTGAAATTAAAATGAATTTATATTGAAAAATTCGATTTTGATTTGAATTTGAAAAGGAAGTTGAAATCGTTTCGAAAACGAATTTAAAAACGATTTATAAAATACGTTTTGAAAAGAAATCGACAAAATAATATATATATATATATATATATATATATTATATATAATGGCCTGAATAGAACGCGCCGCGCTGCTTCAGTTCGCGAATTTCGACCATGGACTTCGAATGAATATTACGGGAGATCCGACCGTTGGATTCCCCTAAAACCGGAACCGTTGGGTTCGTATCGAAAAGAGCTTTCTAATTAGAAATTAGAAATCTAACGATTGGATTTGTAATTATGTCCAAATCAAATTTGGAAAAGGCCACTGTAAGTGCAATTCGCTGGCCATTGATGGAAATCGACTGTACGGGCCTTGATAAAATTATTAAAAATAGTAATAATTTGTGTAAAATCATAAGAAATGATTTGTGAAGAATTGGGATGAAAAAATCCATATTTTAAAAGATAAAAGTAGATTTTTATCGAAATGAACTAGTTATGAATTAGAATAATAATTTATTTATTTTTAAAATAAATAAATTGGATTTGAAATGGTTTTGAAAATAACCAAAATTTCCAATAATTAAATTAGAATGGATTTGAATCGAAATTGTCTTCGGAATATTTCGATGTTGGATTTCGTGATGATATAGATATTGTTATGGAAATTTGATAGATATATTTATATCGTTATTTCTAATACGATATTTGTTGGTCGTAGAATTTGATATTCAATATAAGCCGATATATTTTCTATTCAGAGCCTTGTATTTAATATCAAAGATTTGGGCTCGTCGTAAATAGTGTCTTCATTAACACTATTCTTAAGCCCAGTTGAGAAAAAGATTAAATCCTTTTATTTAGATTTAATGAAGTGTACCAATTAAATAATATTTAAATGGAATTGAATTGGTATTGATTTTTGGGTTTATCGTGAACAGTGTTTTAAATAACACTTGTTATTTAACCCGATAATTAATGGAATGTGATTTTGGGTTGTCGTGAATGGTATCTTCAATAATACTGTTCTTAGACCCAACGGAGTTAAGAAAATCAAAAACTAACTGGAGATTAGTTAAGTTGAATGGTTTCTTGGGTATTGATCTGATGTTGGTTTCGGCCTTCGGGGTAAATACTTAGGGAATTGCTCACTTGCTATTTTACAGTTAAAAGCTGATAAACTGGAATGGGATTTTGGGTTTATCATGAACCGTGTTTTAAATGACATTGATTCTTTAACCCAGTTAAAGATTAAAACCTAATGGAGTTTTAATGAATCTTTAATTAGATTGAAAAGTTCGAGAATGGAGTATCACCAGTTTTGCTCCAGGCGATAGTTAAATCTTTAATTAGATTTGAACGTGAAAAGGTAATTGAATTTACCGATAACACCGTGGTGTTAGATATGAAGTATGACCAGTTTTACTTCATGGGATGAATAGGTTGGGATTGGGAAATTAAAATAAATGGTTACTTCGATGTGGTTCGCTAATCCCGACTAGTTTAAATTGATATTCAAAGGAAGATTAAAGAATAAATTAAAAAGAATTTATCTTTGATAAATTAATGGGAACCTTTCCCCAAGAATGTGAAATTTAGAAACTAACTGTAGGTTAGCTAAGCAGAACAGTTTCTTGGGTATTGATCTGATGTTGGTTTCGGCCTTCGGGGTTAATATTTGGGGAATTATTCTCTTGTTGATTTACGGTTAGTGACTGATGAATTGGAATGAGGCGTATGTTGTGTTTGTGTAACATTTGTTTATTATATATGCGAGTTATTCAGAAAGACCGGGTTTATCCCATTCTGAATAACTGATTCGACGATGAGTCGAAGATGAAGACGGTGGTTGAAGACCAGAGGTCTTCACGTCGTTTGGATAATTATTGATGATCTTGATTGGGCTGTACACCCAAGAGGAGGGAATCATTTGGTGATCGTCCAGACGTACTTGGGGATCGATGGATATGCAAGGTAGGAGGTGCCTCCGGTTTCGTTCAGACCCAGAACGAACTTGTAAATGGACTGTGTGTATGACATTGGATTTTATTCTATGTGATTGATTTCTATTAAATATATATCTGTTTGGCGGCGGAGAATTTATTCTCTTGCTTAACGCCCTTCTCTGAGACATACGAGCTCAGAGGTTATATATTGATGGATATCAAACGCATGGAGTGAATTGCCTGTGTGGCATGCCTAGGTGGTAATATGATCAAGGCTTCTGTTGAAAAGCAGAGTCTTGTGGTTGATGATCAAAGCACGGCCTGTGTGGCATAGCTTTGTGTAACGTTGATTCGCGAGCCTCACACCCCGGTTGTGAACCAGAAACGGGAGAGGACATCAGGGAGGGCATGCGTTTCTTTCTAGCTAGAAGTGGCGTCAGTGGTTTTACACGCCCTGACGAGTTTGACTTATGTGGTTGTTGCTGTTGCGAGGCGCCTCGGATATATCGGTGACTATATGAAGCCGATGGAGTCATTTGTTGACTCATTGACACCCCAAAGGGTGGGGAAACGCAGTGTTCAGGCATTTTAATCCACATCGGTGGACTGGCCCTGACGATCCAAAGGTCACTCGAGCTCCGACCAGAGACACGGGCTAGAGCGTCTTGAATCGGTTGTGGACTATCTTTTGCCTCGGTTCATAGATGGAAATCCAACTTCCAATACGTGACATTTCGGTTTTAGTTGTAATCCTATATATGGCGACATAGTGGGATGGGGCGCTCATGCCGTCTATGATTGATATTTATGATTGTATATAAAATAAGAAACTAACTGGAAATGAGCCAAGATGGGTGGTTTCCTGGGTATTGGTATGATGTTGGTTTCGGCCTTCGGGGTTAATACTTAGGGAATCGTTCTCTTACTAATTTACGGTTGGAGTCTGATTAAGAATCAAAAGATGAAATTTAGCGTACGGCTTGCGTTGCATTGTGTGATGGGACCTGGGTCTTATAATAGCTTCATTGTTCTTTATTTAGCATTGCGCTGTTGTTTTATGCACTGGTGTTCTTGGGAGGAATCCCGTTCCTTGTTATACGGCGTGGTCCCTTGATTTACCTAACTTTAAAATAAAGATTAATAACTGTTTTAGTTCTCACACCAGTCACATGACTGACCTAGAGTTTATTGTTTTAACCTAAACTCTGGGTGCCCTTATTTTCGATACGGGCAGCTAGTAGTTTTGGTTTTGTAGATTTATATTCACAGGATCCTGATTTACAGCTGGAACGATACTCGGAAAGCTCTGTATCCGCGTATTCCTTTCAGTTGTGTATTGTATTATTTTCCGCTGTGATGTATTTAAATGTAATTTAAATCTCTGATATTTTTGGTGTAATATTTATTTATACTCTGTTTATTCTTGTAATCTGATGGAATTGTTGTAATATACAATGAAATGTTCTTCTGTCTGCGTTCTTTTGTGGCTTGTCCTTGTAATATTATTTTCCGCTGCAGCGTTATCAATATTTATTTTTCGAGTAACGAAGGTGAGATTGCTATATATTTCCAATTGCCTGGTGTGAGAATCAAAATTAGATAGGGCCTATTGTTGTGATTTGGCACCAAAAATGTGATTTTTGACTATATATTAAAAAAATGAATTTGAAAAGCTATTCAACTAACCAAATTGAATCAAATAGTGAATTGTATTGAAAATTTATCGCATTCGCATGCATGTACATGTACTTACATTGAACAGGTCATAGCAAGAAGGATAGAGCAGAAGAATAAAATTGTTTGCCCGACAAATAGGTACATGTTTACCATAATTTACTATTTTGTTTGGGTGATGATGATTTTATGAGCCGATTGGCTAGCCGCTTGGCTTTTTCTTTTTCTTTTGGATTGAAGAAGGCCATGGGAGGCTATATGAAATATCCAGAAGTCCCCAGTACAGCGGAGGTTATGGCGAAATTTTTCGAAAATTTAGGGTGTCAGCCAAATTTTTGAAAAATTTGAAAAGTTCATAGAAACTGAAAAGTTAAAGAACTTAAGCCGTGATGAAAATAATGAAAGTTGAGTTGATTTCTAAAACAACTTTCGGCTTCGTTCCTTTTCGGGGATGAAAAGTCTTAAGTGGAGGTGATTGTAATAATCCGGAAATTTGAGCCAATTTAAAATTTTTATTTTGGCAATTTTAGTGAATTTTGAATATTTAAAATGATTATTTTAAATAATATCGACGAGAAAATTATTTTGAATAGAATTAAAACGTATATATTTATTTGAATCGTCGTTAGAATATAAATATTTATTATAAATTATAAAAGGAATTGAAAATGGCGCGGTAGTTCGATAATTCGATTTCAAATTTCAAATGAATGCACCGGGTGCAAAATAAACCGGATTTTGGCGAAACCAAATATATTTGAATCTAAATGAGAATATCTTTCCAACGAATCCAAAAAATTGAAATTTCATAGCGGGGATAAAAGTTACCTCTAGTTGAAAATTCAGAATAGTCGCTACGGAATTCTGGCCCTTAAAAATAGCCATTTTCCAAACGACCTCGGTTTTCGACGAAACCACTTTTGTTGGATCCGGGACGTCAAATTATTGATAAATTCCAAAATTCGTAATTTTTCGTATCAATATGTGAGTGTGGCAAAGGAAAACGTGTTTTGACAGTTTAGTTAATTTCGATCGACCTGAAAATGGCCATTTTTCAAACGGTTTCAGAATTCGACGAAATTAGTTTTATTAGGACCGTATCATCAATGCGAAGCTAGAAAATATTTTTCGGGAAGTTTTAGAGTTCATATGTGACCCCAGTAAATTGAAATGTTCATTCAAATTCAATATATAGAATTATATTTTGATTTTGATGAAAACTGATCGAAATGATTGAATCAGCTTGTGGTACATATCCCATTGTGTTCGGAATGGGGGTAATTAGCTATGGACGACAGTCGGTGGGTTCGATGTCGAAGTCGAAATAAAAAGTTACTTTTTAGGTATTAAAAATAATAAATTAAATAAAAAGGTCAAACCCCCCTCCTTATTATCTATTCTCTCTCCCCATTCCTAATCATTCTAATTCAGATCTAAAAAAAAAGGGAACCACGAAGACCCCATCGCCTGCGCCTTAGCTCGACGCGCCGCTCCCAGGAATTCAACGCCCCACCTCCCCAACGTCGATGCCAAGCCGCCGGTCCTCCCTCCCAGTCAACACCCTGAACCGCGAGGCTCCGAAGCCCAAAACCCCACTGCCCGTCGCTCCTCCCATTGCACCATGTCCAGCAGCCACCACCGCTTCCGCACGCCGCCGGCCGACCACCTGAAGCCCTCCACCTCTGGTCAATGCGCAAACAACACCCCTGTCTCCGACGAACAAAAATATATCAGTGAGCCTTCTTTTTTTCTTTTTCTTCTTATCTAATTGATTTATAAATTTTGTTTTATAGCAGTAAATGATTTTAAATGAAATAACATAATAAAAATAGAATTTTTATTTTTAATATAACATTGTTAAAATCTGTTCTTTATTTATATAAAAGAAATGGTTTTTGAAATATAAAGATATCATTTTTAAGAATAAAAAGATTAGATTTTTATCCAAGAAGGTTTGATTTTTGTTTAGAGAAAAATATAATTTTTATAAGATAGAGGATATGAAAATGCTATTTTAATCAAATAGAAAAGGTCGGATTTTTATATAGTTAATCAAATAGAAAAGGTCGGATTTTTATATAGTTAATCAAATAGAAAAGGTCGGATTTTTATATAGTCAATCAAATAGAAAAGGTCGGATTTTTATATAGTTAATCAAATAGAAAAGGTCAGTTAATCAAATAGAAAAGGTCGGATTTTTATATAGTTAATCAAATCAAAAAGGTTGGATTTTTATATAGTTAATCAAATAGAAAAGGTCGGGATTTTATATAGTTAATCAAATAGTAGTGGTATAAAAATAGAATTTTTATCTATAAAATAGCAGTATAAAAATGTTATTTTTATATAGATAACAACAATATAAAAATGTGATTTTTATATATGTAGTGGTTACGGGCAATGAAATTGACAAAAGGCGAGCACGGCGAAGATTTCTACATAGGAAGAGTCGTGGTGTTTGGTTTAGCTAGTCGGTGAGAACTTCTCACTTTTAATTTAATTTTCTAGTTAAAATATATACTAGGATGCAAACGGTGTTTAGTAGCACTCGACACCCGTCGTCCATAGACCATGGACGGCTTGTTTGTTTGTTTGATTTTGATGTGTAGTTGATTGTGTGATATGGATTGAAATAAAAATATTTTTATAGTTAAAAATAGAATTTTTAATGTATATATGAAATGAAATAAATTAATATAAACAAATCGAACGATTTGTTTATATACACACATTTGACTGATATTGATTAGGACGGTAAATTTTACACATCGCCCAACTGCACAAATAAAATCTGTGTTTGATTGTTTGAAACCTCACACGGGTATTGGAATGATATATGACATACACTAATCCCAATAATTAGTTGTATGTCGATCGATTGATTGACAGGCTGTTATAAGCTTTAAATATTTATATTTGATGCTTATACAGTGTAGAATGCACTTTGGATGATGGTTGATTATTTGTCATTGTTGATATATACATGCGTTGTACGGGAATCCATAGAAATAAAATCTATGGTAATTGATTGGGCCTCATTCCAGTTTTGAAATAGAATATTTGAAGAGAAATATTTGAATAGAATATTTGAAATAGAAATATATAAAGCCCTGTTGATTAGATGTGCGCTATTTTGACGCGAACGATATTCATATCGATTATATTCGTTTTTTATAATGAATATTGAAAAGTGATTTCAAAATCGAATATTTTGAATTGAAATTCGAATTAAATTGAAATGAATTGAAATTCGAATTAAATCGAAATTGAATTGAAATCGATTTGAAATGAAATTAAAATGAATTTATATTGAAAAATTCGATTTTGATTTGAATTTGAAAAGGAAGTTGAAATCGTTTCGAAAACGAATTTAAAAACGATTTATAAAATACGTTTTGAAAGGAAATCGACAATATATAATATATATATATATATATATATATATTATGTATATGATGGCCTGAATAGAACGCGCCGCCCTGCAGCAGTTCGCGAATTTCGACCATGGACTTCGAATGAATATTACGGGAGATCCGTCCGTTGGATTCTCCTAAAACCGGAACAGTTGGGTTCGTATCGAAAAGAGCTTTCTAACGAATATTAGAAATTAGAAATCTAACAATTGGATTTGGAATTATGTCCAAATCAAATTTGGAAATGGTCGCTGTAAGTGCAATTCGATGGCCGTTGTTGGAAATCGACTGTACGAGCCTTGATAAAATTATTAAAAATAGTAATAATTTGTGTAAAATCATAAGAAATGATTTGTGAAGAATTGGGATGAAAAACTCCATATTTGAAAAGATAAAAGTAGTTTTTTATCGAAATGAACTAGTTTTGAACTAGAATAATAATTTATTTATTTTGAAAATAAATAAATTGGATTTGAAATTGTTTTGAAAATAACCAGAATTTCCAATAATTAAATTGGAATGGATTTGAATCGAAATTGTCTTCGGAATATTTCGATGTTGGATTTCGTGATGATACAGATATTGTTATGGAAACTTGAAAGATATATTTATATCGTTATTTCCAATATGATATTTGTTGGTCGTAGAATTTGATATTGAATATAAGCCGATATATTTTCTGTTCAGAGCCTTATATTTAATATCAAATGTGATTTGGGCTTGTCGTGAATAGTGTCTTCATTAACACTGTTCTTAAGCCCAATCGAGAAAAAGATTAAATATTTTTATTTAGATTTAATGAAGTGTACCAATTAAATAATATTTAATTGGAATTGAATTGGTATTGATTTTTGTGTTTATCGTGAACAGTGTTTTAAATAACACTTGTTCTTTAACCCGATAATTAATGGAATGTGATTTTGGGTTGTCGTGAACGGTATCTTCAATAATACTTTTCTTAGACCCAACGGAGTTAAGAAAATCAGAAACTAACTGGAGATTAGTAAAGTTGAATGGTTTCTTGGGTATTGATCTGATGTTGGTTTCGGCATTCGGGGTAAATACTTAGGGAATTGCTCACTTGCTATTTTATAGTTAAAAGCTGATAAACTGGAATGTGATTTTGGGTTTATCGTGAACCGTGTTTTAAATGACATTGATTCTTTAACCTAGTTAAAGATTAAAACTAAGTGGAGTTTTATTGAATCTTTAATTAGATTGAAAAGATCGAGAATGGAGTATCACCAGTTTTGCTCCAGGCGATAGTTAAATCTTTAATTAGATTTAAACGTGAAAAGGTAATTGAATTTACTGATAACACCGTGGTGTTAGATATGAGGTGTGACCAGTTTTACTTCATGGGATGAATAGGTTGGGATTGGGAAATTAAAATAAATGGTTACTTCGGTGTGGTTCGCTAATCCCGACTAGTTTGAATTGATATTCAAAGGAAGATTAAAGAATAAATTTAAAAGAATTTATCTTTGATAAAATTAATGGGAACCTTTCCCTAAGAATGTGAAATTTAGAAACTAACTGTAGGTTAGTTAAGTAGAAAGGTTTCCTGGGTATTGATCTGATGTTGGTTTCGGCCTTCGGGGTTAATATTTGGGGAATTATTCTCTTGTTGATTTACGGTTAGTGACTGATGAATTGGAATGAGGCATATGTTGTGTTTGTGTAACACTTGTTTATTATATACGCGAGTTATTCAGAAAGACCGGGTTAATCCCATTCTGAATAACTGATTCGACGATGAGTCAAAGATGAAGATGGTGGTTGAAGACCGGAGGTCTTCACGCCGTTTGGATAATTACTGATGATCTTGATTGGGTTGTACACCCAAGAGGATGGAATTAGTTGGTGATCGTCCAGACGTACTTGCGGATCGATGGATATGCGAGGTACGAGGTGCCTTCAGTTTCGTTCAGACCTAGAACGAACTTGTAAATGGACTGTGTGTCTGACATTGGATTTTATTCTGTGTGATTGATTTCTATTAAATATATATCTGTTTGGTGGCGGAGAATTTATTCTCTTGCTTAACGCCCTTCTCTGAGATGTACGAGCTCAGAGGTTATATATTGATGGATATCAAACGCATGGAGTGAATTGCCTGTGTGGCATGCCTAGGTGGCAATATGATCAAGGCTTCTGTTGAAAAGCAGAGTCTTGTGGTTGATGATCAAAGCACGGCCTGTGTGGCATAGTTTTGTGTAACATTGATTCACGAGCCTCACACCCTGGTTGTGAACTAGAAACGGGAGAGGATATCAGGGAGGACATGCGTTTCTTTCTAGCTAGAAGTGGCGTCAGTGGTTTTACACGCCCTGACGAGTTTGACTTATGTGGTTGTTGCTGTTGCGAGGCGTCTCAGATATATCGGTGCCTATGTGAAGCCGATGGAGTCATTTGTTGACTCATTGACACCCCAAAGGGTGGGGAAACGCAGTGTTCAGGCATTTTAATCCACATCGGTGGACCGGCCCTGACGATCCAAAGGTCACTCGAGCTCTGACCAGAGACACGGGCTAGAGCGTTTCGAATCGGTTGAGGACTATCTTTTGCCTTGGTTCATAGATGGAAATCCAACTTCCAATACGTGACGTTTCGGTTTTAGTTGTAATCCTATATATGGCGACATAGTGGGATGGGGCGCTCATGCCATCTATGATTGATATTTATGATTGTATATAAAATAAGAAACTAACTGGAAATGAGCCAAGATGGGTGGTTTCCTGGGTATGGGTCTGATGTTGGTTTCAGCCTTCGGGGTTAATACTTAGGGAATCATTCTCTTACTAATTTACGGTTGGAGTCTGATTAAGAATCAAAAGATGAAATTTAGCGTATCAAGCATTCTTTGGCTATCATAAGGTAAAAACCCTATCCTCCGGCTTGCGTTGCATTGTGTGATGGGACCTGGGTCTTATAATAGCTTCATTGTTCTTTATTTAGCATTGCGTTGTTGTTTTATGCACTGGTATTCTTGGGAGGAAACCCGTTCCGTGTTATACGGCGTTGTCCCTTGATTTACCTAACTTTAAAATAAAGATTAATAACTGTTTTAGTTCTCACACCAGTCACATGACTGACCTAGAGTTTATTGTTTTAACCTAAACTCTAGGTGCCCTTATTTTCGACACGGGCAGCTAGTAGTTTTGGTTTTGCAGATTTATATTCACAGGATCCTGATTTATAGCTGGAACGATACTCGGAAAGCTCTGTATCCGCGTATTCCTTTCAGTTGTGTATTGTATTATTTTCCGCTGTGATGTATTTAAATGTAATTTAAATCTCTGATATTTTTGGTGTAATATTTATTTATACTCTGTATATTCTTGTAATCTGATGGAATTGTTGTAATATACAATGAAATGTTCTTCTGTCTGCGTTCTTTTGTGGCTTGTCCTCAATTCTATCCGGGCTTTCCTTACCGGGGAAGTTCGGGTCGTCTCATTTGGTATCAGAGCTTTGGTTTACAAAGCTCAGAGAACAAGACCCGTTAGAACCAAACGAAAGAATTCATCAGAGATTGGATTAGTAATATCCAATGAGGATGACTCATTAGAGATGGGATCAGTAGTATCCTAGAACGAGTGTGAAGAGTATATTTTTAAAATGAAAACAAAATTTGTTTTGAAAATTTAAATCACTTATTCGTATTTGATTATTTTATATTCAATTTGGACAATCCAGTATATAAAGATTTTGCATATACGCCGTGCAAACGTGTATTCGAAGTTTTAATATACTGGGTAGATATAGAATCACACTCTAGTCGCCCGGGGATGATTTTGATAATGCTGCAGTGTTATCAGTATTTATTTTTCGAGTAACGAAGGTGAGATTTCTATATATTTCCAATTGCCTGGTGTGAGAATCAAAACTAGATAGGGCTTATTGTTGTGATTTGGCACCAAAAATGTGATTTTTGACTATATATTAAAAAAATGAATTTGAAAAGCTAATCAACTAATAGATTGATGATTGTGTTGTTTGATTATTGTTTGATTAATTAAATGTTGAACCTATAACCAAATTGAATCAAATAGTGAATTGTATTGAAAATTTATCGCATTTGCATGCATGTACATGTACTTACATTGAACAGGTCATAGCAAGAAGGATAGAGCAGAAGAATAAAATTGTTTGCCCGACAAATAGGTACATGTTTACCATAATTTACTATTTTGTTTGGGTGATGATGATTTTATGAGCCGATTGGCTAGCCGCTTGGCTTTTTCTTTTTCTTTTGGATTGAAGAAGGCCATGGGAGGCTATATGAAATATCCCGAAGTCCCCGGTACAGCGGAGGTTATGGCGAAATTTTTCGAAAATTTAGGGCGTTAGCCAAATTTTTGAAAAATTTGAAAAGTTCTTAGAAACTGAAAAGTTAAAGAACTTAAGCCGTGATGAAAATAATGAAAGTTGAGTTGATTTCTAAAACAACTTTCGGCTTCGTTCCTTTTCGGGGATGAAAAGTTTTAAGTGGGGGAGATTGTAATAACCCGGAAATTTGAGCCAATTTAAAATTTTTATTTTGGCAATTTTAGTGAATTTTGAATATTTAAAATGATTATTTTAAATAATATCGACGAGAAAATTATTTTGAAAAGAATTCAAACGTATATATTTATTTGAATCGTCGTTAGAATATAAATATTTATTATAAATTATAAAAGGAATTGAAAATGGCGCGGTAGTTCGATAATTCGATTTCAAATTTCAAATGAATGCACCGGGTGCAAAATAAACCGGATTTTGGCGAAACCAAATATATTTGAATCTAAATGAGAATATCTTTCCAACGAATCCGAAAAATTGAAATTTCATAGCGGGGATAAAAGTTACATCTAGTTGAAAATTCAGAATAGTCGCTACGGAATTCTGGCCCTTAAAAATAGCCATTTTCCAAACGACCTCGGTTTTCGACGAAACCACTTTTGTTGGATCTGGGACGTCAAATTATTGATAAATTCCAAAATTCGTAATTTTTCGTATCAATATGTGAGCGTGGCAAAGGAAAACGTGTTTTGACAGTTTAGTTAATTTCGATCAACCTGAAAATGGCCATTTTTCAAACGGTTTCAGAATTCGACGAAATTAGTTTTATTAGGACCGTATCATCAATGTGAAGATAGAAAATATTTTTCGGGAAGTTTTAGAGTTCATATGTGACCCCAGTAAATTGAAATGTTCGTTCAAATTCAATATATAGAATTATATTTTGATTTTGATGAAAACTGATCGAAACGATTGAATCAGCCTGTGGTACATATCCCATTGTGTTCGGAATGGGGGTAATTAGCTATGGACGATAGTCGGTGGGTTCGATGTCGAAGTCGAAATAAAAAGTTACTTTTTAGGTATTAAAAATAATAAATTAAATAAAAAGGTCAAACCCCCCTCCATATTCTCTATTCTCTCTCCCCATTCCTAATCATTCTAATTCAGATCTAAAAAAAAAGGGAACCACGAAGACCCCATCGCCTGCGCCTTAGCTCGACGCGCCGCTCCCAGGAATTCAACGCCCCACCTCCCCAACGTCGATGCCAAGCCGCCGGTCCTCCCTCCCAGTCAACACCCTGAACCGCGATGCTCCGAAGCCCAAAACCCCACTGCCCGTCGCTCCGCCCATTGCACCATGTCCAGCAGCCATCGCCGCTTCCGCACGCTGCCGGCCGACCACCTGAAGCCCTCCACCTCTGGTCAATGCGCAAACAACACCCCTGTCTCCGACGAACAAAAATATATCAGTGAGCCTTCTTTTTTTCTTTTTCTTCTTATCTAATTGATTTATAAATTTTGTGTTATAGCAGTAAATGATTTTAAATGAAATAACATAATAAAAATAGAATTTTTATTTTTAATATAACATTGTTAAAATCTGTTCTTTATTTATATAAAAGAAATGGTTTTTGAAATATAAAGATATCATTTTTAAGAATAAAAAGATTAGATTTTTATCCAAGAAGGTTTGATTTTTGTTTAGAGAAAAATATAATTTTTATAAGATAGAGGATATGAAAATGCTATTTTAATCAAATAGAAAATGTCGGATTTTTATATAGTTAATCAAATAGAAAAGGTCGGATTTTTATATAGTTAATCAAATAGAAAAGGTCGGATTTTTATATAGTTAATCAAATAGAAAAGGTCGGATTTTTATATAGTTAATCAAATAGAAAAGGTCGGATTTTTATATAGTTAATCAAATAGAAAAGGTCAGTTAATCAAATAGAAAAGGTCGGATTTTTATATAGTTAATCAAATCAAAAAGGTTAGATTTTTATATAGTTAATCAAATAGAAAAGGTCGGAATTTTATATAGTTAATCAAATAGTAGTGGTATAAAAATAGAATTTTTATCTATAAAATAGCAGTATAAAAATGTTATTTTTATATAGATAACAACAATATAAAAATGTGATTTTTATATATGTAGTGGCTTTGGGCAATGAAATTGACAAAAGGCGAGCACGGCGAAGATTTCTACATAGGAAGAGTCATGGTGTTTGGTTTATCTAGTCGGTGAGAACTTCTCACTTTTAATTTAATTTTCTAGTTAAAATATATACTAGGATGCAGACGGTGTTTAGTAGCACTCGACACCCGTCGTCCATAGACCATGGACGGCTTGTTTGTTTGTTTGATTTTGATGTGTAGTTGATTGTGTGATATGGATTGAAATAAAAATATTTTTATAGTTAAAAATAGAATTTTTAATGTATATATGAAATGAAATAAATTAATATAAACAAATCGAACGATTTGTTTATATACACACATTTGACTGATATTGATTGGGACGGTAAATTTTACACATCGCCCAACTGCACAAATAAAATCTGTGTTTGATTGTTTGAAACCTCACACGGGTATTGGAATGATATATGTCATACACTAATCCCAATAATTAGTTGTATGTCGATCGATTGATTGACAGGCTGTTATAAGCTTTAAATATTTATATTTGATGCTTATACAGTGTAGAATGCACTTTGGATGATGGTTGATTATTTGTCATTGTTGATATATACATGCGTTGTACGGGAATCCATAGAAATAAAATCTATGGTAATTGATTGGGCCTCATTCCAGTTTTGAAATAGAATATTTGAAGAGAAATATTTGAATAGAATATTTGAAATAGAAATATATAAAGCCCTGTTGATTAGATGTGCGCTATTTTGACGCGAACGATATTCATATCGATTATATTCGTTTTTTATAATGAATATTGAAAAGTGATTTCAAAATCGAATATTTTGAATTGAAATTCGAATTAAATTGAAATGAATTGAAATTCGAATTAAATCGAAATTGAATTGAAATCGATTTGAAATGAAATTAAAATGAATTTATATTGAAAAATTCGATTTTGATTTGAATTTGAAAAGGAAGTTGAAATCGTTTCGAAAACGAATTTAAAAACGATTTATAAAATACGTTTTGAAAGGAAATCGACAATATAATATATATATATATATATATTATGTATATGATGGCCTGAATAGAACGCGCCGCGCTGCAGCAGTTCGCGAATTTCGACCATGGACTTCGAATGAATATTACGGGAGATCCGTCCATCGGATTCTCCAAAAACCGGAACAGTTGGGTTTGTATCGAAAAGAGCTTTCTAACGAATATTAGAAATTAGAAATCTAACAATTGGATTTGGAATTATGTCCAAATCAAATTTGGAAATGGTCGCTGTAAGTGCAGTTCGATGGCCGTTGTTGGAAATCGACTGTATGAGCCTTGATAAAATTATTAAAAATAGTAATAATTTGTGTAAAATTATAAGAAATGATTTGTGAAGAATTGGGATGAAAAACTCCATATTTGAAAAGATAAAAGTAGTTTTTTATCGAAATGAACTAGTTTTGAACTAGAATAATAATTTATTTATTTTGAAAATAAATAAATTGGATTTGAAATTGTTTTGAAAATAACCAGAATTTCCAATAATTAAATTGGAATGGATTTAATCGAAATTGTCTTCGGAATATTTCGATGTTGGATTTCGTGATGATACAGATATTGTTATGGAAATTTGAAAGATATATTTATATCGTTATTTCCAATATGATATTTGTTGGTCGTAGAATTTGATATTGAATATAAGCCGATATATTTTCTATTCAGAGCCTTATATTTAATATCAAATGTGATTTGGGCTTGTCGTGAATAGTGTCTTCATTAACACTGTTCTTAAGCCCAATTGAGAAAAAGATTAAATATTTTTATTTAGATTTAATGAAGTGTACCAATTAAATAATATTTAATTGGAATTGAATTGGTATTGATTTTTGGGTTTATCGTGAACAGTGTTTTAAATAACACTTGTTCTTTAACCCGATAATTAATGGAATGTGATTTTGGGTTGTCGTGAACGGTATCTTCAATAATACTTTTCTTAGACCCAACGGAGTTAAGAAAATCAGAAACTAACTGGAGATTAGTAAAGTTGAATGGTTTCTTGGGTATTGATGTGATGTTGGTTTCGGCATTCGGGGTAAATACTTAGGGAATTGCTCACTTGCTATTTTATAGTTAAAAGCTGATAAACTGGAATGTGATTTTGGGTTTATCGTGAACCGTGTTTTAAATGACATTGATTCTTTAACCCAGTTAAAGATTAAAACAAAGTGGAGTTTTAATGAATCTTTAATTAGATTGAAAAGATCGAGAATGGAGTATCACCAGTTTTGCTCCAGGTGATAGTTAAATCTTTAATTAGATTTAAACGTGAAAAGGTAATTGAATTTACTGATAACACCGTGGTGTTAGATATGAAGTATGACCAGTTTTACTTCATGGGACGAATAGGTTGGGATTGGGAATTTAAAATAAATGGTTACTTCGGTGTGGTTCGCTAATCCCGACTAGTTTGAATTGATATTCAAAGGAAGATTAAAGAATAAATTTAAAAGAATTTATCTTTGATAAAATTAATGGGAACCTTTCCCTAAGAATGTGAAATTTAGAAACTAACTGTAGGTTAGCTAAGCAGAAAGGTTTCCTGGGTATTGATCTGATGTTGGTTTCGGCCTTCGGGGTTAATATTTAGGGAATTATTCTCTTGTTGATTTACGGTTAGTGACTGATGAATTGGAATGAGGCGTATGTTGTGTTTGTGTAACACTTGTTTATTATATACGCGAGTTATTCAGAAAGACCGGGTTTATCCCATTCTGAATAACTGATTCGACGATGAGTCGAAGATGAAGACGGTGGTTGAAGACCGGAGGTCTTCACGTCATTTGGATAATTACTGATGATCTTGATTGGGTTGTACACCCAAGAGGAGGGAATTAGTTGGTGATCGTCCAGACGTACTTGCGAATCGATGGATATGCGAGGTACGAGGTGCCTTCAGTTTCGTTTAGACCCAGAACGAACTTGTAAATGGACTGTGTGTCTGACGTTGGATTTTATTCTGTGTGATTGATTTCTATTAAATATATATCTGTTTGGCGGCAGAGAATTTATTCTCTTTCTTAACGCCCTTCTCTGAGATGTACGAGCTCAGAGGTTATATATTGATGGATATCAAACGCATGGAGTGAATTGCCTGTGTGGCATGCCTAGGTGGCAATATGATCAAGGCTTCTGTTGAAAAGCAGAGTCTTGTGGTTGATGATCAAAGCACGGCCTGTGTGGCATAGCTTTGTGTAACATTGATTCGCGAGCCTCACACCCTGGTTGTGAACCAGAAACGGGAGAGGACATCAGGGAGGGCATGCGTTTCTTTCTAGCTAGAAGTGGCGTCAGTGGTTTTACACGCCCTGACGAGTTTGACTTATGTGGTTGTTGCTGTTGCGAGGCGCCTCAGATATATCGGTGACTATGTGAAGCCGATGGAGTCATTTGTTGACTCATTGACACCCCAAAGGGTGGGGAAACGCAGTGTTCAGGCATTTTAATCCACATCGGTGGACCGGCCCTGACGATCCAAAGGTCACTCGAGCTCTGACCAGAGACACGGGCTAGAGCGTCTCGAATCGGTTGAGGACTATCTTTTGCCTCGGTTCATAGATGGAAATCCAACTTCCAATACGTGACGTTTCGGTTTTAGTTGTAATCCTATATATGGCGACATAGTGGGATGGGGCGCTCATGCCGTCTATAATTGATATTTATGATTGTATATAAAATAAGAAACTAACTGGAAATGAGCCAAGATGGGCGGTTTCCTGGGTATTGGTCTGATGTTGGTTTCGTCCTTCGGGGTTAATACTTAGGGAATCGTTCTCTTACTAATTTACGGTTGGAGTCTGATTAAGAATCAAAAGATGAAATTTAGCGTATCAAGCATTCTTTGGCTATTATAAGGTAAAAACCCTATCCTCCGGCTTGCGTTGCATTGTGTGATGGGACCTGGGTCTTATAATAGCTTCATTGTTCTTTATTTAGCATTGCGTTGTTGTTTTATGCACTGGTGTTCTTGGGAGGAAACCCATTCCGTGTTATACGGCGTGGTCCCTTGATTTAACTAACTTTAAAATAAAGATTAATAACTGTTTTAGTTCTCACACCAGTCACATGACTGACCTAGAGTTTATTGTTTTAACCTAAACTCTAGGTGCCCTTATTTTCGACACGGGCAGCTAGTAGTTTTGATTTTGCAGATTTATATTCACAGGATCCTGATTTACAGCTGGAACGATACTCGGAAAGCTCTGTATCCGCGTATTCCTTCCAGTTGTGTATTGTATTATTTTCCGTTGTGATGTATTTAAATGTAATTTAAATCTCTGATATTTTTGGTGTAATATTTATTTATACTCTGTATATTCTTGTAATCTGATGGAATTGTTGTAATATACAATGAAATGTTCTTCTGTCTGCGTTCTTTTGTGGCTTGTCCTCAATTCTATCCGGGCTTTCCTTACCGGGGAAGTTCGGGTCGTCTCATTTGGTATCAGAGCTTTGGTTTACAAAGCTCAGAGAACAAGACCCGTTAGAACCAAACGAAAGAATTCATCAGAGATTGGATTAGTAATATCCAATGAGGATGACTCATTAGAGATGGGATCAGTAGTATCCTAGAACGAGTGTGAAGAGTATATTTTTAAAATGAAAACAAATTTTGTTTTGAAAATTTAAATCACTTATTCGTATTTGATTATTTTATATTCAATTTGGACAATCCAGTATATAAAGATTTTGCATATACGCCGTGCAAACGTGTATTCGAAGTTTTAATATACTGGGTAGATATAGATTCACACTCTAGTCGCCCGGGGATGATTTTGATAATGTTGCAGCGTTATCAGTATTTATTTTTCGAGTAACGAAGGTGAGATTTCTATATATTTCCAATTGCCTGGTGTGAGAATCAAAATTAGACAGGGCCTATTGTTGTGATTTGGCACCAAAAATGTGATTTTTGACTATATATTAAAAAAATGAATTTGAAAAGCTAATCAACTAATAGATTGATGATTGTGTTGTTTGATTATTGTTTGATTAATTAAATGTTGAACCTATAACCAAATTGAATCAAATAGTGAATTTTATTGAAAATTTACCGCATTTGCATGCATGTACATGTACTTACATTGAACAGGTCATAGCAAGAAGGATAGAGCAGAAGAATAAAATTGTTTGCCCGACAAATAGGTACATGTTTACCATAATTTACTATTTTGTTTGGGTGATGATGATTTTATGAGCCGATTGGCTAGCCGCTTGGCTTTTTCTTTTTCTTTCGGATTGAAGAAGGCCATGGGAGGCTATATGAAATATCCCAAAGTCCCCGGTACAGCGGAGGTTATGGCGAAATTTTTCGAAAATTTAGGGTGTTAGCCAAATTTTTGAAAAATTTGAAAAGTTCTTAGAAACTGGAAAGTTAAAGAACTTAAGCCGTGATGAAAATAATGAAAGTTGAGTTGATTTCTAAAACAACTTTCGGCTTCGTTCCTTTTCGAGGATGAAAAGTTTTAAGTGGGGGAGATTGTAATAACCCGGAAATTTGAGCCAATTTAAAATTTTTATTTTGGCAATTTTAGTGAATTTTGAATATTTAAAATGATTATTTTAAATAATATCGACGAGAAAATTATTTTGAACAGAATTCAAACGTATATATTTATTTGAATCGTCGTTAGAATATAAATATTTATTATAAATTATAAAAGGAATTGAAAATGGTGCGGTAGTTCGATAATTCGATTTCAAATTTCAAATGAATGCACCGGATGCAAAATAAACCGGATTTTGGCGAAACCAAATATATTTGAATCTAAATGAGAATATCTTTCCAACGAATCCGAAAAATTGAAATTTCATAGCGGGGATAAAAGTTACCTCTAGTTGAAAATTCAGAATAGTCGCTACGGAATTCTGGCCCTTAAAAATAGCCATTTTCCAAACGACCTCGGTTTTCAACGAAACCACTTTTGTTGGATCCGGGACGTCAAATTATTGATAAATTCCAAAATTCATAATTTTTCGTATCAATATGTGAGCGTGGCAAAGGAAAATGTGTTTTGACAGTTTAGTTAATTTCGATCGACCTGAAAATGGCCATTTTTCAAACGGTTTCAGAATTCGACGAAATTCGTTTTATTAGGACCGTATCATCAATGCGAAGCTAGAAAATATTTTTCGGGAATTTTTAGAGTTCATATGTGACCCCAGTAAATTGAAATGTTCGTTCAAATTCAATATATAGAATTATATTTTGATTTTGATGAAAACTGATCGAAACGATTGAATCAGCTTGTGGTACATATCCCATTGTTTTTGGAATGGGGGTAATTAGCTATGGACGACAGTCGGTGGGTTCGATGTCGAAGTTGAAATAAAAAGTTACTTTTTAGGTATTAAAAATAATAAATTAAATAAAAAGGTCAAACCCCCTCCTTATTCTCTATTCTCTCTCCCCATTCCTAATCATTCTAATTCAGATCTAAAAAAAAGGGAACCACGAAGACCCCAACGCCTGCGCCTTAGCTCGACGCGCTGCTCCCAGGAATTCAACGCCCCACCTCCCCAACGTCGATGTCAAGCCGCCGGTCCTCCCTCCCAGTCAACACCCTGAACCGCGATGCTCCGAAGCCCAAAACCCCACTGCCCGTCGCTCCGCCCATTGCACCATGTCCAGCAGCCACCGCCGCTTCCGCACGCCGCCGGTCGACCACCTGAAGCCCTCCACCTCTGGTCAATGCGCAAACAACACCCCTGTCTCCGACGAACAAAAATATATCAGTGAGCCTTCTTTTTTTCTTTTTCTTCTTATCTAATTTGTTTATAAATTTTGTGTTATAGCAGTAAATGATCTTAAATGAAATAACATAATAAAAATAGAATTTTTATTTTTAATATAACGTTGTTAAAATCTGTTCTTTATTTATATAAAAGAAATGGTTTTTGAAATATAAAGATATCATTTTTAAGAATAAAAAGATTAGATTTTTATCCAAGAAGGTTTGATTTTTGTTTAGAGAAAAATATAATTTTTATATGATAGAGGATATGAAAATACTATTTTAATCAAATAGAAAAGGTCGGACTTTTATATAGTTAATCAAATAGAAAAGGTCGGATTTTTATATAGTTAATCAAATAGAAAAGGTCGGATTTTTATATAGTTAATCAAATAGAAAAGGTCGGATTTTTATATAGTTAATCAAATAGAAAAGGTCGGATTTTTATATAGTTAGTCAAATAGAAAAGGTCAGTTAATCAAATAGAAAAGGTCGGATTTTTATATAGTTAATCAAATCGAAAAGGTTGGGTTTTTATATAGTTAATCAAATAGAAAAGGTCGGAATTTTATATAGTTAATCAAATAGTAGTGGTATAAAAATAGAATTTTTATCTATAAAATAGCAGTATAAAAATGTTATTTTTATATAGATAACAACAATATAAAAATGTGATTTTTATATATGTAGTGGCTACGGGCAATGAAATTGACAAAAGGCGAGCACGGCGAAGATTTCTACATAGGAAGAGTCGTGGTGTTTGGTTTAGCTAGTCGGTGAGAACTTCTCACTTTTAATTTAATTTTCTAGTTAAAATATATACTAGGATGCAGACGGTGTTTAGTAGCACTCGACACCCGTCGTCCATAGACCATGGACGGCTTGTTTGTTTGTTTGATTTTGATGTGTAGTTGATTGTGTGATATGGATTGAAATAAAAATATTTTTATAGTTAAAAATAGAATTTTTAATGTATATATGAAATGAAATAAATTAATATAAACAAATCGAACGATTTGTTTATATACACACATTTGACTGATATTGATTGGGACGGTAAATTTTACACATCGCACAACTGCACAAATAAAATCTGTGTTTGATTGTTTGAAACCTCACACGGGTATTGGAATGATATATGACATACACTAATCCCAATAATTAGTTGTATGTCGATCGATTGATTGACAGGCTGTTATAAGCTTTAAATATTTATATTTGATGCTTATACAGTGTAGAATGCACTTTGGATGATGGATGATTATTTGTCATTGTTGATATATACATGCGTTGTACGGGAATCCATAGAAATAAAATTTATGGTAATTGATTGGGCCTCATTCCAGTTTTAAAATAGAATATTTGAAGAGAAATATTTGAATAGAATATTTGAAATAGTAATATATAAAGCCCTGTTGATTAGATGTGCGCTATTTTGACGCGAACGATATTCATATCGATTATATTCGTTTTTTATAATGAATATTGAAAAGTGATTTCAAAATCGAATATTTTGAATTGAAATTCGAATTAAATTGAAATGAATTGAAATTCGAATTAAATCGAAATTGAATTGAAATCGATTTGAAATGAAATTAAAATGAATTTATATTGAAAAATTCGATTTTGATTTGAATTTGAAAAGGAAGCTGAAATCGTTTCGAAAACGAATTTAAAAACGATTTATAAAATACGTTTTGAAAGGAAATCGACAATATATAATATATATATATATATATTATGTATATAATGGCCTGAATAGAACGCGCCACGCTGCAGCAGTTCGCGAATTTCGACCATGGACTTCGAATGAATATTACGGGAGATTCGTCCGTCGGATTCTCCTAAAACCGGAACAGTTGGGTTCGTATCGAAAAGTGCTTTCTAACGAATATTAGAAATTAGAAATCTAACAATTGGATTTGGAATTATGTCCAAATCAAATTTGGAAATGGTCGCTGTAAGTGCAGTTCGATGGCCGTTGTTGGAAATCGACTGTACGAGCCCTGATAAAATTATTAAAAATAGTAATAATTTGTGTAAAATCATAAGAAATGATTTGTGAAGAATTGGGATGAAAAACTCTATATTTGAAAAGATAAAAGTAGTTTTTTATCGAAATGAACTAGTTTTGAACTAGAATAATAATTTATTTATTTTGAAAATAAATAAATTGGATTTGAAATTGTTTTGAAAATAACCAGAATTTCCAATAATTAAATTGGAATGGATTTGAATCGAAATTGTCTTCGGAATATTTTGATGTTGGATTTCGTGATGATACAGATATTGTTATGGAAATTTGAAAGATATATTTATACCGTTATTTCCAATATGATATTTGTTGGTCGTAGAATTTGATATTGAATATAAGCCGATATATTTTCTATTCAGAGCCTTGTATTTAATATCAAATGTGATTTGGGCTTGTCGTGAATAGTGTCTTCATTAACACTGTTCTTAAGCCCAATTGAGAAAAAGATTAAATATTTTTATTTAGATTTAATGAAGTGTACCAATTAAATAATATTTAATTGGAATTGAATTGGTATTGATTTTTGGGTTTATCGTGAACAGTGTTTTAAATAACACTTGTTCTTTAACCCGATAATTAATGGAATGTGATTTTGGGTTGTCGTGAACGGTATCTTCAATAATACTGTTCTTAGACCCAACGGAGTTAAGAAAATCAGAAACTAACTAGAGATTAGTTAAGTTGAATGGTTTCTTGGGTATTGATCTGATGTTGGTTTCGGCATTCGGGGTAAATACTTAGGGAATTGCTCACTTGCTATTTTATAGTTAAAAGCTGATAAACTGGAATGTGATTTTGGGTTTATCGTGAACCGTGTTTTAAATGACATTGATTCTTTAACCCAGTTAAAGATTAAAACTAAGTGGAGTTTTAATGAATCTTTAATTAGATTGAAAAGATCGAGAATGGAGTATCACCAGTTTTGCTCCAGGCGATAGTTAAATCTTTAATTAGATTTAAACGTGAAAAGGTAATTGAATTTACTGATAACACCGTGGTGTTAGATATGAAGTGTGACCAGTTTTACTTCATGGGATGAATAGGTTGGGATTGGGAAATTAAAATAAATGGTTACTTCGGTGTGGTTCGCTAATCCCGACTAGTTTGAATTGATATTCAAAGGAAGATTAAAGAATAAATTTAAAAGAATTTATCTTTGATAAAATTAATGGGAACCTTTCCCCAAGAATGTGAAATTTAGAAACTAACTGTAGGTTAGCTAAGCAGAACGGTTTCCTGGGTATTGATCTGATGTTGGTTTCGGCCTTCGGGGTTAATATTTGGGGAATTATTCTCTTGTTGATTTACGGTTAGTGACTGATGAATTGGAATGAGGCGTATGTTGTGTTTGTGTAACACTTGTTTATTATATACGCGAGTTATTCAGAAAGACCGGGTTTATCCCATTCTGAATAATTGATTCGACGATGAGTCGAAGATGAAGACGGTGGTTGAAGACCGGAGGTCTTCACGTCGTTTGGATAATTACTGATGATCTTGATTGGGTTATACACCCAAGAGGAGGGAATCAGTTGGTGATCGTCCAGACGTACTTGCGGATCGATGGATATGCGAGGTACGAGGTGCCTTCAGTTTCGTTCAGACCCAGAACGAACTTGTAAATGGACTGTGTGTCTGACATTGGATTTTATTCTGTGTGATTGATTTCTATTAAATATATATCTGTTTGGCGGCGGAGAATTTATTCTCTTGCTTAACGCCCTTCTCTGAGATGTACGAGCTCAGAGGTTATATATTTATGGATATCAAACGCATGGAGTGAATTGCTTGTGTGGCATGCCTAGGTGGCAATATGATCAAGGGTTCTGTTGAAAAGCAGAGTCTTGTGGTTGATGATCAAAGCACGGCCTGTGTGGCATAGCTTTGTGTAACATTGATTCGCGAGCCTCACACCCCGGTTGTGAACCAGAAACGGGAGAGGACATCAGGGAGGACATGCGTTTCTTTCTAGCTAGAAGTGGCGTCAGTGGTTTTACACGCCCTGACGAGTTTGACTTATGTGGTTGTTGCTGTTGCGAGGCGCCTCGGATATATCGGTGACTATGTGAAGCCAATGGAGTCATTTGTTGACTCATTGACACCCCAAAGGGTGGGGAAACGCAGTGTTCAGGCATTTTAATCCACACCGGTGGACCGGCCCTGACGATCCAAAGGTCACTCGAGCTCTGACCAGAGACACGGGCTAGAGCGTTTCGAATCAGTTGAGGACTATCTTTTACCTCGGTTCATAGATGGAAATCCAACTTCCAATACGTGACGTTTCGGTTTTAGTTGTAATCCTATATATGGTGACATAGTGGGATGGGGCGCTCATGCCATCTATGATTGATATTTATGATTGTATATAAAATCAGAAACTAACTGGAAATGAGCCAAGATGGGTGGTTTCCTGGGTATTGGTCTGATGTTAGTTTCGGCCTTCGGGGTTAATACTTAGGGAATCGTTCTCTTACTAATTTACGATTGGAGTCTGATTAAGAATCAAAAGATGAAATTTAGCGTATCAAGCATTCTTTGGCTATTATAAGGTAAAAACCCTATCCTCCGGCTTGCGTTGCATTGTGTGATGGGACCTGGGACTTATAATAGCGTCATTGTTCTTTATTTAGCATTGCGCTGTTGTTTTATGTACTGGTGTTCTTGTGAGGAAACCCGTTCCGTGTTATACGGCGTGGTCCCTTAATTTACCTAACTTTAAAATAAAGATTAATAACTGTTTTAGTTCTCACACTAGTCACATGACTGACCTAGAGTTTATTGTTTTAACCTAAACTCTGGGTGCCCTTATTTTCGACACGGGCAGCTAGTAGTTTTGGTTTTGCAGATTTATATTCACAGGATCCTGATTTACAGCTGTAATGATACTCGGAAAGCTCTGTATCAGCGTATTCCTTTCAGTTGTGTATTGTCTTATTTTCCGCTGCGATGTATTTTAATGTAATTTAAATCTCTGATATTTTCTATGTAATATTTATTTATACTCTGTATATTCTTGTAATCTGATGGAATTGTTGTAATATACAATGAAATGTTCTTCTGTCTGCGTTCTTTTGTGGCTTGTCCTCAATTCTATCTGGTCTTTCCTTATCGGGGAAGTTCGGGTCGTCTCATTACTTACGTATATTTTATTTTTAATCCCTACCGCGAATTACTGTGTAATGTTCTGAGTTCGCACCGCTAACAAATTCTCCAAACGCGACAAAAATTATATGTATCCCTTTGCCTTCGCGTTCTAATTCCAATAAAATAAATCCATTCATAATCCGACTCCGGGTTTATACAACATTATTTTTAAATTTTAAATCATTAATTATTTCACTGATTTTATTCCAATTGTTCACCAACAATGCCGTTTCATTCCAATATTTGAAATGTTAAATTCAATTTCTTTACACACAAAAATACACACAAATCAAGTCAATTTATTCATATATTTAACAAATAAAACCCCTAATTTATTTAACGTTAATAATGTTTATTTTATATCGTTAAATCGAATCTGCATATGTTAAAACAATAAATTTCTAATTCGTTTAATGTCGCTACATTTCTCTTAAAATTCAAATGTTTATTTTATTCAGTCAAATTTCAAATCTAACACAAATATTCAACCAAATTCAAATATTCAGCAAAAATATTTGATTTTCAACAAACCATTATGGATTCGATTCATATGCAAAACATTATATTTGATTTTTAATTTCTAACTCAGGTATCAATATTGATTATTAATAGTTAGACTTCATATTACAATTGTCAAATTTTTTGGGATGTTACATTTTTTTGGCATAGCCGACCGGTTTTTATAGTGTTACGTAACACTCTTTTATTATTACTTATAATAAAACTACAAATAAGATCAGGTGACTGTATTTAGCAGTTGGCTAATTACGATTTTTAAGGTGGACCGTCCACCACCTACAGAGTTTATAGTGTTCTGTCCACTCTACCTAAACATGCTTACAGTACAGGAGCTAGCAATTCACTAGACTGCACAACTCCACGTAGGGAGAAAACTACATGCTCCAAAATGAAATAGAATTACATAAGTTCACAACAATATAAAAATTACAAGGCACACTATTGATGTGAACAATTTCATGGTTTGCAGCAGGGAAAAGTATGTCGAGACATCTCTGCTGCTACAGCAGTATCATACGGCCCACTCCAAAAGAAGCACCACAGACCGAGAGGAAGGTTCCGTCCAGGTTTCATGATAAAAGCAAGAAATCCCATCGAAAGGCCAGAGAGCAATATCCAGTGTTGTAGGAAAAAATGGTCATATGGCCAAACAATGATTTGTGAAAAAGAATCATTTAAGTTGTTGACCGATCGTGTACACATTGTTCCAGTGCCTAAACGCTCGAAATCAGTGTTTGGACCTAGTTAGCCTTAAATCTCCGAAAATTGGTACACGTGCTCACGAAAGGATATGGTAACAATCAGCGAAGTAACATGATGACAGATATGGCAAGGATCTTACATACAGCAAAGCACAAACCACCTTAGATCCAAGAGAAGAAATATTACCAAACACCTCCAAACAAATGTTCAAATCCACTAACATCAGATCTGAAACACTAGTCGAAGAACCAGAGCCACTCAGGGTCACAAACTCCAAACAAAAACCCAACTCAACTAACAAAAATCTTAGGAAACCAAAACTTCCTATATACGCTTACTGAGCTAAAGGTAGTGAACACAACTAAACCCTCATTTGATGTAAAATGGTCCATGTGAGGGTAATAATTGCTACTCAGAAAATTGTAGGACAAAAATTAGCATATCAGAAAACCAATGTAATGACCCAAGGATTCTCGGCCCTGAAAGTCGACATAAATACCTTTACCGTAACTCATGCCGACCCTCCAAGCACCCGAAAACACTGGATAGTTATTAGAAATAAATTAGAGGGTGAGATAAGAAAGAAAGAAATATTAGAATAGAAGAAGAAGAAGAAACACAACATAGAGTCTCACATCGCAGCGGAACAAAATATAATACAGAAATAAATCTTTATTGAGAGCTTTAAAAATACTTACAATATCAGAGTACATTGCCCAACGGGACAGTTATACTAACCTGTTCCCATATACAACACACAGCGGAATAGTAGCTATATAATATCATACGTCTGAACTCTCCAGCTCGTCTCTGGACTTCATAGCATTCGACCGACCACTCATTTCGCTTGAGTGTATCGAATGTATATCACCGACGGTTGGGATCAGCAACCGTCTCCCGACAAGGGACAACATCGAATATAGATTTTAGAAGCAAATAGGATTTTTTCAAGATAGGTGATTCTACACCCTAATGGGAGCGACCCACATAGCCATGCTGCCAGCCCGATTTCTGTCATTTCCCGGTTGATGAGGCTTGAGGTCAGAGTTTATTTTTGAAACATCTGATCACCATTAACTTTGAATGCCACATCGTCAGATCCTTCAGATATCACTAATTGACGTCCACAACAATACTCTAGTTAGAAGCTAAGAGAACGGCAATTCTCCGCCAACAACTATAGCACGTTTAAAGAAATCAACGTACGTGACCCTTTGGAAATACTCTGTCAGACACCCGTCCATACAAGTCATCCAGGAACAGCATGAACCAAAGGCACTCTCCTACCACACCCATATAGGAATCACCCCATGGATCAGTAGCTAGAAGTCCTTGCAACCCGTAGATTGCAACCACGACAAAACCACAGCTTATCTCTGCTTGCCAGGTAGAAAATATTAGTGGTTCTTCCGTTTGCGAAAATCTATGGTCTTCACCGCTCCATCTCGATCATCTTCTGAGATCTTCACGTATTTGTTGGTCGGAATGGTTTTCGAATAAATTCGATCCTGGTCTTTCCATACCAACAATTGTATTGGACAGGTTTGATAGTCGGTGATTCAACTATCAAAATAAACACTGTTTCAATCATGACACACCAATGAGTTCACTGGTTCAGTATTCAGCACCACTTGGCCTTTTAACAAACTGATTCACTTCAGCTTGATTAAAACTTCTAACTCTTTTAAATCTTTACAAATACGATAATTGAATTCTTATATACTAACGATCTCAAAACCCTTTCTATATAATACTTAGTAAAATAACTCATAACCATATTCAATTCTTATTTTAATTCTCCTTTCAAACATTCATTACATCATCCTTTATTATTTAAACTTGGGAAATTCATTCAACTTAATATTCGTGAAAACATTGTGAAAACCCGTAACTTCCCCGTAAAGGAAAGCGTCGGATAGTTCGAGAACAAACCACAACAGAACGCATATAAAAGAACATTTCATTGCATATTACAACAATGCATCAGATTACAAGAATATACAGAGTATAAATGAATAATACACAGAAATATCAGAGATTTAAATTACATTTAAATACATAACAGCGGAAAATAATACAATACACAACTAGAAGAGATATACGGATACAAAGCTTTCTGGATATCATTCCAGCTGTAAACCAGGATCCTGTGAATATAAATCTGCAAAACCAAAACTACTAGCTGCCCGTGTCAAAATAGGGGCACCCAGAGTTTAGGTTAAAACAATAAACTCCAGGTCAGTCATGTGACTGGTGTGAGAACTAAAACAGTTATTAATCTTCATTTTTAAAGTTAGGTAAATCAAGGGACCACGCCGTATAACACGGAACGGGTTTCCTCCCAAGAATACCAGTGCATAAAACAAACAGCGCAATGCTAAATAAAGAAAAATGAAGCTGTTATAAGACCCAGGTCCTATCACACAATGCAACGCAAGCCGGGGGATAGGGTTTTCCCTTATAACAGCCAAAGAATGCTTGATACGTTTAAAACAAATCATTTGATACTATTATAAGTGCATAGTGTATAAAACAACTTCAAATCATAAGTATCAATCATAGGCGGCATGGGTACCATATATCATGTCGCCATATATAGGTTTACAAATAAAACCGCAAAGTCACGTATTTGGAAATTGGATTTCCATCTATGAACCGAGGCAAAAGATAGTCCTCAACCGATTCGAGACTGCCTAGCCCGAGTCTCAGGCAAGCGCGCAGGCAAGCCTTGGATCGTCAGGGCCGGTCCACACGGAGTGGATTAAAATGCCTGAGCACTACGTTTCGCCGCCCTTTGGGGCGTAAGCGAGCCAACGAATGACTCCATCGGACCCGGATCGTCCGATCTAACCGAGGCGCCTCGCAACAGCAACAACCACATAAGTCAAACTCGTCAGGGCATGTAAAACCACTGACGCCACTTTTAGCTAGGAGGAAACGTAGGCCCTCCCTGAGGTCCGTCTCCCGTTTTTGGTTCATACCGGGTGTGAAACTCGCGAATCAAACGTTACACAAAGCTATGCCACAAAGGCTGTGCTTTGATCATCACCACAAGACTTTGCTTTTCAACAGAAGCCTCGATCAATTGCCACTTAGGCATGCCACACAGGCAATTCACTCCATGCGTTTGATATCCATCAATATATAACCCCTGAGCTCGTACGTCTCAGAGAAGGGCGTTAAGCAAGAGAATAAATTCTCCGCCGCCAAACAGATATATATTTAATAAAATCAATCACACAGACTGAAATCCAATGTCATACACACAGTCCATTTACAAGTCCGTTCTGGGTCTGAACGAAACCGGAGGCATCTAGTACCCCGCATATCCATCGATCTCCAAGTACGTCTGGACGATCACAAACTGTTTCCATCTTCTTGGGTGTACAGCCCAATCAAGATCATCAGTAATCACCCAAACGACGTGAAGACTTCCGGTCTTCGACCACCGTCTTCATCTTCGACTTATCGTCGTATCAGTTATTCAGAATGGGATAAACCCGGTCTTTCCGAATAACTCGCGTATATTTTATAAAAGTGCTACACAACATACGCCTCATTCCAATTCATTAGTCACTAACCGTAAATTAATCAAGAGAATAATTTCCCAAATATTAACCCCGAAGGCCGAAACCAACATCAGATCAATATCCAGAAAACCATTATGCTTGGCCAACCGACAGTTAGTTTCTAAATTTCACATTCATAGGGAAATGTTCCCATTAATCTTATCCAAGATAATTTCTTGAATTTATTCTCTAATCTTCCTTTGAATCTCAATTCAACTAGTCGGAATTAGCGAACCTTACCGTAGTAATCATTGGTTTTAACTTCCCAACCCCAACCTATTGATCCCATGAAGTAAAACTGGTAATATTTCATATCTAACACCACAGTGTTATCGGTAAATTCAATTACCATTTCACGTTCAAATCTAATTAAAGATTTAACTATCGCCTGGAGCAAAACTGGTGATACTCCATTCTCGATCATTTCAATCTAATTAAAGATTCATTAAAACTCCACTTAGTTTTAATCGTTAACTGGGTTAAAGAATCAGTGTCATTTAAAACACGATTCACGATAAACCCAAAATCACATTCATTAATTATCGGGTTAAAGAACAAGTGTTATTTAAAACACTGTTCACGATAAACCCAAAAATCAATATCAATTCAATTTAATTCCAATTAAATATTATTTAATTGGTACACTTCATTAAATCTAAATAAAAAGATTTAATCTTTTCTCAACTGGGTTCAAGAACAGTGTTAGTGAAGACACCATTCACGACAAACCCAAATCACATTTGATATTCAATACAAGGCTCTGAATAGAAAATATATCGGCTTATATTCAATATCAAATTCTACGACTAACAAATGTCGTATTGGAAATAACGATATAAATATATATCTTTCAAATTTCCATAACAACATCTGTATAATCACGAATTCCAACATCGAAATATTCCGAAGACAATTTCGATTCAAATCCACTCCAATGCAATCATTGGAAATTTTGGTTATTTTCAAAACCCATTTCAAATTCAATTTATTTATTTAAAAATAAATAGAATTATAATTCTAGTTCAAAACTAGTTCATTTCGATAAAAATCTATTTTTATCTTTTCAAATATGGAGTTTTTCATCCCAATTCTTTCTAAATCATTCCTTATGATTTTACACAAATTATTACTATTTTTAATAATTTTATCAAGGCCCGTACAGTCGATTTCCATCAATGGCCATCGAACTGCACTTACAGCGACCTTTTTCGAATTTGATTTGGACGTATCTCCAAATCCAACCATTAGATTTCAAATTTCTAATATCCTTTAGAAAGCTCTTTTCGATACGAACCCAACGGTTCCGGTTTTAGGAGAATCCGACGGTCGGATCTCCCGTAATGTCCGTTTGAAATAAATGGTCGAAATTCACGAACTGCCGCGGCGCGACGCGTTCTATTCAGGCCATTATATTATATATATAATATATATAATATATACTTCGTCGATTTCTATTTAAAACGAATTATATAAATAGTTTTAAAATTCGTTTCAAAAGCAATTTCAACTCCCTTTTCAATTCAAATCAAAATTGAATTCTTCATTATAAATTCGTTTTAAAAATTCATTTCTATTCAATTAAAATTTCAATTCAATTTGAATTCATTTCAATTCGCTTTCAATTCAATTTGAATTCGTTTTCAATTCAATTTGAATTCGTTTTCAATTCAATTCATTTCGAAATCGTTTTCAATTCAATTCATTTCGAAATTGTTTTCAATTCAATTCATTTCGAAATCGTTTTCAATTCAATTCATTTCGAAATCGTTTTCAATTCAATTCATTTCGAAATCGTTTTCAATTCAATTCATTTCGAAATCGTTTTCAATTCAATTCATTTCGAAATCGTTTTCAATTCAATTCATTTCGAAATCGTTTTCAATTCAATTCATTTCGAAATCGTTTTCAATTCAATTCATTTCGAAATCGTTTTCAATTCAATTCATTTCGAAATCGTTTTCAATTCAATTCATTTCGAAATCGTTTTCAATTCAATTCATTTTAAAATGAATAAAATCGGTATAAATATCGTTCACGTCAAAATGGCGTCAATCTAATCAACACGGCTTCATAAATTTCTATTTTCAAATATCCTATTTCAAATATTTCTTTTTCAAAATAGTTGTTATTATCAAAATATTTCGTTCAACACATGACCAATCTCAATGGATGAGTACTGTCAACACATGAACTTTTATTTTATATCGATAAAGATGTAAATTTTATTACTAAAATATTTCGTTCAACACATGACCAATCTCAATGGATGAGTACTGTCAACACATGAACTTTTATTTTATATTATTCTTTAATTTTCAAATTGGAATGAGGCCCAATCAATTACCATATAAAGTTAATTATATGGATTTTCATGCATTACACACATATAATAGCATTGAAAAATAATCAACCATCAACCAAAGTGCACTACACTGTATAAGCATCAAATATAGATATCTAACGCTTATAACAGCCTGTCAATCAATCGATCGACATATTTAATCAATCAGGATGAGTGAAATTCATATTTCATCCTAACACCCGTGTGGGGTTTTCAAACAATCAAACACAGATTTTAGTTGTGCAGTTGGGCGATGTGTAAAATTTATCGACCCAATCAATGTCCTTCAAATAGGTGTACATAAACAAACCGTTCAGTTTGTAAATGAATATTTTATTTATTCACATTCCCGTTAAAAATTATATTTTTAACGATAAAACATTTTATTTCAACCTATGAATTTCTATTCAATTCATTTATTCAATAAAATGATATCTTTATTTTTCTAACTTATTTTAGAAAATTTCGGCGGCATAACGGCACGATACTAGAAACGGGACGAGGCCTAGCCTTATCCCCGGTCTAGTGAAGGCCCACGCCATTCACACATCAATCAAATTCATTCAATTCACCCAAACAACTCAATTTCAATTCAAATATCCAACTAAT
The DNA here is from genome assembly GCA_030737875.1 of Allium sativum. Classification (NCBI taxonomy): domain Eukaryota; kingdom Viridiplantae; phylum Streptophyta; class Magnoliopsida; order Asparagales; family Amaryllidaceae; genus Allium; species Allium sativum. The sequence continues at coordinate 325,853,018 of CM060921.1, read as the reverse complement.
CTATGCAACCAAACAAACAAGTCCATGGTCTGTGGACGATTGTGTCGGGTGCTACTAAGCACCGTCTGCATCCTAGTATATATATATAACTAGAAAATAAATTTGAAAGGTGAGAAATTCTCACATATAGCTATCCAAGCATCCTGACTCTTCTTTGATAGAAATCATCATCGTCATCGCATCTTCGTTGCTCGCTTTCACTACATATGTAAAAATCGAATTTTTACTTCGCTATTCAATATATAAAAATCGAATTTTTATTTCAAAGTTCAATATATAAAAATCGAATTTTTATTTCAAAGTTCAATATATAAAAATCGAATTTTTATTTCAAAGTTCAATATATAAAAATCGAATTTTTATTTCGATGTTCAATATATAAAAATCATATTTTTAATTCGATGTTCAATATATAAAAATCATATTTTTACTTCGATGTTCAATATATAAAAATCATATTTCTAATTCGAAGTTCAACATATAAAAATCATATTTTTACATCTTCTATATAGTAAAGACTATATTTTTAATACTTTAAAAATATAAAGATCATATTTTTTTATTCTTTAAAAATATAAAAATCATATTTTTAATATGCCACTAGTATAAAAATTATATTTTTAACCTTTCTATATTATAAAAATTACATTTTTCTCTATTTAAAAATCATGCCTTTAAATAAATAAAAGTCGAATCTTTATTTCGCTAACTATATAAAAACCGCATTTTTATCATGTCTTTCATATTATAAAAATCTCTTATTTATCTCGCAACATATTTATAAAGAAAAGAAAAGAAGAAAAACTAGTTTTTAATTAAACTAATAGCATAAAATATCCAATCTAAAAATTAGAAAACTCACAGCCGAAGTCAAGTTCAGGTGCTCGAAACTAGGGCTTCGATCCAGGGTTTTCAGAGAATGCGGGGGTGTCGGGGGCTACTGGCGGTTCACCGCTGCTTGCGTGACATGCTGGGAGTTGGTGGCAGCTTGGGTTCGTCGCGATGATGGGTTTGAGGCGATGCGGTCGACTGGAGGTAGGGGTTGGTGGCGCCTGCGTCTTTGGTGGGGTTTGGGGGTTCCAGGTAGGTTCGACGAGGAGGAGAAGAAGAGGGGGGAGGAGGGAGGTTGTCGCGCCTGCTGCGCGGTGGCGCGCTCTTCGGGGTGCGGTGGCGCATCTCGTCGGAGGAGCGGCGGCTCCTCCGTCTCTTTCTTTTTTTTTTCTTCTGTAATTCGATTGTGAACAGGGGGGGTAATATGAAAAAGGATTTTATATATTTAATTTAATTTTAATTTATTTTATCCCAAGGAGTTGACTTTTTGTTCGACTTCGAACCGAGGCCCACCGACTGTCGCCCATAGCGTTTCACCCCCATTCCGAACACAATGGGATATGTATCGTAAGCTGATTCGGCTGTTACAATCAGTTTTCGTTACATTTACATTTAAATCACTATATTGAATTTTAAACGTACATTTCAAATTACCGGGGTCACATACTAACTAGAAAAATTCCTGAAAAATATTTTCTAGCTTCGTATTGACGATACGGTCTTAACAAAACTAGTTTCGTCGAATTCTGAGACCGTTTGAAAAATGGCCAATTTCCAGTCGATTAAAATCAACTAAAACTGGTCAAACGCGTTTTCCTTTGCCACGCTCACATATTGATTCGAAAAATTATGAAATTTGGAATCTAGCAATAACTTGACACCACGGACCCAACAAAACTGGTTTCGTCGAAATCCGAGGTCGTTTGCAAAATATCCATTTTTAAGGGCCTGAATTCCATAGCGACTATTCAGAATTTTCAACTGGACATATCTTTTGATTTCCGCTATGAAATCTCGATTTCCCGGATTCGTTGGAAAGATATTATCAATTAGATCCCATTATTTTTGGTTTCACTAAAATCCGGATTGTTTTGCACTCGGTACATTCAATTGAAGTTTGAAATCGAATTATCGAACTACCACGCCATTTTCAATTCCTTTTATAATTATATATAATTATTTATATTCTAACGACGACGTATATAATATATCCATTCGATTCATATTCAAAATAAATTTCTCGTCGATATTATTTAAAATAATTCATTTTAAATAATCAAAATTCGATAAAATTGCCAAAATAAAATTTTTAAACTGGCCCAGATTTTCGGGTTGTTACAAACATGTTACGAAATATCTTTTATTTCGTTTTTGAAATAATAACTAATAGTTATTACTATAAACTAAACTTTACACTTCCTTTACTTCGGATCTCTCGTTATATATGTGTATATATATATATATCTCTAAATTTCCATCAACGTTGCATTATTTCACTAATGGAAATAATGAACTATCACTAACCTCTTTTACGATTGCAACTAATATCATCCTCAGATAATCCTGATGTTGTTCAAGTTGGGGTATTTTAATTACCTCTCAGACCTAGATCAACAACGTTCATATCCTCAGATAAATATAAGTCGTAATCAAACCCATATTCCATTCTTGTATTAAAACAAATCCCATTATAATTTGGATTTGGTTATACAACCCTACGACCCACTTCTTTAACCAGATTCACTTATTTCCAATCTCCTTCCAAATCTATTCGACCATTCCCCACTTTGGAAATCTTGTTTCAATTCCCCCCTTTTTACTTGTTTTCAATTTCAAATAACGTTAATATAAAATTAACGCTTTAACACTTTATTTCTCATTTATATACACCTGGTTTTCTATAAACCCTTCTGTTCTCAATTCTTTTTACTTAACCCAAATATTAAGCAACCATTTACTTTACTCTCTCGTATTCGCTTCAACTTCTCTTTATAACTTCGTTATAAAAATTTGGGTTTAAATATAAAACCCATTAATAGACTCCTTACACCATCCCATTATATTTCATTTCACTTCGATTACTTTTGAAAAGTAATTTCCTAAATTATTATCAATTAAAATAATAATTTATTTCAATCATTAACTACATTGGTAGTTAATTCCTTTATTAATTAAAATAAATAGTAAATCATTTTTAAAACCCTTATTTACATTTAAACAGTATTCATTAAACTATTTTAATCAAAACACATCAATTTGATAATCAATTTCAATTCAAACTGGTCGATTTAATTAACTCAAAACTGGATTATCTCATTAACCGATTCTAATTAATCCTCACTTTAAATTAAGTAAAAATATAATTAAATAATTCAATCAATTTGTTTTCTTTACAAAACAATTATCAAAGTTTAACCACTTGGTTCATATCTTGTTCTCATACTTGTAGATCTGATTAACACCAGAATTTACTTTATAATATAAATGGTTAACAAATCAAAGTCTTAAATAAATAAAATATTTATTTATTCTTATTTAATAACTTTTATTCAAAATAATACCTTTCAAAATCTATCTCCAGTTATAAAATAAATTTTATAACCTTATCTCTATCGACTCACCTGACGGTGAATCAATATTTATAAAACGATTGATTTTATAGGCCATATGCCGCCAAATACTAAACCAATACCGCCCATTGGTTTAAAAAAACACAGGTTGACTTTTCAGTAAATGATCACAAACCAAATCAATCATCAATCATGACAGTTCATACATGATAATATGAAAATAAATACTATATTTGAGGAATCCGGTTGGATCCCTCCAACCTGTTCTTCCCTGTACCCAAATGGTTATGTCAAATCAGGTCATTCGGTTTCATTTAACTGATAACAATAAATAACAGCCATTTAACATCAACCACACGCCATTCAAACAATTCAACAATTTAAACACGTTTATTTCATAAACGTGACCAACCAAGGTAATTTACCTTTATTAGGACCAATCGTTAAAATAACGATTTGGTATTTCACTGAAATTAAACGACGGTTTAATTTCATTAGTTAAATCAACAAACAAATGTATAACTAGCAAGCAGGCAACCATCAGCAAGCAGAGCACACAAAATAAAAATACCCAATTTATAAAAAATATAAATAGGAAAACTGAGTGAGTTTAACTCACCTTGATTTGATTCTGTTGTCAACGGCTCATTTCAATGAAATTAAACGGTCGTTCAATTTAATTAAAAATGTCGGTTGATTCCAATACGTCCGAGTCTGTTCCATATTGTACGGCTTGCCAAGACGATTCCAACGCCACTTGGTTCGGCAAATTCTGATAATACATGTACCAGACATAAATAATATAGGTTCGTCACTTTTATGTAAATAATTAATTAATTTTCCTAAATGCAATTTATTAAACCAATTATTACTATTAAAATAATCGGCCTCACTTACTGTTGGTTTTGTTAATACCAATTGTTCTCCACTTCCAGAACACAGTTTGCCACCGTCCTTCACTTTGTTTTCTCGTCCATCACTCCCTGCTTTGTTTTACTCCTCGTTGAACTGCTAGTCTTTGGAAAAAATGTTGTGGTACTATATTTTTTTTTCTTTTATAAGACTCATGGCCCAAAACCCAAAGGGTGCATGATGCCCACGTCTTTATTTATAAACCGCCCACTACACTTCATCCTTCCCCATGTTCAGCACAGAAAAGGTTCCGCCTCCCCTTCCCTTCACTGTTTCTGAAACCGAACCCATCTTTCTTCTTCACTCCTCGGCCTCAACACTCTCAACCCCAACTCCTTCATGAAACTCATGCACGCAATTCCTTCCAACAAACATACGGCTCAAGCCTGTACCATCACCCATTAGATTTCGCCCGTCGCCATCCCTACTCAGTTCATTTCGCTGCTCATGCCTTAATTATGAACTGCGCTTCACCCTTCCATGCCCGCAAATCGAAAGCTTCACCATTATTTTCCTTTAGCTGCTCCGTTCATAGCAGCTTATTCTCAAGCTTAATGGTACCACCGTTTACTGTTGCCTACGTTCAAACAATCCATGCATATTTTTTTTCTTCCCACATGCTGTTGTACCCTGTTCGAATGCTTCCAGCTGTTACTGCCTTGGTTCGAACTCGAGAACCCCCTCTGCCCCTTCGTCAACGTTCACCCTTAATCTCACCGGAGCTCCACCAGTGACCGCACACCCCTTGCTCCGTTCGACCTCCTCCACAAACACTTTACCGAGCTTCCAGCCAGAGAACACGCCACAAAACTGAGGTCGATCCCTCAAAATGATACGAGATTGGAAAGGAACTGTACTGGAGCTCTAGTATACTGTATACACGTATTTTGATTCACACTCCTTTCGTATGGATTGCTTTATGCACTTCCGTTTTATTATTTCAACGTGGAAGCATTGATTTCATTTGCTGGAAACGAAAGAAGAAGAGGAGTGACAGTGTTTATATAAGGGATGATTTCGTGGAGGCCACAGTTAAGGATATTAGGCTTGTAGAAAATTGTAGAGTAGCTATTGGTGGGGGATTCACGAGAAATTACTTGCCTGTCACGGGTTTAGGGTAGATTGGGACACAAGGAATAGGAGGTTTGGCTGGTAAGAAAAGAAAATGGTTTGGGGCGCACTAAACCAATGGTACTAGAAATTTTATTATATAATATTATTAGAAAAACTTCGTCGTGAAGTAGTTGATAAAAATCACCACAATTTATTCCTGTTTACTGATAGAAAGACTAATCTTGGTGTAAAAAGATATTCCGGATCCAATGGGACAAGTTTCGCCGAAATCCGAGGTCATTTGAAAGAATTTCCTTTATAAAACCAGAAATAAACACGCGTTTAATTTTTCCACGGTCACCAGATAAATCAAATCAACTTGAAACTTTCAAATCTGACAATAATTTGTTGATACGAACCCAACGGCACTAGTTTCATCGCATTTTGAGACTGTTTCCCCGGTAGGCTATTTTTACCACACCGCAATGCCCTTCTGAACACCAAATTTGCCGGTCTCTAAAAATACCAAACTATATACCTATCCTGACTCTAATCGTCGATACGAATTCAACGGAACGGGTTTCGTCGCTTAATTCGATCGTCTGTTCAAGTTGTGCCCAATTATACCTTTATTTATTTAAATACGCGCTATAGAAAATGAACGGGCGTTTATGGCTACCGTGGCCACATACGACATTGGTTTTCCACGCCATTCACCACCGCACAATAATTTAACGTTACGGTACCAATGAAACTGATTTCGTCAAAATCTGAGTCCATTTGCAAAATGGCCATTTTAAAGGCCGATAACGATTTTCATAGCGTTTATTTCAAATTTTGATTTAGCCATAACTTACAAATTATAACACGAAATCTAAATTTTTCTCTTTCATATGAAAATTATCGTCAATACGGTTCCAACGTTTCTTGTTTCACATAAATCCGACTTATATCGAATCATGTTTTCTCAGTTGGAGTTCAAAACCAAATATTATGAACTGCCGCGCTATTTCAAGCTCAATTTATAATTATAAATAAAATTTATGTTCAAACTTTGTTTTATTATCTAATTAAATATTAAATTCCATCAATATTCCAAATATAATATTTAAAATAATAAATTAAATATTTAACTGCCCAAAAACACGGGTCGTTACATTCTTCCCCCCATAAAATAATTTCGTCCTCGAAATTGCTAAGGTAGGAAAAGACGTTACAAACCCACTAACTTTCAAATCCAATTTATTTTAAATTAGAATCCAATTTCAATACCATATATAAATATTTTCAAAAATATTGAAAATTTTCTAACACCTTAAATTTCCAAAAAAATTTGCCAGCACCTCCTTTGTACGGCTCAATTGGTACAACTACAACTCGCCTTCCAAGGCCTTCTCCAATCCAAAAGAAAATAAAACAGCCAAGCGGCTTGCCAACTAGGCTCATAAATCACCAAACCCATATAAAAATAAACGTGTACCTTTTTGTCGGGCATATCATTATATCCCTTCTATCTGCTACCTTGTTAGCATATATAAATGCATCTCCAAACAAAATTCCAATTTTATCCGCAAAACCAAATCCTTCACGCATCCAAGCCAAATCCCATTCTTAACTCAATTTCCATCCATTATCAATCCCAACTCTTAACTTACCAGTCCAACACCGTTTCAGATTCCTGTCTCATAATTCAAAATTTGATTCCACTTGATATATTATATTTTGATTCAATTTCCAGTTAATTGGTTTAAATTCAATTCATATTTGCTTTCACACATTTCTATTTAATTTTGTTTTGTTCAACAATTTCCCTGGGAGTTTTCAAAAAATCAAATATTCCTTTTTCATGATTCAAAACAACTTGTTTCTCTCAAAGCAATTCAAAACAAAAATTTTGGTAGTAATCCGTCACTTAGAACTCGGAAATGAACAGTGATGATGTGGCCAGCATCGTCAGAGTTATTTCCCAGCAATCAAAGTGAGTTCAATGCTATATCATTTCAAAACTCCAATTTTAAACATTTTCATTTTTGAAATCTATTTCAAAATACCAAACACAATGCTCGTAAAACAAATTAAAATCTCCCATGATTTTAAAATTCTCATATATTCAGTCCAAGTTCATTTGCAAATTCCTTTCCCATTTTTAGGAATTTTAATTCCAATTCTGATTTTAAATTTCAGATTTAATAAATCTTCTTTTATATTATACAAATTTTAATTGGTTATTTGTATAACCATTTCAAATAAATCAACCAACACATCCAATATACTATAATACTTTAAATATATATACTTTCTTTATATCAAAATATAATTTGGGTAAAATTATTTCATTTACCCTCTTTCAAAACATACAGCGTCGATTTATCGTACTTGAGTGTTTAGAAACCCCTATCGATACAGTGGATCAAACTGATCAATCAGAACTCATAAACAACCTAACCAATAAATCTCCATAATATAAAACATTTTTTTATAAAATCTACAAATACGTTCACTCGTATATATACACTCAAACTCAATCTAGGGTATTGCTAACCCCATCTCTATTGAGTCATGCCACAGAGCCAAGGTAATCACTTAACCTTCAGCTCTGATACCACTATAACAACCCAAGGATTTTCGGCCCTGAAAGTCGACATAAATACCTTTACCGTAACTCATGCCGACCCTCCAAGCACCGAAAACACTGGATAGTTATTAGGAAGAAATTAGAGGGAGAGAAAAGAAAGAAATATTAGAATAGAAGAAGAAGAAGAAACAACACAACATAGAGTCTCACATCGCAGCGGAACAAAATATAATACAAAAATAAATCTTTATTGAGAGCTTCAAAAATACTTACAATATCAGAGTACACCTGTAACGACCAGGATTTCGCCCGGGCCTAATCGATCGCTAAATCGACCAAGACCGTTCAAAACTAGGATACGCTAACAAACCCATATTTTTCATAAACAAAAATCATAATTTTTCTAATTGAAAGATCTGATCATTTTCTACTTTTCAAACCTTTAACTGGTTTAAATAAATTGAAATAATAAATAAATAACAAAAAGAAAATAGAAAAACTCACTGTAAAAAAAAGGGGGTGGTCTTCGTGCGTCGGCATCGGCCTGTGGGGGTGGAGTGGCGCTCGCTGGAGGTGGAGTAGGCGGCGCCGGCTGTGCCGGTGGTGGTGCGGCGGAGCTTGGATGGCCGGCGACTTCGCGTCGAGCTTCAATCGCTGGGGGGCTTCGGTCGAGCTGGAGGAGAGGGAGAGTGCGAGAGAGGGGAGCGTGGAGGGGAAAGGGGGAAGGAGAAGAAGGAGGCGCGGGGAGCAGGAGGGGGTTGGTGGTGGTCGGCCATCGCGTGGAGGAGGAGCGCGCCATTTTTCCCTTTTTTTTTATTTTGATTCTGATCGAATGAAGAAGGGGGGGGGGGGCAGAACGAGATTAAGGGGAAGAGATATTTTTATTTTTTATTTTTTATTTTTAATTTATTAATTATTTAATTTGCAAAAAGTTGACTTTTACATACGACCTCGAAACGAGGCCCACCGCCTGTCGTCCATAGCTAATTACCCCCATTCCGAACATAATGGGATATGTATCGTAGGCTGATTCGACTGTTTGAATCAGTTTCCGTTGAATTTACATTTAAATCACTATATTGAATTTTAAACCTACATTTCAAATTACCGGGGTCACATACTGACTCGAAAAATTCCAGAAAAAGATTTTATAGCTTCGTATTGACGATACGGTCCTAATAAAACTAGTTTCGTCGAATTCTGAGACCGTTTGAAAAATGACCATTTTCCAATCGATTAAAATCAACTGAAACTGGTCAAACGCGTTTTCCTTTGCCACGCTCACATATTGATTCGAAAAATTATGAAATTTGGAATCTAGCAATAACTTGACATCCCGGACCCAACAAAACTGGTTTCGTCGAAATCCGAGGTCGTTTGCAAAATCTCCATTTTCAAGGGCCTGAATTCCATAACGACTATTCAAAATTTTCAACTGGACATATCTTTTGATTCCCGCTATGAAATTTTGATTTTTCGGAGTCGTTGGAAAGATATCATCAATTAGATTCTAATATTTTTGGTTTCACTAAAATCCGGATTATTTTGCACCCGGTATGTTCAATTGAAGTTTGAAATCGAATTATCGAACTACCGCGCCATTTTCAATTCTATTTATAATTATATATATAATTATTTATATTCTAACGACGGCGTATATAATATACATTTGAATTCCATTCAAAATAAATTTCTCGTCGATATTATTTAAAATAATTCATTTTAAATAATCAAAATTCGCTAAAATTGCCAAAATAAAAAATTTTAAACTGGCCCAAATTTTCGGGTTGTTACAACACCGCCCAACGGGACAGTTATACTAACATGTTCCCATATACAACACACAACGGAATAGTAGCTATATAATATCATACGTCTGAACTCTCCAACTCGTCTCTGGACTTCACAGCATTCGATAACCTGAACCTGTACGCCCTGGGCTAACCCGAGCATTTACAAAACACCGGGTCAGTCTGGTGAACCAAAGTGAGAAAAACTCGCACAGTATTAAGGATAAATCATCCAATCATGATTTTAAAGTTCAAAATCTTTCAAAGAAAAGGTTAATCTTAAGACCAAATCCACACATAAACACGGAATGTTTTTACCTTATGATAACCCAAAACAGTTTGAAACCAATATCTTTTCTGATATCATAATAATGTCTAAATACAAGTAAATAGAAATCTAGTAAAACGTTTGCATCTCACGCTCTACATATATAGTATACAAACAAAGCCGCGGGTGCTTATTGGAGATTGGATTCCGACTATGACAAGGTATGGGACCACCTGCCGATAGTGTATCTCTACAGGCGAATACACTGGGTTCAACAAGAACGTCTTGCAACCCTAGCCCACACATGACCGACCACTGATTTCGCTTGAGTGTATCGAATGTATATCACCGACGGTTGGGACCAGCAACCGTCTCCCGACAAGGGACAGCATCGAATATAGATTTTAGAAGCAAATAGGATTTTCTCTAGATAGGTGATTATATACCCTAATGGGAGCGACCCACATAGCCATGCTGCCTGCCCGATTTCTGTCATTTCCCGGTTGATGAGGCTTGAGGTCAGAGTTTATTTTTGAAACATCCGATCACCATTCACTTTGAATGCCACATCGTCAGATCCTTCAGATATCACTAATTGACGTCCACAACAATACTGTAGTTAGAAGCTAAGAGAACGACAATTCTCCGCCAACAACTATAGCACGTTTGAAGAAATCAACGTACATGACCCTTTGGAAATACTCTGTCAGACACCCGTCCATACAAGTCATCCAGGAACAGGATGAACCAAAGTCACTCTCCTACCGCACACATATAGGAATCACCCCATGGATCAGTAGCGAGAAGTCCTTGCAACCCGTAGATTCCAACCACGACAAAATCACAGCTTATCTCTGCTTGCCAGGCAGAAAATATTAGTGGTTCTTCCGTTTGCGAAAATCACAGGTCTTCGCCGCTCCATCTCGATCATCTTCTGAGATCTTCACGTAATTGTTGGTCGGAATGGTTTTCGAATAAATTCGATCCTGGTCTTTCTGTACCAACAATCGTATTGGACAGGTTTGATAGTCGGTGATTCAACTATCAAAATAAACACTGTTTCAATTATGACACACCAATGAGTTCACTGGTTCAATATTCAGCACCACTTGGCCTTTTAACAAACTGATTCACTTCAGCTTGATTAAAACTTCTAACTCTTTTAAATCTTTACAAATACGATAATTGAATTCTTATATACTAACGATCTCAAAACCCTTTCTATATAATACTTAGTAAAATAACTCATAACCATATTCAATTCTTATTTTAATTCTCCTTTCAAACATTCATTACATCATCCTTTATTATTTAAACTTGGGAAATTCATTCAACTTAATATTCATGAAAACATGTTACGAAATATCTTTTATTTCGTTTTTGAAATAATAACTAATAGTTATTATTATAAACTAAACTTTACACTTCCTTTACTTCGGATCTCTCATTATATATGTGTGTGTATATATATATATATATATCTAAATTTCCATCAACGTTGCATTATTTCACTAATGGAAATAATGAACTATTACTAACCTCTTTTAAGATTACCACTAATATCATCCTCAGATAATCCTGATGTTGTTCAAGTTGGGGTATTTTAATTACCTCTCAGATCTTGATCAACAACGTTCATATCCTCATATAAATATAAGTCGTAATCAAGCCCATATTCCATTCATGTATCAAAACAAATCCCATTATAATTTGGATTTGGTTATACAACCCTACGACCCACTTCTTTAACCAGATTCACTTATTTCCAATCTCCTTCCAAATCTATTCGACCATTCCCCACTTTGGAAATCTTGATTCAATTCTCTCCTTTTTACTTGTTTTCAATTTCAAATAACGTTAATATAAAATTAACGCTTTTACACTTTATTTATCATTTATATACACCTGGTTTTCTATAAACCCTTCTGTTCTCAATTCTTTTTACTTAACCCAAATATTAAGCAACCATTTACTTTACTCTCTCATATTCGCTTCAACTTCTCTTTATAATTAGTTATAAAAATTCGGGTTTAAATATAAAACTCATTCATAGACTCCTTACACCATCCCATTAGATTTCATTTCACTTCGATTACTTTTGAAAAGTAATTTCCTAAATTATTATCAATTAAAATAATAATTTATTTCAATCATTAACTGCATTGGTAGTTAATTCCTCTATTAATTAAAATAAATAGTAAATCCTTTTTAAAACCCTTACTTACATTTAAACAGTATTCATTAAACTATTTTAATCAAAACACATCAATTTGATAATCAATTTCAATTCAAATTGGTCGATTTGATTAACTCAAAACTCGATTATCTCATTAACCGATTCTAATTAATCCTCGCTTTAAATTAAGTAAAAATATAATTAAATAATTCAATCAATTTGTTTTCTTTACAAAATAATTATCAAAGTTTAACCACTCGGTTCATATCTTGTTCTCATACTTGTAGATCTGATTAACACCAGAATTTACTTTATAATATAAATGGTTAACAAATCAAAGTCTTAAATAAATAAAATATTTATTTATTCTTATTTAATAACTTTTATTCAAAATAATACCTTTCAAAATCTATCTCCAGTTATAAAATAAATTTTATAACCTTATCTCTATCAACTCACCTGACGGTGAATCAATATTTATAAAATGATTGATTTTATAGGCCATATGCCGCCAAATACTAAACCAATACCACCCATTGGTTTAAACAAAACACAGGTTGACCTTTAAGTAAATGATCACAAACCAAATAGATCATCAATCATGACAGTTCATGTATGATAATATGAAAATAAATACTATATTTGAGGAATCCGGTTGGATCCCTCCAACCTGTTCTTCCCTGTACCCAAATGGTTATCTCAAATCAGGTCATTCAGTTTCATTTAACTGATAACAATAAATAACGGCCATTTAACATCAACCACATGCCATTCAAACAATTCAACAATTTAAACACGTTTATTTCATAAACGTGACCAACCAAGGTAAGTTACCTTTATTGGGACCAATCGTTAAAATAACGATTTGGTATTTCACTGAAATTAAACGACGGTTTAATTTCATCAGTTAAATCAACAAACAAATGTATAACTAGAAAACAGGCAACCATCAGCAAGCAGAGCACACAAAATAAAAATACCCAATTTATAAAAAATATAAATGGGAAAACTGAGTGAGTTTAACTCACCTTGATTTGATTCTGTTGTCAACGGCTCATTTCAATGAAATTAAACGGTCGTTCAATTTAATTAAAAATGTCGGTTGATTCCAATACGTCCCAGTCTGTTCCATATTGTACGGATTGCCAAGATGATTCCAACGCCACTTGGTTCGGCAAATTCTGATAATACATGTACCAGACATAAATAATATAAGTTCGTTTCTTTAATGTAAATAATTAATTAATTTCCCTAAATGCAATTTATTAAACCAATTAATACTATTAAAATAATCGGCCTCACTTACTGTTGGTTTCGTTAATACCAATTGCTCTCCACTTCCAGAACACAGTTTGCCACCGTCCTTCACCTTGTTTTCTCGTCCATCACTCCCTGCTTTGTTTTGCTCCTCGTTGAACTGCTAGTCTTTGGAAAAAATGCTATGCTACTATTTTTATTTTCTTTTATAAGACTCACGGCCCAAAACCCAAAGGGTGCATGAAGCCCACATCTTTATTTATAAACCGCCCACTACACTTCATCCTTCCCCATGTTCAGCACGGAAAAGGTTCCGCCTCCCCTTCCCTTCACGGTTTCTAAAACCGAACCCATCTTTCTTCTTCACTCCTCGACCTCAACACTCTCAGCCCCAACTCCTTTACGAAACTCATGCACGCAATTCCTTCCACCGGACAGACGGCTCACGCCTGTAGCATCACCCATCAGATTTCGCCCGTCGCCATCCCTACTTAGTTCATTTCGCTGCTCATGCCTTAATAATGAACTGCGCTTCACCCTTCCATGCCCGCAAACTGAAAGCTTCACCATTATTTTCCTTTAGCTGCTCCGTTCATAGCAGCTTATTCTCAAGCTTAATGGTACCACCATGTACTGTTGCCTACGTTCAAACCATCCATGTATATTTTTTTTCTTCCCACATGCTATTGTACCCTGTTCGAATGCTTCCAGCTGTTACTGCCTTGGTTCGAACTCGAGAACCCCCTCTGCCCCTTCGTCAACGTTCACCCTTAATCTCACCGGAGCTCCACCAGTGACCACACACCTCCTGCTCCGTTCGACCTCCTCCACAAACACTTTGCCGAGCTTCCAGTCAGAGAACACGCCACAAAACTGAGGTCGATCCCCCAAAATGATACGAGAGTGGAAAGGAACTGTACTGGAGCTCTAGTATACTGTATACACGTATTTTGATTCACACTCCTTTCGTATGGATCGCTTTATGCACTTCCGTTTTATTATTTCAACGTGGAAGCATTGATTTCATTTGCTGGAAATGAAAGAAGAAGAGGAGTGATAGTGTTTATATAAGGGATGATTTCGTGGAGGCCACGGTTTACGATATTAGGCTTGCCGAAAATTGTAGAGTGGCTATTGGTGGGGGATTGGGACACAAGGAATAGGAGGTTTGGCTGGTAAGAAAAGAAAATGGTTTGGGGCGCACTAAACCAATGGTACTAGAAATTTTATTATATAATATTATTAGAAAAACTTCGTCGTGAAGTAGTTGATAAAAATCACCACAATTTATTCCTGTTTACTGATAGAAAGACTAATCTTGGTGTAAAAAGATATTCCGGATCCAATGGGACAAGTTTCGCCGAAATCCGAGGTCATTTGAAAGAATTTCCTTTATAAAACCAGAAATAAACACGCGTTTAATTTTTCCACGGTCACCAGATAAATCAAATCAACTTGAAACTTTCAAATCTGACAATAATTTGTTGATACGAACCCAACGGCACTAGTTTCGTCGCATTCAGAGACTGTTTCCCCGGTAGGCTATTTTTACCGCACCGCAATGCCCTTCTGAACACCAAATTTGCCGGTCTTTAAAAATACCAAACTATATACCTATCTTGACTCTAATCGTCGATACGAATTCAACGGAATGGGTTTCGTGGCTTAATTCGATCGTCTGTTCAAGTTGTGCCCAATTATCCCTTTATTTATTTAAATACGCGCTATAGAAAATGAACGGGCATTTATGGCTACCGTGGCCACAAACGACATCGGTTTTCCACGCCATTCACCACCGTACAATAATTTAAAGTTACGGTCCCAATGAAACTGATTTCGTCAAAATCTGAGTCCGTTTGCAAAATGGCCATTTTAAAGGCCAATAACGATTTTCATAGCGTTTATTTCAAATTTTGATTTAGCCATAACTTATAAATTATAACACGAAATCTTAATTTTTCTCTTGCATATGAAAATTATCGTCAATACGGTTCCAACGTTTCTTGTTTCACAGAAATCTGACTTATATCGAATCATGTATTCTCAGTTGAAGTTCAAAACCAAATATTACGAACTACCGCGCTATTTCGAGCTCGATTTATAATTATAAATAAAATTTACATTCAAACTTTGTTTTATTATCGAATTAAATATTAAATTCCATTAATATTCCAAATATAATATTTAAAATAATAAATTAAATATTTAACTGCCCAAAAACACGGGTCGTTACAACCAAAGCTTGCAAGTCGCGAAATAATTGCTTTAGAGAAGGAAATCTTAGCGATAGAGGTCACACCACGTGGCTAAGAACACTCCGAGATATAGAAAGTCGAAACAATTCCGGAGAACAGAAGAGCCACCACACTGGAGTTCGGTATGGACCTTAGTTACTCGAAAGCTAGGAAGAGTGATTGAGAGGTCGCTAACGATCGGGAAAGAAGGTGACTTGTAGATGTTAGGGTTTTAGATCTGAAGATAAAATCGGGGGTGGAGAAAACGCACGCACGGCAAAATCAGGGTGAGTATGGAGGAAGACGTGATTAGTTCAATTCGCACAAAAATGATATTTATTTTAATATCTACTGATATTAATTCATCACTTGTATATAATGTTGCTATAATCTAATCATTTGTGTCATATGATACCTACAAATATACAGAACTAGTACCCAGTCACTGAAGCAAATAAATAAAAAATAAAACTAATCATACCTAAAGAGGCATGAATCTGATATCTAAAACCGTAAGTAAGAAAGTAACATAAAACTGACACCTAAAGTAGTGCAAAAATGATACCCATAAACTGAAAACAATAATAAAACTAAAGCGTACAATGTCTATTGATATCAAGGTGAATTTTGTAAATAACTAAGTTTTGAACTATTGGCGCTTAATGTTAGTATTACGATGCACTAATCCAGTATATGGCTAATATGTTGATAGATGAATTAAAATTTACTTTTGATTATTATTTGTGTATATAATTATGTTATGTGGTTGACATATTTATATATCTAAATGATTTTTTCCTTATTTTTGTTAATATGATTATAGTTAATACTAATGTGATTTATTAGGTGAATCAACAAATAATAGTTTGTAAAAGTTATTTAAATGGTTTTCGCATTATGTATTTAATTATAACATATGACCTTAAATGTAAAATAGTAGAAAATAATCAAGAGGTACTTTATAAACGATTATAGAAAATATAATTGTATGTATTTAAAGTTAAAAAACATAATTTTGTCATTTGTTAGTATTTATAAGAAATATTAGTTAATTAAATTAATTTAAATAACTTAAATTATTGGTTATGTAATTAATATATATATATGAACATGCATATCAAATATTATGAGCTAATTGATAAATTATCTGTAAATATGTATATAAATTTTATAATGCCTATATCAGAATATCAAATATTATGAGTTAATTGATTATTTCGATGGAATGAAATTTTTGAAAATGGCGACCTCGAAAATGGAGACTGCGTCATCTCATCTCTCTTCCTCCTCCTGTTCTGCTTTCGACTCCGCATTTTTGCCTCTTCCTTCTCGCCGTTCTCCACCTGCTCCTTCAGATCCACCTCCCTCTGGTGTAAACCCTTCTACTGAGAACCCCCCTAAAGTCAAGTGCTTCGATTCTAGATCTGGGTAATTCTTTTCCCAGATTTGACAAAGCCAGTGACCCTCCACTTAATGCAAATTGTCGTACTGCTAATTCTTCCAAAGCATCGTATCCTTCCTTTACAAAAATGGACTATGCATCGCTCTTCCATTCGCTTCCTAGAAACGCCGAAGCTTTCAAACCGCAGCATTTTGAAATAGCTAAAGATGGTGTGCGGAAGCAGATACCAGATATTATAAGAAACGAGGGCCTGAATTACTGGAGCAACCGCTTGGTCGGATTTTTCTTGGATGGTTATCTATCTTACCTTATTATGGTAAATTCTTTTCTCAGAATTTGGAAATTTGTCGGTGAAGTGGACATTAAATCGGACGGTATGCATTTTTACTTTAATTTCTCTAATGTCTTGGATAGCGATAGAATACTTAAGGCTGATCCGATTTTTATTCGGGGTCGTATGTTTTAACAACGAATTAAGATCCTTCGACTGGAAATTCAAGAGCACAAATAAAAAAGTGCATGTATGGGTACAATTTCATCGTATTCCTCTTATTCTTTGGTCTTTGTTGGGAATTAATTGACTAGCATGTCACATTGGGAAGTTGATTTGCTTTGATTTAAGCACTGAAAAATTGCAACATTTTAGATATGCTAAAGCTTTGATTGAGGTATCTTCTGAATTTGAGCTACCTGAGAGAATAATTGTAGGTGGATTAGGTAAAGATTGCCCATCTGTTTTGATTACATATGATTGGAAACCTAGTATCTTATAACGACCCGGGGAATTTGCGACCTCGGTAATTGACATAAACTCAATGTCGACTATTCAAGCATAGGAAATACCGGATAGTTAATAGAAATAAGTTAGAGGGTGAGAATAGATAAGATAGAAAATTAGAATGGAAGAAGAAGAAGAACATACAATATCAGAGTAAACACGAATCTCACAGCAGAACGAATAAAATAAACTATATAACATAACTTTGAAATAAAAATCTGTACTTGAATATACATATCATTATCAAAGTACAACACTTACAACACAGCAGAAATAAACAATTGTTATATAATCCTGAAGCCTCCTACTCTAGCTTTCCAATTATATCTGTAAAATTCCGATACTTGACTGCCCGTACAAAATTGGGCACCCAAGAGTTTAGGGAAAACAAAACAAAATAAACTCTGGGTCAGTCATGTGACTGGTGTGAGTAAACTCCAACCATTTGTTTAACTTTTAAAATCCTTGTAGAGGAAAGAATACTCGTAAGATCAATCCACACACAAACACGAATGGTTTTTACCTTACGATAATCCAAAACATTATTTAAAAATCAATAGTCTTCTGATATTATAATAATGTCTAATATAAGTAAATATCAATCTAGCATAACACTTTCATCTCACGCTCCACATATATAATATATAATCAAAAACCGTGGACTCTTATTGGGTAATGGATTTCCAACTATGACAAGGTATGGAACCACCTTCCGATCAGTGTACTCTAGAAGCAATACACTGGAGTTGAACGAGAACATCTTGTAACTCGGCCACACATGACTAACCATTCATTTCGCTTGAATGTTCCGAATATATTGTCACCTTACGGTTGGTATACCAACATAACCATTCCTGGAAGATACATAATTAAAAGAAGTGACAAATATGAATATTCTCTAGATGGTGACAATATACCCTACTTGGGTGCGACCCACTTTAGCCATGCTGCCTGCCCGATTTCTATCATTTCCCAGTTGATGAGGCTGGAGGTCATAACCTAACTTTAACATATCATATTTCATTTACTTTGAATGCCACATCATCATACCTGCTAAATCAAAAATTGATTTCCCAAAAATACCACAGGTATAAGCTAAGAGAAATGAATTCCTCCGCCACCAACGCAATATGTTTGAAATGATCAACTTACGAGATCTACCAGATATACTCTGTCAGACATTCTTCCATTCAAGTTGTCCTGTGACTGTATAAACCAAAGGCACTATTCTGTAAATCCATCTTAGGCAATTTCTACCTAGGATTTACTGAACATCCCTTGCATAACTCCGCCTTTAATTATTTTGACGACCCTCCCCGCACCGGCCGACATTTCCAATGAAAGTGCGTTGTGCCAATGCCCGACTAGCACGGGACGGCCGCCAAAGAAAGGAGTTTGAACTAACAAGGAACCTGTAGAATGTATCACAGCGCATGGGATATAATATAATAATAACATAACTTTGACATAAAACAGGCGAGACAGTGCATAAGATGAAAACTAAACCATCATAGCAGCGGAAATCCAAAATACAGCTTATCATCCAAACCAACATTATTACAACTTTAAAATACTGTCTCTAAAGCCAAAGAAAGAGGTACACTACTAATGACCAAAGTAGTGACCAGCAACAACACAGAGAGAATATATATATATATATATATATATATATATATATATATATATATATATCATACGTGGAAGCCTCCTGCTCGTCTCCGGTACAGCTAGTCGTGCATAATCACCTGACCTGTCTCTAGTCTGCCTGTTTAAGAGCACCCAGAGTAATAAGAAGAGACATAAAACTCTGGGTCAGACAAAAGTCTGGTATGAGAGATAAGCAGCAAAAAAAAAAACAATAACAGGTATACATAACAATACCTGAACCTGGACCTGCAACCAAAGAGTTAGCACAACAGAATGTACAATACTCTAAGGTGACACTAACACATGGTGTGAAAATAATGGGGAGGGGGTGTGCATGTCATGGTGATAGTAAACATCAAACATAGCAATCATCCTCACATCTCTCACTCAGTGCGTGAAGTATACGATATCCACCACTTTGATCACCCAATCCTTTGTTACGATCACTCTGCCCCATGGAGTCATGACGGCTCCACTACACTGATCTGTGACCACAAATACTTTGTTATGTCCACTCTGCCCCATGGAGTCATGACAAACCCCACTGCACTGGCTTATAGCCGTGCTACGATCACTTTGCCCCATGGAGTTATGACAACTCCACTGCACTGATCCATAGCCAATATCCATCTCTCAGTGGTGAGTCAAAGCTATATACGTCGATAACCACTTAGCACACTTCCCACAACAAAGTCCAATTCATGAAGTTAACTCGTTAATCCCCATTTGGATCCTGAGTAATAACCTCCCATTTGGACTTCCTTTGCATCTCAGGTTTTGGTCGAATTGGAGTTGGTCTTCAAAAGAGTAGTCGCGTAGAAGTAAAAGTATACATCTGGTTCGGTTCATGTTCCATACCCGGTTTGGTTCGGTGCTCATAGCCCACGCCATGGTTAATATGCATAGTACTCCGGTCCTCATCGGTTCGGTTCGGTTCTCTCATTTGGTTCGGTTTAGTTGCCATCATACATTCATTTTGGTTCGGGTGCCATCCTCCAACTCTTTTTAGTTCGATTACTTCAGCCCTGGTTCGGTTCGTGCTCACCATTCCCGATTCGATCCCCACGCCCTCGCTTCTGATCCGAACCAACTCCCACTCTATGAGAATGGCCTTCCTTCTTGCCAAGCTTCCTCTTGTGCTAGGTTCCGATCTGGTTCGGTTTCTCTTCTCAGTTCTCCGATCCGACCCGAGCCTCATAACCTGATCCAATCTGAAACCCTGCACACTTTCCAGTGAGCATATATCGTCCATATTCACCATACGACGGCGTTTCAACCATTCTAACTTTTCTAATCAATCATAAAACATCACAAACAATAGTAACAACATATGGGTTCAATTAAAAAGATCAAAACATCAAGCATATAGGTCATTTTAAATCAAACATACCCAAAAAGCATGATTTTCCCCTTAATCATGTTTAACCATAACTAATGATAGGATTAGCAAATCATATCCAAATTAACCCAAATTTTTATCAGAGCCCTAAACTAATATTTTAGAATTTTACAAATTTTTCCAGATTTTTCTGAGCCATATTTTCGCTAATTATCACTAATCACCCCTAGTTAGCCGTAATTAGTGAAAAACAATGCAAATCACTCACCTTAGCCACAAATAAAACTTTAGATCTGAAACTCTACTGTTTTGGGGCGTTTTCCTATGCAACAAAGCAGCTCCGACTCTGATTTGGTGTTGGTTTGCCTTGATTTGATGTAGATCTTCTTAATTAGTGATTAGACGGTGATTTGGGAGTGATTTAGAAGGTGGAGGCCATTGCTAGGGTTCAAAGGATGAAAGTGGCGGCTGTAAAAACTGAAATGAAATGTTTTTCCTAACCCTATCAGCCCTCCCATAACCCTAATCCCGAAATGGGTTATGGGCCTAGTTGTTAATCACCTTAATTAGGCCCGATTAAGCTGTTTTTCACCTTTTAAACATTGTTTCAGCCATATCTCCCAAACGGTAAGTCCGTTTGGATAATGTGACCACTCTACGGAAAGCTAAACCATCATTCAAATTCAAAGGAAGTGGTTTCAGGTTAAAACTCCTTAATAATCAAAAGTTATGGGAAAAACAAGATTTGCTAGTGGCAAAAAAGTCATTTAAGAATCGACAAAAATCGTGGACAATGGAAATGACCCCAATAGTCATGCATGGGTGGCATGTGGAATTAAGTGGATGCCTTGGGTGTCAATTGAAATATGATTAGATGCACTTAACCAAGATTGAAACATGTAAGAAGACATGAATAAGAATGGGGTTAAGTGGGAAAACCTTAGAGGGGACCAAGCATAGGTGGAAAGCTTGTGTCATGCATGGGGCCCTTTTCAAACCAGTAACCCATTAAGTATCTTTGTGGGCTCGACCCAAGTCGAGGACGGGACACGCGTACTGGATTTGATTGTAAGAGGTCAAAACGGGTTAGCGGTGGCAACGTAAGTCCAACGGGTTCATATGCGTGTGTGGGCCCGGGCTGGTCTGATACCACGTGTGACACCCCATGTCCATTAATGTCACTCACAAAAGGAATGCATTAACTTCTGTGGAGCATTTTAAGTGTGTATAGAACAGAAACTTAACAACAAGACAGATATAAAACAGTACTTAAAAATTTAAAACTTTATTCATTGCAGCGGTAACAGATAAGTTTGATTACATCATCAAAAATCAAAGACTAGAGTCAAGTACATAATATCCATCTTGATTAAATCAGAGTACATAAAATGAAAGACATAACCCCAACATAAAATAGCCATAAATAAGATAGGCTGAACTTTTACTTCAGTGATCCAAGCAACTTCCAAAGAAAGAGAAAAAGCTATCCAAATCAAGCTCAACTAGTACTAGTCCCACCCTGAGCACCTGGGGGGGGGGGAGGAAAAAAAGAGGTGGAAACAAGGGGGTCAGACATAAAGTCTGGCGAGTGCAATAACTTTAACAATATAATCATTAAGTAACTAGGATAAGACATAAGCTGGAAAATAAGGAGATAACTGTGAACAAATGGGTATGACAAAGCAAACAAAGGAAATAAGACGAACAAAGATAACGTTAAAGGCGCCCCTAATCACTATAGGATAATTACTATACTACACCACCACTAGTCACCCTAAAGGTTGATCCCGCCTACAGAACTTAATAATGATAATGGTAGTTTCGTGTACCCCTAGCTACCTTCATAGGTGTCGTCTGCCCCTATCTCCACTGGGTGTACCCACTACCCTCTTTTGATCGGGTCCCTAACTCGTAGATACCCGTGCTGGCCCCACAGTGGGGTTTATCACTCCCCAAAGTGGCAACCCGATACCACCAAAAATGCATGGCTTATATCTACACGATGCAATAACGTCTTACCTACCAGCCTGGACCCGCCCGGCAAATCCAGCTGCCACAAATGCCAGTCTAATGTGAGAGGTCAAAGGCATGAATTAAATGCGTAACAGTTGTAAAGACATGAGGTTAGGCTCGTTTGTGGTGTAAGACAGCCCGGACCCGCCTGGCAAATCCAGCTGCCACAAATGCCAGTCTAATGTGGGAGGTCTTTACAAGGTTACACGACCATACGACTTCGTATGAAAATGAAATAACTTCTATGGAGCATTTTATATAGTTTTCTGATACCACGTGTGACACCCCATGTCCATTAATATCACTCACAAAGGGAATGCATTAACTTCTATAGAGCGTTTTAAGTGTGTATAGAACAGAAACTTAACCACAAGACAGATATAAAACAGTACTTAAAAATTTAAAACTTTATTCATTGCAGCGGTAACAGATAAGTTTGATTACATCATCAAAAACCAAAGACTAGAGTCAAGTAAATAATATCCATCTTGATTAAATCAGAGTACATAAAATGAAAGACATAACCCCAACATAAAATAGCCATAAATAAGATAGGCTGAACTTTTACTTCAGCGATCCAAGCAACTTCCAAAGAAGGAGATAAAGCTGTCCAAATCAAGCTCCACTAGTACTAGTCCCACCCTGAGCACCTTGAGGGGGGGGGGGAGGAAGAAAAGAAGTGGAAACAAAGGGGTTAGACATAAAGTTTGGCGAGTGCAATAACTTTAACAATATAATCATTAAGTAAATAGGATAAGGCATAAGCTGAGAAGAAAGGAGATCAAAAGAAACCACAACAACAAAACAAGAAAGGCGGGAAGAACAATAATGGCAAAGGAAAGGAGAAGTGCTTTAATTGTGGGACAATAGGTCATCTGAGTAAAGATTGTAGGAAAAAGAAGAAGACTGGTTGTTTCCACTGTGCAGAGGTAGGTCATCTAGTTAAGGATTGCCCAAGGAAACAGGGGCAAGGGCAAAGAACTTCTGGAGGGTAGCTTCAGGCTCTCATGGCACCAGGGCAGGCAAGGGAGCAGGTCCAGGCAAACTTGCATGTATATGATATAGTTTTTCACTTAAAACTTGCGTAGGCCATAATCAAAAACTTGCATAAAACTATACATGTCATAGATCTAAACATAGGGGTGAAAACTTGCATATATGTGATATAGTTTTTCACCTAAAACTTGCATAGGCTATAATCACAAACTTGCATAAAACGATGTATGTCATAGATCTAAATCTAAAGGGTGAACTTGCATATATGTGAATCCAATTTCTACCTAAACTTGCATATAATCACTTTGTTTGATTCAAATGTAAACTAGTGTACAATTTACATAGAAACTAGCATATAATCTACACCCAAACTTGCATATAAAATGATGTCAAACGTGAATCAAGTTGAACATAGGTGATTTGGCATATGAAAAGGGATCCACAACAAAACTATCATAATAAACATCTGGCATATATTCACAAAAGATTACATTTTTCCAATGATTCACAAACATAGCCATATAACCCAATTTATATCTCAACCTAATTAACTTGTTAATTATCTTATTAAAGAAATTGAACTCACAACTCAAAGAAGGTCTTGAGTTCTGAAATTGATTTAGCTCGCCTGTGAAGTAGACAATTCGTTGTAGTTGTTGCTATAATCTTGAATTGGATTGAGTTGATTAGCTTTACTTTCTCTCTAATTGGTGGAAGCTACCCTAGGTTGCAAGGTGATAGCATGACGACCATGGTTCTAATTTTAATTAGGTTTTAGGTCTACATGTGTTTATATAGAGTTTAGGATTAATTTAGGCCATCCGATCAACCTAGAACTAACCACAACCATTCGGTCCAGATCAGAACTATCCAGAAACTCTAATGACTCAGCAACCAGTCACAAAATCGTCATCACTCAAATCTGCCCGGGGGGGGGGGAGGGGGGAGGGGCAGGTCGACCCCCAGGTCGACCTGTAGGGGGAGGTCGACACTAGGGTCGACCTGGGTCCTGGGCGGGAATTTTCCCGCCCAGCCCGCTTCTGGCTTCTGATTTGAAATTTGAATTTATTTTGAGCTGTTTGAATTTATTAAATTTTCTGGAAACTTCCGACAGCCATAACTTCTTCATACGAAGTCCAATTTACGCAAACTCGGACTCTATCTCAACCAAAATTCTGAGACGAACACAATGGCGTAACCCGTTTCCCTTGATTACATTTAAAATTAAGTATTCTTTAATTTGTTAGTTTATGTTAACAGAAAACACGGGGTGTTACATTCTCCCCTCCTTAAAGGATTCCGCCCCCGAAATCTCCAAGTTAAGGAGAATGCATATCCTAACATCCAATCATCCATCTACTCAACCATCAAACACAGGCATCCATTGTCCTTACAAAATTTCTAATGTTGTATGAACATATGCAAGAAGTGTGTGTATATGTTCCTTATCTAATACAAAATCAGGCGGTCTACTGATTCAGTTGACCTCCTTAATGCAAATCATGATAGTGTCATGCATCCATTATGTATGCGAAAGAATCCTATCGATACATATTATTTCTACATGTGTGCACAACCATTCATCAAAATGCAGCATCCATATGATATAAAACCATTATATATTTAATTTAAATATGCACACACATTTATATGCAACATGAAGGTGATTGAGCCGATCTAGTGCCTAAGGTGTGTGTATATGTATCCACAAGCAACCACTAGCAACCACTTGCATCCATTTACATCCATCAAACATAACATGTCTCAAACACATGTTTCAACCATAGAGTTCTTCCTAACTAAAGATCGAAGATGTCATCGCAAAGATAATACTTAAAGATAGGACAAGTATCAACAAAGCGATAGAAAAAGGAGACATTAAAACATACCCTAAAAAAGGTAAGGGTACAGCGTACACATCTTATCTTCCGTCTCCCAAGTCGAATCTCTTTGATCATCTCCCCATTGCACTTTGACCAACTTGACCTCTTTGTTACGAAGCTTTTTGACCTCTGATACGAGAATGCGTGTAGGAGCTCGTCTGATCGTGGCATTGCGCTCTGCTTCTACTTCATCGAGCGTGCTCGGCTCTACCACTTCCGCCGTATCGTGTAAACACTTACGCAAATGTGAAACGTGAAACACGTCTTGAACTCCACTGAGCTTCTCTGGTAACTTTACTCTGTATGCCATCTGCCCAATCCTCTCTATAATTGGAAAGGGTCCTACGAACCGTGGTGCCAACTTCCCTACCAATCCAAAGCGGACTACGTTTCTCAACGGTGACACCTTAATAAAAACCATGTCCCCAACATTGAACTCAAGATCCGTTTGTCTCTTATCATCATATGACTTCTGCCGGTCTTGTGCTGTTTTCGTTTGCCATCGAATTAGGTCTATCTTCTCTGAAGTCTCCCTAGTCATGTCGGGTCAAAGCAAAACCTTATTAGTGGATTCCCACCAACATGTAGGTGATCGGCACGGTCGTCCATAGAGAGCCTCAAAAGGTTCCATGCCAATGCTAGCCTGAAAAGTATTATTATAGGCGAATTCTACTAGCGGAAGGTGTTCTTCCCATGTTCCTCCAAAGTCTAGAATGCATAGCCCCAGAAGGTCTTCTAGACACCGATTCACCCTCTCGGTCTGACCGTCTGTCTGAGGATAATAAGCGGTACTTAAGCATAGTTGCATTCCAACCGCCTCTTGTAAGCTCTTCCAAAATTCGCTTGTGAAAATAGGATCTCTATCGCTCACAATGCTGGAGGGTATGCTGTGCAAACGGACTATCTCTCGAAGGTAAACAAATGCTAACCATGCGGCGGTCCTTCTACTTTTGACGGGAATAAAATGGGCACTTTTAGTAAGTCGGTCTACAATTACCCAAATCCCCGTATTACCATTCCTCGATCTTGGTAACCCATCTACAAAATCCATGGAAACCCTTTCCCATTTCCAAAGCGGAATCTCTAAGGGATGGAGCAAACCTCCGGGCTTCTTTTGCTCCACTTTGACTTACTGGCACACTAAGCATCTAGCAACGAATTCGGCCATGTCCTTCTTCATTCCGGCCCAAAAGAAAACTCGCTTCATATCCCTATACATCTTATCACCACCGGGATGTATGGTCATCTTAGAGCGATGTGAGTCTTCAAGAATTGCCTTCTTCAAACTTTCATCTTGTGGTACGCAAAGTCTTCCATCTCTATGTAGCCAACCTCTTTCGTCTATAGCATATCTATCAAGATGTCTTGAGGACTTCCCTCCTATAAGCTTACCTACTATCTCAACCAACTGTGGGTCGTTCTGCTGTGCCTCTCCAACTCGACCCAAAAGTGTAGGTTGCACCTCTAATGATGCCAAAAATCTGGGTACATAATCGACAGAGGGTCTGGAGTCAAAGGAAGATATATACTCCAAACTCTACCACTCTACAAACAAAGGACTTAAAGTTAACTTCTTTCTACTTAAGGCGTCAGCTACAAAGTTACCCATGCCATGGGTATATGCGATCTCAAAATCGTAGGATGCCAAAAATTCCATCCATCTTTGTTGCCTCAAGTTTAGGTCCTTCTAAGAGAATATGTACTTTAGCGACTTATGGTCTGTATACAACTCAAACCTTTCGCCAAGCAAATAATGACGCCACGACTTAATCGCAAAAACTATGGTCGGCAACTCCAAATCGTGGGTAGGGTAATTTTTCTCGTGGGCTTTCAACTGTCTTCCACCATAGCATATCACCCTTCCCCCTTGCATTAAAACTGCGCCAAGTCCTGTCCCGCAAGCATCGGTATATACAATGAATGTCTTACTCCCGTCTGGCAAAACTAAAACTGGAGCTGTCGTCAAAGCCATCTTCAGACGTTGGAAAACATCTTCACAGTCAACGTCCCAAGTAAAAGTCAAATTCTTCTTCGTTAATCGAGTGAGAGGGGATGATATCTTCGCGAAGTACTTAATAAACTTCCTATAATAGCCAGCCAGCCCTAAAAAGCTTCTTACTTCGGTTGCGTTCTTAGACTTTTTCCAATTTTGGATTGCCACTACCTTGGCGGGATCCACAGTAATCCCTTCCTTAAAGACCACAAGTCCTAAGAACCTCACTTCTCTTCTCCAAAAATGGCACTTGGAAAACTTAGCTTTTAGCTAATGTGCTCGTAGGGTCTCTAAGACTTCCCTAAGATGTAGGGCATGCTCTTCTTCATTTTTAGAGAAAACCAGAATATCGTCTACAAAGACTACCACAAACTTGTTCAGAAACTCCATAAACACCCAAGTCATTAAGTCAACAAATTATGTGGGTGCATTCGTCAGACCAAAAGGCATGATGAGCCACTCGAAGAAACCGTCAGTTGTTCTAAAGGCAGTCTTATCGATGCTATCTTCAGCCATCCTTAGCAGATGAAACCCTGTAGCCAAATCCAGTTGTGAGAAAACCGAAGCACCCACCAACTGATCAAATAAGTCTTCTTTTCTCGATAACGGGTGTCTGTTCTTCTTTGTTAGCTTATTCAACTCTCTATAGTCCATGCACAATCTAAGTGAACCATCAGCTTTTTTAGCAAAAACGACTGGAGCACCCTACTCCGAAATACTTCTTCTTATGAACCCCTTCTCAAGCAGTTCTTTCACTTGCTTACTGAGTTCTCTTCTCTCTCGGAGCCATGTGGCGCACTGGTAATGCAACTAGCTTTGCATTACTAGTGTACACCTAATTCTAACATCTTGTTTCCGTAGGGATTATTCTGTTTCCGTCTCTGATTCCGTTTTTGGAGAAGAGAAGTGAGGTTCTTAGGATACGTGGTATCAGAGCTGAAGGTTACTAGAACTCAGATTTCAGAACTCAAGACCTTCTTTGAGTTGTGAGTTCAATTTCTTTAATAAGATAATTAACAAGTTAATTAGGTTGAGAAATAAATTGGGCTATATGGCTATGTTTGTGAATCATTGGAAAAATGTAATCTTTTGTGAATATATGCTAGATGTTTATCATGATAGTTTTTGGTGGATCCCTTTTCATATTCCAAATCATCTATGTTCAACTTGATTCACGTTTGACATCATTTTATATGCAAGTTTGGGTGTAGATTATATGCTAGTTTCTATGTGAATTGTACACTAGTTTACATTTGAATCAAATAGAGTGATTATATGCAAGTTTAGGTAGAAATTGGATTCACATATATGCAAGTCCACCCTTTAGATTTAGATCTATGACATACATCATTTTATGCAAGTTTGTGATTATGGCCTATGCAAGTTTTAGGTGAAAAACTATATCATATATATGCAAGTTTACACCCCTATGTTTAGATCTATGACATGTATAGTTTTATGCAAGTTTGTGATTATGTCCTATGCAAGTTTTAAGTGAAAAACTATATCATATACATGCAAGCTCACACCTTTTAGGTTTATGTTTAGATTCATGACTATACAAAGTTTATGCAAGTTATGTTGTAATTCTTATTTGCAAGTTAGATCTATTTTGAGTGTTAGGCAAATTTGTGATGTTTCTTCCCTTTTATGTATTAGACTAATTTATAGTCTAATATATATATATATATATATATATATATATATATATATGTCATGATAAACGAACGAACAATGTGGGGACGATGGGGGTAATATTGAATATACACCTATTGAGAATTGGCATAAATAGCCTGAAAAAGGCATATAATAAATTTAAGATATTAATTGGCATAATTGGTATTTATGGACATAATTGAGACAATTATGGACATAAATGAATTTGGAATTTATTTACAAATTTGAATAGGGATAATAATCCAATTTGGGGTTAAATGAAGATATGTAATAATAAACCACCTAAGACACGAGGTTAGACTCTTTTGTGGTGTAAGACTGCCCGGACCCTTCCGAAAAATCCAGCTGCCACAAATGCCAGTCTAATGTGAGAGGTCAAAGGCATGAATTAAATGCGTAACAGTTGTAAAGACACGAGGTTAGGCTCGTTTGTGGTGTAAGACTGCCCGGACCCGCCCGGCAAATCCAGCTGCCACAAGTGCCAGTCTAATGTGGGAGGTCTTTACAAGGTTATGATGTTAATGAATTAAGAAACACTTAACCAGATAACATGTGGTGGGACATGGGGGGTTAAGTGGGTGCCTTGGGTGGAATGTGGAATTAAGTGGGTGCCTTGGGTGGCATTTGAAATATGATTAGACGCACTTAACGTAGATTGAAACATGTAAGAAGACATGAATACAAATGGGGTTAAGTGGGAAAACCTTAGAGGGGACAAAGCATAGGTGGAAAGCTTGTGTCATGCATGGAGGCCATTTTCAAACCAGTAACCTACTAAGTATCTTTGTGGGCTCGACCCAAGTCGAGGACGGGACACGCGTACTGGATTTGATTGTAAGAGGTCAAAACGGGTTAGTGGTGGCAACGCAAGTCCAACGGGTTCATATGCGTGTGTGGGCCTGGGATGGTAGGTAAAACGTTGTTGCATCGTGTAGATATAAGCCGTGCATTTTTGGTGGTATCGGGTTGCCACTTTGGGGAGTGATAAACCCCACTGTGGGGCCAACACGGGTATCTACGAGTTAGGGAGCCGATCGAAAGGGGGTAGTGGGTACACCTAGTGGAGATAAGGGCACACGACACCTATGAAGGTAGCTAGGGGTACACGAAACTACCATTGTCATTATTAAGTTCTGTAGGCGGGATCAGACTTTAGGGTGACTAGTGGTGGTGCAGTATAGTAATTATCCTATAGTGATTAGGGGTGCCTTTAACGTTATCTTTGTTCGTCTTATTTCCTTTGTTTGCTTTGTCATACCCATTTGTTCACAGTCATCTCCTTATTTTCCAGCTTATGCCTTATCCTAGTTACTTAATGATTATATTGTTAAAGTTATTGCACTAGCCAGACTTTATGTTTGACCCCCTTGTTCCCACCTCTTTTCTTCCTCCCCCCCCCCCCAGTGCTCAGGGTGGGACTAGTACTAGTGGAGCTTGATTTGGACAGCTTTATCTCTTTCTTTGGAAGTTGCTTGGATCGCTGAAGTAAAAGTTCAGCTTATCTTATTTGTGGCTATTTTATGTTGGGGTTATGTCTTTTATTTTATGTACTCTGATTTAATCAAGATGGATATTATGTACTTGACTCTAGTCTTTGGTTTTTGATGATGTAATCAAACTTATCTGTTACCGTTGCAATGAATAAAGTTTTAAATTTTTAAGTACTGCTTTATATCTGTCTTGTTGTTAAGTTTATGTTCTATCCACACTTAAAACGCTCCATAGAAGTTAATGCATTCCCTTTGTGAGTGACATTAATGGACATGGGGTGTACCCGGATTATTGGCATCATTAGAGGTGCAATCTACACTTTTGGGTCGAGTTGGAGAGGCGCAGCGGAACGACCCACAGTTGGTTGAAATTGTAGGCAAGCTTATAGGAGGGGAGTCCTCAAGACATCTTGAAAGATATGCTATAGACGAAAGAGGTTGGCTATGTAGAGATGGAAGACTTTGCGTACCACAAGACGAAAGTTTCCTCTAAGTTACACGACCATATGACTTCATATGAAAATGAAATAAATATTCTATGACCCTCCGATACGTAGAATACATGTCGTTACATTCTCCCCCTTAAGAAATTTCGCCCCCGAAATTCCCTAATTAAAGCATACAACGCGTCCCGTATGCCTAACAGCCATTTACAAACAATCAAACATACATTACAAACACATCAAGTCTATCCTAGCATGAGGAATAACTAAATCGCAATTTAAAATCTTACCAAGCAAAGAGTTCTGGATATGACTTCCTTATGCTCTCCTCTGTTTCCCAAGTACAGTCATTTTAATTCTCACCCCACTGAACCTTGACCAGTTTCACTGCCTTCCTTCGAAGTTGCTTCGTATCATGCTCGACAACACGAATCGGCTTGCGGTTCCCAACCATCTCGGGTTCTACTTCGATGTCATCCAACTGATCTGGTGAAATTGTCATATCAGGGTCATGCACGAACTTCCTTAACTGGGAAACATGAAATACATTGTGAACTCCCGCCATCTTGTCAGGTAATTCAACTTTATATGCTAAATTCCCAACTTGTTCGAGAATTGGGAATGGACCAACAAATCTTGGTGTTAACTTGCCTCTCCTACCAAATCGAATTACGCTCTTTAACGGAGAAATCTTGACAAACACCAAGTGGCCAATGGAGAATTTTAGATCTCTTCTCCTCTTATCAACATAACTCTTCTGCCTATCTTCAGCAGCCTTCATTCGCTGTTGGATAACCCTGATCTTGTCTGAAGCTTCTCTTATCACATCTGGCCCAAGCACGAACTTCTCACCGGTTTGTAACTAACATGATGGTGAGTTGCACGGTCTTCCGTACAAAGCATCAAATGGAGCCATACCAATACTGGATTGATAACTATTATTATATGCGAACTCCACTAGATGTAAATGGTCATCCCAAGACCCTTCAAAATCCAATATACAAGCTCTCAAGAGATCCTCCAATATACGATTCATCCTCTCTGTCTGACTATCGGTTTGAGGATGGTACGCGGTACTGAGATGTAATTCTGATCCTAAAGCCTCTTGTAAGCTGTTCCAAAATCCACTAGTGAACAACGGACCTCAGTCACTTACAATGCCTTTGGGTACTCCATGAAATCTTACTACCCACTTCATATACAGTTCTGCTAATTTAGTTGTTGTTCTATTCGACTTGGATAATATAAACCTTGCACTCTTGGTCAGTCGGTCCACAATCACTCAAATGCTATCATGGCCCGATCTAGTCCTTGGTAACCCATCAATGAAATCCATTGAGACTTGTTCCAATTTCCATTCTGGAATTTCTAATGGTTGCAACAAACCACTAGGTTTCTTTTGCTCGGCTTTAACTAGCTGGCAGTTCATGCATTTGGATATAAACTTCCTAGTGTATCTTTTCATCCCTTCCCAATGGTGGGTCTGCTTAAAGACTCGATACATTTTATTACCACCAGGATGTATAGTCAGTTTTGAGTGATGACATTCTCTAAGCACTTCATCTCTTAATCTATTGACATTGGATACAACCAGTCTACCATTCTTTCGAAGCCATCCTTCTCGATCAAGCCCATACTTGTTCATCTCCTCACCGTCGATAGCCATCTTTAACTTGGAGATGATTTCTAGTAGGTTAGGATCGCCCCTCTGACTGGAACCAATCCGCTCAATCAAAGTGGGTCTGATCGTCAAACTTGCTAACATTTCTGGATCCAATTCGCACCTTGGGCTGAAATCATACCCAGTGATATACTCCAATTGCTTCCATTCAAGGAACATAGCCCCTAAATTGGCATGTCTTCTACTCAATGCATCAGCTACCGCATTGCCCTTTCCTGGTGTATATGCGATATTAAAATCATAGGAAGCCAAGAATTCTAACCATCTTTGTTGTCGGAGATTTAGATCCTTCTGAGAGAAGAGATACTTTAATGACTTATGATCGGTAAACAACTCAAATCTTTCTCCCAAGAGATAATGTCTCCACATCTTCAATGTGAACATGATTGCTACCAATTCCAAATTATGGGTAGGATATTTTTCTCATGCGGTTTCAATTGCCGACTAGCATAGGCTACAACCCTACCTCCTTGCATCAATACAGCATCTAGTCCGGTACCACATGCATCCGTGTATATTGTCATCTCTTCATTCCCTTCAGGAATGACTAACACTGGTGTACATGTCAACTTTTCCTTTAGGTTCTTGAGTGCATTTTCACTTCTTTCGTCCTAAACGAAAGCTTGATTCTTCTTGGTCAACTGAGTTAACGGTGCCGTTATCTTGGAGAAGTCTTGGATAAACTTTCGATAATATCCAGCTAACCCCAAGAAACTTCTTACTTCTGTTGCATTCTTGGTTGTAGACCAATCTTGTACCGTAGCCACCTTCGCAGGATCCACGGCAATACCATTCTCTGAAACAACATGGCCCAAGAATATCACTTCCCTTCTCCAAAAGTGACACTTAGAAAACTTTGCTTTCAATTGGTGTTTTCTCGACACCCCCATCACTACTCTCAAATGTTCCTTGTGTTCTACTTCTGTCCTCGAATAAACAAGTATATCGTCCACGAACACAAGAACAAACTTATTCAATTGATCCCTGAATACCCTATTCATAAGATCCACAAAATATGCTGGTGCATTGGTCAACCAGAATTGCATGACCAAACACTCATAAAATCCAGATGGCATCCGAAATGCCGTTTTAGGAATACTCTCGACCGCTACTCGGAGCTGATGAAATCCTGTCGCAAGGTCCAATTGGGAGAATACCCTTACTCCCTCCAGTTGATCAAATAAATCATCTATCCGCGGAAGAGGATACTTATTCTTCCTAGTCACTTTATTCAACTCGCGATAGTCCACACATAAACGAAGGAAACCATCTGCCTTGGTAGCAAAAACAACTGGTTCTCCCCACTCGGAGACACTCCTTCGGATAAATCCCTTCTTCAAAAGATCGCTTACTTGCACCCCGAGCTCTCGCTGCTCCCTTGGTGCCATACGACGAAGTGGCATCACTATAGGTCTGGCATCTTTCACTAAGTCAATACGGAACTCAATCTCCCAGTGTGGTGGAAGTCCAGTCACTTTCTCGAAGATATCGGGATACTGGCCAGCAACGGGAACCCCTGATAACTCATCCTACGGGATGTCGAGGGAATTTAGAAAACTAGCCATCACCTCATCACTTGGTAGGCCACCAAACACTACCCTCTGCCCATCATCCACCCTAGTAGTCACCAAAATTCCCTCACAGCCTACCACCACGCCATATCTTTGGAGCCAATCGACTCCCAAAATATTGCCAAACCCAGCAAAGCCCAAAACAAAGAAATCACAAGCAAAGATACATCCATGACTCGATAAGACCAAATTTCGACAAATCATGTTAAGGCTAGTCGAACTACCAATCGAGTTCGTCACAACTAAAGGTCTATCGACTATCTCGGGTTCCGATCCCAACCTTTCTACCAGGTCACTAGATATGAAGGAACGGGAAGCCCTAGTATCAAACAATACTCAAACAGGAACATCATAAATGGAAAGCATACCTTGAATGACGACATTTTTCCTTTCTCCGCCGCAGTTGGGGCATTCGACGAAGAAGGAACAACATTAATAGCATATGCTTTCACAATCTGCTTCTCTTTGGGGGGTTGTAGACATTTATCCTTTGATGTCCCACTTGGCCGCAGTTAAAGCACTTCCTTTCCGCTGGCTTTGCTCGACATTCTTTGGCATAATGGCCCTTCTTGCCACAGCTAAAGCATTCTACCTCTTTTTTGTCTTTCTTTTTCTGACCATCCTTGGTCTGACTTTGCTTCCTTTTATTCTGAGAATTATTATTGCCTCCGCCGCTTGCCTGCGGCTTTGGCCCCTCTACAGATGAAACATAGACTTCAGTCTGGGGCTTAGAATAAAAGCTCTCTGATCTCAATGCTTTTCCAACAATCGATTCAAAAGTCTCATCAATATGGTTTATAAGCCTTTCCCCCAAGTACTGATCTAGGCCTGTTATGAACTTCTCATTCTTCTTCTCGGGAGTTTCAATAAGGGATAATCCATACTTCGAAAAAGTATCGAACCCAGCAATATACTCTGAGACTGCCTTACTATTCCGCTTATGCTCCAAGAACTTCCTAAACAACTCTGACTTCTGGACAGATGGAATAAACTTGTCACTGAAGCGAGCTTTAAATTGATTCCATGTAACTTGATCCACGTGAGTAGCTGCCTTAATAGCATTCCACCAATTCATAGCCCGTCCTTGCAGCTGACGGGAAGCTAACTTCCTCTTCATCGCGTCTTCGATTCCCAAATCCTCGAAGATACGCTCACAACTATCAAGCCAATCCTGAACTTCTGTAGCTGAATCCGTTCCGTGGAACGGCTTCCCACCAAGACTAGTGTAGTCCTTACAGTGCTTGGCGAAATCGGCCCTAGGCACCTGCACCGCTGCACCACCACCATTTGCAGCATTAGGAGCTGCCCTCTGAACATCCCTAAGCATCTCTCTCATGAAGCCAGTGAAGGTCGTCCTCATGTCAAAAGCATTACCATTATTGGTTCCTGAACCAGTATTCCTCGTATATCGGCTCATCGTTCAATCTGTAAGGAGAAAACGATTAACCATCTCTTCAGTGGTGCCAGTGCAGTGCAACTCCATCCTTAGATATACTAATAATATGTATATATATATAGCTTTTGAAAACCAAAATATCACAAATACTCTCTCTCATATACGTATACAATCTCTCCCTGGTGCTTTCCCTAAGTTAACACGCAACCTAGAGCTCTGATACCAAGTGTGACGGCCCGCCCCGCACCAGATGACATTTCCAATGAAAGTGCGTTGTGCCAATGCTCGACTAGCACGGGACAGTCGCCAAAGAAAGGAATTTGAACTAACAAGGAACCTGTAGAATGTCTCACAGTGCATGGGATAAAATATAATAATAACATAACTTTGACATAAAACATGCGAGACAGTGCATAAGATGAAAACTAAACCATCACAGCAGCGGAAATCCAAAATACAGCTTATCATCCAAAACAACATTATTACAACTTTAAAATACTGTCTCTAAAGAAAAAGAAAGAGGTACATTGCTAATGCCTAATGTAGTGACCAACAACAACACAGGGAGAATATATATGTATCATATGTGGAAGCCTCCTGCTCATCTCCGGTACAGCTACTCGTGCATAATCACCTAACCTGTCTCAAGTCTGCCCTTTTGAGAGCACCCAGAGTAATAAGAAGAGACATAAAACTCTGGGTCAGACAAAAGTCTGGTATGAACGATAATCAGCAAAACAGAACAATAATAGGCATACATAACCATACCTAAACCTGGACCTGTAACCAAAGAGTTAGCACAATAGGATGTACAATACTCTAAGGTGACACTAACACATGGTGTGAAAATAATGGGGAGGGGGTGTACATGTCATAGTGATAGCAAAAATCAAACATAGCAATCATCCTCACATCTCTCACTCAATGCGTAAAGTATACGATATCCACCACTTTGATCACTCAATCCTTTGTTACGACCACTCTGCCCCATGGAGTCATGACGGCTCCACTGCACTGATCTGTAGCCACTAATACTTTGCTATGTCCACTCTGCCCCATGGAGTCATGAAAACCCCACTGCACTGGCTCATAGTCCTGCTACGATCACTTTGCCCCATGGAGTTATGATAACTCCACTGCATTGATCCATAGCCAATATCTGTCTCTCAGTGGTGAGTCAAAGCTATAAACGTCTATAACCCCTTAACACACGTCTGACAGCAAAGTCCAGTTCATGAAGTTAACTCGTTGATCCCCATTTGGATCCTGAGTAATAACCTCCTATTTGGACATCCTTGGCATCTCGGGTTTTGGTCGAATTGGAGTTGGTCTTCAAAAGAGTCGTCGCGTAGAAGTGAAAGTATACATCTGGTTCGGTTCGTTCTCCATACCTGGTTCGGTTCGGTGCTCATTGCCCACGCCTTAGTTAATATGCACAGTACTCCAGTCCTCATCAGTTCGGTTCAGATCTCTCATTTGGTTCGGTTCGGGTGCCATCCTCCATTCGTTTCGGTTCGGGTGCCATCCTCCAAATCATTTCAGTTCGATTGCTTCAGCCCTGGTTCGGTTCCTGCTCACCATTTCTGATCCGATCCCCACGCCCTCGCTTCTGATCCGAACCAACTCCCACTCTATGCGAATGGCCTTCCGTCTTGCCAAGCTTCCTCTT
Source organism: Allium sativum (assembly GCA_030737875.1). Lineage (NCBI taxonomy): Eukaryota > Viridiplantae > Streptophyta > Magnoliopsida > Asparagales > Amaryllidaceae > Allium > Allium sativum. Next base: position 325,815,374 of record CM060921.1, on the reverse strand, counting down.
GTGCTAGGTTCCGATCCGGTTCAGTTTCTCTACTTAGTTCTCCGATCTGACTCGAGCCCCATAACCCGATCCGATCCGAAACCCTGCACACTTTCCAGTGAGCATATATCGTCCAAATTCGCCACACGACGGCTTTTTTAACCATTCTAACTTTTCTAATCAATCATAAAACATCACTAACAACATTAACAACATATGGGTTCAATTAAAAAGATCAAAACATCAAGCATATAGGTCATTTTAAATCAAACATACCCAAAAAACATGATTTTCCCCTTAATCATTTTTAACCATAACTAATGATAGGATTAGCAAAATATATCCAAATTAGCCCAAATTCTTATCAGAGCCCTAAAATAATAGTTTAGAATTTTACAAATTTTTTCAGATTTTTCTGAGCCATAGTTTCGCTAATTATCACTAATCACCCCTAATTAGCCGTAATTAGTGAAAGACAATGCAAATAACTCAGCTTAGCCACAAATAAAACTTTAGATCTGAAAATATACTTCTTTGGGGCGTTTTCCTATGCAACACAGCAGCTCCGACACTGATTTGGTGTTGGTTTGCCTTGATTTGATGTAGATCTTCTTAATTATTATTAGAAGGCGATTTGGGAGTGATTTAGAAGGTGGAGGCCATTGCTAGGGTTCAAAGGATGAAAGTGGCGGCTATAAAAACTGAAATGAAATGTTTTTCCTAACCCTATCAGCCCTCCCATAACCCAAATCCCGAAATGGGTTATGGGCCTAGCTGTTAATCACCCTAATTAAGCCCGTTTAAGTTGGTTTTCACCGTCTAAACCTTGTTTCAGCCATATCTCCCAAACGGTAAGTCCGTTTGGCGAATGTGACTACTCTATGGAAAGCTAAACAATCATCTGAATCCAATGGAAGTTGTTTCAGGTCAAAACTCCTTACCAATCAAAAGTTATGGGAAAAACAAGATTCGCATGGGGCAAAATGGTCATTTAAAAATCGACAAAAATCGTGAACATTGGAAATGACCCCAATAGTCGTTCCCCAAAGTTACACGACCATAAGACCTCGTACGAAAATGAAATAAATATTCAATGACCCTCCGATGCATAGAATACGGGTCGTTACATTCTCCCCCCTTAAGAAATTTTGCCCCCGAAATTCCCTAATTAAAGCATACAACGGGTCCCGCATGCCTAACAGCCATTTACAAACAATCAAACATACATTACAAACACATCAAGTCTATCCTAGCATGCGGAATAAATAAATCGCAATTTAAAATCTTACCAGTTAATGAGGCTAGAGGTCATAACCTATCTTTAACATATCATATTTCATTTACTTTGAATGCCACATCATCATACCCACCATATCACAAATTGATTTCCCCAAAATTACCACAGGTATAAGCTAAGAGAAACGAATTCCTCTACCATCAAAGTAAATACGTTTGAAACGATCAACTTACGCGATCTACCAGATATGCTCTGTCAGACATTCTTCCATTCAAGTTGTCTTGGGACTGGACAACCCGAAGGCACTATTCTATAAATCCATCTTAGAAAATTTCTACCTAGGATTTACTGAACAGCCCTTGCATAACTCCGCCTTTAATTATCTTCATAATATTTGATTCGCAACACTAATGCCATACGGATTGGTTTTCAGATAATAAATCTGATCCCAGTCTCACCGTATTGACAACGAAAATGGTCAAAACTTTGATAGTCGGTTATTTAATTATCAAATGTGTACAAACAACAGTCGTATTCCCAAATGAAAATCTTACCGATCAATCATCATTTCATTTCCCAATTTCACATTTATCATTTCCATATATTCATAAATTCCTTATTTTCTAGTATTAGAAAATATACGTTATTAACTTTGGAAAACGTTTCCATTTCTGATTCACACATCAATATCGTCCTACCTCTATCATTCTGTAGCTGTAAACTAGTTAGAGGACAACTTCCCAAATATAAACCCCGAAGGCCGAAACCAACATCAGATCGATACCCAGAAAGCCATTCAACTCAACTAATTTCCAGTCAGTTTCTAATTTCAGTAATTCCATTTAAATTCCTAATTCAAACCCCAAATTCCTTTATAATATTTTATTTGCAAAATATTTAATTTAATCTAAATTTTTACATAGAATGTGAATAATATTTCTTTATATGATCAAAACAGTTTGATTTCGTATTTAAAAACAATATCTCAAACCCAAATTCTATTTATATTTTTATTTGCAGAATTATTCATACAAATCTTATTTCATTTCGAACATTTATAATCTCATTGCAAATTTCCTTTATAACTACTACGTTTACATTCCATTTCAATTATCGGTGTTAAAAATCGATTTTACTTCTCTATATAGATTCAGATTTATATATTTAATTTATCAAATGATAAATATTTCCTTAATTTATAAACATCATTTATAAATTCTTATTCTTTATTTATCTATTAAAACAGATTTCGATTAAATATTTACTTTAAATCAATTATCATGTTACACCCGCGTGCGAAGCACGGGTCTAAACCTTCCTAGTGTAAAATTCTCTTTTTATAAAATTCTATTCATTTTCCAAATATTTCCTTTTATAATTCTATTTACTTTCCAAATAAATATTCCATTTATAATTATATTTATTTCCCAAATAAATATTCCTTTTATAATTATATTTATTTTCCAAATAAATATTCCTTTTATGATTATATTTATTTCCTATAAATATTTCATTTATAATATCATATTTATTTCCTATAAATATTTCATTTTCAAAATACACTTTGAAAATTACCTTTTTACATTTCAGTATTTCTTATGGTATTTAAAATACCAATTAAACAGACCAAAGTCATCATAATCAATCACATGTTTTATATCACATCATATCTCACAATATATGAAAACCAATAGTATTATAAATATTTAGGGATCCAATTGGATCCCTCCAACCTGTTTCCCTGCATCCACAGATGTTTAACAATATAAAATACATCGATTTCATTTCAATATGAAATATTCTGATAAACAGAATCAATATTTGATTAACGAATTATATATATGTATATCGTTATCTATAATTTCAACCAATAAATCAACAATTCAACCAAACAATCAACACACAACAATCAATCATCATTTATCAATACTAGATTATATTTATAAAAATATAATATGTACAGAGTTAGTGAGATTTACTCACATTGGTCGGTTTATCATTAAATAACGATAACCGACATTGATTCAAATCAGTCAAATTTATTTTGCTATAAATTGTAACGAGCTCCAGTTCACATCGAATCAGTTCCATTGTGCAGTCGTCGTCCATATGATCCCAACGGATCTGACCGTTCGCTTAATTCTTATAACGAATGAAACAGTTATACATGTTACAATATCAATTAAATTAAAAGTTATTAACACATTAATTAAAAGTTTAAATTACCCTAATTAGTTCTCCTAATCCTTTCTTCTCAGGTCTGTAGTTGCGTCAAAAAAATTGAGAATTTATATCCCCAAACTTGTTTAAATCCTATACCATTTAAACCTTTTGTAATTATTTCATCAAGTTATATTATCCTAATTTTCTATAATTACACATTAACCCCATAAGAAATTAACATTTTAATACTTCCTTAATCACCTTTATATCTTAATCCACGCTTATGAATAATTGCTTATCATCTTCCTGGAAACAAAGGTACTCACGTTCCCCACCATTTCTGTAGTTTGACATCTTTTATCTCCATTGTATTCTCAATTGATTCCAAGACTAAAATCACCATACTCCACTCCAAGGTCTCCTACATACGTTTGCACCCTCACATCCTATACCCTTCATCTTCGAACCCGACATCACAACACCCATTTCCCTTTATTTCACGCAGTATAACCACTTCAGAAATGTATCACCCATAAACATCTTTTTGTTGTTCTCCACCATTCAAAAACAAGCTCAACCATTCTTTCCTCATCATCACAGTTACCCAATCCGTACTCATGAACCCTAGAACAAAAAATTCGAATAGTTATTTCACTAAGTTTCCCTTTTTAATCCTCTACACAACTACAACGATCACCCACTTTTTGTTTTTCTCAGGTCAAAGAAATAGACCCCCTCAATTTCGAGTACGAACTTCTCCAACACTTGCGACAATAATCAATATAGAACCCAACAAAAACTCTATAGCTTGAACTCATCTATAATTGCAGCATCTCACCAAGGTGCGATCGAAAATCCAATGGTATTTCCCTAAAAAACACAACTCCTACTAATCTCAGAAGCGCACAAAACCCACGGTGACCCTTTTTCCCTCTTCATTTCATTGTCAAACTCCAACCGTATGAATTAAACTAACAGCGCCGAAATACTCATCTCCGCATCCTCCACCAGATCGCGACATCTACCTAGTCGCTCGACCGTTGTTGGTTGGCTTCCCCCTCCAATCAATAGGAGCCACTCCAACATTGAATTCGACGTCCATATGCTTAACAAAACGAAAGCTTAACTCATGGCTACCATTAGTTGCGAGCATCGAATTGCATAAAACGTATACAGGACTAAAGAGAGGGACCCTACGAGTCCTAAAATCAAAGTTTCCAATTTCATTGAATTTTATTTGAATTGGTTTGAATAAAGGAAGATCGCGGTTTTGTTTTAAGAAGAGAATTTTTGATGGCGCTTTTATTTTGACATGAGGAAAAATTATAGGCTAAGAAATGAGTAAGTGGTTCTTATATAGGATAAGTTTGGCTTATCGAACAAGCTTCGTTCATTTTCGTATTAATTTATATTGTTATCGCTGCTTGTATTTATCTTCTAAAAATTCGCATGATCACACACGATATCCAAAAATCTTGAAAATGTGCATGCAGCTACAGTTCAACATTATGGACCCAACGAAACTTGTTTCTCCGAATTCCGAATCCGTTTGCTCCCACAGCTTATTTTTAAAGTCAAATTATCGACTGTTTTTCACATTAGAATCCCGTACGGCCACATACTGATTCCAAAAATCAGGGAAATTGAAATTTAACTATAATTTAATATTCTGGATCCAACAAAATTAGTTTCATCGAAAACGAAGCTCATTTGCAAAAGTGGCTATTTTTAAAGCTCTAAATAAACCCATTTAAATATTAATGTATTTAAAAATAATTAAATTTGATATTAGTAAATTTATATTATCATATATATTCATATAGAATATAATACAGCTCCAAAATATTCCTGTCTAAATTTATAACTCGACATTTCAAATCCAGATTAAATCAGTATTCAATTTATATTGAAAATCCTTTTATAATATAAATAAATCGTTATAAATTATAAAGGAATTCCATAGCGACTTTTTGAAAATTTGATTTGGACATAACTCAAAATCTACACAATGAAATATCGATTTTTCTCTTCCATTAGAAAAATATCGTTCAATAGATCAGAACGTTTCTTATTTCACAAAAATCCGATTTAAAACGGATTATGTATATTCAGTTGAAGTTCAAATCGCCAAATTACAAACTGCCGCACCATTTCGAGCTCGATTATAATTATAATATAAATCATATGTTCAACTAACATTTATAAATAAGTTCGTTAATATAATTCAATTCTAAACTGAATTATATATTTCAATTTGTCTAATTCACACAATATTGTCAATTCAACTTAATTCCGATTATTTCAGAATTAAATATATTATTCATCTATTTATATTAATTAAATTTATTTAATAAACAACCATTTTAATCTCTAAATCACTATTTAAATAATTAAATTAATTAATTATTATACCGTAAAAATACGGGACGTTACATTCTTCCCCCCTTAAAATAATTTCGTCCTCGAAATTGCTAAGGTAGAAAACAAACCCTATTAACTGGGCTAAAAATTATTTTTTTACTTATTAAATTTCAGTTTCACTGTGCCAATTAATTTCAAATTGATTGTTTCATTCTTATTAATGAAAATTTCCAAAAATCATGAAAATTTTCTAACACCCTAAATTTCTGAAAATTTTCTCTAGCACCTCCTTTGTACGGCTCAATCGGTACAACTACAACTCGCCTCTCTAAACCTTCTGCAACCCAAAAGAAAATCAAACAGCCAAGCGGCTTGCCAAACAGGCTCATAAATCACCAAACTCATATATAAATAAACTTGTACCTTTTTGTCGGGCATATCATTTCCATCTGCTACCAATCCAGCATATGCCAAATTCTTTCCAACTTGATCGCCAGTCAATTCATTTTCAAAACCAATTCATCTGCTTATACCCAAACCAGATCCATTTCAAACTCAAGTTTCATTCTTCATTCCAAACTCTTATCCCACTAATCAACTACCATTCCAGATTCCTATCTCACAAATCTAACTTTCTCGATATCATACTAATCAAATTTTATTCTATGTCTTATATCTCTATTCAATTTCCACTTAATTGACTTCAGTTTAATTCCAAATTGCTTTCACAAATTCTAATTTAATTTGTTTTAATTCAAAAAATCTTTCCATGGGAATTTCAAATAGTTTAACGTTTTTAAAATCAATTATTCCCTTTCGGGATTCAAAACAACTTGCTTTTTCAAAACAATTCAAAGATAAAATCTTTGGTTGTAATCCGTCAATTCGAACTCGAAAATGAACATTGATAATGTGACCAGCATCATCAGAGTTATTTCCCAGCGATCGAAGTGAGTTCAATACTATATCACCTTTCAAAAATCATATTTAAACATTTCCATTTTAAAATTATTTCAAAATATCATGCACAATTCTTGTTAAACAATTTAAAATCTCCCAGGATTATAAAGTTCTCATATATTTAATCAAAGTCCATTTACAATCACTTTTCCAAATTTTAGGAATTTCAATTTCAATTCCAATTCTGATTTTAATTTCAGATTTAATTTATTTCATTACACTTATACAAATTTTTATTTGGTTATGTATATATAACCAACTCAATTTTAATCTTATTCGATTAATATAACAACCAACACATCCAATATACATAATAATTTCAATATTAATCATTCTTTTATATCAAAATATGATTTGGGTAAAATTATTTTGTTTACTGTCTTTTTTAAACATACTATGTCAGTTCATCGTATTCGAGTGTTCAAAAACTCCTATCGATACAATGGATCAAACTGATCGACCAGAACTCATAAACAACTCAACCAATAAATCTCTACAATATAAAACAATTTTTATAAAATCTACAAATACGTTCACTCGTATATATACACTCAAACTCAATCTAGGGCATTACTAACCCTATTTCTATTGAGTTACGCCACAGAGCCAAGGTAATTACTTAACCTTTAGCTCTGATACCACTGTAACGACCTGGGGAATTTGCGACCTCGATAATCGACATAAAATCAATGTCGGCTATTCAAGCATCAGAAATACCGGATAGTTAATAGAAAAAAGTTAGAGGGTGAGAATAGATAAGACAGAAAATTAGAATAGAAGAAGAAGAAGAACATAAAATATCAGAGTAAACACGAATCTCACAGCGGAATGAATAAAATATACTATATAACATAACTTTGAAATACAAATCTATACTTGAATATACATATCATTATCAAAGTACAACACTTACAACACAGCGGAAATAAACAATTGCTTTATAATCCTGCAGCCTCCTGCTCCAGCTTTCCAATTATATTGGTAAACTCCCGACTACTCGACTGCCCATACAAAATTGGGCACCCAAGAGTTTAGGGAAAACAAAACAAAATAGGTGTGAGTAAACTCCAACCATTTTTCTAACTTTTAAAATCCTTTTAAAGGAAAGAATAATCGTAAGATCGATCCACACATAAACACGGATGGTTTTTACCTTACGATAATCCAAAACATTCTTTAAAAATCAATAGTCTTCTGATATTATAATAATGTCTAATATAAATAAATATCAATCTAGCAGAGCGATTTCATCCCACGCTCCACATATATAATATACAATCAAAAACCATGGTGTAACGTTCCAAATTTTTGAACGTTGATTACGAATATTTAAATCCGTTTAAATATTAATTTGGCGATATTAGCAGATTTTATATCGAATTTATTTTCGAGTTCAAAAATATATAATTTATAATATAATAAAACGAGCTCGAAAACGACGCGGTAGTTCGTAATTTTCGATCTGAACTTTAATTGAATATACAGAATCCGTTTTAAGTCGGAATTCTGTGAAACAAGAAACGTTTGAATCGATTTGATTATACTTTTCTGCCGGAAGAGAAAAATGGAGATTTCATATTAGGGATTGTAAGATATGTCCAGATTAAAATTTCCAATAGTCGCTATAGAATCGTTCATCGACCGTAATGGTTTATTTGATATAACTGCATACTGGATTCGAATCTGGACAAGATTCTTTTGAGACGTAGTTATAATTTAATTTTTAGAATTTTACTGTAATTTTTAATAAATTAAATATGCAACTTTTTATTTGAAGTATTTTGCACCCTATATCAGTATTTCGGGGTTTCACAACATAAGTTAACCTACCGATATTATTATATTTTTGGGATAGTGACACCTCGCTGGACACGACTATATTTTTATTTCTATCCATAGGGGTCTATATGTAAACGGAGTATTATATGACGGGGTACGCCAAACTTCCATGCCTAATCAAATTAATTCTCCCACATGCTTCTGCCATGAGTTCAAATCAAAATAGACATACCTAGTGTAAACATTGCTCAAGCATGTACAACATATATTTTGTATTCAGACTAGCCTACCCTTCTTAGTCTTTATGGTGTAATAAATATAAATGCACTGACAACAGATTGTACACTCTTTCGCCTATTCTATGACTATGTTGTTTCTTCACCACCAACTGTTATGTTCTCACCATCAACGTCAAAATGAAAACACAACTGCACAGCTACCCCCTTTTAAATATACAACTCGTGTAGACCAACCCTATGCGTTCACATCAAATCAAATATTATACGCTAATTCAATAGAGACTATTGAACATTCCTTGCACGAGAAACAATATATATACGTAAGGAAATGAGCTGTAACCTACCCTATTGAAAAAAGAAAACTCATATCTTATATTATGACTTCATGGTTAAGGCAAGTACCACGCTCAGCTTATATCTTTTCAATGACAGCTAACCTACTTCTTCCTTCAGCTATGTATTCTCTTTTCAGTGGACGTGAAAACACACTGCTCCTCGTCTCTCAATTCACTCAGCCTATCTATGTATTTTCCTTTCAACTGCATGCCTAACAATGTACTGACACTATACATTGTGATGGACATTGTTCCAATCTTCAATTTGCCATCTTATAAACAGACATGTCCTCGTTAATTTTCTCAGCAAACCAAACGAAAACAGAGGTAAACGCAATATACTATAGTAGAGGAGCTATAGGAAACGCAGATCCACTTTTCAACCGTCCTTGTTTCTTTTCCAAAGGCTGGTCTTTGGCGCGTCCGTTGTCTTCTTGGCGTTCAACTTCGCTGCAACATTAACTGGTGGCTCGTAGCTAGTGTGTGAGGGGAGGCGAGTCTGTTCGGATGAAAGAAGAAGTTCAGGAGAAGGAGACAAGTCGCGGGTGGTTTGTTGCATGAACTGGAGACGTGGGATTTTAAGTATATAAATGATGGAGGAGAACTTTCAAAACTTAGCAGCAAGTATATAAGGAAGAAAAAGTAAAACGTGGAGTTTTCTTGCTTTCAAAAGCAACAGCAAGGAAGAAGATATTGCACGGATTGGTGGAGCTGGGTGCGTGAAAGGGAGCGGTTGTTGGACTGGGAAGTGAGGGATCTAGAGAATAATGCAGCGTGGATGGTTCGAGTTCAGCCGGAGGTCGGCTTTGACTAGGGATCAGCGAGTGGTACTGTGTGCGAGTTGGGTATCGGTGGTGCGCCGGGTGCTCAGGTGGACAGTACGGTGGTGGCTGGCGCACTGCTCTATTACAGGAGGAGCAGCCACATGATCGGAGTTGAGGTGGCAAGATGCTGCAACCGTGGGTAGGGTGGAGCTCGAACTGGAGAAGGCTCGAGTGATGGAAGCATGCAGATGCGGTGGGAATCATGAAGCAGGTATGGTAAACTAAGGAGAGGAAAAGTAAATTCGATTATGCCTATTAAACTATTATAACTAACAAGGCCATTTTAATAGTACATATATTTATAACGTAAATATTTAAAACTGCCTATCCTGTTTTGGTCCCAAACCGGTTACTAAATAGTAAATGCCCAAAACGTTTCAGCTTTGTGTTTTGTTGCCTAATCTGTTAATTTACGGAAAGGACAAAAAGGAGTAATTAAAAAGATGTCTAACTAGCGGTTACATATACCGAGCAAATTGTATTTATAAGGTGATGTTAAAACATAAACTAGGAAATCAGTCAACTTTTAATTAACTAAGAATTAATAATAATTATTGATTAATTATTTTAATATGAATCGTATATGATTCGTATACATGAACAGATTGGGACAAAACTGGAGCTGTTGGAACCATGGTGAGGAACGCTACATTCTGGGATTGGAACAGACGGAACCGGAAGCAGCTGAAGTTTTTAATTAAATTAAATGCATGTTTGATTTAATTAAAACAGACCGTTAAATAGCGAAAAGAAATCATGGTGAGTTCAACTCAATTAGTTTACCCGTTTATATTTTATGTAAGCTGAGTTTTTATTTTGTGTGCAATGTTTGCTAATGGATGATGATTGAATGACTAATTTCATATATGTTGAACATTCGTGGATTTACTTAAGCATTAGTTTAATTTAATCGGATTAAATCGTTATTTTAAACGATTAAATCCCAAACAATGTAACTTACCATGTTGGTTACGTTTATAATAATATAAACGTATCAAATAAATATTTGAGTGTTTGATTGATTGTTACAAATCATTTGTTGCCTGTGTTTAGTTGAACTGTTTATATTTTGTTTATCATAATGAATCAGTATATGGTCGTAACCCATTTTGATGCAGGGAATGACAGGTTGGAGGAATCCAATCGGATTCCTCAAATATGTTTATTTATAAAAACTGTTTAATCAATTTGATCGATTGTTGATTGTAAAATCCAAGTCCAACACTTGTGTGATACTAACCAATGAGTGATACTGGTTGGGTAATTATCGGCAGATGGCCTGTAAAAGAATCGTTTTATAGAAATTGATTTACCGTTAGGTAAATCAATAAAAAGAAAATTATAAAATTTGTTTTATAATTAAAGACATATTTTGAAAACAATTTTATATAGATTATATTTTAAATGAAGTTTATTAAAGGAAACAAATAATTATTTTTACCTTGTAGTCTGAAAACAAGTATATAAAGTGGGATTCGTAGATTCATGGGCTTTGTAAAGCAGGTGGGTAGAAATTTACAAAATGGTTACGAACTGAATTAATTAACAAATAAATAAGATTATTAAATTTAATTAGATTGTTAATTAAATCAAATGAAACTGTTTAAATTAATTTTGTTTATTAATGGCTAAGTGGAAATGGTTAATAAAGTAATTTTGTTCGGGATAACCAAGTCGACGACTTGCACAAGGATTGATTTTTATAAACCATTATTTGATTGTTAATTATTATTGAACTAAGTTATCATTTTAAAATAACCTTTTTAAGAAAGACTGATTATTTTATTTGAAGTAAAGAATGTTAGACCATTAACGAGGAGTTGAAAACGTAAATGGAATTTTAAAAATATAGTATGAATATGAATTCATAAAGTGTCTCGATAGATGAGATTTGAAAATATAATAGTGGTTTCAAATGAAAGCAAGTTGAATTTAATATCTCGAGTCGAGATTTCTATAAAAAAGAATAATGTTAACTTTTAAAGTGAATAATGTTTGAAACCAGGGTGGAATGGAAATGGTGATAAAGGGGAGTAGTTGAGTGAAACCTTATTTATAATTAAAAGGGATTTTTAATAAGTTTTATTCATATGTATATGAGCTAGATTTATGATTTATTTCCAGAAAGGAATTACATAAAAGAAAAGTTTTAAACAAGATAAATGTGGGTTGAAATCGAACGGAGATTTTAATGGATTGAACTGGGTTATAAAATGAGAATCTAACGATAAAAACCTAAAGATGAATATTTTAATATGAAAGGAGTTTATTCGAATAAAACTAAGATAGATAGTTATTTAAAAGGAATTCTAAAATAGACAGAAGTGCTGAGATATTATTTGAATGAAATTTCGTTTATAAACTTATATATATCCCGAAGATAAGAGTGTTGTCGACTCAAGGTCTGAGAGGTAAATAAAATGCCCCAACTTGTAACGACTTCATGATTATCCAAGGATGATGTTAGTTTATGAATGATGGTAAAGTATATTATAAATTAAAATTTGAAAAGCTATAAGATTGAATAATTTGATTTGGAAATTGAAAAGCAGGATTCCAAGTATTGGAAGATGTAGAAATTGAATTAACTAATGTTTAACTAAAGAGGCCAAGTGATGCCGTATACTAAACCAAATGGATCCACTTTATTTTTATATGAATGATGATTGTTATTTTGATAGTTAAATCACCGACTATCAAAATCTGACCAGATCGATTGTTGGTACAGAAAGACCGGGATCGAACTGATATTCGAAAACCATTCCAACCAATAAATACGTAAACGTTAAAGATATCAGAAGATGGTCGAGATGGAGCATTGAAGACCGTGGATCTTCATAAGCGAAAGGATTACTTATCGGATATTCTCTGGCTAGCTACCAGGGATATTCTGACGTGATTCGGTCGTAGTTGAAATTTTGCGGGTTGCAAGGACTTCTCGCTATTGATCCTTCGGATGCGGTAGGAGGGTACCTTCGGTTTATCCTGTTCCTAGATGACGTGTATGGTGGCCAGATATTCCAAAAGTCGATTATAACCTCAAGCCTGATCAACCAGGTAATGACAAAAATCGGGCAGGTAGCATGGCTATGTGGGTCGCTCCTATTAGGATGTATAATCACCTATCTAGAGAAATTCCTTTTACTTCTTTAATCTATCGATGTTGTCCCTTTTCGGGAAATGGTTGCTGATCCTAACCGTTGGTGATATATATTCGATACACTCAAGCGAAATGAGTGGTCAGTCATGTGTGGGCCGGGTTGCAAGACGTTCTTGTTGAACCCAGTGTATTCGCCTCTGGAGATACACTATCGGTAGGTGGTTCCATACCTTGTCATAGTCGGATTCCAATCTCCAATAAGTGCCCGCGGTTTTGATTGTATACTATATATGTGGAGCGTGAGATGCAAGCGTTCCACTAGATTGTTATTTAATTGTATTTAGACACTATTATAATATCAGAATAAGATATGATTTCAAAACTGTTTTGGGTTATAGTAAGGTAAAAACCGTCCGTGTTTATGTGTGGCTGGTCTTACTATTATCCTTTTCTTTCAAACGATTTTGGACTTTAAAATCAATATGGATGTTATATAAACTTAGTGGGTTTCTCACTCTGGTTCACCAGACTGACCCGGTGTTTATAATGATCGAGTTATCTCGGGTTACAGGTCCAGGTCATTGGATAATAGAAGTTTGAAGACGTGCTGGAGGGATTCATATATATGGTTTTTATCTAGTATATTCCGCTGTGTGATGATGTATATGAGGACAGGTTGTTATAACTGTCCAAGTGTATTAATGTACTCTAATATTGTAAGTACTTTTCAAGCTCTCAATAAAGATTATTTCTATATTATATTTTGTTCCGTTGCGATGTTAGATTCTGTTGTGTTGACTCTTCTTCTTCTTTTATTCTAATATTTCTTTCTTATCTCATCCTCTAAATTCTTTCTATTGGCATATGGGTTTCCAGTACAATTTGGGTTGGACTGGTGTTGTTTGGTCAACTCAAAAGGTACCGGAAATTTGGGTTGCTACACGTAGATTCTTATTGGGTAATGGATTTCCAACCATGACAAGGTATGGAACCACCTTCCGATCAGTGTACTCTAAAAGCGATACACTGGAGTTCAACAAGAACATCTTGTAACTCGGCCACACATGACGGGCCATTCATTTCGCTTGAATGTTCCAAATATATTGTCACCTTACGGTTGGTATACAAACATAACTATTCACAGGAGATACAGAATTGAAAGAAGTAACAAATATGAATATTCTCTAGATGGTGACAATATACCATACTTGGGTGCGACCCACTTAGCCATGCTGCCTGCCCGATTTCTGTCATTTCCTAGTTGATGAGGCTTGAGGTCATAACTGAGACGACCCGAATTCCCGTTCTCACGGAAACAAGGTTATCTTTTGGAATATAACACAGAAACATAAAATAGCAGAACAGAATTAAATAAATACACCAGAATGAACAACAAAATATACTGGATAAAAGTAATCATCAGAGTTACACAGTATACATGATCTTACTTAGTACAAATACAGTTCAGCTATACATAAATGTCTACAGCGGAAATAAACAAAATATGTACAATAGGAGCTGAACAACATAAAAAGAAATAAATGATAGAATCCATCTTCAGCTCCAGCTATCCAGAAAGAGAACCAGCTAAACCTGAATACAAGGCTGCCCGTGTAGAAAAGGGGGCACCCGAGTTTGAAAGTGAAACAAACTACGAGTCAGTCATGGGACTGGTATGAGAAATCCACTCAACACATATATAATTGGCTAATCACAGGACCACGCAACTTTCGTTGAACGGGTTTACTCCATTGGATTGCCAGTGCTTTAAAACAAATCTTTCTTTTAAACATCGCTATGCTTTTTATAAAAATGAAGCCGTTATAAGACTCAGTTCCCATCACACAATGCAACGCAAACCGGAGGATAGAGTTTTACCTTATAATGGCCAAAATATGATTGATACGAATAAAACAAAGGCATTTGATATTATTGCTAGTGTTTATATGTTTTGAAAACAATTTCAAATCATAACTATCAATCATAGACGGCATGGGTACCATATATCATGTCGCCATATATATATACACAATTAAAACCGCACGATCACGTATTTGGAAATTGGATTTCCGTCATGAACCAAGGCAAAAGATAGTCCTTACCGAATTCGTGACTCTCTAGCCCGAGCCACAGGACCCAGACTCAGGTGGGCCCTTGGAGCGACAGGGCCGGTCCACCGATGTGGATTAAAATGCCTGAACAATACGTTTCCCCGCCCTTTGGGGCGTAAACGACCCAACGAATGACTCCATCGGACCCGGATCGTCCGATCAAACCGAGGCGCCTCGCAACAGCAACAACCACATAGGTGAAAAGTATATAAATGTCAGGGCTGGTAGGTCACTGACACCACCCTAGCTAGAAAGAAACGCATGCCCTCCCTGAGGTCCTTCTCCAGTTTTAGGTTCATACCGGGGTGTGAGGCTCGCAAATTCACGTTATACTCAAAGCTACGCCACACAGGCGGTGCTTTGATCATCACCACAAGACTTTGCTTTTCAACAGAAGCCCTGATCACTGCATCTTAGCATGCCACACAGGCAATTCACGCCATGCGATTGATGTCCATCGATATACAACCTCTGAGCTCGTACGTCTCAGAGAAGGGCGTTAAGCAAAAGAATAAATTCTCCGCCGCCAAACAGATGTATATTTAACAGAGATCAATCAACACAGAATAAAATCCAATGTCAGACACACAGTCCATTTACAAGTCCGTTCTGGGTCTGAACGAAACCGGAGGCACTAAATACCTCGCAAACCCTTCGATTAACACGTACGTCTGAACGATCACCACTCGTTATCCTTATTTCGGGATGCCTCCCAATCAGGACCTCGGTTACCATCCAAACGAGGTGAAGATCTCCGGTCTTCGACCACCGTCTTCATCTTCGAATTTCAATTGTCGGTCAATTATTCGAAATGAGAATTAACTCGGCCTTTTCAAATAATTCACGTATATTTAGAATTTCAATTCGATTTATTTCAATGGTTAAATTATTCGACAACACCAATTTTGTTCTTTAATGTAATTTTCACACCAAACACATTCAACCATCAAATATCACATAAATCAAGCAAATTCAGTTTATTTCCATTCCATATCTCTTATGATATTTTATAACTATTTATCGCTATTTTTATTTATTTTAAAATAGCTAATTTATTCAAAACGACGCTTCGGGCCATAAGGCGGCCGTGGCGCTGTTTTTCTTCAGATTTGATTTACACATATCTGAAAATCTAACCGTTGGATCTTCACAAAATTTACATCATTAGAAAGGTCTTTTCAAAACGAACCCAACGGTTCCAGTTTCGGGAAAATCCGACGGTCGGATCTCCCGGTACAATCGTTTGAATTTTCGATTTCAAAATACGAACTGCAGCGTCGTTATTCGATTAAATATATAATTATATTTATATATATAAATATAATCGCTTCTGGCGCTGTTTTTCTTCAGATTTGAATTAAACATTCCAGACAATCCAACCGTTGGATTTTTACAAGGTTGGTGCCGTTGGAAAGATTATTCCAAGGCGAACCCGACGGTTGAGGTTTCGGGAAAATCCAATGGTCGGATTTCCCGCACTAGTCGTTTGAAATCACGATTTCAAAATACGAACTGCACGGCTTCGTTTCGTTTTAATTTTATTTATATTTATATATTTATATAAATATAGTTCATTCAAC
Organism: Allium sativum; assembly: GCA_030737875.1. NCBI lineage: Eukaryota > Viridiplantae > Streptophyta > Magnoliopsida > Asparagales > Amaryllidaceae > Allium > Allium sativum. Next base: position 325,798,706 of record CM060921.1, on the reverse strand, counting down.
AATTTCAATATCGTTTTCACTTCAAATATTTTTCTAACACCTTAAATTTTGGAAAAATTTCGCCATAACCTCCCCTGCACCGGGAGCATCGGGAAATTGCAAATAGCGTTCCCGGTCCTTCTAATCTCAAAAAGAAAAAGAAAAAGCCAAGCGGCTAGCCAACAGGCCCAAAATCATCACCCAAACAAATCAGTAAATGTGTACCTATTTGTCGGGCACAAAATTTTATTCCTCTTCTCTAGCCCCTTTGCTATAACCTGTTCAATGAATATTGCATGCACATATATATACAGTTCTTATCATTTATCAATCTCTATTCGACTTCATATTTGATTTCTATTTGGTTTAAAAACTCCATTCATTCTAATGTTACATAAATAGGTGCAAATCATTTCATTAGCTAATTAATGAATATTTCAAATCATATATGTTTATTTTGAACAAGTGGCTATTTTTAACACTTCACATTTCAACGATTTATGCATACAATAAAAATGCGATTTTTATTGTAAAACGATTCATTTCAAAACACTATTTTTCTATATAGTTCATATAGGTGACAAAATAGGATTTTTATCATAAAACAATTTCTTTTTAAAACAAGATTATTTTACACAGTTCATATAGTCGATAAAAGGCGATTTTTATTATCAAACAATTTATTTCAAAATATGAATACCATTCAACACATGAATTTCTAAACAACGAATGAATATCAATTCAATACATGAATGTTTTCTATAGTTTCTATATATAGATAAAAATGTGATTTTTATTATTGAACAATTTATTTCAAAATATGAATACCATTCAACACATGAATTTCTAAACAACGAATGAATATCAATTCAACACATGAATGTTTTCTATAGTTTCTATATATAGATAAAAATGTGATTTTTATTATTGAACAATTTATTTCAAAATATGAATACCATTCAACACATGAATTTCTAAACAACGAATGAATATCAATTCAACACATGAATGTTTTCTATAGTTTCTATATATAGATAAAAATGTGATTTTTATTATTGAACAATTTATTTCAAAATATGAATACCATTCAACACATGAATTTCTAAACAACGAATGAATATCAATTCAACACATGAATGTTTTCTATAGTTTCTATATATAGATAAAAATGTGATTTTTATTATTGAACAATTTATTTCAAAATATGAATACCATTCAACACATGAATTTCTAAACAACGAATGAATATCAATTCAACACATGAATGTTTTCTATACAATGAATAAATATAGTTTAAGCATATGAAAATAATTCAAACACACAAATATTATTCAAAATTTCGGCAGCATAACGGCAGGGTAGTTACACCGGCACCGTCCCTAGTACGGCTCCTCGCTCTACCTTAAAACCTCGCGGTTTTTGACAATGGGGATCATGCATCTAGTTCGCACGCAGGCGGCATGTATATATTTATTTCATTTCCACAAACTAATCCTATGTGGTTTCAACCAAATATTTTCCAACCACAAACGGTTATTTTTCAACCGCAATCAACCAATATCAATCACAAACAATCCCAAACAATCATTCGCTATCAATCAATTTTCACAACGATTTCAACCAATAAATATCGTCCATGGTTTGTGGACGAGGGGCGTATATATATATATATATATATATATATTTATATATAGCAATTCACTTTAATTTCAACACATATATATATTTTTTTAAATCAGAAATCTCACCAATAGCTATCCAATACCACGACTCTTCTTCGCCAATCTCTCTTTCTGTTATTTCGTCGCCCGTATTCTCTACATATGTAAAAATCGAATCTTTACGATGCTATTCAATATATAAAAATATGATTTTTACTTCGGCTTTATATATATAAAAATCTGATTTTTACTTTTAAATTTCTAATCTTCCTCTAGTTTATAAATCATTTTAAAATCAGTTTTTATATTCCTTTATAAATCAGTTTTTAAAATCTCAGAAAAATCAGTTTTTATATTTTTATAAATCAGTTTTTAATACTTATATAAAAAATCAGTTTTATTCTTTTTAAAATCCAGTTTTATTCTTTTTTAAAATAAACAGTTTTAATTTTATAAAAAATTCAGTTTTTATATTTCCTTTAAAAATCAGTTTATATTTCTAAAACAAAACCAGTTTTTAATACTTTAAAAACAAAATCAGTTTTATTTCTTTAAAACAAAAATCATTATTAAATTCGGTTTTTTATCAAATAAAAATAAAATAATAAAGTAAACAGAAATACTTACAGAGAGGGAGGGGGAGGTCTTCGCAGACGTCGGAGGGCTTCGAGGTTGTGTTGTTCGTCGATGGCGGCGTCTTCGAGGCTCCAGGGGGGGGGGGGGGCGTCGCGATGCTTCGATCGATGGAGGGGGGTGAAGATGGGCGGCGGCGTTCGCTCGGGGGGGCTGGCGATAGCTCTAGGGTTTTTTTTTTTCTCGTTCGAAACTGAAATGAACGAGGGGGGGGGGGGCCAGTACGAAGGATATAGGGAGGGAAAGTATATTATTTTATTCTTTTTTTTTATTTATTTAATTATTTCTATTTTTGCAAAAAGGTTGACTTTTTCATATGACCTCGAAACGAGGCCCACCGCCTGTCGTCCATAGCGTTTTACCCCCATTCCGAACACAATGGGATATGTATCGCAAGCTGATTTGATCGTTACAATCAGTTTCCTTTGAATTTACATTTAAATCACTATATTGAATTTAACCGTACATTTCAAATTACCGGGGTCACATACTAACTAGAAAAATTCCCGAAAAATATTTTCTAGCTTCGTACTGACGATACGGTCCTAACAAAACTAGTTTCGTCGAATTCTGAGACCGTTTGAAAAATGGCCAATTTCCAGTCGATTAAAATCAACTGAAACTGGTCAAACGCGTTTTCCTTTGCCACGCTCACATATCGATTCGAAAAATTATGAAATTTGAAACCTAGCAATAACCTGACACTGCGGATCTAACAAAAGTGGTTTCGTCGAAATCCGAGGTCATTTGCAAAATGTCCATTTTCGAGGGCCTGAACTCCATAGCGACTATTCAGAATTTTCAACTGGACATACCTTTTGATTCCCGCTATCAAATTTCGATTGGTCGGATTCATTAGAAAGATATTATCAATTAGATCCTAATGTTTTTGGTTTCACTAAATTCCGGATTGTTTTGCACCCGGTATATTCAATTGAAGTTTGAAATTGAATTATCGAACTACCGCGCCATTTTCAATTCTATATATAATTATAATTAATTATATTCATTTTCAAATGTCGATTCAAACTCAGTTTTCATTGCCATTATCTAAAATATTTATTTTAAATATTTAAAATCCATTATTTTAGCCAATTTAAAAATTTTAAATTGGTTCAGATTTTCTGGGTCGTTACAATAACCTATCTTTAACATATCATATTTCATTTACTTTGAATGCCACATCATCATACGCGCCAAATCACAAATTGATTTCCCCAAAAATACAACGGGTATAAGCTAAGAGAAACGAATTCCTCTGCCTCCAACGTAAATATGTCTGAAACGATCGACTTACGCAATCTACTAGATATACTCTGTCAGACATTCTTCCATTCAAGTTGTCCTGGGACTGGACAACCCGAAGGCACTATTCTGTAAATCCATCTTAGGCTGCTTAGGATTTGTTGAACAACCCTTGCATAACTCCACCTTTAATTATATTCATCATATTTGATTCGCAATGCTAATGCCATACGGAGTGGTTTTCAGATAATAAATCTGATCCTGGTCTCTCCGTATTGACAACGGAAATGGTCAAAACTTTGATAGTCGGTTATTTAACTATCAAAGTAAAACATGTGTACAAACAACGGTCGTATTCCCAAATGAAAATCTTACCGATCAATCATCATTTCATTTCCCAATTTCCCATTTATCGTTGCCATATATTCATAAATTCCTTATTTTCTAAAATTAGAAAATATACGCTATTAAATTTGGAAAACGTTTCCATTTCTGATTCACGCATCAATACCTTCCCACCTCTATTAGTCTCCAACTGTAAACTAGTAAGAGAACAATTTCCCAAGTATAAACCCCGAAGGTCGAAACCAACATCATATTGATACCCAGAAAGCCACTCAACTCAACTAATTTCCAGTCAGTTTCTAATTTCAGTAATTCCATTTAAATTCCTAATTCAAATCCCAAATTCCTTTATAATATTTTATTTGCAAAATATTTACTTTAATCTAATTTTTCACATAGAATATGAATAATATTTCTTTATATAATCAAAACAGTTTGATTTCATATTTAAAAACAATATCTCAAACCCAAATTCTATTTATGTTTTTATTTGCGGAATTATTCATACAAATCTTATTTTATTTCCAACATTTATAAACTCATTGCAAATTTCCTTTATAACTACTACGTTTACATTCCATTTCAATTATCAGTGTTAAAAATCGATTTTACTTCTCTATATAAATTTAGATTTATATATTCAATTTATCAAATGATAAATATTTCCTTAATTTATAAACATCGTTTATAAATTATTCTTCTCAATTTATCTGTTAAAACAGATTTCTATTAAATATTTACTTTAAATCAATTAACATGTCACACCCGTGTGCAAAGCACAGGTCTAAACCTTCCTAATGTAAAATTCTCTTTTTATAAAATTCTATTCATTTTCCAAATATTTCCTTTTATAATTCTATTTACTTTCCAAATATATATTCCTTTTATAATTATATTTATTTTCCAAATAAATATTCCTTTTATAATTATATTTATTTTCCAAATAAACATTCCTTTTATAATTATATTTATTTCCTATAAATATTTCATTTATAATATCATATTTATTTCCTATAAATATTTCATTTTCAAAATACACTTTGAAAATTCCCTTTTTACATTCTAGTATTTCTTATGGTATTTAAAATACCAATTAAATAGACCAGTGTCATTATAATCAATCACAGGTCTTATATCACATCATATATCACAATATATAAAGACAAACAATATTATAAATATTGAGGATCCAGTTGGAACCCTCCAACCTGTTTCCTTGCATCCACAGATGTTAAACAATATAAATAACATCGATTTCATTTCCATATGAAATATTCTGATAAACATAATCAATATTTGATTAACGATTCATATATATATATATATATATATATATATATATATATATATATATATCGTTATCTATAATTTCAACCAATAAATCAGCAATTCAACCAAACAATCAACACACAGCAATCAATCATCATTTATCAATACTAGATTATATTTATAAAAATTAAACTGTACAGAGTTAGTGAGATTTACTCACATTAGTCGGTTTATCGTTAAATAACGATAACCGTTGTTGATTCAGATCAGGAAAATTTATTTCGCTATAAATTGTAACGAGCTCAAATTCACTTCGAATCAGTTCCATTGTGTAGTCCTCATCCATACAATCCCAACGGATCTGACCGTTCGCTCAATTCTGATAACGAATGAAATAGTTATACACGTTACAATATCAGTTAAATTAAATAGTTATTAACACATTTATTAATTGTTTAAATTTCCCTAATTAGTTCTCCTAATCCTTTCTTCTCAAGTCTGTAGTTGCGTCAAAAAATCTAGAATTTATATCCCCTAACTTGCTTAAATCCTATATTTCATCAAGTTATAATATCCTAATTTTCTTTAATTACACATTAACCCCATAAGAAATTAACATTTTAATACTTCCTTAATCACCTTGATCTCTTAATCCATGCTTAGGAATAATTGCTTATCATCTTCCTGGAAACAAAGGAACTCACGTTCCCCACCATTTCTGTAGTTTGAGAGCTTTTATCACCATTGTATTCTCAATTGATTCCAAGACTAAAATCACCATACTCCACTCCAAGGCCTCCTACATACTTCTGCACCCTCACATCCTATACCCTTCATCTTCGAACCCGACATCACAACACCCATTTCCCTTTATTTCACGCAATATAACCCCTTCAGAAATGTATCACCCATAAACATCCTTTTGTTGTTCTTCACCATTCAAAAACAATCTCGACCATTCTTTCCTCATCATCACAGTTACCCAGCCCGTACTCATGAACCACAGAACAAAAATTTCGAATAGTTATTTCACCAAGTTCCCCTTTTTAAGCCTCTACACAACTACATCGATCGCACTCTTTTTTTTTCTCAGGTCAAAGAAACAGACCCCCTCAACTTCGAGTTCAAAATTCTCCAACACTTGCGACAGTTATCAATATAGAACCCAACAAAAACTCTATAGCTTGAACTCAGCCGCAACAGCAGCATCGCACCAAGGTGCGATCGAAAATCCAATGGTATTTCCCAAAAAAAACAACTCCTCCAAATCTCAAAAGCACATAGAACTCACGGTGACCCTTTTTCCCTCTTCATTTCATTGTCAAACTCCAATCGTGTCAAACTCCAATCGTATGAATTAAACCAACAACATCAAAATACTCATCTCTGCATCCTCCACCAGATCGTGACGTCCACCCAGTCGCTCGACCGTTGTTGGTCGGCTTCCCCATCCAATCAACACGAGTCACTCCAACATTGAATTCGACGTCCATATCCTTAAAAAAACGAAACCGTAAATCACGGCTACCATTAGTTGCGAGCATCGAATTGCATAAAACGTATACAGGACTGAAGAGAGGGAACGTACGAGTCCTAAAATCCGAGTTTCCCATTTTATTGAATTTTATTTGAATTGATTTGAATAAAGGAAGATCACAGTTTTGTTTTGGGAAGAGAATTTTTTACGGTGCTTTTATTTTGACCTGAGGAAATATTTTAGGTTAAGAAATGAGTTAGTGGTTCTTATGTAGGATAAGTTTGGCTTATCAAACAAGCTTCGTTCATTTTCTTATTAATTTATATTTTTATCGTTGCTTGTATTTATCTTCTAAAAAATCGCATGATCACACACGATATCCAAAAATCATGAAAATGGGCATGTAGCTACAGTTTGATATTACGGACCTAACGAAACTTGTTTCGTCATATTCTGAATCCGTTTGCTCACACAGCTTATTTTTAAAGTCAAATTATCGACTATTTTTCATATTAAAATCCCGTACGGCCACATACTGATTCCAAAAATCACGGAAATTGAAATTTAACAATAATTTAATATTCCGAATCCAACAAAATTAGTTTCATCGAAAACAGATCTCGTTTGCAAAAGTGGCTATTTTTAAAGCTCAAAATAAATCCATTTAAATATTAATATATTTAAAAATAATTAAATTTGATATTAGTAAATTTATATTTTCATAAATATTCATATAGAATATAATACAGCTCCAAAATATTCCTATCTGAATTTATTACTCGACATTTCAAATTTAGATTAAATCAGTATTCAATTTATATTGAAAATCCTTTTATAATATAAATAAATCGTTATAAATTATAAAGGAATTCCATAACGACTTTTTGAAAATTTGATTTGGCCATAACTCAAAATCTACACAATGAAATCTCGATTTTTCTCTTCCGTTAGAAAAATATCGTTCAACCGTTCAGAACGTTTCTTATTTCACAAAAATCCGATTTAAAACAGATTATGTATATTCAATTGAAGTTCACATCACCAAATTACGAACTGCCGCACCATTTCGAGCTCGATTATAATTATAATATAAATTATACGTTCAACTGACATTTATAAATAAATTCGTTGATATAATTCAATTCTAAACTGAATTATATATTTTAAATTGTCCAATTCACACAATATAGTCAATTCAACTTAATTCCGATTATTTCGGAATTAAATATATTATTCTACTATTTATATTAATTAAATATTTTTGATATTATTTAATTAAACAACCATTTTAATCTCTAAATCACTATTTAAATAATTAAGTTAATTAATTATTATACCGTAAAAATATGGGACGTTACATATCTGTTCCATTTATAAGGTTTTGGTCACGAAACTATAAATTGTGAATTCAACACAAAGGTGGACATGGATTATGAGGATCAAGTAGAAAACAATTTTGAGCAAAATAAAGCTAAAGCGTATGAACATGTAGGACAGTATAATAAGGGGGATAATACTAGTGTTAATAATAATAACTGGTCTATTGTAAATACTAGATCAAAAAATTTTGGATGAAAAAACGAGTAAAAAATTCCAATGGGAATGGTGTTGAAAATATGGATGCTCCCAAAGTTAATTCAAAACCTTTTGATGTTCAATCATCTTATGCTAATGATATTAGGAAGGAGACAAGCTCGCATGCTTCTTATGTAAGTGGGAAAGAAGGGGAGGATATTGTTGATAAAGGTAATAGTAGTTATGATGATGTTACTATATTATATACTAGTGATATAAGTGGTGGTGAGACACTTGATAAAACAAAGGATGACATGGTAAATACCTCGGATGATGATACACTGGTTGGCAATTTGTTTGAAATTAATGATGGGGTGGTTAATAATGTAGCTAAGGCATCTTCATCTGGTTCTACTGCATCTTTAGGGTCTTCTTTTTTCTGATATTGCTTCGTCTACTATTGCTATGCTTTCAACAATGTCTTGTTCATCCTCTTTCATTAGCCAAACACCTATTGGTGCTAGTACCATGGCTTTTAGATCTGATTCATTATCTTCTTCGAAGTGAAATGCCTCTCCTTATGGTCACCTTAAACCCCCTTCGATTATTCAACTTCCTCTACCTCAGAATGTTTCAGGTTCTGGTTTAACTTTCACGATTGTTGACACTATTTTGGCTTCACTTTCCTTTGTTGTTCCAACAAGTTCTATTCCCTCATCTAAATCAAAGAAGTTAAAAGGTAAATTCTGGGACGACTCAGGTGAAGGGGATGACGGTACATCTAGTGATGTGCAACATATTGGTAGCAAGGTTAAATCTACTAAGAGGCACATGCGAAGGAATCCCTCGCCTTTATTTGATCCTTTTTTCACTTGATTTGTGGATTTTGTTATCCAGGTTGCCTACTTCAGTTCATATTAGTACTGTATGGTGTTTGCATTGGCATTATGCTAGTAGTTTGTTGCTGTAGTAATCTGTTCATGGTCATGTTTGCTTTGGCATTAGTAACATTCATCGCATGATTCTTTATTCAAATAGTAGCTGCTGGCATCATGAAATAGTGTTCTGATGGCTACTAGTTGCACGGTTGTCAACAGATGTACTGAAACTACTAGTTACATGCGTTCTGATGACTGCAATAGGATTTTTCTTTGTTTGATATATACTTTGTTTCCTTTTTGAATTGTATAGAGGTATCTTTTTCAGACCATTTAATTGTTGTAAGACATTGGGTATAGAGAGAGACGTTGAGAAAATAGTGAGTGATATTGGTGATATAGAGAGGGTTTTTCTTTATTTGACTTTTTTATTTCGTTGTTGTAATTTGTAATCTTGTGAGTAATAAAAATTTTAAGTTGCCTTTCAAGGAATATTAAATAAAAGGAGAGGTAAAATGATGGAGATAATTTATTAAATAATAGTAAAGCAGAACGTTTTAAAGCTCTCTCCTTAATTTTAGGACTTCTCTAGTCTATTCTCCTTAATTCTCTCTGGATATTTTATTTTTAAATTAATTTACCATTTTACACTTATTTACTATTTCTTGCACATTTTTTTTTTACTTATTCTGTCATTTTACATTTTGATATGAACATTCAAATATGAACATTTAATTATTTAAACAATTATTTATTAACAGTTAATGCCTAACGTTTTGTATTTAAGTCCATACTTTTAAATTAATTACAAAATAAAAACAATTTAAATAAATTTAAATAACTAATGTTTCTTTTAAATACTAAAAATGACAAGATTATGTTTTCTGGCTCAAATACCTACATTTCAATTTTTTTATAAGCATTTAAGTCTCTCTTAATTCTTTTTATAATACTTTACATTCAGTACAATATTTTATAATTAATTACCTAATATTAAAACTATTTTTGAATAACTTTAGAAAACTATTATTCGTTGATTTCCTAATAAATCACATTCAGGTTAACCATATTATTATTTTTTGCATAGCAAACGGGTGTGAATGGCCCTTACCATATTTATTAATATAAACTATGAATTACAAAGATCATCAAAGTTCAACAAATACAACGAATGATAGAGAGGACCATTACATGTTTAAGATTCAATACACCACTAAACACCGTTATGTTCCTCTCCATCCATAGCACATGTAATGTTTTCTTCAAAATCTTCAAGAGTAGACATCCATTAATATTCTTCCATCTAGTAAATTTGAAAATTAAATACCATTCTTCCCCTGAATCAGCACAAGAAGAATGAAGACCATAATGTAGTAACACTTTCTGCCAAACAAATCTTGTATACTCATATTCAAAATAAAGATGCCTGACTATTTCAGATGCATGAACACAAAACACACAATCATCATCATCAAGCATACCCATTCTGTTCAACTTACTCTTTAGTATTAATACCATTCATCAGTATTCTCCCCATTAACCTATTCTCAAGAAGTATAGAATTTGAAATCCAGATCCTGGAATGTCATGGGAAAACAATATAATTCTGAACAAAGCCATGATAAACAGAAGATATACAATGGGGCTTTGAGTTCCATAAGGCATGAATGCTAAAAGATGGAAGTAATGTATTCAATATGATTGACTAAACACTATTTATCAAACCTGAAGCACTTCGAGGTAGGCAAATAGTTCCATTATAAAGCCTATTACCCACCATAGCTCCTTCATTAACTCCAGAAACTGACCTTGTATTAAAATCCACTAATTCAGCAAGGATAATTCCTACATAGCTCCAAGGATCAAACCAGAAAGAAACTTTACATACCCATTTGAAACATGGGCAAAAGCTTTTCCCTATTCTTTAGCATACTTCTCCATGCCCAACTGCAATCACTAGGGATATCCATAGTCCAAAAGTATTTATCCTTAACTAGATTAGTTCTACACCAGGAAGCCCACAAGTTTGTATCATAGTTTGATAGCTTATCCATTCCAGCAGACACAACGGCTCTATTCCATGCGTGAAGGTTAAGAACACACAAACGATCACAAACGTAAGAATTGCATACTTTGTTGAAGGAAACTGGGATAATTTTTTTGGAATAAGGATTACCATGCCATAAGAAGTGGTTAAGAGCAGAATTTATCATATCAATTACCTTACATGGAAGTACAAAAATTCTGCATAATAAATTGACATTCCAAGGCCACCGATTTTACTATCACCAACCTAACTGCCATAGAGAATTTTGATGAAGGCCAAGTTGATATTCTGGACATTATGCTTTCAACAAGAGGTAGGCACTGAGTTGTTTACAATCTTGCTGAACAAAGGGGTGCACCTAGGTATTTCTCCTCATCTTGCATTGGAGAGAGACCAGACACAACATAAATGATAGATTTAACTTCATCAGACACTCCACCACATTTTATTTTTGATTTAGATCTATTAATGGATAAACCTGAAATCAGATTAAAAGATTCAAGGACCAACATGATACCATTAAGGGACTTTGAATTTGGCATTGTGAGGAGGAGAAGATCATCAGTAAAGAGCAATGAGGAAATTTTAGAGGATTTACAATAAGGATGGTAGTCAATGAGTTTAGTAACAGAGGCCGAGGATGATAAAATAGTGAAAAGTTCCATCACACAAACAAAGAGATAAGGGGGAATGGGAAACTTATATTAACAAAAATAAAAAACAATTACATATACAAACACGTCAATCACATGTAACAGCCCGCACCTCCGTTCATGCAAGATATTGTCCCCAACTTAGCCACCGTATAGGTATGGGGTTTTGTTCCTCAAAAGGCCTCGGCGTTAGTAAGATATGGGTTCTACTATATAAGTACCCACTTCACACAGGCTTCCACGATGTGGGACTTAGGAGTGTTACATTCTCCCCTCCTACAGAGCCCAACGTCCCCGTTGGCTCACAAACACCTCAACCCAGGCGTTGTGGTCCACATAGGAGCCACAATTCCGGCTGGGTATAGGCTCTGATACCACTGTAACAACCCGCACCTCCGTTCATGCAAGATATTGTCCCCAACTTAGCCAGCGTATAGGTATGGGGTTTTGTTCCTCAAAAGGCCTCGGCGTTAGTAAGAGATGGGTTCTACTATATAAGTACCCACTTCACACAGGCTTCCACGATGTGGAACTTGGGAGTGTTACATCACATAACAAAAACTATATGCATAAACAACTATCAGAAGTTCAATGTTAAACTCATTCACATCAATATACATATCGTGTATTGCATTGTAGTATTAATGTCAAACGCCTACTTTTTATAATTTATATAGTTTTTTACAAAACACTGCACAATATCACTTAACATTATACATTTAAGTCAATATGTTAAAATTATTATGTAATTTTGAATTTAACAAACGAATTCAATCAATAACTTGTTGTTAATTCATCTAATTAACGCTGGGAGTGCTAGTTTTAAATGTAAATCATGTTCATATCAACAAAAGGGCAAAATTAGTATTTCTTACAAATATAAAGTTAAATAAGTTGTAACACCCCGTATTTTTAAGAAAATAAAATAAGAATAACTTAATTAAATAGTGAGAATTAAGTAAAATGGACTACGCCATTGCATCCGTCTCGGAATTCTGGTCATGATAGACACCTGCTTTGCGTAAAACGGACATCATATGAAGAAGTTATAAGCCTAGAAGTTTGTATACGCACAAGAGAAATATATATATATATATTTTTGAAAATTGGTTCACTTTATTATCAGCTAAAACCGTACATAAGAAAGGTTAGCATACTAACCATTACAAGTAAAAAACATAAAACTGAAGATACAAGAACTCTAAAACTAACTAAAAAGTAACAGCCCATAATAAGGCAAAATCCCACATCCGTGCAACATTGCACCTCCCTCGAGCCCAAAGCTCCTCTTACTCATGACCTTCAACCAACAAGCACCATAAAGAGAGACTCCAAAAATAAAATCCATTACATCATGTGTTGTTCAGAAAAAGCAGCAGTAAACACCTCTTCAAGACCATTTGTACTCTCCCAAATTTGAGTGCATACAAATAAAATAGTTCCGCACCAATACATAATTGTATTTAGTAAATTTGAAGATTCAAAAAGGAGATACTCAGCTGAGAACATCTGTATAACATACAAACCGTAGCACCACTATATATGAAGCCACCCATTAAAAACCAGTGGTGCCATTCTCAACCTCTTCAAAAGCAATTGAAAGCACTTGAGGATCCAGAAAAGAGACAGTTGAAAATGTCATCAAATAAACATGCTCCGGTAGCCAATATACATTTAACCATAACATCCAAAACTTCAACTCATTTCTGGATGAACACCACGGAAGGAAGCTGATGAAAAACCATTCTCAGGATGAGAAATAGTAGCACCACTATTAGAATCAGCTGAAAATACCTTCAAATTTATACTGGCAATGTCTTCAATAGTAACTGCTCATGCGTTCTAACAATACCCTTCTATCAATTTAACCTTCAACCAAAATATATACAAGCTTGGGTACGGTGCCATCCATGAACAATAAAAATCCGTACCAGTATACCTTTAAACCACAAAATCAGTAGTGCTACTTTTTTCCAAACTGCTCATTAAATCACAACTAAACTGCTCATGAATTTAACCAAATACCATCCATCAATTTAACCAATGTCCAACCCCTATTTTCAACCTCATAAAAGGGTTCACATGAGTTTGATCAACAAGGCTACAGACTGATTAAAATTGCTGAAACAGAGGACATTCACAAGCATTGAAATATGGACCTCAACATTTTTAAAACTGGTAACCATAAATCAACTACCAGTACAAAGACACTAAAACACAATATATCTCCAAAAATCTTCCAACAGCCCTTAAACATATTAAACTGCATCTAAACCTCAAAAACTCGATTCCAGAAGCTAAATCTGGTTGATGATTCATAAACATCTATGAATCAATCTTAGAACTAGAATCAACAATATGAATATAGAATCCAGGTGCAATATTTAGCCACATATAGGAGCTGAACCAAGATAACATCATTATGGAGATAATAGTGTTGAGATCCATTATGAAGAGGTCGTCTACTTCTCTCAAATTACAGCATGTAACAATCATATAGAATAAAATATGATAAACCATATGTAATGGACCAACTGATTAATAGTCCAACGATTAACCAGATCTTATAAGGGGCTAAAGTCTTCAAAATAATCATACTGCAATCAAACCTGTCTAATCTTCTTAACACAAACTGAAAGAGAATCAGTCTACGCCAAATTTATTAACACAAGATCTGAACCAAAAAAATTATTACCCAAACAAAAACTGACCAAAACTAGCTCAATATATGGAAGATCGGTTTGATAACTTGGAACTGAAGCAGATTCAGTTGCGCCGGCAATGCCGAATCCCAAATTAACGATGTCTTGATAGTCCATACTTCAGCTAATAAGATCCGTAAATGTTGAGTAGATGGAAATCGAATCAGCACAAAGATCTCCTTATAGATTAACAGATCTGGCGCTTCTTGGAAATTAAGGTAGAATGGATTAATAAATCTGGAAGATTTGTGGAAATTAGGGTTGTAAGGTAAGATAACTTTGTGTCCTATCAACGAATCGAGATTCGTTCAAGGATGATATATATCACAGTGCGATTTGTTTCAGAAAGGAATCATATAGAAAAAGATGGAAATCGATGAAAAGGTGAAATAAGATTTTCGGATCTGATAATTAGTGGTGAAAAACAGATGAAAAACAAACGTATTATCAACGAAAACATCGTTGAAAGTTGTTGGAGGAATGCGATTATATGAATCAGATGAAGGAAGACAAGGAAAAAGGGGGAAAGCACTCACGCATGGCGAAAACTGGTGAAAACTCACCAGTCGCCATTAACGAGGCTTTGATCCTGTATATTTTACAAGAGAAATATATATATATATATATATATATATATATATGTGTGTGTGTGTGTGTGTATATATATATGCAAACAAATTAAAATGTAAAATAAAGAATAAAATAAGGATTGCATGTAATAAATACATGCACTGAAAAAAAATGTAATGCATGCATTGAAAGAAAGAAAGGATTGGTTGCATGCACTGATTTGCAAACATAATGCATTGGCATTAAAAGAAAAAGATTCATGCAATAGTTTAATATAAGTATTGTAACTAACATGAAAAGGAGAAGTAAGGAGAGAACAATAATTATCATTATTTTAAGACTTATTAACAAAAGACTTCATAGCTCATTTGGTAAAGGCATTGGATTTGTTACATGGAGGTCAGGGGTTCGAACCTCGGCGGCGGCATAATTTTTTATCATCGTTTTAGAGAGGGCCAACTGAACATGCAAATATATGTACATAAACATATTCAAAATTTGAAAGGATAAGAACGTACATATAAGGAAATAAAGAAAATAAATGTATATATATGAGAATATATATATGCATAAATATATGTATACAAAAAATAAAATTCAAGATAAGGCTACAGTCAATGAAATATGGAAAGAATCAAATAATGGTGCAACATCATTTGAATTTTGAAAATAAAACGAAAATTGTGCGTATATATATACGTGTAAAATGGTCAGTAGAGGAATTGTATACATATAAGACTATTTCATGTGAATAAAATAATTAAATAAATTCCAGAAATTCAAAAATTCGAAAATCAAATTTCTACGCCAAAACAATTCAAACATTCGAAATTCAAATTTCTATGCAAAAACAGGTTGCGGGACCCAATCCTAACTCAGCACTGCGTGTACGATAAGATTTGGCAAGATTCATCTGTGAACCTAGACTATTTTCTTAACTGGGTTCAATGCTGACTCAGCGCTGCGTGTACGATAAGGTCTTGAGCACCTATAAATAAGACCCTAGACCTAACCCTAAAAACCATAATTTGGCAGCTACGCTGGAGGTCTGCCATGGCTCCCTCACTCTCTCTTCTCAAATCTATTCTGAAATTAAAATGTTAGCCTAGGAGGATTATGAATTCAGATCTGGAAGAGGGAATCAACGTTAATATAAATCTGCAAAACCAAAACTACTAGTTGCCCGTGTCAAAATAAGGGCACCCAGAGTTTAGGTTAAAACAATAAACTCCAGGTCAGTCATGGGACTGGTGTAAGCACTAAAACAGTTTTAAATCTTTATTTTAAAGTTAGGTAAATCAAGGGACCACGCCGTATAACACGGAACAGGTTTTCCTCCCAAGAATAACAGTGCATAAAACAAACAGCGCAATGCTAAATAAAGAAAAATAAAGCTATTATAAGACCTAGGTCCCATCACACAATGCAACGCAAGCCGGAGGATAGGGTTTTCCCTTATAATAGCCAAAGTATGCTTGATACGTTTTAAAACAAGTCATTTGATACCATAATAAGTGTATAGTGTTTAAAAACAATTTCAATCATAAATATCAATTATATACGGCATGGGTACCATATATCATGTCGCCATACTGGGCTCTACAATCAAAACCGCAAATGTCACGTATTTGGAAGTTGGATTTCCATCTGTGAGCCGAGGCAAAAGATAGTCCTCTACCGATGTGGATTATTATGCCTGAACACTACGTTTCCCCGCCCTTTAGGGCGTCAATGAGTCAATGAATGACTCCATCGGCTTCACATAGTCACCGATATATCCGAGGCGCCTCGCAACAACAACAACCACATAAGTCAAACTCGTCGGGGCGTGTAAAACCACTGATGCCACTTTTAGCTAGAAGGAAACGCATGCCCTCCCTGAGGTCCTCTCCCGTTTCTGGTTCACAACTGGGGCGTGAGGCTCGCGAATCAACGTTACACAAAGCTATGCCATACAGGCGGTGCTTTCATCATCACCACAAGATTTTGCTTTTCAACAGAAGCCTTGATTAATTGCCACTTAGGCATGCCACACAGGCAATTCACTCCATGCGTTTGATATCCATCAATATATAACCTCTGAGCTCGTACGTCTCAGAGAAGGGCGTTAAGCAAGAGAATAAATTCTCCGCCGCCAAACAAATATATATTTAATAGAAATCAATCACACAGAATAAAATCCAATGTCAGACACATAGTCAATTTACAAGTTCGTTTTGGGTCTGAATGAAACCGGGGGCACCTAGTACCCCGCATATCCATCGATCTCCAAGTACGTTTGGACGATCACTAACTGATTCCCTCCTCTTGGGTGTACGGCCCAATCAAGATCATCAGCAATCACCCAAACGACGTGAAGACCTCCGGTCTTCAACCACCGTCTTCATCTTCGACACCACGTCGAATCAGTTATTCAGAATGGGATAAACCCGGTCTTTCTGAATAACTCGCGTATATAATAAACAAGTGTTACACAAACACAACATACGCCTCATTCCAATTCAGAATATTCTTTTATTCAAATATTCTTATACTTTGGGAAAGGTTCCCATTAATTTTATCAAAGATAAATTCTTTAAATTTATTCTTTAATCTTCTTTGAATATTAATTCAAACTAGTCGGGATTAGCAAATCACACCGAAGTAATCATTTATTTTATTTCCCAATCCCAACCTATTCATCCCATGAAGTAAAACTGGTAATACTTCATATCTAACACCACAATGTTATCGGTAAATTCAATTACCATTTCATGTTCAAATCTAATCAAAGATTTAACTATCGCCTGGAGCAAAACTGGTGATACTCCATTCTCGATTATTTCAATCTAATTAAAGATTCATTAAAACTTCACTTAGTTTTAATCTTCCCAATATTCACTATCAATGATTATTCAACTTGGGAAAAACACATCCTGTCTTTAACTGGGTTAAAGAACCAATGTCATTTAAAACATGATTCACTATAAACCCAAAATCACATTACATTAATTATCGGGTTAAAGAACAAGTGTTATTTAAAACACCGTTCACGATAAACCCAAAAATCAATTCAATTTCGATTCCAATTAAATACCATTTAATTGGTACACTTCATTAAATCAAAACAAAAAGATTTAATCTTTTTCACAACTAGGTTTAAGAACAGTGTTAATGAAGACACCATTCACGGCAAACCCAAATCACATTTGATATTAAATACAAGGCTCTGAATAGAAAATATATCGGCTTATATTCAATATCAAATTCTACGACCAACAAATATCGTATTGGAAATAACGATATAAATATATCTTTCAAATTTCCATAACAATATATGTATAATCACGAAATCCAGCATCGAAATACTCCAAAGACAATTTCGATTCAAATCCATTCCAATTCAATTATTGGAAATTCTGGTTACCTTTAAAACCCCTTTTCAAATTCAATTTATTTGTTTCAAAATAAATTGATTTTAATTCTAGTTCAAAACTAGTTCATTTCGATAAAAATCTACTTTTATCTTTTCAAATTTGGAGTTTTTCATCCCAATTCTTCCCAAATCATTTCTTATGATTTTACACAAATTATTACTATTTTTAATAATTTTATCAAGGCCAGTACAGTCGATTTCCATCAACGGCCATCGAACTGCACTTACAACGACCTTTTCCAAATTTGATTGGACATAATTCCAAATCCAACCGTTAGATTTCAAATCTCTAATATTCGATAGAAAGCTCTTTTCGATACGAACCCAACGGTCGGATCTCCCGCAATATCCATTCGAAGTCAATGGTCGAAATTCGCGAACTGCCGTTGTGCGGCGCGTTCTATTCAGGCCAATATATTATATATATAATATATACTTCGTCGATTCCCTTTCAAAACGTATTTTATAAATCGTTTTGAATTCGTTTTCGAAACGATTTCAACTTCATTTCAAATTCAAATCAAAATTGAATTTTTCCTTATAGATTCATTTTAATTTCATTTCAAATCGATTTCAATTCAATTTCAATTTAATTCGAATTTCAATTCATTTCAATTTAATTCGAATTTCGAATCTATTTAATTTAATTCGAATTCATTTTCTATTCAATTCAATTTCAATTCGATTTGAATTCTATTCAATTCAATTTCTAATTCGATTTGAATTCCATTCAATTCAATTTTAATTCGATTTGAATTCTATTCAATTCAATTTCTAATTCGATTTGAATTCTATTCAATTCAATTTTAATTCGATTTGAATTCTATTCAATTCAATTTCTAATTCGATTTGAATTTTATTCAATTCAATTTTAATTCGATTTGAATTCTATTCAATTCAATTTCTAAAATTTTCGATTATTGAAATCACTTTTCAATATTCATTTAAAAATGAATAAAATCGATATAAATATCGTTCACGTCAAAATGGCGTCATTCTAATCAACACGGCTTCATATATTTCTATTTTCCAATATTCTATTTCAAATATCTCTTTTCAAATATTTCTATTCAGATATTCTATTTCAAAACTGGAATGAGGCCCAATCAATTACCATATAATGTTAATTATATGGATTTTCTACAACACATGTATAAAATAACAACGATAAATAATCAACCATCATCCAGAGTGCACCACACAACTGCATAAGCATTAAATATAAATAATTAACGCTTACACAGTCTGTCGACCAATCGATCGACATACAGCTAAATAATTGGGATTAGTGTACGCCAAATATCATCCCAATACCCGTGTGGGGTTTCAAATAATCAAACACAGATTTTATTTGTGCAGTTGGGCGATGTGTAATATTTATCGTCCCAATCAATATCAATCAAATCAGTGTATATAAACAAATCTCCGATTTGTTTATAAATATTTATTTTATATACACGTTAAAAATTCTATTTTCAACTATAAAATATTTTTAACTATATAAATATTTTATTTCATTTCACATCACACAATCAACTACACATCAACATCAAACAAACAAGCATACAAGCCGTCCATGGTCTGTGGACGACGGGTGTCGAGTGCTACTAAACACAGTCTGCATCCTAGTATATATTTTAACTAGAAAATCAAATTAAAAGTGAGAAGTTCTCACCGACAAGCTAATCCAAACGCCATGACTCTTCTTGTAGAAATCTTCGCCGTTCTCGCCTTTCATCCATTCCACTGTCCGTAGCCACTACATATATAAAGATCACATTTTTATACTACTGTCTTTAAAATAAAAATCACATTTTTATTTGCTTACTTTCAATTAAAAAATCATATTTTTATATTGTTACTATATGGATGAAAATTCTATTTTTATAACGATGTTCATATAATAAAGATCATATTTTTATCACGCTATTCTCTATATAAAAATCATATTTCTGCTTCTTCTACATAATAAAAATTATATTTTTATATCTCCTACATCATAAAGATCAAATTTTTATGATCTATATAATATAAAAATCATATTTTTATCTTCTTCTTCTTTGTAAAAATCACATCTTTATGTGATAAAAATCATCATTTTATGTGTATAAAATCTCGACCTTTTCCTGTCTAAAAATCCTAACTTTGTCATATAACAAATTTAATCTTTTCTAATTACTTAAAACAAAACTGAATTTAAAGCTAACTTTAGAGAAATTAAACGAACGAATTAAATTCAAAGAAGTCTTACTGTAAATCGAAGAGGGGAGGGTCTGCATTTTCGCCGGAGGTGGTGGCCGACGTCAGGGGGTGGGGGCATCGGGCGTTGCAGGGTGGGGGACGGTGGTGGTGGGGTTGCGGTGGCGATTTGGGGCGAGGGGGGTTTGGGTTTCGGGTGTTCTCGAAGGAAGAGGGGGAAGATGCGGTGGTGGTGGAGGCTGTTGGAGACGGCCGCGCGAGGTGGGTGGCGGTGCTAGGGTGGGCGGCGCCGACGAGGGTGGGGTGCGACGAGCGATTCTAGAGTTTTTTTTTTTTTTTGAAACTGTCGTGGAAGAAAGGAGAAGGGGGGTATATGAGAAAGTGTTATATTTTATATATATTTATTTATTTAATTTCGAAAAAGGTTGACTTTTTATTTCGACCACGAAACGAGACCCACCGCCTGTCGTTCATAGCTAATTACCCCCATCCCGAACACAATGGGATATGTATCGTAAGCCAGTTCGGCCGTTTCGATCGGTTTTCGTCAAAATCAACATATAACTCTATATATTGAATTTGAACGCACATTTCAATTTACTGGGGTCACATATGAACCAGAAAAATTCCAAAAAAATATTTTCTAGCTTCGTATTGGCGATACGGTCCTAACAAAACTAATTTCGTCGAATTCTGAGACCGTTTGAAAAAATGACCATTTTCCAGTCGATTAAAATCAACTGAAACTGGTCAAACGCGGTTTCCTTCGCCACGCTCACATATTGATTCGAAAAATTATGAAATTTGAAACCTAGCGATAATTTGACATCGCGGATCCAACAAAAGTGGTTTCGTCGAAATCCGAGGTCGTTTGCAAAATGGCCATTTTTAAGGGCCGAAATTCCATAGCGACTATTCTGAAATTTTAACTGGACATATCTTTTGATCCCCGCTATGAAATTTCGATTTTTCGGATTCGTTGGAAAGATATTCACAAATAGATTCTAATATTTTTGGTTTCACTAAAATCCGGTTTATTTTGCACCCGGTACATTCATTTGAAATTTGAAATCGATTTATCGAACTACCGCGCCATTTCAGGCTCGTTATATAATTAAAATAAAATATTTATATTCTAACGACAACCTATATAAATATATACGTTTTAATTCTATTCAAAATAAATTTCTCGTCGATATTATTTAAAATAATCTATTTTAAATATCAAAATTCATCAAAACTGCCAAAATAAAAATTTTAAATTGGCTCGGATTTCCGGGTTATTACAATCTCCCCCACTTAAAACTTTTCATCCCCGAAAAGGAACGAAGCCGAAAGTTGTTTAACAAATCAACTCAACTTCCATTATTTTCACTACGGCTTAAGTTTTTCAAATTTTCAGTTTCTAAAAACATTTCAAATTTTTCAAAAATTTGTCTAACACCCTAAATTTTCGAAAAATTTCGCCATAACCTCCCCTGCACCGGAGACTTGGGGATATTTCATATAGCCTCCCATGGCCTTCTTCAATCCAAAAGAAAAGGCCAAGCGGCTAGCCAATCGGCTCATAAAATCATCATCACCCAAACAAAACAGTAAATTATGGTAAACATGTACCTATTTGTCGGGCAAACAAATTTTATTCTTCTGCTCTAGCCTCCTTGCTATGACCTGTTCAATGTAAGTACATGTACATGCATGCAAATGCGATAAATTTCCAATACAATTCACTATTTGATTCAATCTGGTTATAGGTTCAACATTTTAATTAATCAAACTATAATCAAACAACACAATCAGTAATCAATTAGTTGATTAGCTTTCCAAATTCATAACTTTGATACATAGTCAAAAATCATATTTTTGATGCCAAATCACAACAATAGGCCCTATATAATTTTGGTTCTCACACCAGTCTAATGGAAATAAATAGATATCACACCTTCGAAACACGAAAATAAATTCTGATGATGCTCAAGCGATCATCAGAATCATCTTCGAGCGACTAGAGTGTAATTCTATATCTACCCAATATATTAAAACTTCGAATACCTGTGGATTAGACGTATATGCAAAATCTATATATACTGGATAGTCCAAATTCAACTATAATAAACAATCAAATACGTATAATTGAATTTATATTTTCAAAACAAATTTTGTTTTCAATTTTATTTCAAAAAGCAACACTCTTCACATTCGTTCTAGGATGCTACTGATCCCATCTCTAACGAGTCATTCCATTAGATATTACTAATCCAGTATCTGATGAATTCTTTTCCATGGTTCTAATGTGTCTTGTTCTCTGAGCTTTGTAAACCAAAGCTCTGATACCAGCTGAAACGACCCGAACTTCCCCGGTAAGGAAAGCCCGGATTGAGTTGAGGCCAACACACAAAAGAACGCGAACGGAAGAACATTTCATTGTTAATTACAACAATTCCATCAGAATACAAGAATATACAGAGTATAAATGAATATTATACATTACAAAATATCAGAGATTACAATAAATTACATAGCAGCAGAAAATAATACAAAATACAACTAGAAGGAGATATACGGATACAAAGCTTTCCGGATATCGTTCCAGCTGTACATCAGGATCCTGTGAATATAAATCTGCAAAACCAAAACTACTGGCTGCCCGTGTCAAAATAAGGGCACCCAGAGTTTAGGTTAAAACAATAAACTCCATATCAGTCATGGGACTGGTGTGAGAACTAAAACAGTTATAAATCTTTATTTTAAAGTTAGGTAAATCAAGGGACCACGCCGTATAACACGGAACGGGTTTTCCTCCCAAGAATACCAGTGCATAAAACAAACAACGCAATGCTAAATAAAGAAAAATGAAGCTATTATAAGACCCAGGTCCCATCACACAATGCAACGCAAGCCGGAGGATAGGGTTTTCCCTTATAATAGCCAAAGCATGCTTAATATGTTTTAAAACAAGTCATTTGATACTATAATAAGTGTATAGTGTTTAAAAACAATTTCAATCATAAATATCAATCATAGACGCCCTGGGCACCATATATCATGTCGCCATACTAGGCTCTACAATCAAAACCGCAAATGTCACGTATTTGGAAGTTGGATTTCCATCTGTGAACCGAGGCAAAAGATAGTCCTCTACTGATGTGGATTATTATGCCTGAACACTATGTTTCCCCGCCCTTTGGGGCGTCAATGAGTCAACGAATGACTCCATCGGCTTTACATAGTCACCGATATATCCGAGGCGCCTCGCAACAGCAACAACCACATAAGTCAAACTCGTCAGGGCGTGTAAAACCACTGACGCCACTTTTAGCTAGAAGGAAACGCATGCCCTCCCTGAGGTCCTCTCCCGTTTCTGGTTCACAATCGGGGCGTGAGGCTCACGAATCAACGTTACACAAAGCTATGCCTCACAGGCGGTGCTTTGATCATCACCACAAGACTTTGCTTTTCAGCAGAAGCCTTGATCAATTGCCACTTAGGCATGCCACACAGGCAATTCACTCCATTCGTTTAATATCCATCAATATATAACCTCTGAGCTCGTACGTCTCAGAGAAGGGCGTTAAGCAAGAGAATAAATTCTCCTCCGCCAAACAGATATATATTTAATAGAAATCAATCACACAGAATAAAATCCAATGTCAGACACACAGTCCATTTACAAGTTCGTTCTGGGTCTGAACGAAACCGGGGGGCACCTAGTACCCCGCATATCCATCGATCTCCAAGTACGTCTAGACGATCACTAACTGATTCCCTCCTCTTGGATGTACGACCCAATCAAGATCATCAGCAATCACCCAAACGACGTGAAGACCTCCGGTCTTCAACCACCGTCTTCATCTTCGACACCACGTCGAATCTGTTATTCAGAATGGGATAAACCCTGTCTTTCTGAATAACTCGCGTATATAATGAACAAGTGTTACACAAACACAACATACGCCTCATTCCAATTCAGAATATTCTTTTATTCAAATATTCTTATACTTTGGGAAAGGTTCCCATTAATTTTATCAAAGATAAATTCTTTAAATTTATTCTTTAATCATCTTTGAATATTAATTCAAACTAGTCGGGATTAGTGAACCACACCGAAGTAATCATTTATTTTATTTCCCAATCCTAACCTATTCATCCCATGAAGTAAAACTGGTAATACTTCATATCTAACACCATAGTGTTATCGGTAAATTCAATTACCATTTCATGTTCAAATCTAATCAAAGATTTAACTATCGCCTGGAGCAGAACTGGTGATACTCCATTCTCGATTATTTCAATCTAATTAAAGATTCATTAAAACTTCACTTAGTTTTAATCTTCCCAATAATCACTACCAATGATTATTCAACTTGGGAAAAACACATCCTGTCTTTAACTGGGTTAAAGAACCAATGTCATTTAAAACATGATTCACTATAAACCAAAAATCACATTACATTAATTATCGGGTTAAAGAACAAGTGTTATTTAAAACACCATTCACGATAAACCCAAAAATCAATTCAAATTCTATTCCAATTAAATACCATTTAATTGGTACACTTCATTAAATCAAAACAAAAAGATTTAATCTTTTTCTCAACTGGGTTTAAGAACAGTGTCAATGAAGACACCATTCACGGCAAACCCAAATCACATTTGATATTAAATACAAGTCTCTGAATAGAAAATATATCGGCTTATATTCAATATCAAATTCTACGACCAACAAATATCGTATTGGAAATAACGATATAAATATATCCTTCAAATTTCCTTAACAATATCTGTATAATCACGAAATCCAACATCGAAATACTCCAAAGACAATTTTGATTCAAATCCATTCCAATTCAATTATTGGAAATTCTGGTTACCTTTAAAACCCCTTTTCAAATTAAATTTATTTGTTTCAAAATAAATTGATTTTAATTCTAGTTCCAAACTAGTTCATTTCGATAAAAATCTATTTTTATCTTTTCAAATTTGGAGTTTTTCATCCCAATTCTTTCCAAATCATTTCTTATGATGTTACACAAATTATTACTATTTTTAATAATTTTATCAAGGCCCGTACAGTCGATTTCCATCAACGGACATCGAACTGCACTTACAACGACCTTTTCCAAATTTGATTTGGACATAATTCCAAATCCAACCGTTAGATTTCAAATCTCTAATATTATATAGAAAGCTCTTTTCGATACGAACCCAACGCTTCTGGTTTTAGGAGAATCCGACGGTCGGATCTCCCGCAATATCCATTCGAAGTCAATGGTCGAAATTCGCGAACTGCTGCGGTGCGGCGTGTTCTATTCAGGCCATTATATTATATATATAATATATACCTCATCGATTCCCTTTCAAAACGTATTTTATAAATCGTTTTGAATTCGTTTTCGAAACGATTTCAACTTCATTTCAAATCAAAATTGAATTTTTCCTTATAGATTCGTTTTAATTTCATTTCAAATTGATTTCAATTCAATTTCAATTTAATTCGAATTTCAATTCATTTCAATTTAATTCGAATTTTGGATCTATTCAATTTAATTCGAATTCATTTTCTATTCAATTCAATTTCAATTCGATTTGAATTCTATTCAATTCAATTTCTAATTCGATTTGAATTCCATTCAATTCAATTTTAATTCGATTTGAATTCTATTCAATTCAATTTCTAATTCGATTTGAATTCTATTCAATTCAATTTTAATTCGATTTGAATTCTATTCAATTCAATTTCTTATTCGATTTGAATTCTATTCAATTCAATTTTAATTATATTTGAATTCTATTCAATTCAATTTCTAAAATATTCGATTATTGAAATCACTTTTCAATATTCATTTAAAAATGAATAAAATCGAAATAAATATCGTTCACGTCAAAATGGCGTCAATCTAATCAACACGGCTTCATATATTTCTATTTTCCAATATTCTATTTCAAATATCTCTTTTCAAATATTTCTATTCAGATATTCTATTTCAAAACTGGAATGAGGCCCAATCAATTACCATATAATGTTAATTATATGGATTTTCTACAACACATGTATAAAATAACAACGATAAATAATCAACCATCATCCAGAGTGCACCACACAACTGCATAAGCATTAAATATAAATAATTAACGCTTACACAGTCTGTCGACCAATCGATCGAAATACAGCTAAATAATTGGGATTAGTGTACACCAAATATCATCCCAATACCCGTGTGGGGTTTCAAACAATCAAACACAGATTTTATTTGTGCAGTTGGGCGATGTGTAAAATTTATCGTCCCAATCAATATCAATCAAATCAGTGTATATAAACAAATCTCCGATTTGTTTATAAATATTTATTTTATATACACGTTAAAAATTCTATTTTCAACTATAAAATATTTTTAACTATATAAATATTTCATTTCATTTCACATTACACAATCAACAACACAACAACATCAAACAAACAAGCATACAAGCCGTCCATGGTCTGTGGACGACGGGTGTCGAGTGCTACTAAACACAGTCTGCATCCTAGTATATATTTTAACTAGAAAATCAAATTAAAAGTGAGAAGTTCTCACCGACAAGCTAATCCAAACGCCACGACTCTTCTTGTAGAAATCTTCGCCGTTCTCGCCTTTCGTCCATTCCACTGTCCGTAGCCACTACATATATAAAGATCACATTTTAATACTACTGTCTTTAAAATAAAATTCACATTTTTATTTGTTTACTTTCAATTAAAAAATCATATTTTTATATTGTTACTATATGGATGAAAATTCTATTTTTATAACGATGTTCATATAATAAAGATCATATTTTTATCACGCTATTCTCTATATAAAAATCATTTTTTTGCTTCTTCTACATAATAAAAATTATATTTTTATATCTCCTACATCATAAAGATCGAATTTTTATGATCTATATAATATAAAAATCATATTTTTATCTTCTTCTTCTTTGTAAAAATCACATCTTTATGTGATAAAAATCATCACTTTATGTGTATAAAATCCCGACCTTTTCCTGTCTAAAAATCCTAACTTTGTCATATAACAAATTTAATCTTTTCTAATTACTTAAAACAAAACTGAATTTAAAGCTAACTTTAGAGAAATTAAACGAACAAATTAAATTCAAAGAAGTCTTACTGTAAATCGAAGAGGGGAGGGTCTGCATTTTCGCTGGAGGTGGTGGCCGACGTCAGGGGGGCATCGGGCATTGCAGGGTGGGGGACGGCGGTGGTGGGGTTGCAGTGGCGATTTGGGGCGAGGGCGGTTTGGGATTCGAGTGTTCTCGAACGAAGAGGGGGAAGATGTGGTGGTGGTGGAGGCTGTTGGAGGCGGAGGGGGCCGCGCGAGGTGGGTGGCGGCGCCAGGGTGGGCGGCGCCGATGAGGGTGGGGGTGCGACGAGCGATTCTAGGGTTTTTTATTTTTTTATTTTTTTTATTTTGAAACTGTCATGGAAGAAAGGAGAAGGGGGGGTATATGAGAAAGTGTTATATATATATATATATAATTTCGAAAAAGGTTGACTTTTTATTTCGACCATGAAACGAGACCCACCGCCGGTCTTTCATAGCTAATTAACCCCATCCCGAACACAATGGGATATGTATCGTAAGCCGGTTTGGCCGTTTCGATCGGTTTTCATCAAAATCAACATATAACTCTATATATTGAATTTGAATGCACATTTCAATTTACTGGGGTCACATACGAACCAGAAAAATTCCAAAAAAATATTTTCTAGCTTCGTATTGGCGATACGGTCCTAACAAAACTAATTTCGTCGAATTCTTAGACCGTTTGAAAAATTGGCCATTTTCCAGTCGATTAAAATCAACTGAAACTGGTCAAACGCGTTTTCCTTCGCCACGCTCACATATTGATTCGAAAAATTATGAAATTTGAAATCTAGCAATAATTTGACATCGCGGATCCAACAAAAGTGGTTTCGTCGAAATCCGAGGTCGTTTGCAAAATGGCCATTTTTAAGGGCCGAAATTCCATAGCGACTATTCTAAAATTTTAACTGGACATATCTTTTGATTCCCGCTATGAAATTTCGATTTTTCGGATTCGTTGGAAAGATATTCACAAATAAATTCTAATATTTTTGGTTTCACTAAAATCCGGTTTATTTTGCACCCGGTACATTCATTTGAAATTTGAAATCGATTTATCAAACTACCGCGCCATTTCAGGCTCGTTATATAATTAATATAAAATATTTATATTCTAACGACAATCTATATAAATATATATGTTTTAATTCTATTCAAAATAAATTTCTCGTTGATATTATTTAAAATAATCTATTTTAAATATCAAAATTCATCAAAACTGCCAAAATAAAAATTTTAAATTGGCTCGGATTTCTGAATTATTACAATATTTAAATTATTTCTCTTTCCCTTCTCTTTTCTTGAAATAATAAATCCATGATCGTTAGGTCGTGAATCAAATTAAAGGGAAAAGGAAAACCATGGATGATAGAACGGATCAGATCCAAAATTTGGGGAAAGCTTAAAGGTGAGTAGGTTTAAGCTATTGCCTTTAGATAATGTTATGACTATCATTTAGCATTCCCCTTTTTAATAAATTTTGAAATGGCCAGTTTAATTATAAATTGCTATTGTAACGAATTAAAATGTTGATATGAATATGTCAGGAAATTCCTATGTTGAATTGGCTAAGTTATTGAATGTTTACATGTTGGAGAAAATAAACTTGTTAGGATATGAATAGCCAATCCAGTGATTGTAATTACATGCTTTACTTGGGACATATTATTGATTGAACGACATGTTAAAATAATTACCCGATTGAATGTTTACATGTCCTAGTAGAATAAACATATGTTGAAAATGACATGCGATAAAATATAGGCAAAAATTGGATGACATGTAAATTAGACTACTATAAACTATATTACAGTAGAAAGGATAATATGTCTAAAATTTTCATGTAATGAACATAACATGTATTATGTTTTGAGATTTAAATTTGGAAACGCAATTTGATATGAACATAAGTGATTGAATGAAAATTAATATGCCTAGGATTACAATTAGAAATTATAAATACACTTATGGCACGAAGTTAGGTTGCATTAGTGGCGTAAGTCTGCCCGGACCCGACGGGCATATCCAGCAGCCACTAATGTTGAACCTAATGTGAGAGGCCTAACTGCAAGAATTAAAAACATGTGCTAAGACACGAGGCTAAGTCAGCTTGTGGTAGAAGTCTGCCCGGACCCGCCCGACAAATCTAGCGTCCACAAGTGTAGGCTTAATGTGAGTGGTCTAGTGCTTATATATATATATGTATGTATATAACAAGATATGAATAAATGGAAAGGATGTTAATTAAATGTCTAACTCAGAAAATAAGAAAGGAAGGGATGTTATGAACTGAGTTAGTGTGATAAGAGGGAAAAGTGATGTATTTCCCTAAATGACTTATTTCTGAAAACGTTGTTGCAAGTAAGCGACAATAAATATAGAAAAGTAAAGAAATTACTTGCTACCACGGATTTAGATGTGAAAACGTTATGAAAATAAATCATTGATTCCTTCTATCAAACTAATAAGGTGCATGAAGTGTTTTGCTTAATATAATAAGGAACATATATTACAGAGAATGAAGAATAATGGTTTACAATAGTAAATGGTTTAAAAGGGGAATGATAATAACCTATTATAAATAAATAACATTAATGAAAATGTTGTATAATAGGTAGACTTGTCCTAGGGACAAGTGAATATTATAACTTAGGTTATAATAAACTAGTAAAGGATTGGGATAACTGGTGAATTAAGTTAAGTGACACTTAATTGTAAATTAAGTAATCAGAAAAGGGGAAAACCTAAAACCAGTTAAGAAAAGGAGGGAAAATATATTGTACTTAATTATAAATTAAGTAGTCTGGGAGTCTGAAACCCGTTGGTAAGAATAACATGTTTAGACTTGTCCTAGGGACAATGGGAAATTATAACATAGGTTATAATAAATGGGTATAGAAACTTATTAATGGGCCTTAGTTAATAGAACTAAGTTAATAAGTAAACAACGATAAGTTGTATTGACGACATAAAGTGGAATTATGATTAAATGAGAGAGGATGAGGAAAATTTATGAAATGAAATAAGTTATATATAATCATAAATGGTAAGTGACATGTTAATTGGATACAAGTGAATTAGATATACTTAGTTACATATTAAGTAAAACATGTTATTGAAATCAAACAAGAATATAAAAGGGATTGTGGATCACAGACCTTGGGCCACAATCTAGAGAATAACATGTTGTAAGCTTATTAATAAACTTAAATGAATTAAGTTGTATGACTGAAATTAATAAGCAAGAGAAACTTGGTAATTTGAATAAGAATTCAATCTGAATTGGAATAACCAAGTTAACTGGAAACCTGGTGAGGTGAGACAAGCGCGTAAAAGAATGTTTAGACATAGGGTCTAACAACATGCTAAAGTAAGGCACTTAGACCAGTCCGTACGGTTGACGGTGAATAACCAAACAGGGTAGATCATCGAGGTGTTAAAGGCACAAGGGGAGCGCACATTCATCTGATTGTTTGACGGCTCCAAAGGATTGGAAGGGGAAGGATGTGGCTTCCTGGGACGTAGGGTACTCTTGGTATTCCTTTGTGAGTGGCAGATGATCCTCCTGTACTCACAGAGGTTAGATTTGCATAGGTGATCCAATGAGTATGCCTTGATTGCAATAATAAGGGGCAATCAAAAGACTAAGATGGACCAGCGTGATTCGGCGAGACCAGTTAGTGCCCTGTGATAGCAACTCGTCGTCTACCTACCATCTTCAGTCAGTACGTAAAGCGAAAAGGCGGAGAACTCCAAAAGACCATATACTTTGCTATCTAGTTATGGGTGAGATTGGCCGACAGGTTTGAAGGGCATAGTGGGCTGGGGTTAAGTTCTCATTCTTGATATTCTTAGGTGTCTTTCATTAGTTGAGGGAGGGGTCTAGTGGGACCATAGCCACTGTAAAAGCAGACCTTAGAATCTGCAGTCGGCAGATATCTAAAAGCTCTAGACCGAGTTCCGTGTTTCTTGATTAGCCCTGCCACGGGACACGGGCACACATATAGAGAACATGTGAAATAGACATCGAGAGCGATTAACGATACGTACGTGGGAAAGTCTAGGTACACTCATGTCGCTCTGGGTGGTGTATCATAAGACTAGAGGACATTATTCGAGGATGGAACCTAATTCAACCGAATGGTTCAAAGATGGCAGTCTGAATGCTTACGTAATATAGAAGTAGTGGTTCTTTACAGTCATAGCGTTGACATATATGCAGAAATCCGTACGACATTCGGGCATAGGATTAGGGACTTCTATATTTCTACGATGATACGGTAGAGACCGTGCGAGTGGGGTACCATGGGGTGTATCTCAATATTTAGAGATAGCTACATATACTGTATTAGGTTAATTCATTGGAAAGTAAATGGGTATGACGTGTGTGTAAGCCTTGAGTGCTGTTTACCCAAGTAATCTACTAAATAAGAAAATATGATTGAACGGTATATGTAAGATTATCCAAAGTGTATAGTTTAAATCCAATCACTAGAACTTGTGTTCTGACTCCCTCCTTATAACACACTCGCAGGTTAGATTGTGGCAGAGACATGATAGCTTTGGATACTGGTTAGGCAGTATTAATAATACGGTAAGGCTATGTTTTGATTATACTATATTTTATCCTTTCCACTGAGAGATATTTTTCTAAGCTCTGACATGTTTTATGTCTCTGTCTTTTCTACAGGATACCAGAGAAAACCAATCCGAGTTTCGATAGATTGGAATTTTCAAAAAAATTCGGTCTGCCGAAATTGGGGTTGTCACATCTAGTATCAGAGCTTAGGTTTAGAATTCCGATATAAATAGTGAGTGAACGTATTTGTATTTTTAAAAATATAAATATATTATATATATACCTAGATCCATAGAGGAACCCACCAAATAAAAAGAGTATAATATGGTATGAAATGAGATGTTTGTTTTGTACACTAAAGGAATGAATAAGGAAATTTGAGACCCTTAGGAAGTTTGGTTGGGAAGTGTACAATATACTTGTTACGGAAGGAAAATAAATCCCATATGATTAGTATTTTGGAAAAAGTTGAACAGAGAAAAATGGATTAGGAATATATATAGTTGAGAGAATTGATCTTGGGGAGTGTCTAGGAGAGCCTAGAAAAATTGGAAACCCGCTTTGACTCTAGCCCCATTATTAACTTTTAAGAACTTGATATTATAAAAGTTTGGGAAAAAATGGTTTATGGTGTTTTCAAGTTTTAATCTTAAAAGTTAAAGTTTTAAAATATGTAAAGAAGTACATATTGAGTTTTAAAGTAAAATTCTCTTAGTAAAAGGTGCATATTATAGAGCATGTATAGCTCGCTAGTTTTTCTAGTTATATTTCATACAAGAATTTTTAATCAAGAAAGTTTTGAAGTCTCTATTCTTTTGAAAATTATTTTTGATAAATTGTTTAAAAGAGAATTTTGTTGGATGGACAAAATAAGTTGTAGAAAATGAGAATAGAGTGGATGTTGGCACCTTGTAGTAGGAGACTGAACTGACCTTATAGGTAAGAACAAGTCATAAACCCAATTAAGGAAAATAGTTGTCCGTATCTACTCCAGTTTTGCGATTTGAAAAAAAAGTTGCAAGATAAAACGAAAAATAAAAGCTACAACAAAGAAAATTTTCTTATGTGGGATGTGTTTGGATAGGAAAATAGGAAATCTTTATAGATTGTTTCATAAAATCCAAGTACGGTTGGAAAAAGGTATATAAAAGAAAAATGGAAGGTGTGAAATTTTCCATTTTCCACCTTTTTGTAACATAAGAAATCGAATTTAGAAAATTAGATTTTTATGAAATTCGAAAAATAAAGTTGGTAGGATTATGGATGCAACATTTGGATGAACTATGCTCTTACTCAGTAAGAGTGTGGGAAAATTTGGATGAAAAAGCATTTTGATTTTCAAAATATTGCATTTATGTGGAACTGCCAGTATATCTAGGATGTGAGCATCATATTTTAAAAAGGATTTTTGAGAAATTTGCATACACATAGGAGGTACCGCTTAGGCATACATGCATTAATATGTTGTATTTCACTTTGCATAAGTGCATAATGTTTGCTAAAATTGGTTGCACATATGATTGATGTATATTATGCGAGGGGTTAATTGATTTTACCCTTATTAAATTTCGGGGACTAAATTTCCTAAGGGTGGGAGAATGTAACACCCTGTATTTTTAATATAATAAAATAAAAATAACTTAATTAAATATTGATAATTAAGTAAAACGGACTATGTCATTGCGTCCGTCTCGGAATTCTGGTCAAGATAGACACCTGGTTTGCGTAAAACAGACAACATATGAAGAAGTTATTAAGCCTAGAACAAAAGATATATATATATATATATATATATATATATATATATATATATATATATATATGCAAACAAATTAAAATGTAAAATAAAGAATAAAATAAGGATTGCATGTAATAAATACATGCACTGAAAAAAAATGTAATGCATGCATTGAAAGAAAGAAAGGATTGGTTGCATGTACTAATTTGCAAACATAATGCACTAACATTAAAAGAAAAAGATTCATGCAATGGTTTAATTTAAGTATTGTAACTAACATGAAAAGGAGAAGTAAGGAGAGAATAATAATTATCATTGTTTTAAGTCTTATTAACAAAAGACTTCATATCTCATTTGGTTAATGCATTGAATTTGTAACATGGAGGTCGGGGGTTCGAACTTCGGTGGCGGCATAATTTTTTATCTTTGTTTTAGAGAGGGCCAACTGAACATGCAAATATTTATACGTATACAAGTTCAAAATTTGAAAGGATAAGAACGTACATATAAGGAAATAAAGAAAATATATGTATATATATGAGAATCTATTACTTATACTGGATAGGAGGAACCAAGCAATTTAGGTTGCGACATCTGTCATTTTTAGAGTCACGCGCAGAAAGTTTCCTGCTATGTACCCCTTCCTTGATAACCGTTGCCGCTCTTTCTATTTCATTTCTGTTTACCACGTTTTCCCTCCTACCTCATTTCCTCCTCTCAATTTCAACATCGTTGATCTACGGATGCTGCTGTCGCCGCTGTCACTTTCAATCATAGCTATTTATGTCTCACCACTGCTCACGTAATCACGTTCGTCGTTCCCTCCTGTTTGTTCAACCATGGATTTGACCTGCCCGACAACTAGGGTTTTCTAAGGTCAATAACTTGGTACTTTTTTCATTAAAATCTATTATTGTGCAACAAAATTTGCGATTTGCTGTTACTGCCATGTTACGCCCTGTTATTTTTTGTCCTCTATTCCATATATAGTTTTGTCCCCAAATCAGAATTGGCCGTTTTAAATATGTTCGACATTTTAATATCGAATATCAACCAAATTACATTTAGACATAGATTTATAACAATATATACATATTAAATATAAATACAAGTTAGTAATGGTCAGCATTATATGTCTGATTCTGTCATTGATCCTTTTGGTTCGTTAGTTTTCAACTTTTTTTTGGGCTGATGTAACTTTAATAACAAATTCACTGATTTACCAACAATGGAACTGGAAGTGAGAAAATAAATGACATTTGTTTTATTACATATCAGCAGTAAATATACATTTGTACACTTCTTTGGAATTTCTAGAGCCTTCCAAGTAATCTTTTTATTATCTAACTGAGGTTAGCAATATTACCGGATTATAAATTGGCTTTTCATGGTTATGTGTTAATCTTCTGCTAAAAAGCTTTCGCATGAGCGGTTGTTGAATAAATATGCTAATAACAATCACGATAGGAGCATTCTGGCAATGGTAAAACAAAATAAGAGGTAGTTTATTGTAAGATGGTGGACATGTCTTTTTTTTAACTCTCTTACACATTACGGATCATATATAACAAATTGACATATTATTGATGTTGTCTTTCTTTTTGTGTACTGTCCTAATATTCACAAGAAAACACCAGACACATTTTGAATTTTTTTCTACATAAAGTCCGGTTTTTTTTTTGGGGAATCGACATGATTGTTATTACTCTAATTAAATGGAGTCAAACCATCCTATAAATTTTACTTATTTTGGGATTGTCATGGATTTTTTTAATTAGTTGTATTCAAACCAAGCTATAAAATGTATGATATTTAACTTAAGGATATATTTGTCATTCCTACATAGCTGTGTTTATCTGTATCATTCTTCTACTAATCTTTTCTTAGATAAATTCATATATATTATTGTTTTTGGAACTGTTAGTCAAAATGGTAATCCAACAGAAGTAGAACCTGCATAAAATTTTATACTTGCAAATGATCTTCAGTTTTTTTTTTCTTCTGAGGATATTGGGATCATTTATATCATTTTCCTTTTTTTCTATTTTAGTTTTGTTCTTACATATCTTTTCCGCTTTCTTTTATATCTCCTCTTCTGTAACTCTTTATCTTAACACCAGCAAAAAAAATTACTTTTCTTTGTTTCTACTTTTTAGCATAAGCAACAAATTTGCGTGTTTAATTTCTATGCAACAAGTGGGAAATACATCTATCTGCTCAGCTAATTAGCATTTGCTGAGAAAGTAGCGAGCGAAAATTTCTACAATTTCTACTTTAGTTTGGCATAGTTATCCATTTCCAATGATTATTTATTACCTATAGTTCCCTCTACATATACAATTATTTAATGAGTCTTCTTTCTTTAGTATTTATTACTTCTACTACAAAGGAGAAACCACACCTTATGTATAGTCGCCACGTGTCCCAGCATCAGTATGTACAATAGTGGGTCGGACTGATATTTTTCTCCCTTCCTCTATCTTTACCTTTTCTCCAAATCCCTCTTTAAGCATCTAACTTCATACCAGATGAACTTTAATTCCTCTCCAAATCGTTTGTCTCCTTGCCGAATACACCTACATTTTCATTTCCAAATATCGGAGATCTTCCTAATACAACCTGCACAACTTTGAATCTTCTCCATATGTTATACTCAGACTGGATTTCGTATTTCGGAATTTTTAGGTATGGTGATATTAGCTATTCCTTTGTGATTTTAATTTTTTATGTGCTTTATTTTACCTCTCATCCTTATTATTTTAATTAATCCGTTCTTACAATGTGGTTGATAGATTTAAACCATTTCTGGTTTTATATAGTTCAGGGGATTCAACGATAGTAAGCTATTTAATTTATTTGCTTAGGTGCGTTGTTATCTTACTTTCTCTATTTACTTTCTCAGTTTTGTAATTTTATTTTTTGATGCTTTCGGTACATGGTTGTTCCTTTGTTTTTTGACTATTTAGTAACATTTATATTTACTAGATACGATAAAAGTGAAATCATTGGAAAGTGGAGGAGTGAACTGAAGTTTTAATATTACAATTGTACTATTCTTACTCCTGCCCACGCTTTCATTCCATCACCTATTCCTGACAAAAAATTTCTAAGCAATAAACTGACTTCCCCATCTATGTGTTTAGACATGTGCTTTGTTGTTTTTGAAAGAAATAGTTACACTCTTGATTCTTATTCTATTTCAGATTGGTTTGAAAATTTGTTTTACAATTTTTTTGATCGGTTATTACTGTTCCTAACCCAATTTTTTGTATCATTGAATGTTGATTTACAATTTAGTTGTTTATTTTTAGCCTAAATTTAGTTCTCCTAAACTTAATTCCGTAATATTTTGACTTTGGGTTTTATAAACAAATAATCCATTCTTCTTTGTGGTTGATTATATTTTTGACATCCTTATCACTATTATTAGCGTATGGTAAGATCGATGAGTTTGAACGAAATGGGTTGACTAAGGATGTATTTTTTTCTTTTCTTCCTTATCATTTCAATTGCACCGAATGAAACAAGCAAGTCATGCTAGACTTTTCAGAAAAAATGTATTGTTATAATATACCACTTGATTTTGGTATAGCTAGGCTGAAAGTTTAATGCTAGTGATATATTTTTCCCTAAACCATTGTTATTATTTTGTATGTTTATAATTTTAATTCAAAACTTATTGTTCACATATAATATGATGTTATCGTACGGACCCAAAATCATGTTTTCTTGAGAGCACCGTTCCTTTGTTTCGTGTATATGCATTAAGATATATGTACAATATGTTCCATTAATGTAACATATTTGTTTACTATTGAACTCAATGAAGTAGGATTTCATTTTGAGGGAAATCAAATGTAAGCTGACTTCGCTGTAACTAAGCTGACCTCGAAGGTGCAGAAATAATTCATTAAGAAACTTAATTTGTATTGCTACCTGGACTTTTATTTTTAATGAACATAGTGTTATACCATTAATCATACCATCATATTAAATTAATAATAGCCATATGATGAGCTGTGTTTTTTTTTTCTACTTCTTGGTGTGTAGTGGGTTTTATTGTTAGTTTTGAAGTTATTTATTATTTTTTCTGTTTAACTTCTCTATGTAATTTACAGATCTATGAATTCCCTTATTATGGACTTCAGATTTAGGTCATTAATAATGATGATTAGGATCTAAACATAACTTTGATACGAAAAATTATGCGCTGTTTTAGTTCTGCAATTTATGTTGTATTCCTCTTCTCACATTCACATTTTTACCATTGTTCCAGTTGTACTGGCTTCTCCCTTTTTTTATGGAAAAGAAAAACACACAGTTCATAATATGTAATATTGTGGTTATAGTTACTAGATCACACCAGGCTAACTGTTTGCGTTAGTTTTATTCATAAATATATTTTTATGTGTTCTGTTTTACTTGAAGACACTCTTCAGTTTTGCTGCAATGTTTCTTAGGATTGAATTACTCATTTAACTGAAATTTTGAAAGGATATTTTGGTGAACATGATGTAAGATAGTTATAATATAAATACTACATTAAAATATTTGTCACATTAATGTTGATCAAAGTACAAAAATGAAAAATCTATTACTTATGTACGAAAGGAGAAAACAAACCATTCTTATGCTGACATCTTTTCCCCTTTTTAAAATAAATATGGTGTCTTTTGAACATTATTTTTTATATGCGTCTTCTACACCCGTACCTTTCCTTCGGAATAACCACCTCTTTTGTCAATACCGCTCTCGCAGTCCGTCTGAAACTGTGAAGATAGCCATCACCCCTTTTCATCCCCTCTGATTCTTCAGCGCACTTGCGAGCGCCAGTGTTGGTCCACCGCTGGCTTATGGACGATTTTTAAACTCAGGTCTTCTTCAAGTTTGTAATTTTCATGTTTGTTTCAGATTTTTCGCCATTTCTTGCATCTGTTTCATGGTTATTGTTTCTTTATATCTTTAAAAAAAATATTCTTTTTTTTGTGTTTCAATCTGCTTATGGATGATTTATGAAATTAGGTGTTTTCCACATTTATCATTTTGATGTTTGCACCCAAATTCTGTTTTCCTTTATAATCAGTAAAATAAGGAAGAAAAATGCAAACTAGATCTTTTAACAAGTAACTTGCATATGCAAATTTGCTTGCAAGTATTCAGATTTATGGAGAAAATTACTGCGATAGAAGGTATTAAAGGATTCAAACTTTGATCATATCGGTACCTAATTATCATGTGATTCCAGATTTGGTATACCTGCTTCACAGCTGATTGCTGTAAGTAGCAGTTACTCTGGCCCCAAATGAGGTATAAATGTACCAATTTGAACTTATAATTTTTTGTTACAATAGTATGTAATCCACACATGTTGTAGATCCACAATTTCAGCGGCTATAAGAAACCTTATCCTCTATATTTTGAAATTCTTAAATGTCTTCCGCTTCTCCTAGATCCTAATCCACCATAATGTGCTCCTGTGGTTTGATTGTCAACTACCCATCTTGCTTTGTAGATAGTCAAAGTTGGCAGGTTGCAGATCCATCTCCAATTCGACCATCTTAGAATCTGGTCTTCTTGAATGCTCCCAAGTCTTTCCTTTAAAAAATTTGGTTAGCTACTAACTTATCTTTATTTTAGTGCTTTGAGTAACTGCTAATGCATCATCATTAATATTAGTTGACATTCAATTTGTTTTTGTGGTCAGTTTTGTTTAATGTAACTGGACCACCATATGTATATGCAATTTCTCAACTTTTTCTTTGTTGAATAAAGCTTTACTTTTATGTATCCTTAATTTATGAAAATTTCTAATTTAGCAATCGAATTATCATATTTTAATTTCTTTTATCTAGATTTTGGTTTCGAACAACACCATTTTATGTGATTATAGCAATCTTAGTTGTGTATAATTTGTTGTCTACTCAATTTTGGGTAGTCTAAGTGTCCGTCGAAAGCTGCAAACTAATAGTTCATTCATCATATTTGATATTTTTGCAGCAATACATTATGTAGTACAACATGAGTCAAAATCAATACAGTAATGAAACTCCTATACTTTTTTGAAACTGATCCGAGATCTCGACATGTAGCGGTGTACATAGCAGCAAATGACATTATACTCAATACTCATATTTCTTGATGTGGATAATGCGTATACCTATCCACATGAACATCATACTCATACGAGTGCCTTCTTATCTACAATCTATGAGTACGTTGATTGCATTGGAAGAATATATATTTCCTATTAAGTACTTGCCAATCTCAATACCTTTTATAGTAAGTGTTTCCATTTTTATTTGTCTAACTTCTGTGTTTTCCTTTTTAGCATTTAGATTCTTATTCCATGACATATTTGTGGCTTATCTAGCAAATGTATTCTGAAAGCCAATGTTGTTTTTTATATTTACTTTCATTCTACTCTAATTTTTATTTATGTTTCCTGTTCATAGGTTTTACCTTGAAAGACTCTACTTGATTTACACTTTACATCATGTAGAAGTCCATGGAAAAAGAGAATCATATGTTTAAATAGAACAAAAATGAGGAAGGTCTACCATGGTGTTGCACTGAATATGTTTAAAGCTGTTAGATGCATTCTATAGGAAATAAAAGGTAATTTTCATTCTTTAAGTATCATAATACATGTGACGGTATTTTCATTACATTTGCATTCATTTATGCGGATAAGTTTATCTTAGGAAAAGTTCCACCTTTTTTGTAAATAATGATCGAGTAAACATGTGCACATACTATTATTTTATTTACCTGAGAAGTAAAGGAAAATAATACTGACTTAGTCTAAGCAGGGTGGAACATGTGCATTACTTGATGAAGCCTTTAAATTTTATACTGAACCGTTTAACTGTAACAATATAATTTTATACTAAAATAAATTGCTTTATGAAACAATTCTTAGTTAGAGATATTGATGGAAACTAATTTGATTTCTATGCTTTTACGTGAGTATACTCTATATATACAACTTTTGTATAAGCCATATTTTGTGAAAACTTTGTACAACATATGGGTTTATGCTAATTCATTTTTTCAATAACTGTGCACCAATAAACCGAGTTACTGAACATATTTTTCTCTGTTAAATGATTCACCCAATTTTTTCTCACTTACATCAATAGTTTTCTTCAATGTATGTAGGCAAAATTGAAACTTATAATTTTATGCTTAAAATAAAATACATCAATATGGATAGGAAACTATTGTGAGATCATCCACTAGAAAATGTTTACGTAGTAGTTGGTTTGGTCAAAATGCTTAACATAT
The DNA here is from genome assembly GCA_030737875.1 of Allium sativum. NCBI lineage: Eukaryota > Viridiplantae > Streptophyta > Magnoliopsida > Asparagales > Amaryllidaceae > Allium > Allium sativum. Next base: position 325,757,390 of record CM060921.1, on the reverse strand, counting down.
TTTTCTTCAGCGCGACAGGTTTAAACTAATGTTTATGAATGCTGGATAATGTAAATGGCTGCAGTGCAGAACTTCTGTATATATTACACAAACAATGTTATTTCAATTTTAATATAATAAGTACTGCAAATAATAGTTTCCTTCAAATCCATCAATATTCAAATAAGAAGGCATTTAATTTATTTCCCCATATACTATGTTATACAGTTTTGTGGGATGTACCTTCCATAATCAGTTCAATCATTTTCTTCAAATACAGATAATGAATGACTTATAATTTGTCGTGTCAACTGCACATAAAACCATATGTTCTGTTTTATGTAAATTACATGCAAGTGAGTTATTTGAATTTTACCGGCTTAAGATTATAACTATTAAGAACAAACAGTTACTTTCAACCAAATTCTTTAAAAATTCTCGAATAATTTACTAAGTTGTTAAACAGTTTCATTACTATTAATTTAGATAGACAATATCTTAAATTCTTATTTTTACCCCAAAGTACCTAAACTAATACTATTTACATTAAGATACTACTAAAGGTGATTGTTTTTCTTTTTCTGAATGCTTTCAATATTTTTAACATGGCTATTTGATTCATCTACAAAAGATATCCTATTATTTTACTAATATTTCATTTTGGGCTATTATACCTTTATAGATTTGAATATTAGAGCACTTTGATTTATAGTATTAATATGTGGATTATCAAAACTTAGTATGAATTCTGTTTTCATGTACTAAAATTTATTCTCCATAGGTTTATTGCAATCTTTTGTTAAAACAATCACAAATACATAAATGAAATTAAGTGCTATGATTAGTCAGCATTTATGCTGCTACTTTCTTTACTATTGGTTGGTTATTAATTGTGAACCCCATTATTTGTTTTTGGTAAAAAAATAACAAAAATAGATCTAACCGATAATTGGGCGAGCATAGTTGACCACACAAGTTTAGCTATTCTGTTTACAGCCCTCAGTCCAATAAGCTATAATGATCATCTTCTCGTATCTGTTTAGTACACCTTTGAAATATAGTAAACAGTTTTAGCGATCAAACTGAGCGATACCTTATTCTAACATATATCTGGATGCAACATTATTATAAGTCCATGTATTTTTATTTTATTTAAAGCAAACTTAAGGAGTTGTTACACATGGAAAAGAGATGTGAACAAACTTAATGCCTCTTGCAAAGTATGAAAACAAAGCATGAAAGTTCGCATACTTAAGTAAAATAAATTTCTAATAATATTTTCTTTTTTTAAAATAGCTTTAGCCATATTTTCTGATGAGGAAAAAGGTTTGAAATGGTTTCAGTTTTACAATGGTAACCGTATTTTCTTAATGAGTGTGTGTGTGTGTGTACATTTCTTTCTCATATCAAAGATCATTTAGTTGCTAATTATTTTCTGTTAATTCACCTGAATATGCGATTGGTATTTTCCTTTAAGCTATAGATATTGTGATTTTGCTATAGTATCAGTGACTCAACTAGAACTTAGATGAAGATGCAAAATATTTAGCTTTTGTGTATGTCCTTTGCTTTAGTTAAGATGACAAACTAGATACGGTTGTCAATAATTGCGGAGTCAAATAAAACAAAGAAGAATATAAAAATGAGGTAAACATGGGCTGCTCTTTAATTCATTTACCTGTTTATACGTGGAAGAAATGGTTGTTTGATAAAAATTGTAATTATTTTATCACAAATATTATCGCTCCACCCTAGGCTTGACTATGAATTCCTGCTGAATTTGTTAACTGACAACAAATTTAAGACAATCCTAACGGGTTTGCAAGAATATTTCCCTTACTGTCATGTAAAGTGAAATTTTAATATTTGTTGACAGTTGATGAATTTGTGAACATGAATGCAATAGGTTTCTTTTCTAGAACTATTTATTTAATACCCACAATAGATGCAGATATTAGAAGCGGTTCTGATGATATTTACATGAAACATTAATTTGTACACAAAGGACTATTTTATTTGATGGAAAATTTAGGGATTAGTAATCTGGATTTATTTAACATAATGGATGGAAGTGTTGTATATTTTGTGTTATCAATATAAATGTTAATAAAAAAAATTATGGAAAAGAAAAAACATTGCTGCATTATGTTGTATTGTCAACTGTGATATAATTTTAGCATAATCATTTTTCCTAAATCTAAATGGAAAATCTAATATGATAAACATAACTTAGTTTTTCTGATTATTTTATATGGATTTTTTACTATTTATGTTTGCAAAAGAGTTTAAATTTTAGTTCTCTTTAACTTGATTCTATAATCTTGATACCTATAGTTATTATACATCTTACCTTCAATTACCTTTTGATTTTATCTCTAATTTCAGCACTTTAAACATTCTTTAGGTTGTATTGATGAATGTTAATATAATTTTGTTGCAAATGCAATACATGATTCAGAGTTTGTAACATTTATTACTTTTTTATGTACACGTGTTCAGTTTTTGTTGTTTGTTACTCTTATAGACGATGTGTTATAAATAAAATGACACTTTCAATTTTCGAAACGGCAGAGTTGATCCTCAAAGAAATCAAGGGCAAAGATGTTAATGAACTTCGTGACACATTCAAGGAATTGCTAACATTATACGCTGCTCTTGGAAGAAAAGACGACGTGGAAAGAATATGGAAGTTTTGCGAGTTTAATAATCCTATAGCGTCAGAGGGCGTAGCTTGCATTAATGCATGGGGAATGCTGGGCAAAGTAGAGAATGTAGAGAAGGTATTTGAAAGCATGGGAAAAACAAGAAATAAGTTGTCACCTAGATATTACAACGATATGATAAAACTGCATGCAGGCCATAAGCTTCTGGCTAAGGGTAAGAAAATGGCTGAGAAATGGAAGGGTAGGCTCTTCAACTTAGGATGCTTTAGTAAAACTGTATGTGGAGTGTGGAGAAGTTGAAAAGGCTGATTCATTGCTTCAAAAGGCAGTGGAGAAAAAATAGTTAAAGCCACCATACAACACCTATATGCTTTTGTTGTAGCAGTATGCTAGGAGAGATGTTCATAATGCAGAAAAAAATATTTCAGAATATTAGGCAAAATGGGTATACAGGAAGGATGGGGATGTACTGTGCTTTACTGAAAGCATATCAAACGGCCAGGACTCCGGTTTATGGGTTCAGAGAGGTTGAAAGCTGGTGGTGTGCACCCTAATTTCTGACCTGCTTGATTGAAATTTTACTGTTTAATCTGGAAATAAAATGGGTAAAAGAGGATTAGTGTAATATTGTTTCTCGCTTGGATGTTGGAGGCCATGCTGGATGTTTAAGATGGACAATTCTTTGTCTAAAATTTTAGACCAAAAAATTAAATAAAAATATAATAAAATAAAATAACACTTTCAATTTTCATTAACCAAATACATATACGTATACATATGTAGCACATGTACTTTTAATTACCTATTTTCAACTTTACTAATTTTGAGACTAATATAATTACCATCATAATTGCATAGTCATCAAATGGATCAACTTTACGGTAATCAAATGTATGTGGCCCCTGCTACATATACTTTTAATTATAAGCCGCAGCTTAGAACTGTCGCTCATAAACAGTTTATATGATAAATGCTGCTTGAGCAGCGCTGTTGTTAAAATCAGGTAAAATTATTATAAAAATGGTTGAATTGTTAAATAGGTCAACTTAGTTACGCTTTGGCTTGATAATCCACCATGATATTGGCCAGCACTGATCTCATCCGCCCAGGCATTGTCTGGCTTTACTTCTTACATTGCATTGTAACCATTGTTAGGATTAGGCTTCTTTTTTGTTCATGGACCATTGTACAACATTCCACAGAGTACAAAATATGTAATGTACACATGTTTTAAGCTAGAAACGCTAAGCAAAATTATAATTATGATCTTTCACAGGATGGAAGACAATGAAAGGAGTATTACCAATGTTGTTGATGATAAAGGGCTGCAACCTAAAGTTGGAAATTGTTACATGCCTTAAATTGAAGTAAATGGTTGAAGCATACGAAACTATCTATAGTTGATTAATATTATGAGTGTTTTAGTCTCATTAATTGTATTTATGTAATTGACATGTTTGTTGTAAAGCTTATATATTTTATTTCTGAACTATAAATTAAATTATTAATTTGTTTGGATGGAGAAAATTGGCTTGGTAGAAGGTTTTAGTTCCCTTCAGTAGCTACAATATTGACACTGATCAATGAATCTTCTATTCCAATTGATTATTGATGATAACCTAAGAAAATTACATTCAAGTGGTTGGAAAATAATTCCTTTAAATATTTTCGGTTTACATTTTAACGTTAGCTAATATTTCAGTAATATTAGTTATGAAAAGTTTGCTATAAATAATATGTTCCAACAATAGGAACAATGATAATATGGTTTGTACATCAATCCTGATGGTATATTGCTTTTTATTGCCCCTCTATGCTGCGTTCTGATATGTTAGTTTTTACTTTTTTCTACTGTGTTAATAGATGTTTGGTTGATTTTCTGCTATTTTCGTATCATATCTTGGCAAGCCAGTTTAAATTAATTATATTCACATAAATATGTCCATGCCTTATCTTATATAGGGTTGGAAGCGCTTTGTTTGTTTGACCACATAGTTATCAAAATGTGCTATGCAAGCAAAAGGGAAGAAGTTTAAATCTCACCACAATCAGAAATCAAAAAATATTATTTAGTACAAATTTTAAAATATAAATGGGATTGCAAGTTCAAATATTATTTTAACAAAAAAAAAAAACATTTTGTCTCTACGTTTTTGTTTATTTATAACACACTAAATAAAAATTACAAATTTAATAATTCAACAAAGAACTTTATATGCACGTGCATTGCAACTGCTAAAAAGTTTCATATTGATAACTTTGATATCATCATATAAAATCCAACTATTATATTCTGTCTACTTTCACTGCAATATGATCATGATCACGCGCTTAGGTTTGAATCAATGTCTAAAATGATAACTTTCACCAATTCTTCTATGCCATTTCTTGCCTATTTCATCTCTCTCCCATAGAACATGCTATCACTATCAAAAAACATCTTTTTTTCAAGTTTTTTTCATTATGTACTCTCCTTGGTTTTACAAAGGTCTTTATGTAAAATATCTTTTAACATACTTTTAAAAATCAACAATGCCCGTATGCGTAGCACGGGCCACGCACTAGTATATATATATATATATATATATATATATATATATATATATATATATATATACACATATATATGCATAAATATATGTATACAAAAAATAAAATTCAAGATAAGGCTACAGTCAATGAAATATGGCAAGAATCAAATAACGGTGCAACATCGTTTGAATTTTGAAAATAAAACGAAAATTGTGCGTATATATATATACATACGTGTAAAATGGTCGGTAGAGGAATTGTATACATATAAGAATATTTCATGTGAATAAAACAGTTAAATAAATTCCAGAAATTCAAAAATTCAAAAATTCAAAAATCAAACTTCTACGCCAAAACAATTCAAACATTCGAAATTCAAATTTCTACGCAAAAACAGCTTTGGGACGCAATGCTAACTCAGCACTGCGTGTACGATAAGATTTGGCTAGATTCATCTGCGAACCTGGACTATTTTATTAACTGTGTTCAATGCTGACTAAGCGATGCGTGTACGATAAGGTCTTGAGCACCTATAAATAAGACCCTAGACCTAACCCTAAACATCATAATTCGGCAGCTACGCTGGAGCTCTGCCATGGCTCCCTAACTCTCTCTTCTCAAATCTATTCTAAAATTAAAATGTTAGCCTAGAAGGATTATGAATTCGGATCTGGAAGAGGGAATCAACGTTAATAAAAAAGATTATTGAATCATAAAAGAAAGGAAAACCTCTAAGAACCAATCTATTTAAATTATTTCTTTTTCCCTTCTCTTTTTATGAAATAATAAATCCATGATCGTTAGGTTGTGAATCAAATTAAAGGGAAAAGGAAAACCATGGATGATAGAACGGATCAGATCCAAAATTTGGGGAAAGCTTAAAGGTGAGTAGGTTTAAGCTATATCCTTTAGATAATGTTATGACTATCGTTTAGCATTCCCCTTTTTAATAAATTTTGAAATGGCCAGTTTAATTATAAATTGTTGTTGTAATGAATTGAAATGTTGATATGAATATGTCAGGAAATTCCTATGTTGAATTGGCTAAGTTATTGAATGTTTACATGTTGGAGAAAATAATTTTGTTAGGATATGAATAGCCAATTCAGTGATTGTAATTACATGCTTTACTTGGGACATATTATTGATTGAACGACATGTTAAAATAATTACCCGATTGAATGTTTACATATCCTAGTAGAATAAACATATGTTGAAAATGACATGCGATAAAATATAGGCAAAAATTAGACGACATGTAAATTAGACTACTATAAACTATATTACAATAAAAAGGATAATATGTCTAAAATTTTCATGTAATGAACATAACATATATTATGTTTTTAGATTTTAATTTGGAAATGCAATTTGATATGAACATAAGTGATTGAATGAAAATGAATATGCCTAAGATTACAATTAGAAATTGTAAATACACTTATGGCACGAGGTTAGGTTGCATTAGTGGCGGAAGTATGCCCGGACCCAACCGGCATATCCAGCAGCCACTAATGTTGAACCTAATGTGAGAGGTTTAAGTGCAAGAATTAGCAACATGTGCTAAGACACAAGGTTAAGTCAGCTTGTGGTAGAAGTCTGCCCGGACCCGCCCGACAAATCCAGCGTCCACAAGTGTAGGCTTAATGTGAGAGGTCTAGTGCTTATATATATATAAATATATGCATATAACAAGATATGAATAAATGACAAGGATGTTAATTAAATGTCTAACTCAAACAATAAGAAAGGAAGGGATGTAATGAACTGAGTTAGTGTGATAAGAGGGAAAAGTGATGTATTTCTCTAAATGACTTATTTTTGAAAATGTTGTTGCAAGAAAGCCACAATAAATATAGAAAAGTAAAGAAATTACTTGCTACCACGAATTTAGATGGGAAAACGTTACGAAAATAAATCATTGATTCCTTCTATCAAACTGATAAGGTGCATAAAGTGTTTTCCTTAATATAATAAGGAACATATATTACAGAGAATGAAGAATAATGGTTTACAATAGTAAATGGTTTAAAAGGGGAATGATAATAACCTGTTATAAATAAATAACATTAATGAAAATGTTGTATAACCTAGGGACAAGTGAATATTATAACTTAGGTTATATTAAACTAGTAAGGGAATGGGATAACTGGTGAATTAAGTTAAGTGACACTTAATTGTAAATTAAGTAATCAGAAAAGGGGAAAACCTAAAACCAGTTAAGAAAAGGGGGAAAATATATTGTACTTAATTATAAATTAAGTAGTCTGGGAGTCTAAAACCCGTTGGTAAGAATAACATGTTTAGACTTGTCCTAGGGACAAGGGAAAATTATAACATAGGTTATAATAAATGGGTAGAGAAACTTACTAATGGGCCTTAGTTATTAGAACTAAGTTAATAAGTAAACAATGATAAGTAGTATTAACGACATAAAGTGGAATTATGATTAAATGAGAGAGGATGAGGAGAACTTATGAAATGAAATAAGTTATATATTGTGACAACCCCAAACCCCGTTCCATGGTGTCAAGGGTAATCTTTGGAATATAACACATAAACAGATAACAGCAGAACAGAAATAAATAAATACACCAGGTAATGTACAATAGAATACACTGGATAAACTTAATCATCAGAGTTACACAGTATACAGGATCATACTTAGTACAAAATACATTTCAACTTTACATAAATGTCTACAGCGGAATTAAAACATAATATGTACAATAGGAGCTGAACAGCATAAAAAGAATGAAATGATAGAATCCATCTTCTGCTCCAGCTATCCAGAAAGAGCCTGCTAAAACCTGAATACAAGGCTGCCCGTGTAGAAATAGGGGCACCCGAGTTTACAAGTGAAACAAACTAAGAGTCAGTCATGGGACTAGTGTGAGGAATCTACTTAACATATTTTACAATAAGGCAAATCACAGGACCACGCCGCTAACGTGGAACGGGTTTACTCCATTGGATTGCCAGTGCTGAAAACAAGTGAATCATTAAAACATCGCAATGCTTTTTATAAAAATGAAGCCATTATAAGACTCAGTTCCCATCACACTGTGCAACGCAAACCGGAGGATAGAGTTTTACCTTATAATGGCCAAAATATGCTTGATACGAATAAAACAAAAGCATTTGATATTATTACTACTGTTTATATATTTCAAAAACAATTTCAATCATAAGTATCAATCATAGACGGCATGGGTACCATATATCATGTCGCCATATATAGATATACAATCAAATCCGCACGATGTCATATTTGGAAATTGGATTTTCGTCATGAACCAAGGCAAGGGATCGTCCTTACCGCTTCGAGACAATCTAGCCCATGTCTCAGGATCAGAACGCATCGACCCTTGGATCTTCACGGCCGGTCCATACGGAGTGGATTAAAATGCCTGAACAATACGTTTCCCTGCCCTATGGGGGGTAAATGAGCCAAATGACTTCATCGGTCCCGGATCAACTGATATAACCTACGCGCCTCGCTATCCATCATCCATATAAGTAAAATGTCAATCCGTGTAAAAACACCAACACCACTCCTAGCTAGAAGGAAACACATGCTCTCCCTGTAGTCCCCTCCCCTTTCTTGTCCATACCGAGGTGTGAGGCTCGCGAATCAATGCTAAACAAAAAGCTAGCTATTTAAAGCCATGCTTTGATCATCAGCCAAAAAGCTCTGCTTTTCAACAAAAGCTTTGATCACAGCATCTCTACATGCCACGTTGTCAATATACAACGTCAGACACACTTCCATTTACAAGTCCGTTCTGGGTCTGAACGAAACTGGAGGATCTTTATTCCTCGCACATCCGAACGATCAACAAGTACGTCCGGAGAACCATCACTGTAACCCCTCCAGGGCAGCAACTCCCATCCAAGGCATCAGTAGCCATCCATCCAACCTAAAGATCATCGGTCTTGCACCGTCTTCATATCTTCGACTTCTAACCGTCGATCAATTATTTGAAATGAGGTTTAACTCGGCCTTTTCAAATAATCCACGTATATTTACAATTCAAATCAATTCATTTCAATGGTTAAATTATTCGACATCCATAATTCAGTTCATTAATGTAATTTTCACGTCAAATGCATTCAAATATCAAATATCCAATAAACCGAGTAAATTCAGTTTATTTCCATTCCATATCGTTTATAATATTTTATAACGATTTATCGCTATTTTTATTCATTTAAAAATAGCCAATTTATTCAAATGACGCTTCAGGCCATAACGCGGCCTTTGCGTTGTTTTTCTTCTGATTTGATTTACACATATCTGAAAATCCAACCGTTGGATCTTTACAAATTTTATATCATTGGAAAGATCTTTTCAAAACGAATCCAACGGTTCCAATTTTGGGAAAATCTGACCGTCGGATCTCCTGGTACAATCAGTTGAATTTATGATTTCAAAATACAAACTGCAGCGTCGTTATTCGATTTATTATATATATATATATATAATCGATTATGGCGCTGTTTTCATCAGATTTGAATTAAACAATCCAAACAATCCAACCGTTGGATCTTTGCAAAGTTGGTGCCATTGGAAAGATATTTCCATAGCGAACCCAACGGTTTCGGTTTCGGGAAAATCCGATGGTCGGATCTCCCGCAATAATTGTTTGAAATCACAGTTTCAAAATATGAACCGCAGGTTTGTTATTTGTTTTATTTAAATTTTATATATATATATATAATCCGTTCTTCGATTTCAAAACATTTCATTTTATATATGTGATAAAAATGATATTTTTATCCAACAAATATATATTTCAAAACATGACCATTTTTTTTACAATTCATATATATAATAAAAATGTGATTTTTATTGTTAAAAAAATTTGTTTCAAAAATGTAGATTTTTATCGATTTACATACATTATAAAAACGTGATTTTTATTTGTAAAACAATTTATTTCAAACATGCGATAAAAATGTCATTTTCATCGTTCAAACAATTTTATTTCATTCATTCGATAAAAATGTTATTTTTATCATTCAAACCATTTTATTTCATTCATTCGATAAAAATGTTATTTTTATCATTCAAACCATTTTATTTCATTCATTCGATAAAAATGTTATTTTTATCATTCAAACCATTTTATTTCATTCATTCGATAAAAATGTTATTTTTATCGTTCAAACCATTTTATTTCATTCATTCGATAAAAATGTTATTTTTATCATTCAAACCATTTTATTCCATTCATGAATATATTTCAATACATGAATATAAATCAAACACAGAAATATTTCAGAAAATTTCGGTAGCATAACGGCAGGGTAGTTATAACTGGCACTGTCCCTAGTACGGCTCGTTGCTCTACCTTAGAGCCTCGCAGCTTTTGACAATGGGGATTTCAATATCTAGTTCGTACACAGATGAATTTTCCCATATACTAATCCTATTGGGATTTCAACCACAACCAATCATTTCCAATCAACCATTCATGATATTCACCAAATTTCACATCAACCAAATCCAAACAATATCACAACCAATATATATCGTCCATGGTCTGTGGACGAGGGGAGTGTGTGTGTGTGTATATATATATATTCGTATATAAATATATTTCGATTTCATTTCAATTTCATTCAATGCATATATGATTTTTACAACGCATATATAACTTATAAATCGAACATACAACCTATACAATGTTTATACATGAGGTGTACAACGCTTATATAACTCATACATCGACTATATAATTTATACATCGTCATTTCCATATCGTTTATAAATCAGAGATCTCACATTGGGTTCCACTCCTTCAAAAATTGTAGAAGGCTCAGAAAAATATCCGGTCTCTTCTAGAATGTAGAAGACGTCCACACGAGTCCACTATCTCTTGTTTCACTGGATTTCGTCAACATACGAAAAAGATATGATTTTTATTGTAAAATCATAAACCGTAGAGCTTTAAAGTGCTATAAGTAGTTTAAAATAAAATAAACCACACCTTCATCAAAACCCTTCAACACTAGGGTTGAATTTATCGCTCAATCCAACGCGCGAGAGGACGATTAGCATGCACCATGGCGTAAAGCTTGGAGAGGGCTTTCTAAAGGTACCAATCGCATGCCATACGATCGTCGGAGGGGGGAGTAATTCGCCTTACGACGGCGAACCTTGGAGGTGACGGATCTGACGAAATACAACACGGTGGAGGTCGAGGTTGCTATGGATTTGAAGAGTGTGAGGAGTACTTCAAAAACCTCAACTGGGGCGTTCGATATTGGTGTGTGGATTAGGAGATAAAGAGGAAAGAAGTTTGGAAGCTTTATCGCCGTCGCTCTGAGAGGTATAGGCGAAGAAGAGTTGAGATGAAGCTTTGTGATTGGCCGATGGATTTATAATTTAATTTTTTATTTATTTTAAATCCAAAAATACCCTCTTCTCCATACTACACCAATTCAAACCCAACGACTGTCGTCCCTTGCTAAATACCCCCATTCCGAACACAAGGGGATACGTTTCGTAGGCCCATTCGACTGTTTCGGTCAGTTTTTCTTCAAATTAAAATATAAAGCATTCAATATTTGATTTGAACATACATTTCAATTTGCCGGGGCTACATACTGATCCCAAAAATTCCAGAAAAACTAAACTAGCTATGTTTTGACGATACGGTCCCAACAAAACTTGTTTCGTCGAATTCTGAGACCGTTTGAAAAATGGCCATTTTCTGGTCGATCCAATTTAACTGAAATCAACCAAACACATTTTCCTTTGCCACGCTCACACATTAACTTCAAAAATTATGGAATTTGAAACCTAACAATAATTTGACATCCCAGACCCTACAAAATTGGTTTAGTCGAAAACAGAGGTTGTTTGCAAAATGGCTATTTTCAAGGGCTATATAAACTCTATAGCGACCTTTCTGAAAATTCATTTGGTCATAACTTTTGATTCCCGCTATGAAACTTCGAATTTTTCAAATTCGTTAGAAAGATATTCATAAACAGATTTAAATATTTTTTGTTTCACTAAAATCCGTTTTATTTTGCACCCGGTATAGTCCGTCAAAGTTTGAATTCAAATTTTCAAACTGCTGCGCCATTTCAGGCCTTGTTTATAATTGAAATAAATATATTTACTTTCCAACATCGATTCAAATAGACTTTTCGTCGTTAATATTTAAAATAATTTATTTTAAATATTCAAAATTCACTAAAATAGCCAAATTAAATTTTTTAAATTGGTTCTGATTTTCCAGGTTGTTACAATCTCCCCCACTTAAAATCTTTTCGTCCCCGAAAAGGAACGAAGCTGAAAGTCGTTTAATTAACCAACTCAACTTTCATTCTGGCTTTCATTCTTCAACTTTTCAGTTTCTAAGAATTTTCCAATTCTTCAAAAATTTGGCTAACAACCTAAATTTTCGAAAATTTTTGCCATAACCTCCTTTGTACAGGGAGGGGTTTGGAAATTTATTGGGCCGTATTAGGTACCCAATAAATCCTAATAAGCATGCACATATTTATAGTGATATATTCCGGTGTCCAAAGGGGAGTGTGTATAGATCATAACTCCAGAGAATAAATTCTCATCACCCTATAAATGGTTTTTGTGCCTTAATGACCAGAGAGACGTGTTTATTGTCATCACCAGACCCGTGTGGGGTTTTTTTATTAATCTTGCAATTTACCGTTACATTTTATATAGTCCATATTAGTCATCAGTTCAACCTGTAATATATAGTCATCGCCATACAAGCATCTCGCTCGTACGGTAAATCTTCTACCTCGTCACACATGCTCCAAATGCTTATGTGGTATATGATGAAGTATGCCTATCTTCAAGGAGTATTCCATGTAGTGTAGTTCAAAGTTAATTGTTACTATCCTATGGCGACGTTTATTATTACACACAAAACAACCAGCACTCTGCATCCAATGGCATTCACAGGAGTTCATATAATAATTAAAATTGTGCATCCAACTCATTATGGTTTACCTATTTGTCGGGCACGCAAATAAATTCTTTACTCAACAGCTGATCCATTTACCTGTTCAAACATATATAATGTACATGTATATATTTCTAGCTATTTCAAGTCAATTCATTATTTGATTCCTTCGAATAAATTTACCATCGTTCTCTTATTGATTTTATTAACTATCATTCTAATAATTTAATTAATCAAATCCACAATCACACAACACAAACAACAATCAATTTGTTTTTATCTTTCAAAAATATACTAATTAATTCATATACTCTTTTAAAATCATTCAGACTATATAATTAAAAAGTTTACATCCATGAAAAGAAAACAACAACAAAGTAGAGAACAAAATGGAAATGCAAAATATGGTAAATGTACCTTGCACCAGAGTTAATCAGAGATATCCACCCTGCACTTGGGATAGGCTTTCTTAATGCTTTCCTCAGTTTCCCAAGTACAGTCTCGTGGATCTCCACTCTATTGCACTCTGACTAAGTGAATCTTCTTGTTCCTCAGTTCTTTAGTTTCTTTGCCTACAATCTTTAGCGGCTCTCTTCTCACAGCCAATTCTGGAGTAATTTCCAAATCCCATTGCGCGGCTTCTTCCACGATCAAGTCTGGATCATGCACATGCTTTCGAAGTTGAGATACGTGAAACACATCATGTACTCCAGGCAACCAGTCTGGTAATTGAATCCTATAAGCGAGAGTTCCAATCCGTTCTAGAATAGGAAACGGACCAATAAATTTGTTTCCCTGTTTTATCGAACCGGATTACTCCTCTCATCGGAGATACCTTCAAATATACATGGTAGCCAACAACAAATGATAAATCTCTTCTTCTCTTATCTGCATTGCTCTTTTGTCGACTTTGAGCGGCTAGTAATCGTTTCTTAACGAAATCGACTTTGTCCACAGCTTCGCGAATCATATCGGGTCCCAATACGAGTCTATTACCAGGTTCTACCCAACAAGAAGGAGATCGGCACGGTCTACCATACAGTGTTTCGAATGGTGACATTGTCAGGCTCGCTTGGTAGCTGTTGTTGTATGAGAACTCGGCCAAATGTAAATGGTCTTCCCATGATCCGCCAAAATCAATAACACTAGCCCACAATAAATCTTCAAGAATACGGTTCACCCTCTCAGTTTGACCATCTGTTTGAGGATGATAAGCGGTGCTCAAGTTCAGTTTCATTCCCAATTCTGCTTGGAATGCTTCCCAGAATTTACTAGCGAAAATCGGGTCACGATCACTAACGATGCTCATGGGAACTCCATGCAGTTTAACAATTTCCTTAAAATAAATCCGCGTCAGACTCTGAGCAGTTCTATTCGATCTAACAGGTATGAAATGGGCGGTCTTCGTGAGACGATCTACAATCAACCAAATACTGTCATTTCCTTTCCTGGTTCTGGGCAAACTATCTATGAAATCCATAGAAATCTGTTCCCACTTCCCACCTGGAATTTCCAACGGTTGCAACAATCCGGCGAGTTTCTGTTGATCGCTTTTAACTTGTTGACAAGTGGAACACCGGCTAACATATAAAGAAATGTCTCGTTTCATAGATCTCCACCAGAAAGTGCGTTTGATGTCATTATACATGTTTCTCACTCTTGGATGGATACTAAGTTTGGTTTTGTGACATTCATCCAATATTTCCCTCCGGAGTTCAGGAATGTTCGGAACACAAATTCGGCCTTTCAACCTTAGAATCCCATCGTTATCGATCTGAAAACTTAAGGGCTCGCCTTTCTGAATTCTCTCTCTAATCTTCTGAATGAAGTGATCATCCTTTTGAAGAGCAGATATGTTATCAACCAATGAAGGCGTGATGATAAGACTGGCGATAATTACATTCTTTCTGCTGAGCGCATCAGCCACAACATTGGCTTTCCCCGGAGTATACAAAATATCAAGATCATATGCCATGAGAAATTGCAACCAACGCTGCTGCCTCATATTCAAATCCTTCTTGGTGAATGAATATTTCAATGATTGATGATCATTATATAATTCAAATTTCTCACCTAATAGATAATGCCTCCAGATCTTCATTGCAAATATGATGGCTAACAATTCAAGATCGTGAGTTGCATAATTTTTCTCATGTGGCTTCAATTGACGGCTAGCATAAGCGACTACCTGGCCTCTTTGCATTAATACTGCACCAAGACCTTCTTTAGAAGCATCTGTCCAGACTTTCAAGTTTTGATTGCCATCAATAATTGTTAACACTGGAGCAGTTGTTAGTTTTAACTTCAGCTCCTGGAAAGCTGCCTCACTGAAACACCCCACCTCCATTAAGGCCACTCACAAAGGGAATGCCTTAACTTTGGTGGAGGGTTATAGGTACAAGACACAGAAAATTTTACAAGATAGATAAATTTAAGCAGGAAAATTCAAATATTTATTGCATACGTAGTTCAATACAAAAGCATTACATCAAATTGTCTCAAAATAACTTCCAAAACATTACACCATAATTTCTATCTTGATTATTTAATAAAGAAGCATAAACCCTTAATAAAACTGCATAAATCCCCAAGTGTAGTGTCCAAAAGCCATAGCCAAGGTGAGAGAGTCCCAATCATACATCTACTTTCTTGAAGCTTGCAAAGAGTCTGACTAAACTGGAGTACTGCCTCCCAGTGGACCTGGGGGGAAGAAACTGAAGAAAAGAAGACGAGAGAAAACGGGTCAGACAATAAGTCTGGTAAGTTCAGTGATTACTAGTATTTAAACAAGGAAAGAGATCATGAGAGTAATAACAGAACATAGGACAATACCCTAATATAAGACAAGATAAGTTGAACATGTGATCGCACCCATTACTATAATCTCTGCACCTACTTAACCATTGGTTCAACCAGCCCTACGTGTTCATAACAAACGATCCCCTTAATGATCGGCTCCTACTCGCATGCATTCATATCCTGTGGCATTCGACCCCTCTTAACTGTAGATACTTATGCTGGTCCCAACATGTGGTGTATCAGTCCCTCTGGTGGCAACCCAACATGATTCAAGATGCATAGTGTATACTACTGATGCCCAGTGCCTACTTTTTCCACTTCGGAGTATGTGCACGCCCGTACTCCGTCGAAATCTACACTGACGCACCAACCGCCAACGTTTTGACCGCATATAATCAGCCCAGTAATCGTGCCCCACCCTGCCTAGTTTCAGGGTACCATGATACATCTATGTGGGTTACTGCTGAAATGGGTCCCCGTTACTAGGGTTTTCTAATCAACATGTTTATTTGGTTAAGTGTCCAAGTTTACCTAACCCCACCCATCTGTTTAGTTAACATGTTGAATCGGTTAAGTGTTTCCCTAATTGACTTAACCCTACCAATCTCGACTTAGCTCTAATTTCTTTATGTAAATTAATTTTAATTTAATCATGCCATAATTATCCTCACAATAAATGGTATATCAAATATACCATTTTATGAACAAATCTATGCCATGAAATTTTCATATTTTCCCATCGCTACCCCCGTGGAACGTACGCATGAATCACATAAAATATTGGGCTAGTAAATTATCCCAAACCTATAAACAAAAAGGGGTAATAAACAAGGGACATAAAACAAACATAAAATAGCATACATTTAACTTATCATGTGTAACTTGGCATAGAAGTATCATTAACTTAATTAAACGGGTAAAGGTGAACTTGTGACTAAGTTGGGTCTAATTGTCATGTGAACTTGATAAAGGTCTAGTATGGAGGTTTAACATATAAACACAATTTTAAACCACAACCTAGCATATTAACTTATGTATGCCAAAACATAAGAAAGCTACTATAAACATATTTAAATCACAACTTAGCATATTAACTTATGTGTGTTAAACATAAGAGAACTATTATAAACATATTTGAATCACAACTTAGCATGATGACTTATGTGTGTTAAACATAAGAGGGCTATTATAAACATATTCGAATCACAACTTAGCACGATAACTTATGTGTGTTAAACATAGGAGAGCTACAAATCAAATCTTGCAACATAAATAGATTCAACTTAACATGGATCTCATAATACATGAGTGTTGATCTAACATATAAGCATGTGTTTTAGATCATAAACTTGTACGTAACCACCAAATTATAATGTGATATGTTTCACCATTCAGTTGGGATAATAAATCTAATACCCAATCATAATAGATTCCAATAACATACTATATGGTATGTTCATCATCACAAACATATAGGCATGATCAATCGCAATGGTAGCTTAAGATAAATGAGAATCAAACTTTAGTTATCTTATACATAAGTATCATTCTATATTCGAATTACAACATGTCATGATTCATTTGAAAGAACGTTTAAATCTACGTAACAACCAACTTACAAACTAAAAAGGAATTCTTGATTTCTGAAATCTGAATTCTGAAATTGGTTAGCTCGCCTTTGATGTAGATCGTTGAATTTGATTACTTTAATTTGATTTTGATTCAGTTTTTTATCTTGTCTTTGAATTGGTGACGGATACTCCAAGTTCTCTATTGACGGCATGATAGTTCCAGGATTATTTTTGTGTGATTTTTAGGTTTGAGCATTGGGTTGTTTATATAGAATTTCAATTTAATTTGAGCCGTCGGATGATCCTAGGGTTAACCATAACCATTCAGTCAAGATAGGGTGACACCTCAGCCCTAATGACTCAACAAGGAGTCAGAAAGGACTCGGCAATGTGTCACAGTATGGATCAGATTACACCAGAAAGCTGTGCAGGCTCTCTGCTCGGCCTGGGCGCACTTGGCAGGTGCGCCAGTGCCACTTTTGTACTGGCGCACTTCCCAAGTGCGCCAGTGCATTTTGTTTTTTTCCTTTCTTTTGGTTTTCTGCTTTAACTTCGTTCGTCCATATCTCCTTCATACGGTGTCCGTTTTTCGCAAACTCGGACTCTATCTCAAGCCAAATTCCGAGACGTATGCAATAGCATAACCCGTTTCCCTTGATTCTCGTATTTATAATTAAATATTGTTTGATTCATTATTATAATGTTAATAGAAAATACGGGGTGTTACATTCTCCCCTCCTTTTAGGATTTCGTCCCCAAAATCTTCAAGTCGAGAAGAACTTATATCCTACCATCCAATCACCCATCTACTCAACCATCAAACACAGGCGTCCATTTGTCCTTAAAATATTTCTAATGCTTCATGATCATATGCATAGTGTGTGTACATGTCCTTATCTAATGCAAAATCAGGCGGTCTACTGATTCAGTTGATCTCCTTAATGCAAATTATGTCAGTGCCATGAGTCCATTATGAATGCAATTTTTCCTATTCAAAATTTCCTACATGAGTGCACAATCATTCATAAAAATGCAACGTCCATATGATAACACATCAAGTTCCAATCCATATAACAAGCACATATATGCATATGCAATATGGAAGTGACTGAACCGATATAATACCTAATGTGTGTGTATATGCATCCACGAGCAACCACTTGCAACCATCAACCATAACATGTTTCAATTACATGTTTTCATCCAAATGGGATTTTACCTAAGGATAAAGGATAGGATCGAGGAGATATACCTAAAGAGATAGATACGAGCATAAACTTAAGAAAAAAGAGATCAAGGATGTACCCTCAAAAAGAAAAGGGTAGGCTGCGCATATTTTTTCCTTAGTTTCCCAAGTCGCATCTTCCTCGGTGTCGCTCCTTTGAACTTTGACGAGCTTAACTTCACGGTTGCATAGCTTTTTAACTTCTGTTCCCAAGATACGGGTTGGAACTCTTCTCACAGTTGCTTCTCATTCAACTTCTATTTCCTCTAGCATGCTTGGTTCTACCACTTCCGCAGGCTCGTGTAAGCACTTCCGTAGGTGAGAGACATGAAAGACATTATGAACCCGGACCAATCTTTCGGGCAGCTGTACCCTATAAGCCATCTTCCCAATCTTCTCGATGATAGGGAACGACCCTACAAATCATGGTGCTAACTTTCCTGCGGATCCAAAGCGAACGACGTTCCTCAAAGGAGATACTTTAAGGAACACCTTGTCTCCAACTTCGAACTCAAGGTCGGTTCTTCTTTTGTCCGCGTAGGACTTCTTCCTATCTTGGGCGGTCTTCATTCTTCTTCATATCAAGTATACCTTCTTTGAAGTTTCCCTAATCATGTCTGGTCCAAGTATGAGCTTGTTTGTGGACTCCCACCAGCAAGTTGGTGACCTGCACGGTCTTCCATACAAAGCTTCGAAAGGCGCCATGCCTATGGTGGCTTGGTAGCTATTGTTGTAAGCGAATTCCACCAAAGGTAGATGATCCTCCCATGTACCTCTGAAGTCAATAATGCATAATCTAAAGAGGTCTTCTAATACTCTGTTGACTCTTTCCGTTTGGCCATCGGTTTGAGGGTGATAGGCCGTGCTTAAGCAAAACTGTGTGCCTATAGCCTCTTCTAAACTCTTCCAAAACTCGCTCGTGAAGATAGGGTCTCGATCACTCACTATGCTGGAGGGTATCCCATGGAGTCGAACTATCTCTTTAAGGTATATGGATGCTAGAGATGAGGCAGTCCTTCTACTCTTGACGGGTATAAAGTGGGCGCTTTTTGTGAGCCTATCCACTATTACCCAAATGCTAGTATTGCCCCTTCTTGACCTAGGCAACCCATCTATAAAGTCGAACGAGATGTTATCCCATTTCCACTGTGGGACCTCTAAATGATGGAGCAGACCACCAGGCTTCTTCTGCTCCGCCTTGTCTTGTTGGCATATTAAACACTTAGAAACAAATTCAGCTACGTCTTGCTTCATGCCATTCCAAAAGAAAACTCTTTTGATGTCTTTATACATTTTGTCTCCGCCTGGGTGTATGGTCAGTTTGGAATGGTGTGCCTCTTCTAGAACCGCCTTTACCAAGCCCCTTGCTTGTGGGACACATAGTCTTCCATCTTGTCTCAACTAGCCCTTGGCATCAATGGAGTATCTATTGAGGTGACTAGAAGTCTCACCCCTAATTAACTTGTCCACCACATCGGCTAGCTGAGGGTCTTCTCTTTGCGCGGCTCCGATTGAGTCTAATAGAGTTGGCCACACTTCTAACGTTGCTAGCAAGCCAGGTACAAAGTCAGTGGAGGGTCTGAAGTTAAAGCTTGCTATGAACTCCAAGCTTTGCCTTTCCACAAAGAGAGGGCTTAAGGTCAGTTTCTTTCTACTCAAGGCGTCTACTACTGCATTGCGCTTGCCAGGAGTGTAGGAAATCTCAAAATCGTACGAGGCAAGAAACTCCATCCATCTTTGCTGCCTCAAGTTGAGATCTTTCTACGAGAAAAGGTATTTCAATGATTTATGGTCAGTATACAATTCAAATTTCTCACATAGGAGATAATGGCGCCAAGACTTAAGCGCAAAAATGATGGTTGCCAACTCTAGGTCGTGGGTTGGGTAGTTTTTCTCATGTACTTTCAACTTCCTTCCACCATAAGCCACTACCTTCCCTTCTTGCATCAGAACAGCGCCTAGTCCCGTTCCGCATGCATCTATTTATACTGTAAACATCTTGCTTCCATCAGGCAATGTCAGAACTGGGGCTATTGTTAGATCCCTTTTAAAACGTTGGAAAGCAATATCGCAATCCAAATCCAAATTGAAAGCTAGGTTCTTCTTTGTCAACCTTGTAAGTGGAGCTGAGATTTTTGCAAAATCTTTTATGAACTTTCGATAAAAGCTTGCTAGCCTGAGAAAGCTTCGGACTTCGGTTGTGTTTCGAGGAACCTTCCAATCTTGCACAGCAACCACTTTCGCGGGGTCCACAGCTATCCCCTCTTTGGACACCACATGTCCAAGGAACCTAACTTCTTCTCTCTAGAAATGGCATTTGGAGAATTTAGCTTTCAACTGATGTGCACAGAGAGTATCCATGAATTCCTTTAGATGCTGTAAAGACCCGAAACTTCCTCGTAAAGGAAAGCGTCGGATAGTTCGAGAACAAGCCACAACAGAACGCATACAGAAGAACATTTCATTGTATATTACAACAATGCATCAGATTACAAGAATATACAGAGTATAAATGAATATTACACAGAAATATCAGAGATTTAAATTACATTTAAATGCACAGCAGCGGAAAATAATACAATACACAACTAGAAGTAGATATACGGATACAAAGCTTTCCGTGTATCATTCCAGCTGTAAACCAGGATCCTGTGAATATAAATCTGCAAAACCAAAACTACTAGCTGCCCGTGTCAAAATAGGGGCACCCAGAGTTTAGGTTAAAACAATAAACTCCAGGTCAGTCATGTGACTGGTGTGAGAACTAAAACAGTTAATCTTTATTTTAAAAGTTAGGTAAATTAAGGGACCACGCCGTATAACACGGAACGGGTTTCCTCCCAAGAATACCAGTGCATAAAACAAACAGCGCAATGCTAAATAAAGAAAAATGAAGCTGTTATAAGACCCAGGTCCTATCACACAATGCAACGCAAGCCGGGGGATAGGGTTTTCCCTTATAACAGCCAAAGAATGCTTGATACGTTTAAAACAGATTATTTGATACTATTATAAGTGCATAGTGTATAAAACAACTTCAAATCATAAGTATCAATCATAGGCGGCATGAGCGCCCCATCCCACTATGTCGCCATATATAGGATTACAACTAAACCGTGAATGTCACGTATTTGGAAATTGGATTTCCATCTATGAACCGAGGCAAAAGATAGTCCTCACCGTCTTCGAGACTGTCTAGCCCGAGCCTCAGGGTCAGAGCACATCGACCCTTGGATCCTCAGGGCCGGTCCACCGATGTGGATTAAACTTAAACCCTGAACATGCGTTTCCCCGCCCTATGGGGCGTAAATCTGGTCCGTATGCCGACCAGAATGCATCGGCCGAAACCGATATAACCGAGGCGCCTCGCAACAGCAACAACCACATAAGTCAAACTCGTCAGGGCGTGTAAAACCACTGACGCCACTTCTAGCTAGAAAGAAACGCATGCCCTCCCTGACGTCCTCTCCCGTTTTTGGTTCATACCGGGTGTGAAGCTCGCGAATCAACGTTACACAAAGCTATGCCACAAAGGCCGTGCTTTGATCATCAACCACAAGACTTTGCTTTTCAACAGAAGCCTTGATCATTTGCCACTTAGGCATGCCACACAGGCAATTCACTCCATGCGTTTGATATCCATCAATATATAACCCCTGAGCTCGTACGTCTCAGAGAAGGGCGTTAAGCAAGAGAATAAATTCTCCGCCGCCAAACAGATATATATTTAATAGAGATCAATCACACGGACTAAAATCCAATGTCAGACACACAGTCCATTTACAAGTCCGTTCTGGGTCTGAACGAAACCGGAGGCACCTAGTACCCCGCATATCCATCGATCTCCAAGTACGTCTGGACGATCACTAACTGTTTCCATCTTCTTGGGTGTACAGCCCAATCAAGATCATCAGTAATCACCCAAACGACGTGAAGACTTCCGGTCTTCATCCACCGTCTTCATCTTCGACACCACGTCGAATCAGTTATTCAGAATGGGATAAACCCGATCTTTCTGAATAACTCGCGTATATATTATAAAAGTGTTACACAAACACAACATACGCCTCATTCCAATTCAGAATATTCTTTTATTCAAATATTCCTATACTTTGGGAAAAGTTCCCATTAATTTTATCCAAGATAAATTCTTTAAATTTATTCTTTAATCTCCTTTGAATATCAATTCAAACTAGTCGGGATTAGCGAACCACACCGAAGAAATCATTTATTTTATTTCCCAATCCCAACCTATTCATCCCATGAAGTAAAACTGGTTATACTTCATATCTAACACCACGGTGTTATCGGTAAATTCAATTACCATTTCACGTTCAAATCTAATTAAAGATTTAACTATCGCCTGGAGCAAAACTGGTGATACTCCATTTTCGATCATTTCAATCTAATTAAAGATTCATTAAAACTCCACTTAGTTTTAATCTTTAACTGGGTTAAAGAATCAGTGTCATTTAAAAACACGGTTCACGATAAACCCAAAATCACATACCATTAATTATCGGGTTAAAGAACAAGTGTTATTTAAAACACTGTTCACGATAAACCCAAAAATCAATACCAATTCAATTCCAATTAAATATCGTTTAATTGGTACACTTCATTAAATCTAAATAAAAAGATTAAATTTTTTTCTCAACTGGGTTCAAGAACAGTGTTAGTGAAGACACCATTCACGACAAACCCAAATCACATTCGATATTCAATACAAGGCTCTGAATAGAAAATATATCGGCTTATATTCAATATCAAATTCTACGACTAACAAATGTCGTATTGGAAATAACGATATAAATATATATCTTTCAAATTTCCATAACAACCTCTGTATATTCACGAATTCCAACATCGAAATATTCCGAAGACAATTTCGATTCAAATCCATTCCAATGCAATCATTGGAAATTTTGGTTATTTTTAAAACCCTTTTCGAATTCAATTTATTTATTCAAAAATAAATAGAATTATAATTCTAGTTCAAAACTAGTTCATTTCGATAAAAATCTATTTTTATCTTTTCAAATATGGAGTTTTTCATCCCAAATCTTCACAAATCATTTCTTATGATTTTACACAAATTATTACTATTTTTAATAATTTTATCAAGGCCCGTATAGTCGATTTCCATCAATGGCCATCGAACTGCACTTACAGCGACCTTTTTCAAATTTAATTTGGACGTAACTCCAAATCCAACCGTTAGATTTCAAATTTCTAATATTCGTTAGAAAGCTCTTTTCGATACGAACCCAACGGTTCCGGTTTCAGGAGAATCCGACGGTCGGATCTCCCGTAATGTCCGTTTGAAATGAATGGTCGAAATTCACGAACTGCCGCGGCGCGGTGCGTTCTATTCAGGCCATTATATTATATATATAATATATATTTCGTCGATTTCTATTTAAAACGAATTATATAAATAGTTTTAATATTCGTTTCAAAAGCAATCTCAACTTCCATTTCAATTCAAATCAAAATTGAATTCTTCTTTATAAATTCGTTTTAAAATTCATTTCTATTCAATTCAAATTTCAATTCAATTTGAATTCATTTCAATTCGCTTTCAATTCAATTTGAATTCGTTTTCAATTCAATTCATTTCGAAATCGTTTTCAATTCAATTCATTTCGAAATCGTTTTCAATTCAATTCATTTCGAAATCGTTTTCAATTCAATTCATTTCGAAATCGTTTTCAATTCAATTCATTTCGAAATCGTTTTCAATTCAATTCATTTCGAAATCGTTTTCAATTCAATTCATTTCGAAATCGTTTTCAATTCAATTCATTTCGAAATCATTTTCAATTCAATTCATTTCGAAATCGTTTTCAATTCAATTCATTTCGAAATCGTTTTCAATTCAATTCATTTCGAAATCGTTTTCAATTCAATTCATTTCGAAATCGTTTTCAATTCAATTCATTTCGAAATCGTTTTCAATTCAATTCATTTCGAAATCGTTTTCAATTCAATTCATTTCGAAATCGTTTTCAATTCAATTCATTTCGAAATCGTTTTCAATTCAATTCATTTCGAAATCGTTTTCAATTCAATTCATTTCGAAATCGTTTTCAATTCAATTCATTTCGAAATCGTTTTCAATTCATTTCGAAATCGTTTAAAATCGATATAAATATCGTTCACGTCAAAATGGCGTCAATCTAATCAACACGGCTTCATAAATTTCTATTTTCAAATATTCTATTTCAAATATATATTTTTTCAAAATAGTTGTTATTACTTAAATATTTCGTTCAACACATGACCAATCTCAATGGATGAGTACTGTCAACACATGAACCTTTATTTTATAATATTCTTTATTTTCTAAATTGGAATGAGACCCAATCAATCACCATATAATGTTAATTATATGGATTCCATACAACACATGTATATAATAGCATTGAAAATTAATCAACCGTCAACCAAAGTGCACTACACTGTATAAGCATCAAATATAGATATCTAACGCTTATAACAGCCTGTCAATCGATCGATCGACATATTTAATCAATCAGGATGAGTGAACTTCAAATTTCATCCTAACACCCGTGTGGGGTTTCAAACAATCAAACACATATTTTATTTGTGCAGTTGGGCGATGTGTAAAATTTATCGACCCAATCAATGTCCTTCAAATAGATGTACATAAACAAACCGTCTGGTTTGTAAATGAATATTTTATTTATTCACATTCACGTTAAAAATTATATTTTTAACGACCAAAATATTTTATTCCAACATATGAATTTCTATTCAGTTCATTTCTTTAAATAAAATGATATTTTTATTTTTCTAACTTATTTTAGAAAATTTCGGCGGCATAACGGCACGATACTAGAAACGGGACGAGGCCTAGCCTTATCCCCGGTCTAGTGAAGGCCCACGCCATTCACACATCAATCAAAATCACCAAACAACCAAATTCAAATCAAATCATCAAACTAACCTATGCAACCAAACAAACAAGTCCATGGTCTGTGGGCGATTGTGTCGGGTGCTACTAAGCACCGTCTGCATCCTAGTATATATATATAACTAGAAAATGAAATTGAAAGGTGAGAAATTCTCACCGAAAGCTATCCAAGCTCCACGGCACTTCATTTGCAGAAGTCTTCGTCGTTTCGCATTTTTGTCACCTTCGTTGTCCGCTTTCACTACATATGTAAAAATCGAATTTTTACTTCGCTATTCAATATATAAAAATCGAATTTTTAGTTCGCTATTCAATATATAAAAATCGAATTTTTACTTTGCTATTCAATATATAAAAATCGAATTTTTACTTCGCTATTCAATATATAAAAATCGAATTTTTACTTCGCTATTCAATATATAAAAATCCATTTCAAAAATATAGATTTCACATTTAAAACATCTAAAATTCGCCTTTTCATATTTAAAAACATCGCCTTTTCATATTTAAAAACATCGCCTTTTCATATTTAAAGACATCGCCTTTTCATATTTAAAAACATCGCCTTTTCATATTTAAAAACATCGCCTTTTCATATTTAAAGACATCGCCTTTTCATATTTAAAAACATCGCCTTTTCATATTTAAAAACATCGCCTTTTCATATTTAAAAACATCGCCTTTTCATATTTAAAGACATATTTAGAATAAAACCCACATTCTATTTCACTTTCATATAAAGAAAGATCACTTTTTTTTTATCTCGCTACTTTCATTATAAAGACCGCATTTTTTTCGCATGAAAACTATATAAAAATCTCATTTTTGTCCACTATTTTTATATATAAAAACCAAATTTTTATTCGCTAAAAATCCTATTTTTATCGAGCTATCCATATAAGTAAAAATCATATTTTTATTTATACGTTATCTATATATGTACAAATTATATTTCTCCTAACCAAAACTATATTTTACTATAGATTAAAATTAGGGTTTTGCCCAAAAAAAAAAAAAAAAGATCAGAGAAACTCACGGTTGGAAGGGGGGGTCCGCTGTTTGGGCTCGCGACTGTGGTAGTGGAGTCGCACTCGCGGTGAAGCAGTGGTGGCGCGCGAGGGCATCAGGGGAGGCGGTGGCTCGGTTGATCTTGCGGTGGCGTGCGAGGCTGCTTTGGGCTCGGTTTTAAGAAGAGAGGGAGGAAGGAGAGCGAGGGGGCGACGGAAGGGGAAGGGATGGTCGGAGGGGAGGCGCAAGGCCAGGCGATGGCGGAGGCTGTGGTGAGCGGTGGCGGCGTGATCGAGAAGGCGGACCGGGATTCTGAAATTTTAATTTAGGGTTATGAAATAGGAAAAAAAAAGGCTGAGGTTAGGGTGTTATATAATAATATATATATTAATTTTAATTTGTTTTTCAAAAAGCGACTTTTTAATTCGAATTCAAAACCGGACCCACTGACTGTCGTCACTAGCTAATTACCCCCATTCCGAACACAATGGGATATGCTACGTAATCCAATTCGGCTGTTACAATCAGTTTTCGTCAAAATTAAAATATAAATCAGTATATTCTATTTTAAACGTACATTTCAATTTACCGGGGCCACATACTAACTCGATAAATTGCAGAAAAATATTTTCTAGCTTCGTATTGACGATACGGTCCTAACAAAACTGATTTCGTTGAATTCTGAGACCGTTGGAAAAGTGGTCATTTTCCAGTCGATTAAAATCAACTGAAATTGGTCCAACGCGTTTTCCTTTGCCACGCTCACATATTGATTCGAAAAATTATGAAATTTGAAACCTAGCAATAACTTGACATCACGGACCCAACAAAACTGGTTTCGTCGAAATCCGAGGTCGTTTGCAAAATTCCCATTTTTAAGGGCTTGAATTCCATAGCGACTATTCAGAATTTTCAACTGGACATATCTTTTGATTCCCGCTATGAAATCTTGATTTTTCGGATTCGATAGAAAGATATTACCAATTAGATCCTAATGTTTTTGGTTTCACTAAAATCCGGATTGTTTTGCACCCGGTACGTTCAATTGAAGTTTGAAATCGAATTATCGAACTACCGCGCCATTTTCAATTCTATTTATAATTATATATAATTATTTATATTCTAACGACGACGTATATAAAATAAACGTTCGAATTATATTCAAAACAGATTTCTCGTCGATATTATTTAAAATAATTCATTTTAAATAATCAAAATTCGCTAAAATTGCCAAAATAAAAATTTCAAACTGGCTCGCATTTTACGGGTTGTTACAATCTCCCCCACTTAAAACTTTTCGTCCCCGAAAAGGAACAAAGTCGAAAGTGGATTGATTAATCAGCTCTACGCTCGATCTGGCTTCCATTCTCCAACTTTTCAGTTTCTGAGAATTTTCTAAAATTTCAAAAATTTGGCTAACACCCAAAATTTTCGAAAAATTTCGCCATAACCTCCCCTGCACCGGGAGCATCGGGGAATTTCAAATAGCTTCCCCGGTCCTTCAGATCTCAAAAAGAAAAAGAAAAAGCCAAGCGGCTAGCCAATAGGCTCACAAAATCATCATCACCCAAACAAAACAGTAAATTATGTAGTAAACATGTACCTATTTGTCGGGCAAACAAATTTTATTCTTCGGCTCTAGCCTCCTTGCTATGACCTGTTCAATGATATACATGTATATGCAAGAAAATGCGACCAATTTTCAATATAGTTCAATATTTGATTCAGTTAGGCATAATGGTTCAAAATTATCAAACAATTAAACAAACAACACAAACATCAATCAATTAGTTGATTAGCTTTTCAAATGCATAACTTTGATATATATAGTCAAAAATCAGATTTTTGATGCCAAATCACAACAATAGGCCCTATCTAATTTTGGTTCTCACACCAATCAATAGGAAATATATAGAAATCTCACTTTCGTCACTCGAATATAAATACTGATAATGTGATCACAATTATCAGCATCATCCCCGGGCGACTAGAGTGTGATTCTATATCTATCCAGTATATTAAAATTTCGAATACACGCGGATCAAACGTATACGCAAAATCTATATATACTGGATTGTCCACATCTATATAAATAAATAACCAAATACGAATCGTTGATTTATATTTTCAAAACAAAATTTGTTTTCATTTGAAAAATATACTCTTCACACTCGTTCTAGGATACTACTGATCCTATCTCTAATGAGTCATTCCCGTTGGATATTACTAATCCAATATCTGATGAATTCTTTCGTACGGTTCTAATGTGTCTTGTTCTCTAGCTTTGTAAACCAAAGCTCTGATACCACGTGTAAAGTCCCGAAACTTCCCCGTAAAGGAAAGCGTTGGATAGTTCGAGAACAAGCCACAACAGAACGCATACAGAAGAACATTTCATTGTATATTACAACAATGCATCAGATTACAAGAATATACAGAGTATAAATGAATATTACACAGAAATATCAGAGATTTAAATTACATTTAAATACACAACAGCGGAAAATAATACAATACACAACTAGAAGTAGATATACGGATACAAAGCTTTCCGGGTATCATTCCAGCTGTAAACCAGGATCCTGTGAATATAAATCTGCAAAACCAAAACTACTAGCTGCCCGTGTCAAAGTAGGGGCACCCAGAGTTTAGGTTAAAACAATAAACTCCAGGTCAGTCATGTGACTGGTGTGAGAACTAAAATAGTTAATCTTTATTTTAAAAGTTAGGTAAATTAAGGGACCACGCCGTATAACACGGAACGGGTTTCCTCCCAAGAATACCAGTGCATAAAACAAACAGCGCAATGCTAAATAAAGAAAAATGAAGCTGTTATAAGACCCAGGTCCTATCACACAATGCAACGCAAGCCGGGGGATAGGGTTTTCCCTTATAACAGCCAAAGAATGCTTGATACATTTAAAACAGATTATTTGATACTATTATAAGTGCATAGTGTATAAAACAACTTCAAATCATAAGTATCAATCATAGGCGGCATGAGCGCCCCATCCCACTATGTCGCCATATATAGGATTACAACTAAACCGCGAATGTCACGTATTTGGAAATTGGATTTCCATCTATGAACCGAGGCAAAAGATAGTCCTCACCGTCTTCGAGACTGTCTAGCCCGAGCCTCAGGGTCAGAGCGCATCGACCCTTGGATCCTCAGGGCCGGTCCACCGATGTGGATTAAACTTAAACCCTGAACATGCGTTTCCCCGCCCTATGGGGCGTAAATCTGGTCCGTCTGCCGACCAGAATGCATCGGCCGAAACCGATATAACCGAGGCGCCTCGCAACAGCAACAACCACATAAGTCAAACTCGTCAGGGCGTGTAAAACCACTGACGCCACTTCTAGCTAGAAAGAAACGCATGCCGTCCCTGACGTCCTCTCCCGTTTTTGGTTCATACCGGGTGTGAAGCTTGCGAATCAACGTTACACAAAGCTATGCCACAAAGGCCGTGCTTTGATCATCAACCACTAGACTTTGCTTTTCAACAGAAGCCTTGATCATTTTCCACTTAGGCATGCCACACAGGCAATTCACTCCATGCGTTTGATATCCGTCAATATATAACCCCTGAGCTCGTACGTCTCAGAGAAGGGCGTTAAGCAAGACAATAAATTCTCCGCCGCCAAACAGATATATATTTAATAGAGATCAATCACACGGACTAAAATCCAATGTCAGACACACAGTCCATTTACAAGTCCGTTCTGGGTCTGAACGAAACCGGAGGCACCTAGTACCCCGCATATCCATCGATCTCCAAGTACGTCTGGACGATCACTAACTGTTTCCATCTTCTTGGGTGTACAGCCCAATCAAGATCATCAGTAATCACCCAAACGACGTGAAGACTTCCGGTCTTCATCCACCGTCTTCATCTTCGACACCACGTCGAATCAGTTATTCAGAATGGGATAAACCCGGTCTTTCTGAATAACTCGCGTATATATTATAAAAGTGTTACACAAACACAACATACGCCTCATTCCAATTCAGAATATTCTTTTATTCAAATATTCCTATACTTTGGGAAAAGTTCCCATTAATTTTATCCAAGATAAATTCTTTAAATTTATTCTTTAATCTCCTTTGAATATCAATTCAAACTAGTCGGGATTAGCGAACCACACCGAAGAAATCATTTATTTTATTTCCCAATCCCAACCTATTCATCCCATGAAGTAAAACTGGTTATACTTCATATCTAACACCACGGTGTTATCGGTAAATTCAATTACCATTTCACGTTCAAATCTAATTAAAGATTTAACTATCGCCTGGAGCAAAATTGGTGATACTCCATTTTCGATCATTTCAATCTAATTAAAGATTCATTAAAACTCCACTTAGTTTTAATCTTTAACTGGGTTAAAGAATCAGTGTCATTTAAAAACACGGTTCACGATAAACCCAAAATCACATACCATTAATTATCGGTTTAAAGAACAAGTGTTATTTAAAACACTGTTCACGATAAACCCAAAAATCAATACCAATTCAATTCCAATTAAATATCGTTTAATTGGTACACTTCATTAAATCTAAATAAAAAGATTTAATTTTTTTTCTCAACTGGGTTCAAGAACAGTGTTAGTGAAGACACCATTCACGACAAACCCAAATCACATTCGATATTCAATACGAGGCTCTGAATAGAAAATATATCGGCTTATATTCAATATCAAATTCTACGACTAACAAATGTCGTATTGGAAATAACGATATAAATATATATCTTTCAAATTTCCATAACAACCTCTGTATATTCACGAATTCCAACATCGAAATATTCCGAAGACAATTTCGATTCAAATCCATTCCAATGCAATCATTGGAAATTTTGGTTATTTTTAAAACCCTTTTCGAATTCAATTTATTTATTCAAAAATAAATAGAATTATAATTCTAGTTCAAAACTAGTTCATTTCGATAAAAATCTATTTTTATCTTTTCAAATATGGAGTTTTTCATCCCAAATCTTCACAAATCATTTCTTATGATTTTACACAAATTATTACTATTTTTAATAATTTTATCAAGGCCCGTATAGTCGATTTCCATCAATGGCCGTCGAACTGCACTTATAGCGACCTTTTTCAAATTTGATTTGGACGTAACTCCAAATCCAACCGTTAGATTTCAAATTTCTAATATTCGTTAGAAAGCTCTTTTCGATACGAACCCAACGGTTCCGGTTTCAGGAGAATCCGACGGTCGGATCTCCCGTAATGTCCGTTTGAAATGAATGGTCGAAATTCACGAACTGCAGCGGCGCGGCGCGTTCTATTCAGGCCATTATATTATATATATAATATATATTTCGTCGATTTCTATTTAAAACGAATTATATAAATAGTTTTAATATTCGTTTCAAAAGCAATCTCAACTTCCATTTCAATTCAAATCAAAATTGAATTCTTCTTTATAAATTCGTTTTAAAATTCATTTCTATTCAATTCAAATTTCAATTCAATTTGAATTCATTTCAATTCGCTTTCAATTCAATTTGAATTCGTTTTCAATTCAATTCATTTCGAAATCGTTTTCAATTCAATTCATTTCGAAATCCTTTTCAATTCAATTCATTTCGAAATCCTTTTCAATTCAATTCATTTCGAAATCGTTTTCAATTCAATTCATTTCGAAATCGTTTTCAATTCAATTCATTTCGAAATCGTTTTCAATTCAATTCATTTCGAAATCGTTTTCAATTCAATTCATTTCGAAATCGTTTTCAATTCAATTCATTTCGAAATCGTTTTCAATTCAATTCATTTCGAAATCGTTTTCAATTCAATTCATTTCGAAATCGTTTTCAATTCAATTCATTTCGAAATCGTTTTCAATTCAATTCATTTCGAAATCGTTTTCAATTCAATTCACTTCGAAATCGTTTTCAATTCAATTCACTTCGAAATCGTTTTCAATTCAATTCATTTCGAAATCGTTTTCAATTCAATTCATTTCGAAATCGTTTTCAATTCAATTCATTTCGAAATCGTTTTCAATTCATTTCGAAATCGTTTAAAATCGATATAAATATCGTTCACGTCAAAATGGCGTCAATCTAATCAACACGGCTTCATAAATTTCTATTTTCAAATATTCTATTTCAAATATTTTTTTTTTCAAAATAGTTGTTATTACTAAAATATTTCGTTCAACACATGACCAATCTCAATGGATGAGTACTGTCAACACATGAACCTTTATTTTATAATATTCTTTATTTTCTAAATTGGAATGAGACCCAATCAATCACCATATAATGTTAATTATATGGATTCCATACAACACATGTATATAATAGCATTGAAAATTAATCAACCATCAACCAAAGTGCACTACACTGTATAAGCATCAAATATAGATATCTAACGCTTATAACAGCCTGTCAATCGATCGATCGACATATTTAATCAATCAGGATGAGTGAACTTCAAATTTCATCCTAACACCCGTGTGGGGTTTCAAACAATCAAACACATATTTTATTTGTGCAGTTGGGCGATGTGTAAAATTTATCGACCCAATCAATGTCCTTCAAATAGGTGTACATAAACAAACCGTCTGGTTTGTAAATGAATATTTTATTTATTCACATTCACGTTAAAAATTATATTTTTAACGACCAAAATATTTTATTCCAACATATGAATTTCTATTCAGTTCATTTCTTTAAATAAAATGATATTTTTATTTTTCTAACTTATTTTAGAAAATTTCGGCGGCATAACGGCACGATACTAGAAACGGGACGAGGCCTAGCCTTATCCCCGGTCTAGTGAAGGCCCACGCCATTCACACATCAATCAAAATCACCAAACAACCAAATTCAAATCAAATCATCAAACTAACCTATGCAACCAAACAAACAAGTCCATGGTCTGTGGACGATTGTGTCGGGTGCTACTAAGCACCGTCTGCATCCTAGTATATATATATAACTAGAAAATGAAATTGAAAGGTGAGAAATTCTCACCGAAAGCTATCCAAGCTCCACGGCACTTCATTTGCAGAAGTCTTCGTCGTTTCGCCTTTTTGTCACCTTCGTTGTCCGCTTTCACTACATATGTAAAAATCGAATTTTTACTTCGCTATTCAATATATAAAAATCGAATTTTTAGTTCGCTATTCAATATATAAAAATCGAATTTTTACTTTGCTATTCAATATATAAAAATCGAATTATTACTTCGCTATTCAATATATAAAAATCGAATTTTTACTTCGCTATTCAATATATAAAAATCCATTTCAAAAATATAGATTTCGCATTTAAAACATCTAAAATTCGCCTTTTCATATTTAAAAACATCGCCTTTTCATATTTAAAAACATCGCCTTTTCATATTTAAAGACATCGCCTTTTCATATTTAAAAACATCGCCTTTTCATATTTAAAAACATCGCCTTTTCATATTTAAAGACATCGCCTTTTCATATTTAAAAACATCGCCTTTTCATATTTAAAAACATCGCCTTTTCATATTTAAAAAAATTGCCTTTTCATATTTAAAGACATATTTAGAATAAAACCCACATTCTATTTCACTTTCATATAAAGAAAGATCACTTTTTTTTTTATCTCGCTACTTTCATTATAAAGACCGCATTTTTTTCGCATGAAAACTATATAAAAATCTCATTTTTGTCCACTATTTTTATATATAAAAACCAAATTTTTATTCGCTAAAAATCCTATTTTTATCGAGCTATCCATATAAGTAAAAATCATATTTTTATTTATACGTTATCTATATATGTACAAATTATATTTCTCCTAACCAAAACTATATTTTACTATAGATTAAAATTAGGGTTTTGCCCAAAAAAAAAAAAAAAAGATCAGAGAAACTCACGGTTGGAAGGGGGGTCCACTGTTTGGGCTCGTGACTGTGGTAGTGGAGTCGCACTCGCGGTGAAGCAGTGGTGGCGCGCGAGGGCATCAGGGGAGGCGGTGGCTCGGTTGATCTTGCGGTGGCGTGCGAGGCTGCTTTGGGCTCGGTTTTAAGAAGAGAGGGAGGAAGGAGAGCGAGGGGGCGACGGAAGGGGAAGGGATGGTCGGAGGGGAGGCGCAAGGCCAGGCGATGGCGGAGGCTGTGGTGAGCGGTGGCGGCGCGATCGAGAAGGCGGAGCGGGATTCTGAAATTTTAATTTAGGGTTATGAAATAGAAAAAAAAAGGCTGAGGTTAGGGTGTTATATAATAATATATATATTAATTTTAATTTGTTTTTCAAAAAGCGACTTTTTAATTCGAATTCAAAACCGGACCCATTGACTGTCGTCACTAGCTAATTACCCCCATTCCGAACACAATGGGATATGCTACGTAAGCCAATTCGGCTGTTACAATCAGTTTTCGTCAAAATTAAAATATAAATTAGTATATTCTATTTTAAACGTACATTTCAATTTACCGGGGCCACATACTAACTCGATAAATTGCAGAAAAATATTTTCTAGCTTCGTATTGACGATACGGTCCTAAGAAAACTGATTTCGTTGACTGAGACCGTTGGAAAAATGGTCATTTTCCAGTCGATTAAAATCAACTGAAATTGGTCCAACGCGTTTTCCTTTGCCACGCTCACATATTGATTCGAAAAATTATGAAATTTGAAACCTAGCAATAACTTGACATCACGGACCCAACAAAACTGGTTTCGTCGAAATCCGAGGTCGTTTGCAAAATTCCCATTTTTAAGGGCTTGAATTCCATAGCGACTATTCAGAATTTTCAACTGGACATATCTTTTGATTCCCGTAATGAAATCTTGATTTTTCGGATTCGATAGAAAGATATTACCAATTAGATCCTAATGTTTTTGGTTTCACTAAAATCCGGATTGTTTTGCACCCGGTACGTTCAATTGAAGTTTGAAATCGAATTATCGAACTACCGCGCCATTTTCAATTCTATTTATAATTATATATAATTATTTATATTCTAACGACGACGTATATAATATAAACGTTCGAATTATATTCAAAACAGATTTCTCGTCGATATTATTTAAAATAATTCATTTTAAATAATCAAAATTCGCTAAAATTGCCAAAATAAAATTTTCAAACTGGCTCGCATTTTACGGGTTGTTACAGATGCTGAGCATGCTCTTCCTCATTCTTTGAGAAGATCAAAATATCGTCTACGAAGACCACCACAAACTTATTGAGGATCTCTCGGAACACCCTGCTCATTAAATCAACGAAATAAGCGGGTGCGTTTGTCAAGACGAAAGGCATGACAATCCACTCGAAAAAACCATCTGGAGTTCTGAACGCGGTCTTATCAATGTTATCTTCAGCCACTCTTAGCTGATGAAACCCGGTAGCTAAATCTAATTGGGAGAAAACTGATGCACCTACAAGCTGATCGAACAAATCATCTATTCTCAGGAGTGGGTGCCTATTCTTCTTGGTCAGCTTGTTTAGCTCCCTATAATCAACGCACAGGCGAAGCGAACCGTTTGCTTTAATTACGAACACTACTGGAGCACCCCATTCAGAGATACTCCGCCTTATAAACCCCTTCTCAAGCAATTCTTTAACTTGCTTGCTGAGTTCTTTCCTCTCCCTTGGAGCCATGTGTCTAACGGGTAAAGCAACGGGTTTTGCTTTATCAACGAGGTATATGCGGAAGTCTATCTCCCGCTTCGGAGGTAAGCCCTTTACCTCTTCAAACACATCCGAGTATTCACGGACTGCCCTTACAGACTGCAAGTTCTCAACAGACACATCAAGAGATTCTAGATAACTAAGCATGACGGAGTTCATGGGATTACAAGAAATTTTGAGAGTGTTACCGAGGCGAGTCATGAGTCTAACCACTCTCTTTTCACAATCGAGGACGGCCCTATTACTGGATAGCCAGTCCATGCCTAGAATCAAACCGTAGCCCGTGAAGCCCAAAAAAAGGCATTACATCTAAACCCAATGCTTAGTATATATATTTTCAAATCCAAACAAACCATTGACAAATAAGCTGAGCCCCCAATTGGATTTGAAAGTACCAAGGGATCCTCTACTATATTGGTGTCTAGGTGCAGATATTCCATTAAAGCAGTAGATATAAAAGAGTGCGATGCGCTAGAATCAAATAGTGTACGGACAGGATGATCAAAATGATAGACTAAACTTTCGACAGAAATATTTCTACCTCGTTCTTGCGGAGGTGCCGTGAGAGCGTGAACTTGTCCTCCAGAAGAAGGTCCAGCTCCCTGCCCTTGCTTCCTTGGGCAGGCCCTAGCCATGTGTCCTGTCTCACCACAGTGGAAACAGCCACCCATCTTCCTTTTCTTCTTCTTGCAGTCTTTGATCAGATGTCCAGGAATGCCACAGAAATTACACTTTCTCTTGTCACGGGTCTGTTGTTCTTCCCGCCTTTCTTTGAATCAACCTTCTTGCTCTGCGACCCCTCCCCCTTCTTATCTTGAGGCACTTCCTCTTTTGCCTCTTTCTTGCCCTTGTCTTCCTCATGTAAGAGTGCCATGTCCACTAACCTCTCGTAAATAGCCCCCATATGTACATGGGTCATAGCCAAGCTGTGAAGTGGCTCATTCAATCCCTTGACAAAACGAAGAGCCTTCTTATGAGGAGTATTCACTAAATCCAGTCCAAATCGGGCCAGCTGATTGAATTGGTTGACGTACTCCTTGACCGTCATACTTCCTTGCTTAAGAGATAAGAACTTTTCCAGCTGTAAACTTCGTTCAGCTTGTAAGAGGAATTTCATCTCAAACCTTATTCTGAAATCCATCTATGTTTCAACTGGTCTTTCACCGTTATTGCCTTCCCACCAATAGGAAGCTTCGTCTTTAAGCAACCATACAGCCAACTGTATCTTCTTCCTATCATCCACCTCGAAGATAACGAACAGATCCTCAGTTTCTTTGAGCCAGTTCCTTGCTTCTACGAATGATTCAGTTCCCTTGAAATCCTTTCCACCTATGGCCCTAAAATCTCTATAAATCTTTGAGAAAACATTTGTACGAGGAGGAGGAGGAGGAGGAGGAACCGCTACAGCTGGAGGAGGAGGAATATTTGATGGGCCTGCGTCGTTGGCCCTAGCCTCTAAGTACCTCCTGAACCAGATAGGTATCGGTACACCCTCTGGAAGGTTAAGATTCCCAGACATGCTGAAACAAAAAAGAAAAGATTCAAAACGAAGGATAGAAAGATAGTGCATATGGCTTTAGGGAATATGCCTTTTTAAATTTAAAACAACACTTTTTCTTGTAAAATGCTTCTTTGTTTTTCTTTTTGAAACTAGTTTTCAAAAACTCTTATCTGATCTGGTAAACCTTTGCTCTGATACCAAGTGAAACACCCCACCTCTATTAAGGTCACTCACAAAGGGAATGCCTTAACTTTGGTGGAGAGTTATAGGTACAAGACACAGAAAATTTTACAAGACAAATAAATTTAAGCAGCGAAATTCAAATATTTATTGCATACGTAGTTCAATACAAAACCATTACATCAAATTGTCTCAAAATAACTTCTAAAACATTACACCATAATTTCTGTCTTGATTATTTAATAAAGAAGCATAAACCCTTAATAAAACTGAATAAATCCCCAAGTGTAGTGTCCAAAAGACATAGCCAAGGTGAGAGAGTCCCAATCATACATCTACTTTCTTGAAGCTTGCAAAGAGTTTGACTAAGCTGGAGTATTCCCTCCTTGTGGACCTGGGGGGGAAGAAATGGAAGAAAAGAAGACGAGAGAAAACGGGTAAGACAATAAGTCTGGTAAGTTCAGTGATTACTAGTATTTAAACAAGGAAAGGGATCATGACAGTAATAACAGAACATAGGACAATACCCTAATATAAGACAAGATAAGTTGAACATGTGATCGCACCCATTACTATAATCTCTGCACCTACTTAACCATTGGTTCAACCAGCCCCACGTGTTCATAACAAACGACCCCCTTAATGATCGGCTCCTACTCGCATGCGTTCATATCCTATGTCATTCGACCCTGCTTGACTGTAGATACCTGTGCTGGTCCCACCTTGGGGTGTATCAGTCCCTCTGGTGGCAACCCGACACGATTCAAGATGCATAGTGTATACTACTGATGCCCAGTGCCTGCTTTTTTCACTCCGGAGTACGTGCATGCTCGTACTCCGTCGTAACCTACACTGACGCACCAACCGTCGACGTTTTGACCGCTTATAATCAGCCCAGTAATCGTGCCCCACCCTGCCTAGTTTCAGGGTAC
The DNA here is from genome assembly GCA_030737875.1 of Allium sativum. NCBI lineage: Eukaryota > Viridiplantae > Streptophyta > Magnoliopsida > Asparagales > Amaryllidaceae > Allium > Allium sativum. Next base: position 325,718,476 of record CM060921.1, on the reverse strand, counting down.
CATGATACATCTATGTGGGTTACTGCTGAAATGGGTCCCCGTTACTAGGGTTTTCTAATCAACATGTTTGTTTGGTTAAGTTTCCAAGTTTACCTAACCCCACCCATTTGTTTAGTTAACATGTTGAATCGGTTAAGTGTTTCCCTAATTGACTTAACCCTAACAATCCTGACTTAGCTTTAATTTTTTCATTAAAGCACCGACCACTCACATTAGACAGGTCTTGTTGTGGTCACTGGATATGCCGTTCGGTTTCGGACAGATTTACACCACAACTCAGTCTAACCTCGGGTTCTTTTTGGGCTTGATGCACTAACCACACACATTAGACAGGTCTTATTGTGGTCACTGGATATGCCGGTCGGTTCCGGGCAGATTTACACCATAACTCAGTCTAACCTCGGGTTAGGCATATTCGTCTTTTCTAAATTCACATATTTTCTATATATGTCTAATTTCTTTATGTAAATTAATTTTAATTTAATCATGCCATAATTATCCTCACAATAAATGGTATATCAAATATACCATTTTATGAACAAATCTATGCCATGAAATTTTCATATTTTCCCATCGCTACCCCCGTGGAACGTACGCATGAATCACATAAAATATTGGGCTAGTAAATTATCCCAAACCTATAAACAAAAAGGGGTAATAAACAAGGGACATAAAACAAACATAAAATAGCATACATTTAACTTATCATGTGTAACTTGGCATAGAAGTATCATTAACTTAATTAAACGGGTAAAGGTGAACTTGTGACTAAGTTGGGTCTAATTGTCATGTGAACTTGATAAAGGTCTAGTATGGAGGTTTAACATATAAACACAATTTTAAACCACAACCTAGCATATTAACTTATGTATGCCAAAACATAAGAAAGCTACTATAAACATATTTAAATCACAACTTAGCATATTAACTTATGTGTGTTAAACATAAGAGAACTATTATAAACATATTCGAATCACAACTTTGCATGATGACTTATGTGTGTTAAACATAAGAGGGCTATTATAAACATATTCGAATCACAACTTAGCATGATAACTTATGTGTGTTAAACATAGGAGAGCTACAAATCAAATCTTGCAACATAAATAGATTCAACTTAACATGGATCTCAATATACATGAGTGTTGATCTAACATATAAGCATGTGTTTTAGATCATAAACTTGCAAGTAACCACCAAATTATAACGTGATATGTTTCACCATTCAATTGGCATAATAAATCCAATACCCAATCATAATAGATTCCAATAACATACTATATGGTATGTTCATCATCACAAACGTATAGGCATGATCAATCGCAATGGTAGCTTAAGATAAATGAGAATCAAACTTTAGTTATCTTATACATAAGCATCATTCTATATTCGAATTACAACATGTCATGATTCATTTGAAAGAACGTTCAAATCTACGTAATAACCAACTTACAAACTAAAAGGGAATTCTTGATTTCTGAAATCTGAATTCTGAAATTGGTTAGCTCGCCTTTGATGTAGATCGTTGAATTTGATTACTTTAATTTGATTTTGATTCAGGTTTTTATCTTATCTTTGAATTGGTGACGGCTACTCCAAGTTCTCTATTGATGGCATGATAGTTCCAGGATTATTTTTGTGTGATTTTTAGGTTTGAGCATTGGGTTGTTTATATAGAATTTTAATTTAATTTGAGCCGTTGGATGATATTAGGGTTAACCATAACCATTCAGTCAATATGGTGTGATACTTCGGCCCTAATGACTCAGTAAGGAGTCAGAAAGGACTCAGCAATGAGTCACAGTATTGATCAGATCACACCAAAAAGCTGTGCAGGCTCTCTGCTCGGCCTGGGAGCACTTGGCAGGTGTGCCAGTGCCACTTTTGTACTGGCGCACTTCCCAAGTGCGCCAGTGCATTTTGTTTCTTTTTTTCTTTCTTCTGGTTTTCTTCTTTAACTTCGTTCGTCCATATCTCCTTCATACGGTGTCTGTTTTACGCAAATTCAGACTCTATCTTAAGCAAAATACCGAGATGAATGCAATGGCATAACCAATTTCCCTTGATTCTCGCATTTATAATTAAATACTGTTTGAGAACGGCCCTACAAATTTTGGTGCTAACTTTCCTGCGGATCCAAAGTGAACGATGTTCCTCAAAGGAGATACTTTAAGGAACACCTTGTCTCCAACTTCGAACTCAAGGTCAGTTCTTCTTTTGTCCGCGTAGGACTTCTTCCTATCTTGGGCGGTCTTCATTCTTCTTCGTATCAAGTCTACTTTCTCTGAAGTTTCCCTAATCATGTCTGGTCCAAGTATGAGCTTGTCTGTGGACTCCCACCAGCAATTTGGTGACCTGCAAGGTCTTCCATACAAAGCTTCGAAAGGCGCCATGCCTATGGTGGCTTGGTAGCTATTGTTGTAAGCGAGTTCCACCAAAGGTAGGTGATCCTCCCATGTACCTCCGAAGTCAATAATGCATAATCTCAAGAGGTCTTCTAATACTCTGTTGACTCTTTCCGTTTGGCCATCGGTTTGAGGGTGATAGGTCGTGCTTAAGCATAACTGTTTGCCTACAGCCTCTTGTAAACTCTTCCAAAACTCGCTCGTGAAGATAGGGTCTCGATCACTCACTATGCTAGAGGGTATCCCATGGAGTCGAACTATCTCTTTATGGTATATGGATGCTAGAGATGAGGCTGTCCTTCTACTCTTGACGGGTATAAAGTGGGCGCTTTTTGTGAGCCTGTCGACTATTACCCAAATGCTGGTGTTTCCCCTTCTTGACCTAGGCAACCTATCTATAAAGTCCATTGAGATGCTATCCCATTTCCACTGTGGGACCTCTAGAGGATGGAGCAGACCACCAGGCTTCTTCTGCTCCGCCTTGACTTGTTGGCATATTAAACACTTAGAAACAAATTCAGTTACGTCTTACTTCATGCCATTCCAAAATAAAACTCTTTTGATGTCTTTATACATTTTGTCTCCGCCTAGGTGTATGGTCAGTTTGGAATGGTGTGCCTCTTCTTGAACCGCCTTTACCAAGCCCCTTGCATGTGGGACACATAGTCTTCCATCTCGTCTCAACTAGCCCTTGGCATCAATGGAGTATCTATTAAGGTGACTAGAAATCTCACCCCTAATTAACTTGTCCACCACATCGGCTAGCTGAGGGTCTTCTCTTTGCGCGGCTCCGATTGAGTCTAATAGAGTTGGTCGCACTTCTAACAATGCTAGCAAGCCAGGTACAAAGTCAGTGGAGGGTCTGAAGTTAAAGCTTGCTATGAACTCCAAGCTTTGCCTTTCCACAAAGAGAGGGCTTAAGGTCAGTTTCTATCCACTCAAGGCGTCTGCTACTGCATTGCCCTTGCCAGGAGTGTACGGAATCTCAAATTCGTACGAGGCAAGAAACTCCATCCATCTTTGCTGCCTCAAGTTGAGATCTTTCTACGAGAAAAGGTATTTCAATGATTTATGGTCAGTATACAATTCAAATTTCTCACCTAAGAGATAATGGCGCCAAGACTTAAGCGCAAAAACGATGGCTGCCAACTCTAGGTCGTGGGTTAGGTAGTTTTTCTCATGTACTTTCAACTGCCTTCCACCATAAGCCACTACCTTCCCTTCTTGCATCAGAACAGCGCCTAGTCCCATTCCGGATGCATCTGTGTATACTGTAAACATCATGCTTCCATCAGGCAATGTCAGAACTGGGGCTGTTGTTAGAGCCCTTTTCAAACGTTGGAAAGCAACATCTTTGATGAACTTTCGATAAAAGCCTGCTATCCCGAGAAAGCTTCGGACTTCGGTTGCGTTTCAAGGGACCTTCCAATCTTGCACAACAACCACTTTCGCGGGGTCCACAGCTATCCCCTCTTTGGACACCACGTGTCCAAGGAACCTAACTTCTTCTCTCCATAAATGGCATTTGGAGAATTCAGCTTTCAATTGATGTGCACGGAGAGTATCCATGACTTCCTTTAGATGCTGAGCATGCTCTTCTTCATTCTTTGAGAAGATCAAAATATCATCTGTGAAGACCACCACAAACTTATTGAGGAACTCTCGGAACACCCTGCTCATTAAATCAACGAAGTAAGCGGCTGCGTTTGTCAAGCCGAAAGGTATGACAAGCCACTCGAAGAAACCATCTGGAGTTCTAAACGCGGTCTTATCAATGTTGTCTTCAGCCACTCTTAGCTGATGAAACTCGGTAGCTAAATCTAATTGGGAGAAAACCGATGCACCTACAAGCTGATCGAACAAATCATCTATTCTCGGGAGTGGGTGCCTATTCTTCTTGGTCAGCTTGTTTAGCTCCTTATAATCAACGCACAGGCGAAGCGAACCATCTGCTTTAGTTGCGAACACTACTGGAGCACTCCATTCAGAAATACTCCACCTTATAAACCCCTTCTCAAGCAATTCTTTAAATTGATTTAGCAGAATTATGGAGTCCAATTGAATCTGGAATGTTTCTTAGTAAGCTTTGCTAACGAACTATATATCTTTGAAAAATTCTTAACGAACTTCTGATAATAACTGGCCAATCCGAGAAAACTTCGGACTTCTGTGGGTGTACGAGGCTGTTTCCAATTCTGAATAGCAGTGATTTTACTGGGATCAACTGAAATTCCTTCCTTTGACACGACGTGGCCAAGAAATTTGACTTCTTCTTGCCAGAATATACATTTGGAAAATTTGGCTTTTAAAACATTCTCTCTTAGAATCTCTAACACTTGTTCCTAATGTTTTTCATGCTCGCTCTCTGACTTAGAGAAGATTAATATGTCATCAATGAAAACCAGTACAAATTTATTCAATACTTCTCTGATTACCCGGTTCATTAGATCGACAAAATAAACTGGAGCGTTACATAAGCCGAACGACATTACTAACCACTCGTAGAATAAATCTGGACCTCTGAATGCTGTCAAAGGAACACAATCTTCGGCAATACGAAGCTGATGGAAACCTGTAGCTAGGTCCATTCGGGAAAATACTTGTGCACCATTCAATCGATCCAACAAATCATCAATCCGCGGCAATGGATATTTGTTCTTCAGCGTCTGCTTATTCAAGTCACGATAATCCACACATAGTCTGAGAGTACCGTCTGACTTTGGGACAAATACAACTGTTGCTCCCCAATCAGAGAAACTAGGTCTGATCATACCCTTCCATACAAGCTGTCGAGTTTGACTGTCTAACTCTTCTTTCGCTTTCAAGGTCATTCTTCGAATAGCGTGAACTACTGGCCTTGCATTTAGAACTAGAGAGATTTTGAAATCTATTTCTCTACAAGGAGGTAAGCTAACAACTTCTTCGAACACATCCGCATAGTTCTTGACAACAGGAATATTTTTTATGTCGACCGGAATATTCTCCGTAACGACAGGAACAGGTTCTATTTGCACTGAAGAAACATCCAAAGCTGACCAAAAATCTTTTCTATTAGAATTCGGACCTTCGCATGGAATGGTTATATATCCAAGCTTTGTTTTAACTTTAAAAACTCTTTCTGCACAGTTAACGTCCGCTTCGTATTTGGTTAACCAATCCAATCCCAAAATAAGATCAAATTTTGTGAAATTCATGACAATCGAGATAGTAGGGAATCGATAACAAGAAAAAGAAATAGGCACCCCACAAACCCAACTAAGATCGAGGGAACCCCCTATCGGATTATGGACCGTCATGGGTTCTTTGAGCTTCTTCAGTTTTAAATCCAATTTCTTTACCACCTTAGTCAAAATAAAACTTTGTGACATGCCCATATCAAACAATACTTTGACTGGAATATTTTTGACATTAAGCATGCCTTCTAAAACATCTGGCCTTCCCTGACTAGCTGAGGGTGCTGAAGTTTTTGCTATTTCGTTTATATGTACTTTTCCGGATTTCTTTAATAACCGGCAATCCTTCGCAAGATGGCCAGCCTGATGGCATTAACTGCATTTTCTATTATCTTGGAACTTGTCCTTGGATTTCGACCCAACATTTCTTTCCTTTTTCGAGGATTTGCAATTCCCTTGAAAATGCCCTAGCTTCTTGCAGTTATTGCATATGGCGGTTGTTACTGGTTCTTTTTGATTTAACCTTTCTCCTTTTGACCCTAGGCTTCTGTCTAGCCCCAGACGTCATACTTGCCTCAGGCTGTGCACTTGCCTATGGGTCATCAGTTTCAAATTTCCTTTTATTGTTAGAACTACATTCCTCTTCGTCGACCAAAAGACCCTGCTTATCTAGATTTTCATACTAATAAGCCATATATATCATTTCAGAGAAAGATTGTTGCACATGTGCAATTACATTACTTTGATACTTCCTTTGGAGCCCGTTAATAAATCTCAGATTCTTCATCTTTGGATTTTGAATTAGGTGCGGGGAGAAATGAGAAAGTTCATTGAATTTCTTATGATATTCCGGAATGGTCATATCTCCTTGTATCAGATAGTAGAATTCATCACTTAACCGCTCAGTTGCTTCTGGGGGAATAAACCTTTCATTGAAAATTTCTTTGAATCTATCACAGGTGATATCACCTTCTAGATTATCTTGAATAACTGTTTCCCACCAGATTAGAGCTTCATCTTTAAGCGCCCAAGATGCCAGTAATCTTTTCTGATCATCTCATGGCTTGAAACCTTCAAATATTCTTTTAGCTGAACGCATCCAAGCTTGAGTTTTAATAATAGATTTATAGCCTGAGAACGGTACTCCACCCAGATTTTGATATCTTTTCAATAGAGCTTCTATATCCGATCCTGACTGAGGGAGCATAACTGGCTCGTTAGGTTGTTGAACCATAGGATTATTTCTTCTGCTTCTGCCACTCATTTTATATGTCTGCAAATAGCAGACAAACTGTCAGGTCAACAGAAAAGGTATTTGAAAGCATAGAGACATATATTTAAATGTATATGCATCTATCAGGGTGTATTTCATTCTGCTTCACTCATTCTAGGATATTGCTGATCCTATCTGAAATGAGTTATCTGTCTTAGAACACCACTGGTTCTATTTCTGACGAGTTCATTAATATGTTATATTCTAGAACTAAGCATAACCAAAGCTCCGATACCACGTTGTGATGACCCCAAATCCCGTTCCATGGTGTCAAGGGTAATCTTTGGAATATAACACATAAACAGATAACAGCAGAACAGAAATAAATAAATACACCAGATAATGTACAATAGAATACACTGGATAAACATAATCATCAGAGTTACACAGTATACAGGATAATACTTAGTACAAAATACAGTTCAGCTTTACATAAATGTCTACAGCGGAATCAAAACATAATATGTACATTAGGAGCTGAACAGCATAAAAAGAAAGAAATGATGGAATCCATCTTCAGCTCCAGCTATCCACAAAGAGCCTGCTAAAACCTGAATACAAGGCTGCCTATGTAGAAATAGGTGCACCCGAGTTTGCAAATGAAACAAACTACGAGTCAGTCATGGGACTGGTATGAGAAATCTACTTAACATATTTTACAATAAGGCAAATCACAGGACCACGCAGCTAACGCGGAACGGGTTTACTCCATTGGATTGCCAGTTCTGAAAACAAGTGAATCATTAAAACATCGCAATGCTTTTTATAAAAATGAAGCCATTATAAGACTCAGTTCCCATCACACAATGCAACGCAAACCGGAGGATAGAGTTTTACCTTATAATGGCCAAAATATGCTTGATACGAATAAATCAAAAGCATTTGATATTATTACTAGTGTTTATATATTTCAAAAACAATTTCAATCATAAGTATCAATCATAGACGGGATGGGTACCATATATCATATCGCCAAATATAGATATACAATCAAATCCGCACGATGTCGTATTTGGAAATTGGATTTCCGTCATGAACCAAGGCAAGGGATTGTCCTTACTGCTTCGAGACAATCCAGCCCATGTCTCTGATTCAGAACGCATCGACCCTTGGATCTTCAGGGCCGGTCCACATGGAGTGGATTAAAATGCCTGAACAATACGTTTCCCCGCCCTATGGGGCGTAAATGAGCCAAATGACTCCATCGGTCCCGGATCGACCGATATAACCGAGGCGCCTCGCTATCCATCATCCACATAAGTAAAATGTCAGGCCGTGTAAAAACACCGACACCACTCCTAGCTAGAAGGAAATGCATGCTCTCCCTGCAGTCCTCTCCCGTTTCTGGTCCATACCGGGGTGTAAGGCTCGCGAATCAACGCTAAACACAAAGCTAGCTATTTAAAGCCGTGCTTTGATCATCAACCACAAAGCTCTACTTTTCAACAAAATCTTTGATCACAGCATCTTTGCATGCCACATTGTCAATATACAACATCAGACACACTTCCATTTACAAGTCCGTTCTGGGTCTGAACGAAACCGGATGATCTTAATTCCTCGCACATCCGAACGATCAACAAGTACGTCCGGACAACCATCACTGTAACCCCTTCAGGGCAGCAACTCCCATCCAAGACATCAGTAGCCATCCATTCGACCTGAAGATTTTCGGTCTTGCAACGTCTTCATATCTTTGACTTCTAACCATCGATCAGTTATTTGAAATGAGATTTATCTCGGCCTTTTCAAATAATCCACGTATGTTTAGAATTCAAATCAATTCATTTCAATGGTTAAATTATTCGACATCCATAATTCAGTTCATTAATGTAATTTTCACATCAAACACATTCAACCATCAAATATCCAATAAAGCAACTAAACTCAGTGTATTTCCATTCCACATCGTTTATAATATTTTATAACGATTTATCGCTATTTTTATTCATTTAAAAATAGCCAATTTATTCAAACGACGCTTCAGACCATAACGCGGCCGTGGCGCTGTTTTTCTTCAGATTTGATTTACAAATATCTGAAAATCCAACCGTTGGATCTTTACAAATTTTATATCATTGGAAATATCTTTTCAAAACGAATCCAACGGTTCCAGTTTTGGGAAAATCCAACGGTCGAATCTCCCGGTACAATCGTTTGAAGTTACGATTTCAAAAAACAAACTGCAGCTTCGTTATTTGATTTATATATATATATATATATATATGTATGTATATGTATATGTATATGTATATAAACATAGTCGATTCTAGCGCTGTTTTCGTCAGATTTGAATAAAACATTCCAGACAATCCAACCGTTGGATCTTTGCAAAGTTGGTGTCATTGGAAAGATATTTCCAAAGCGAACTTAATGGTTTCAGTTTCGGGAAAATCCGATGGTCGGATCTCCCGCAATAATCGTTTGAAATCACGGTTTCAAAATACGAACTGCAGCTTTGTTATTTCATTTATTTAAATTATATATATATATATAATCCATTCTTCGATTTCAAAACATTTCATTTCATATATGTGATAAAAATTATATTTTTATCCAACAAATATATATTTCAACACATGACTATTTTTTTTTTTACAATTCATATATATAATAAAAATGTGATTTTTATTGTTAAAACTATTTGTTTCAAAAATGTTGATTTTTATCGATTTACATACATTATAAAAAGTTGATTTTTATTTGTAAAACAATTTATTTCAAACATGCGATAAAAATGTCATTTTCAACGTTCAAACCATTTTATTTCATTCATTCGATAAAAATGTTATTTTTATTGTTCAAACCATTTTATTTTATTCATTCGATAAAAATGTTATTTTTATCATTCAAACCATTTTATTTCATTCATTCGATAAAAATGTTATTTTTATCGTTCAAACCATTTTACTTCATTCATTCGATAAAAATGTTATTTTTATCGTTCAAACCATTTTATTTGATTCATTCGATAAAAATATTATTTTTATCATTCAAACCATTTTATTTCATTCATTCGATAAAAATGTTATTTTTATCGTTCAAACGAGTTTATTTCATTCATTCGATAAAAATGTTATTTTTATCGTTCAAACCATTTTATTTCATTCATTCGATAAAAATGTTATTTTTATCGTTCAAACCATTTTATTCCATTCATGAATATATTTCAATACATGAATATAAATCAAACACAGAAATATTTCAGAAAATTTCGGCAGCATAACGGCAGGGTAGTTAAAACCGGCACCGTCCCTAGTACGGCTCCTCGCTCTACCTTAAAGCCTCGCAGCTTTTGACAATGGGGATTTCAATATCTAGTTTATACACAGACGAATTTTCCCATATACTAATCCTATTGGGATTTCAACCACAATCAATCATTTCCAATCAACCATTCATGATATTCACCAAATTTCACATCAACCAAATCCAAACAATATCACAACCAATATATATCGTCCATGGTCTGTGGAAGAGGGGAGTGTATATATATATATATATTCGTATATAAATATATTTCGATTTCATTTCAATATCATTTCAATTTCATTCAACACATATATGATTTTTACAACGCATATATAACTTATACATCGAACATACAACTTATACAATGCTTATACATGAGGTGTACAACGCTTATATAACTCATACATCGAGTATATAATTTATACATCGTCATTTCCATATCGTTTAAAAATCATAGATCTCACATTGGGTTCCACTCCTCCAAAAAATGTAGAAGGCTCAGAAAAATATCCGGTCTCTTCTAGAATGTAGAAGACGTCCACACGAGTCCATTGTCTCTTGTTTCACTGGATTTCATCAGCATACGAAAAAGATATGATTTTTATTGTAAAATCATAAACCGTAGTGCTTTAAAGTGCTATAAATAGTTTAAAATAAAATAAACCGCACCTTCATCAAAACCCTTCAAAACTAGGGTTGAATTTATCGCTCAATCCAACGCGCAAGAGGACGATCGACATGCACCATGGCGTAAAGCTTGGAGAGGGCTTTCTAAAGGTACCAATCGCACGCCATACGATTATCGGAGGGGGGAGTAATTCGCCTCGCGATGACGAACATTGGAGGCGACGGATCTGACTAAATACAACACGGTGGAGGTCGAGGTTGCTATGGATTTGAAGAGTGTGAGGAGTACTTCAGAAACCTCAACTAGGGCGTTCGATATTGGTGTGTGGATTGGAAGATAAAGAGGAGAGAAGTTTGGTAGCTTTATCACCGTCGCTCTGAGAGGTATCGGGGAAGAAGAGTTGAGATGGCGCTTTGTGATTGGCCGATGGATTTATAATTTAATTTTTTTATTTATTTTAAATCCAAAAATACCCTCTTCTCCATACGTGCACCAATTCAAACCCAACGACTGTCGTCCGTAGCTAAATACACTCATTCTGAACACAATGGGATATGTTTCGTAGGCCCATTCGACTGTTTTAGTCAGTTTTTCTTCAAATTAAAATATAAAACATCCAATATTTGATTTGAACGTACATTTCAATTTTTTGGGGCCACATACTGATCCCAAAATTCCATAAAGATAAATCTAGTTTTTTTTACGATACGGTCCCAACAAAACTAGTTTCATCGAATTCTGAGACTGTTTGAAAAATGACCATTTTCTGGTCGATCCAATTTAACTGAAATCAACCAAACACATTTTCCTTTGCTACGCTCACACATTAACTTCAAAAATTATGGAATTTGAAACCTAGCAATAATTTGGCATCTCGGACCCAACAAAAGTGGTTTCGTCGAAAACAGAGGGCGTTTGCAAAATGGCTATTTTCAAGGGTTATATAAACTCTATAGCGACCTTTCTGAAAATTCATTTGGTCATAACTTTTGATTCCCGCTGTGAAACTTCGATTTTTCAGATTCATTAGAAAGATATTCATAAACAGATTTAAATATTTTTAGCTTTACTAAAATCCGTTTTATTTTGCACCCAGTATAGTCAGTCAAGTTTGAATTCAAATTTTCAAACTGCCGCGCCATTTTAGGCCTTGTTTATAATTGAAATAAATATATTTACTTTCCAACATCGATTCAAATAGACTTTTCGTCGTTAATATTTAAAATAATTTATTTTAAGTATTCAAAATTCACTAAAATTGCCAAATTAAAATTTTTAAATTGGTTCTGATTTTCCGGGTTGTTACATATATAATCATAAATGGTAAGTGACATGTTAATTGGAAACATGTGAGTTAGATATATTTAGTTACATAATAAGTAAAACATGTTATGGAAATCAAACAAGAATATAAAAGGGATTGTGGATCACAGACCTTGGGTCACAGTCTAGAGAATAACATGTTGTAAGCTTATTAATAAAAATTAAATGAATTAAGTTGTATGACTAAAATTAATAAGCAAGAGAAACTTGGTAATTTGAATAAGAATTCAATCTGAATTGGATTAACCAAGTTAACTGGAAACCTGGTGAGGTGAGACAAGCGCGTAAAAGAATGTTTAGACATAGGGTCTAACAACATGCTAAAGTAAGGCACTTAGACCAGTCCGTACGGTTGAGGGTGAATAACCCAACAGGGTAGATCATCAACGTGTGATAAGGCACGAAGGGAGCGCACATTCATCTGATTGTTTAATGGCTCCAAAGGACTGGAAGGGGAAGCACTCGGCTTCCGGGGACGTAGGGTACTCTTGGTATTCCTCTGTGAGTGGCAGATGATCCGCCTGTACTCACAGAGGTTAGGTCTGCGTAGGTGAACCAATGAGTTTGCCTTGATTGCAATAATAAGGGGCAATCAAAAGACTAAGATGGACCAGTGTGATTCGACGAGACCAATTAGTGCCCTGTGATAGCAACTTGTCGTCTACCTAGCATCTTCAGTCAGTACGTAAAGCGGAAAGGCGGAGAACTCCAAAAGACCATATACTTTTCTATCTAGTTATGGGTGAGGCTGGCCAATTGGTTTGAAGGGCATAGGGGCCGGGTTAAATTCTCATTCTTGATATTCTTGGGTGCCTTTCATTAGTTGAGGAGGGGTCTAGTGGTACCATAGCCACTGTAAAAGCAGACCTTAGCATCTGCAGTCGGCAAGATATCTGAAAGCTCCCGACCGAGTTTCGTGTTTCTTGATTAGCCCTGCCACGGGACTCGTGCGCACATATAGAGAACATGTGCAATAGACATCGAGAAGATGATACGTACATAGGAAAGTCTAGTTACACCCATGTCGCTCTAGGTGGTGTATCATAAGACTAGAGGGAATTATTTGAGGATGGAACCTAATTCGACCGAATGGTTCAAAGATGGCAATCTGAACGCTTACGTAATATAGAATTAGTGGTTCTTTGCAGACATAGCGTTGACATATATACAGAAATCCATACGACATTCAGGCGTAGGATTAGGGAATGCTATATTCCTTCGATGATACGGTGGTGACCGTGCGAGTGGGGTACCATGAGGTGTATCTCAATATTGAGAGATAACTACATATACTGTGTTAGGTTAGTTCACTGGGAAGTAAATGGGTACGACGTGTGTGTAAACCTTGAGTGTTGTTAACCCAAGTAACCTAATAAATAAGAAAATATGATTGAACAATATATGTAGTATTATCCGAAGTGTATAGTTTAAATCCATTCACCAGAACTTGTGTTCTGACCCCCTCCTCATAACACACTCGCAGGTTAGAGTGTGGCAGAGACATGATAGCTTTGGATACTAGTTAGGCAGTATTAATAATACGGTAAGGCTTTGTTTTGATTATACTATATTTTATCCTTTCTGCTGTGAGATATTTTTTTGAGCTCTGACATGTTTTATGTCTCTGTCTTTTCTGCAGGATACCAGAGCAAACCAATCCGAGTTTCGATAGATTGGAATTTTGAAAAAAAATCGGTCTGCCGAAATTGGGGTTGTCGCATAAGTCATACAATTTAAATAATATATGAAAGCAACAATAAAAAAATATTATGTACTTATCTCATTAAATTTATCGTAAATTGAACAAAATAATTTCTGCTTTATATACTTGCATTTTAACAATTCTATAGTTATTTGTTGTACCTCCTCAACTCTTTTGTGATATTTAATATTTTCATCCATATGTTTAAACTAATCTTAAATTATAATTATTTAAATAATCTTAAAGAGTATTTTGTCCATTTTCCTGATAGCTCTTAAAAATATACGTCAATTTTACTATGTATATTCATATTGAAAAAAAATATTTTTTTCATGCAAATATGTAAATCACATAACATAAACTATGCATATCAACAATAATAACAAAGTTAATTTGTAAATTAGTTATGATTCATTTATATATCAAAAATTTATTACATATTATATAAAATAATTCCTTTTGAACATTAATAGCCCCGTAACAAATTAATACTTTTTTATGCAAATTTCTTTTCAATTTTTTCTATTATGTTATGTAGTTAAAATAATTCATAGTTTTACATTTAACCTATTTAAACAGATTCTATTAAATAATACTTGCTAATCTATTGAAAAAGTAATTAACATACATCAATTCCAACATGTATATTTACATCAACAACAATAATTAAAAATTTCTCAAATACAAGCGCATACATAATGTTTGTGCAAGCTATAGAATATAAATTACACATAAACAATAATAATTATTATTATTTTAATTAATAGTTTATATATTTTACATCAAAATTTAACATATTGTATAACAAAGCGTTCGTTTTAATGTTAAAATAATAAATACTATTTTTAGTAATATCATTGTGTGCAACGCACGAGTTACACACTAGTCACAATAATAATAGAGCTTCGAAGTCTCAATCTGGTTAAGTGATCAGGACATTCAAATGCGACCGTGTTCAGAAATTAGATAGTTATATGTCTATGCATTATTATTTTATTTTTTACTCTTCTCTTTTCCTACTATTTTCTAAAACTTATTATATGTGTAACAAATAAAATGAGAAGCAAAACATGTAAATAAATTTGTAAATCATCCTCAAAATCACATCGCTATTTTATTGAATCTTTTACACATTCTAACAATTAAAATCGCAGTAATAACATTGATGTTGATTGAAAATCATCAAGGACACTTTGGCTTGCCCTCTTGTGTCTTCCAGTTATTATAGCAAGGGCATTCTTCTTTGTTTCCGAAGGTTCCTGATGGCACACATAAGCACTTGCTGCAGCATTGGTTGCAGAAAAACAAGCATGGCTTCTTGTGACTAGTCTTAGAGCATCTAAAATCGCAAGCTCTTGAGCATTCTGCATGCAATTTTTCCACAAAATAAGTCATTATTTATTTGTTTACTGCACTGTTTTGCATAACCTGTTTGTTGGGTCTCATGAAAGAAAAATGATAGGTGTGTATTTTATACCGTCTGGTTTAAGTGAACCTTTTCCTCCTGCCTGTGATAAAAGACAAAAAAAATACTTTCATTACATCTGGGTCAAAACTAGCGAGTTTGTTGGCAATGAAGGGAAAAAAAGCAGCCAGGTGAGATTATACTTGAGAAAAATCGAAGATGAAGGCCAGGGCAAAGAGAACAAGAACAACTGATGAAAGGAAGGAAATGCGAACCATCTCTTGTTAACCACAGGCACACCTAGATCTTTTGTTTTTTCTTTGCAATTTTTATCTTTGATTCTTTCTATTTAGAAACATTTATATTTATAGGCAAAATTTCACTATTCATTCACGAAACGTCGTTGCCTAGAATACACCAATATTTACGAAGTTTCCTTTTAATGGTTTATGACATGCAGAAATCTACATTTCAAATTTTCCATTAATTACTTTACCTAGCAGCCGTATCAGGATTATTCATGCATGCATTTAATGTATAAATGTATGAAAGGCAACATTCTACTTGGATTGTACCATACAATTAATCTTAAAATACAAGACCTTCTCAAAATTCAAACTACTAATTTGCTGGCAATTATATAGTGGTTAATTGCATTATATCTGCCGCAATTATCTTTCCTCCGTGGTAAATACTCTTCAAATTCTCCTGTCCCATAAGATAAAAAATAAAAAATAAATTGTTTCTAATTATAGTGTGATATGACTCATGTCCGTTGACTAATATAAATTATAAGTAAAAATAAGTAAAGTAAAATTTTTACAAAAACATACCTTTTGAAAATGTTAATAATTTTCTAGCATCGTATAATACAAATATTGACTGCTTATCATTATTTGTACTACAATTTTTTACAATTTCTTTTATTAATAACAAAGAATTTAATTGATGCACAAATTTTGGAAAAGTAGAATTGTTATATTTTGATTGATATACTAATTTTAAAGCAAAAAAAATATGAACTTATTTGTTTGTACGGAAATATCCTTTTTAAAAGGAAAAAATTACGTGTATCTTTCTTTGTATTAAAATACTAATTTTAGAAATATTTTTTTACGAATTCGATTATAGACTATTATAAATGAATTATAGATAATTTCGTAAATAATGTTAAATTTTTTACACCATATAGACTTGATGGAAAAAATAGTTTTACCATTCTTGTCAGTATGAATATCATATACGCATTTAACTGTTATATTTATGGAAGACCAATTAATAATTATTTGTTAACTGAATTTGTAATAACCTGGAAAATGTGAACCAATTTAAATTTTTTAAAATTGGTTATTGTCAAAGATTTTGAACAACTGAAATAGCATATTTCAATAAAATAGTGAATTGGGAATAGTGAGGCAGTTTGGAAATTTGAATACAAACTTTGTCTGACTGTACCGGGTGGAAAATATAAAAGATTTTAGCGAAACCAAAAATATTTAAATCTGTTTATGAATACCTTTCTAACGAATCTGAAAAATCGAAGTTTCATAACAGGAATAAAAAGTTATGGCCAAATGAATTTTCAGAAAGGTCGTTATATAGAATATATAGCCCTTGAAAAGAGATATTTTGCATACGACCTCAGAATTCGACGAAACCACTTTTGTTGGATCCGCGATGTCAAACTATTGCTAGGTTTCAAATTTCATAATTTTTGAAGTTAGTATGTGAGCGGGGCAAAAGAAAATGTGATTGGTCAATTTCTGTTAAAATGGGTCGACCTGAAAATGGACATTTTGCATACGAGCTCAGAATTCGACGAAACTGTTTTTGTTGGAACCGTATCGTCAAAACAAAGCTAGATTTATTTTTCTGGAATTTTTCGATTCAGTTTGTGGCCCTGGCAAATTGAAATGTATGTTCAAATTGAATATAAAATGTTTTATACTTTAATTTGAAAAATAACTGACTGTAATAGTCGAATTGGCCAACGAAACATATCCCTTTGTGTACGGAATGGGGGTATTTAGCTAGGGGCGACAGTCGTTGGGTTGAAATTGGTGTATGTTGGCTAGAATGGATATTATAGGAATTTAAAATTTTAATATAATAGAAAATATCTTCATATTTCTCTCTCATCAAAAAAATCTGGTCAACCCTCACGAACGAACGGCGAAACCCGTTCAAACCTTTCCAGCTCGATCGCCGCCGCCACAGGCAATTTCGCCACCGCCTCCAGTTGGCTTTCCCGATCGTCTTCCTCCCCCCTTTCAATCAATACAACCCTCGACTGAAACCATACCCGATTTGCGTCGTTCTACCTTGAGGAAGTCCGCACCTTTGGAGCGCCGCCGATCGTCATAGGAGCCACCAAGTTCGCTGCCACCACAGGCGTTGGGAAGCCTGCTCGAAGCTCTTCGACGTCGCAGCATCCGATCGAGACGAAACAACACGGATTGATCGAAAATTAAAGACCTAGTTTTGAAGGTTTGAAAAGTTATCTGCTTTAAATTTCTGAATTGAAAATAACACTTTTAAGTGTTGCAAAACTTTGAAAAATCACATCTTTTTAGTGTGTTAACAAAATTCGATGAAACAGGAAACATCGGGACCGCAAGGAGGCTCTCTACCATCTAGCAGAAGTTGCGGATTTTTCTGATCTTCATACGATTTTTAGCACTTCAAAAACCAATGTGAGGAATCTAAGCTAAATTGTGTGAATGGAATCGTGTTGTATAAATTATATATGCGAAGTGTAAATTATATACGCATTGTATACCTCATGTACATGTGTTGTATAAGTTATATTAGCGATGTATAAATTATACAAGCGTTGTATGAAACATATATACTTTGAATTGTGATGAAATGCAAGTGAATTATAGAAATAATATATATATATACTCCCCTCGTCAACAGACCATGGACGATATTTATTGCTTGTGATTGGCGTGATATTATATGGTATGGCGAATGGTTGGAAATAATTGTTTGTGGTTGATATTGTGGTTGAAAAATACCTTTGTGGTTGAAAAATACCCTCTTGTGGTTGAAAACAAATTAGAATAGGATTTTGGAAATGAAAATAAAGCATGCCGCCTGCATGCGAACTAGATGCATGATCCACATTGTCAAAAACCGCGAGGTTTTAAGGTAGAGTGAGGAGCCGTACTAGGGACGCTCCCGGTTTTAACTACCCTGCCGTTATGCTACCGAAAATTTCTGAAATATGCATGTGTTAGAATAATTTTCATTTGTTGAAATTAATTACATATGTTGAAACCAATATTCATGTGTTGAATTGAAATTCATTAGTTGAGTTGAAATTCAGGTGTTGAATATTATTTGAATTTTAAACAAATAGATTTAACGATAAAAATCACATTTTTATGTATATACAAACTATAGAGAATATTTATGTGTTGAATTGAAATTCGTTCGTCGAGTTGAAATTCATGTGTTGAATATTATTCGAATTTTAAACAAATAGTTGTAGCGATAAAAATCACATTTTTATATATATACAAACTATAGAGAATATTCATATGTTGAATTGAAATTCATTCGTTGAGTTGAAATTCATGTGTTGAATATTATTCGAATTTTAAACAAATAGCTGTAGCGATAAAAATCACATTTTTATATATATACAAACTATAGAGAATATTCATGTGTTGAATTGAAATTCATTCATTGAGTTGAAATTCATGTGTTGAATATTATTCGAATTTTAAACAAATAGCTGTAGCAATAAAAATCACATTTTTATATATATACAAACTATAGGGAATATTCATGTGTTGAATTGAAATTCATGTTTTGAATATTATTCGAATTTTAAACAAATAGCTGTAGCGATAAAAATCACATTTTTATATATATACAAACTGTAGAGAATATTCATGTGTTGAATTGAAATTCATTCGTTGAATTGAAATTCATGTGTTGAATGTTATCGTATTTTAAAATAAAATGAATAGACAATAAAAACTACATTTTTATTGTGAATATGAAGTGTTAAAAACATTCGCGTGTTGAATAAATATTTTTGATGATAAAAATATTTCTTTTATCATGTATACGCTTTGATAAAAATACACACGTGTTGAAATAAATATTAGTTTGCTAGAAATGTTATTATTAGCTTTGTTCTGCATATATATACATGTGTTGAACAGGGAAATGGATTAGCTGTAGAGTAAAGAAATTATTTGCGTGCCCGACAAATAGGTAAGCCTTGATGAGTTGGCTGCACAATTTTATTTTTATATCAACTCCTGTGAATGCCATTGAATGCGGAGTGCTGGTTATTCTGTGTGAAATAATAAACATCGCCACAGGATAGTAACAATTAATTTTGAACTACACTAAATGGCATACTCCTTGACGATAGGCATACTTCATCAGATTCCACATAAGCATTTAAAGTTTGTGTGACGAGGTGGAAGATTTACCATACGAGCGAGAGGCTTGTATGGCGATGATTATATACTACAGGTTGAACTGATGACTGATATGGACTATATAAAATATAACGATAAATTGCCAGATTAATAAAAACCCCACACGGGTCTGGAGTTGACAATAATCATGCCTCTCTAGTCATTAGATACGACACATGGACTATTTATTCCCACACGGGACGAGGTGATGAGGATTTATCCTCTGGAGTAATTAAAAATACACGCTCCCTCAGGCTTGACAGGGTGACGAGAATTTATTCTCTGGAGTTATTATCTATACACGCTCCCCTGTAAACACCAGAATATATCACTATAAATATGTGGATGCTTTATAGGATTTATTGGGTACCTAACACGGCCCAATAAATTTCCAAACCCCTTCCCGTACAAAGGAGGTTATGGAGAAATTTTTCAAAATATTAAGGCGTTAGTGAAATATTTGAAGTGAAAACAATGTTGAAATAAAAGAATGAACTATATTTATATAAATAAATATAAATAGAATTGAAAGGAATCGAAGCCGTGCAGTTCGTGTTTTGGAATCGTAATTTGAATCGATTAGTGCGAAAAATCCGACCATCGGATTTTCCCGAAACCGCAACCGCTGGGTTCGCCTTGGAAATATCTTTCCAACGGCACCAACTTTTTAAAAATCCAACAGTTGGATTGTCTGGAATGTTTAATTCAAATCTGAAGAAAAACAGTGCCAGAATCGTTTATATTTATATATAAATATAAATATAATTAAATTTAATCGAATAACGACGCTGTAGTTCGAATTTTGAAACCGTAATTTCAAACGACTAGTGTGGAAGATCCGACCGTCGGATTTTCACGAAACTGGAATCGTTGAGTTCGCTTTGGGAATATCTTCCCACTGATATAGACTTTGTAGAAATCCAACGGTTAGATTTTCCGATATGTGTAAAACAAATTAGGGGAAAAACAGTGCCACGGCACGACCTGAAACGTCGTTTAATTAAATATGGCCATTTTTAAATAAATAAAAATGGCGAAAAATCGTTATAAAATATTATAAGCAACATAGATTGGAAATAAACCAATTTGGCTTGATCTGTTTGATATTTGATGGTTGTATGTGTTTGACACGAAAATAACACTAAAGAACTGAAACATGAATGTCGAATAATATAGCCATGGAAAGAATTGATTTGAATTCTAAATATGTGAATTATTTGAAAAGGCCGAGCTAACCCTCATTTCAAATAATTTATCGAACGATTCGAATTGGAAAATACAAAGACGATTCAAGACCGACGATCTTCGTATCGGTTGGATGGGCGCTGCTAAGGTTCCTGATTGGAGTAGCTACCGTGAAGGAACGGAAGTAGTAGCCGTCTGAACATATGTGTTGATTGTACGGATATACGAGGAATTTGATGCCTCTGGTTTCGTTCAGACCCAGAACGGACTTGTAAATGGACTGTGTGTCTGACATTGGATTTTGTTCTATACTGATTGATCTTTGTTAAATATATATCTGTTTGGCGGCGGAGAATATATTCTTTTGCTTAACGCCCTTCTCTGAGACGTACGAGCTCAGAGGTTATATATCGATAGAAATCAGTCGTATGAAGTGGACTGCCTATGTGGCATGCCAAGATGCTGTGATCAAGGCTTCTGTTGCAAAGCAAAGTCTTGTGTTTGATGATCAAAGCACGGCCTACGTGGCCTGTCTTTGTGTATAGCGTGGATTCGCGAGCCTCACACCTCGGTATGAGTTAAAAACGGGATACGGACCGCTGGGAGAGCACGATGTTTCTTTCTAGCTATGGTGGTGTCAGTGACCTACCAGCCCTGACATTTAAATTTACTTTTCACCTTTGTGGTTGTTGGAATGCGAGTCGCCTCGATTATAGGTCTGTAAGGACCGAGAAACGTGTGTTTAGGAATTGCCAATCCTCAAACGTAAGAGAGGACCGGCCCAGCCGATCCAAGGGTTACCCAGAGTGTGTAGTCCTGAGGCATTTGCTAGAATGTCTCGAAGCGGAGAGGAGCTTGCCCCTTGCCTCGACTCATGATAGAGATCCAATTTCCAATACGAAATAACGGATTCGATTGTAAAACTAGTATGGCGACATAGTAGATGGTAGCTATGCCGCCTATGATTGATATTTATGATGCTATTCGTTTTTGAAACATATATGCACTAGTAATAATATCAAATGATTTTGCTTAACACGTATCAAGCATATGTGGCCATTATAAGGTAAAACTCTATCCTCCGGCTTGCGTTGCATTGTATGATGGGAATTGAGTCTTATAATGGCTTCATTCTTTGTAAAAGCATTGCGTTGTTTTAAAGAATTTACCTTTTTTTAAATGCACCAGCAATCACTGGAGTAAACCCGTTCCGCGAAAGTGGCGTGGTCCTATGATTTGCTTATTACTGTTGTTTAAACTGTTAAGTAGATTTCTCATACCAGTCCCCATGACTGACTCGTTGTTTGTTTCACTTTGCAAACGCGGGTGCCCTTATTTTCACATGGGCAGCCTTGTTCACAGGTGACAGGTTGTTTTGGCTCAGCACTATAGTATGGAGTGCATTTTTGGCTCATGGCGAGGATGACTTCACCGAGATGACTTTGACATTTTCCGCCATTATTGTATCTATATTATGATTCCGCCGTGGGCGATGCAGACTGTTTTACTTCCAGTACTTATTATCGTATGTATATGTACCGCCTTCGGCGATGTAGACTGATACCCTTATTATGTCTCACAGCATGTATATATTCCGCCTCTGGCGATGGTGACTGATCATTTCCCCTTTTATTTACTAAGTTATATCCTACGTTGTGCTATTCTGATGTTGTTACATGTTATGAATCCGCTGTCATATCTATGTAAAATTGTTCTATTTATTGTTTTTGCTATTATCTGTACTCTGATATGATGATTGATGTGTTATATTCCAATGATTATCCTTAATACCGTCACATGGATTTTGGGATCGTCGCAGTTGGTATCGGAGGTTTGGTTAACCTTAGTTCCAGGATCTAACACATTAAACACCTCGTCAGAATAGAATCAGTAGTGTTCTAAGGAGAGTTGCTCATTAGAGATAGGATTAGTGATGTCCTAGAATGAGCTAAGCAGATTAGCGAAACAATTTGATCAGTACATATTGTAGAGTACCTATTTCCTTTTCTCGATACCAATTTCCTTTTGATTCGATTGTCATGGATTTACGTGAGTTCGATGTTATTCTGGGACTTGATTGGTTGACAAAATATAAGGCTGAAGTTAGATGTGCCGAAAGAATCGTTAAAGTCGAAACAAAAGTGGGGCATATCACTATACCATGTCTCGGTTCAGAGCCGGTTAGAGTAGAATTTTGGTCTTCTATGGAAGTTACTCCCACTTCATTAGAAAAGATACCGGTCATTAAAAACTACGCGGATGTGTTTGAAGAAGTAGAAAACTTACCGCCGTAAAGAGAAATTGAATTCAGAATAGATCTAATTCCTAACGCCTGACCAGTAGTACATCCAATTAGAAGAATGGCCCCGAAAGAAAAAGAAGAGTTAGGTAGTCAAACTCGAGAATTACTTTGGAAAGGTCTGATCAGACCGAGCTTTTCAGCTTGGGGAGCAGCAGTAGTATTTGTCCCGAAATCAGACGGTACTCTAAGACTTTGTGTTGATTACCGAGATCTCAATAAGCAGACACTGAAGAACAAATATCCCTTGCCACGTATAGACGATCTGTTAGATCAATTAAATGGGGCAACAGTATTCTCCAGAATGGACCTAGCTACAGGTTTCCACCAATTACGTATAGCCGAAGACTGTGTTCCTTTGACAGCCTTCAGGGGTCCCGATTTATTCTACGAATGGTTAGTAATGTTGTTCGGCTTGTGTAACGCTCCGGTATAATTCGTCGATCTTATGAACAGAGTGTTCCGTGGTGTATTGAATAAATTTGTTCTAGTCTTCATCGATGACATTTTAATATACTCCAAGTCAGAAGGCGAGCATGCAAAACATTTAGAACAAGTGTTGATAATTCTGAGGAGAAATGTCTTGAAAGCTAAATTTTCTAAGTGTGTCTTCTGGCAGGATGAAGTTAAGTTCCTTGGCCATGTCGTATCAAAGGAAGGGATTGCTGTAGATCCAAGCAAAATTACAGCGATTTAGAACTGGAAACAACCTACTACCCCCACAGAAGTTCGAAGTTTCCTTGGATTGGCTAGTTACTATCGGAAATTCGTTCAGGATTTTTCAAAGATATCTGGTGTATTGACAAAGCTTACAAAGAAGCATGAGAAATTCAAATGGACTCCCGAATGTGAAGAAGCATTCCAGGAGCTGAAACAGAAATTGACAACTGCTCCAGTATTGACAATTATAGAAGGCAACCAAGACTTGACTGTATGGACAGACGCTTCTATTAGAGGGCTTGGCACAGTATTAATGAAAAAAGGCCAAGTGGTCGCTTATGCCAGCCGTCAGCTGAAGCCGCATGAAAGAAACTATGCAACTCATGATCTTGAGTTATTAGCTATCGTGTTTGCTTTGAGAATCTGGAGGCACTATTTATTGGGTGAGAAGCTCGAGCTGTTTACTGATCATCAGTCATTGAAATATCTATTCACTCAGAAAGATCTAAACTTGAGACAACAGCGTTGGTTAGAATTCCTTGCAGCATACGATTTTGAGATTCTATACACTCCGGGGAAAGCCAATGTTGTAGCAGATGCACTCAGCAGAAAGAATGAAATCATCGCCAGTTTTATCATTACGTCTTCATTGATTGACAAGATTTCGGACCTTCAGAAAGACGATGAATTTATTCAGAGAATCAGTCAGAGAGTCAAGGGAGGTGAATCCACAAGTTTCCGACTCGATGACAATGGAGTTCTTAGATTAAAGGGCAGAATTTGCATCCCAAATATTCTAGAGCTTCGAAGAGAAATACTTGATGAATGTCACAAGTCCAAACTAAGCATCCATCCCGATGTGAGCAAAATGTATAACGATATCAAGCGCACATTCTGGTGGAGGGCTTTGAAAAGAGATATTTCATTATATGTTAGCAGATGCTCCACTTGTCAGCTAGTTAAGAGCGATTAGCAGAAATTAGCTGGATTATTACAACCTTTAGAAATCCCAGGATGGAAGTGGGAGCATATTTCGATGGACTTCATTGATGGTTTGCCTTGAACTAAGAAGGGAAACGATAGTATATAGGTGATCGTAGATCGCTTCACGAAACTGCCCATTTCATACCTGTCCGATCCAACAGAACGGCTCAAAGTTTAGCACAGATTTACTTCAAAGAAATAGTTAAACTGCATGGAGTGCCGCTCAATATAGTCAGTGATAGAGATCCCCTATTTACTAGCAAATTCTGGGAAGCATTCCAGACAGAATTGGGAACCAAATGGAATCTAAGCACCGCTTATCACCCTCAGACAGACGGCCAAACTGAGCGGGCGAATAGAATTCTAGAAGATTTACTACGGGCTTGTGTTATTGATTTTGGAGGCTCATGGGAAGATCACTTACATTTAGCCGAATTCTCTTATAAAAATGGTAATCAAGCAAGTTTGGGAATGTCTCCATAAAAAGCATTATACGGTAGACCATGCAGATCTCCCGCATGTTGGGTAGAACCTGGCAACAAACTTGTGTTAGGGCCCGATATGATTCGAGAAGCATCAGATAAAGTCGATTTCATTAAGAAGCGATTGAAAACCGCACAAAGTCGACAGAAAAGTTATGCTGATTCGAGAAGAAGAGATTTATCATTTGCCGTTGGCGATTATGTTTATTTAAGAGTTTCTCCGATGCGGGGAGTAATCAGATTTGGCAAAACTGGGAAGTTGGCACCGAGATTTATTGGTCCCTTTCCTATACTTGAACGAATTGGAACTCTTGCATATAGGGTTTCATTACCTGATTGGTTGCCTGGTGTACATGACGTGTTCCACGTGTCTCAACTCAGAAAACATGTGCATGATCCGGATCGTGTTGTAGAAGAAGCAGCGCAATAGGATATAGACATAACTCCGGAATTAGCAGTCAGAAGAGAGCCATTAAAGATTGTTGGCAAAGAAACTAGAGAGCTAAGGAGCAAAAAGATTCATTTAGTTAAAGTGCAGTGGAGTAGTGATCCTAGAGACTGTACTTGGGAGGCTAAGGAAAGCATTAAACAAGCCTACCCCAAATGCAGAGTGGACATCTCTGACTAACTCTGGTGCAAGGTACCTTTACAATACTTTGCATTTACATTTTGTTTCCTACTTTGCTGTTATTTACTTTTCGAGGACGAAAAGTTTTAAGTGGGGGAGATTGTAATAACCCGGAAAATGTGAACCAATTTAAAAATTTTAAAATTGGTTATTGTCAAAGAATTTGAACAACTGAAATAGCATATTTCAATAAAATAGTGAATTGGGAATAGTGAGGCAGTTTGGAAATTTGAATACAAACTTTGTCTGACTGTACCGGGTGGAAAATATAACAGATTTTAGCGAAACCAAAAATATTTAAATCTGTTTATGAATACCTTTCTAACGAATCTGAAAAATCAAAGTTTCATAACATGAATCAAAAGTTATGGCCAAACAAATTTTCAGAAAGGTCGCTATATAGAATATATAGCCCTTGAAAAGAGAAATTTTGCATACGACCTTGGAATTCGACGAAACCACTTTTGTTGGATCCGGGATGTCAAACTATTGCTAGGTTTCAAATTTCATAATTTTTGAAGTTAGTATGTGAGCGGAGCAAAAGAAAATGTGATTGGTCAATTTCTGTTAAAATGGGTCGACCTGAAAATGGACATTTTGCATACGAGCTCAGAATTCGACGAAACTGGTTTTGTTGGGACCGTATCGTCAAAACAAAGCTACATTTATTTTTCTGGAATTTTTCAATTCAGTTTGTGGCCCTGGCAAATTGATATGTACGTTCAAATTGAATATAAAATGTTTTATACTTTAATTTGAAAAATAACTGACTGTAACAGTCGAATTGGCCAACAAAACATATCCCTTTGTGTCCGGAATGGGGGTATTTAGCTAGGGGCGACAGTCGTTGGGTTGAAATTGGTGTACGTTGGCTAGAAAGGATATTATAGGAATTTAAAATTTTAATATAATAGAAAATATCTTCATATTTCTCTCTCATCAAAAAAATCTGGTCAACCCTCACGAACGAACGGCGAAACCCGTTCAAACCTTTCCAGCTCGATCGCCGCCGCCACAGGCAATTTCGCCACCGCCTCCAGTTGGCTTTCCCGATCGTCTTCCTCCCCTCTTTCAATCAATACAACCCTCGACTGAAACCATCCCCGATTTGCGTCGTTCTACCTTGAGGAAGTCCGCACCTTTGGAGCGCCGCCGATCGTCATAGGAGCCCCCGAGTTCGCTGCCACCACAGGCGTTGGGAAGCCTGCTCGAAGCTCTTCGACGTCACAGCATCCGATCGAGACGAAACAACACGGATTGATCGAAAATTAAAGACCTAGTTTTGAAGGTTTGAAAAGTTATCTGCTTTAAATTTCTGAATTGAAATTAACACTTTTAAGTGTTGCAAAACTTTGAAAAATCACATCTTTTTAGTGTGTTAACGAAATTTGATGAAACAGGAAACATCGGGATCGCAGGGAGGCTCTCTACCATCTAGCAGAAGCCGCGGATTTTTCTGATCTTCATACGATTTTTAGCACTTCAAAAACCAATGTGAGGAATCTAAACTAAATTGTGCAAATGGAATCGTGTTGTATAAATTATATAAGCGAAGTGTAAATTATATACGCATTGTATACCTCATGTACATGTGTTGTATAAGTCATATTAGCGATGTATAAATTATACAAGCGTTGTATGAAACATATATGCTTTGAATTGTGATGAAATGCAAGTGAATTATAGAAATAATATATATATATATATATATATATATACTCCCCTCGTCCACAGACCATGGACGATATTTATTGCTTGTGATTGGCGTGATATTATATGGTATGACAAATGGTTGGAAATAATTGTTTGTGGTTGATATTGTGGTTGAAAATTACCTTTGTGGTTGAAAAATACCCTCTTGTGGTTGAAAACAAATTAGAATAGGATTGTGGAAATGAAAATAAAACATGCCGCCTGCGTGCGAACTAGATGTGTAACAACCCAAAAATCTGGGCCAGTTTAAATTTTTTATTTTGGCAATTTTAGCGAATTTTGAACATTTAAAATAAATTATTTTAAATAATATCGACGAGAAATTTATTTTGAATATAATTCGAATGTATATATTATATACGTCGTCGTTAGAATATAAATATTTATTTATAATTATAAAATAGAATTGAAAATGGCGCGGTAGTTCGATAATTCGATTTCAAACTTCAATTGAATGTACCGGGTGCAAAACAACCTGGATTTTAGTGAAACCAAAAACATTAGGATCTATTTTAGAATATCTTTCCAACGAATCTGAAAATTCGAAATTTCATAGCGGGAATCAAAAGATATGTCCAGTTGAAAATTCTGAATAGTCGCTATGGAATTCAGGCCCTTAAAAATGGACATTTTGCAAACGACCTCGGATTTCGATGAAACCACTTTTGTTGGGTCCGTGATGTCCAATTATTGCTAGGTTTCAAATTTCATAATTTTTCTGAATCAATATGTGAGCGTGGCAAAGGAAACGCGTTTGACCAGTTTTAGTTGATTTTAATCGACTGGAAAATGGCCATTTTTCCAACGGTCTCGGAATTCAACGACACTAGTTTTGTTAGGACCGTATTGTCAATACGAAGCTAGAAAATATTTTTCGAGAATTTTTAGAGTTACTATGTGACCCCGGTAATTTGAAATGTACGTTTAAAATTCAATATAGCGATTTAAATGTAAATTTCTACGGAAACTGATTGTAATGGTCGAATCAGCTTGCGATACATATCCCATTGTGTTCGGAATGGGGGTAATACGCTATGGACGACAGGCGGTGGGCCTCGTTTAGAGGTAGTATGAAAAAGTCAACTTTTGGATAATTAAATAAATAAATAAAACACCCCCACTCACCTCTCTCTCTCTCTTCACCCCTTTAATCATTCAGGCCCCCCCTCGTTCGATTCATATCAGAAAGAAAAGAAAAAAAAATCAATCGCGCCAGGCGCGACGACCATCGTCGCCACCCACGCTGGCGCCAGGCGCCGCGACTCCAGCTGCGCCCTCCCCCTAGCTCTCTCGCGCCCCCTTCTCTAACAGCCGAGCCAAATCCTAGCACCCCCTGAGAGACCCGACGCCAGTACAGCCACCCACAGCCGCCTGCGCACCCTCCTCCGGCCACCTAGTCACCTGCGTCGATGCCAATCCACCACAGCAGCCCTCCATCTCCAATTCAGCAAACCAGAGTTCATTTTGAGTGAGTTTTTACTTTATTTTGTATAATAATCAGTTTATAAAGGTGGAAATATATATAAAGCTGATTTATAATATATAAAAATATGATTTTATATAATGTAGAGTAATAAAGATGTGATCTTTATAGTAGTAGCAATGTAAAGATATGATTTTTATTGTATATATGTTAAAATAAAAATGTGATTTTATAGAGATGAAATAAAAAGGCGAAATCTTTATATTTGAAAAGGCGAAATCTTTATATTTGAAAAGGCGAAATCTTTATATATAAAAAGGGCGAAATCTTTATGTAGAGAATAACGATGTAAAAATAGAATTTTTACCTATATAGTAGCGATGTAAAAATAGAATTTTTATCCATATAGCGTGATAGTAAAAATTCGATTTTTATATATTGAATAACAAAGTAAAAATTCGATTTTTATATATTGAATAGCAAAGTAAAAATTCGATTTTTATATATTGAATAGCAAAGTAAAAATTCGATTTTTATATATTGAATAGCAAAATAAAAATTCGATTTTTATATATTGAATAGCAAAGTAAAAATTTGATTTTTACATATGTAGAGAATACGGGCAACGAAGATGACAAAGAGGCGAGAACGACGGAGATTTCTACTTAATGAAGAGTCGTGGAATTGGATAGCTATCGGTGAGAACTTCTCACTCAAAATTTCTTTTCTAGTTATATATATATATACTAGGATGCAGACGGTGTTTAGTAGCACCCGACACCCGTCATCCACAGACCATGGATGACTTGTTTGTTAAATTGTTTGGTTGTGTAGTTGGTTAGTTTATTTGGTTCGAATTGAATTGTTTGGTGAAATGGAATGGATTTGATTGATGTGTGAATGGCGTGGGCCTTCACTAGACCGGGGATAAGGCTAGGCCTCGTCCCGTTTCTAGTATCGTGCCGTTATGCCGCCGAAATTTTCTAAAATATGTTAGAAAAATAAAAATATCATTTTTATTGTGTAAATGAAATGAATAGAAATTCATTTGTTAAAATAAAATATATTATCGTTAAAATATAATTTTTAACGTGAAAGTGAATAAATAAATATTTATAAACAAATCAGTCGATTTGTCTATATACACTGATTTGACTGATATTGATTGGGTCGATAAATTTTACACATCGCCCAACTGCACAAATAAAAAATCTGTGTTTGATTGTTTGAAACCCCACACGGGTGTTGGGATGAAATTTGAAGTTCACTCGTCCTGATTGATTAAATATGTCAATCGATTGATTGACAGGCTGTTATAAGCGTTAAATATCTATATTTGATGCTTATACAGTGTAGTGCACTTTGGTTGATGGTTGATTATTTTTCAATGCTATTATATACATGTGTTGTATGGAATCCATATAATTAACTTTATATGGTGATTGATTGGGCCTCATTCCAATCGGGAAAATAATGAATATTATAAAAGAAGATTCATGTGTTGAATATAAAAATAGTCATGTGTTGACGATGTTCCTAAGTTAAAAATATTTATGTGTTGAGTAAAATATTTTAATAATAAAATTCACATCTTTATCATATTTAAAATTAGAATCTACTTCACGGTGGAGTCTGGTTAAAAATCAAACGATAGATACCATAGTTTTATAAAATATTTTACATAACAAGAATAGTGATGTGTTGACAGTACTCATGTGTTGAGATTATTCGTGTGTTGAAAGAAATATAGATTCATGTGTTGAATGGAATAAATATTCATTTGTTGAATAGAGTAACGAATTTATTGAAATATATAAAGCCGTGTTGATTAGAGTTGCGCTATTTTTATGTGAACGATATTTATATCGATTATATTCGTTTTTATAATGAATATAGAAAAGGTAGTGATTTCAAAATATAACGTTTTGAAAATATTATCATTTATATAGTAATGATATGAAATATTCAATTTTGGTTTGAAATTGAATATAGAGTTGAAATGGTTATGAAAAACGATTTATAAAATACGTTTTAAAAAGGAAATCGACGAAATATATATAATATATATATATTATATATATAATGGCCTGAATAGAACGCGCCGCGCCGCGACAGCTCGTGAATTTCGACCATTGACTTCGAATTGACGTTGCGGGAGATCCGACCGTCGGATTCTCCTAAAACCGGAACCGTTGGGTTCGTATCGAAAAGGGCTTTCCAATGAATATTAGAAGTTTGAAATCTAATCGTTGGATTTGGAATTATGTCCAAATCAAATTTGAAAAAGGTCGCTGTAAGTGCAGTTCGATAGCCATTGATGGAAATTGACTGTACGGGCCTTGATAAAATTATTAAAAATATCTATAATTTGTGTTAAATCATAAGAAATGATTTGGGAAGAACTGGGATGAAAAACTCCACATTTGAAATGATAAAAATTGTTTTTTTTTATCGAAATGAACTAGTTTTGAACTAGAATTAAAATCAATTTATTTTTGAAATAAATAAATTGAATTTGAAAGTGATTTTAAAAATAATCAATATTCCCAATACGTGAATTGGACTGGAGTTGAATCGAAATTATCTTCGGAATATTTCGATGTTGGATTTCGTGACTGTACAGATATTGTTATGGGAATTTGAAAGATATATTTTATATCGTTATTTCCAATACAATATTTGTTGGTTTCAGAATTTGATATTGAATATAAGCTGGTATATTTTCTATTTAGAGCCTTGTATTTAATATCAAATGTGATTTGGGTTTGTCGTGAATGGTGTCTTCATTAACACTGTTCTTAAGCCCAATAGAGAAAAAGATTAAATCTTTCTATTTAGATTTAATGAAGTGTATCAATTAAATAATATTTAATTGAAATTGAATTGGTTTTTAGGTTTGTCGTGAGCGGTGTTTTGAACAACACCTGTTCTTTAACCCAATTAACAATGGAATGTGGTTTGGGTTTATCGTGAATCGTGTTTTAGATGACATTGGTTCTTTAACCCAGTTAAAGGCAGAATATTGATTTTAGAGAAGATTAAAACTAAGTGGAGTTTTAATGAATCTTTAATTAGATTGAAATGTTAATTGATAATTTAAATTATCAAATCTGAAAGGTGATCGAGAATGGAGTACCACCAGTTTTGCTCCAAAGCGATAGTTAAATATTTAATTAGATTTGAACGTGAAATGGTAATTAATTTTACCGATAACACCGTGGTGTTAGATGTGGAGTATTACCAGTTTTCTCCATGGGATATATAGGTTAGGATTGGGAAATAAAATAAATAATTACTTCGGTGTGGCTCGCTAATCCCGACTAGTTTGAAATGATATCCAAAGGAAGATTAAAGAATAAATTTAGAAGAATTTATCTTGGATAAAATTAATGGGAACATTTCCCTAAGAATGTGATTTTGTGGATAAAAGAATATTCTGAATTGGAATGAGGTGTTTGTTGTGTTCGTGTAACATTCGTTTATTATATGCATGGGTTATTCAGAAAGGCCGGGGTTATACCCATTCTGAACAACTGATTCGACGAGATGTCGAAGATGAAGACGGCGGTTGAAGACCGGAAGTCTTCACATCGTTTGGGTGATTACTGATTATCTTGATTGGGCTGTACACCCAAGATGAGGGAAACAGTTGGTGATCGTCCAGACGTACTTGGAGATCGATGGATATGCGAGGAAAGTGCCTCCGGTTTCGTTCAGACCCAGAACGAACTTGTAAATGGATTGTGTGTCTGACATTGGATTTTATTCTGTGTTGATTGATCTCTATTAAATATACATCTGTTTGGCGGCGGAGAATTTATTCTCTTGCTTAACGCCCTTCTCTGAGACGTACGAGCTCAGAGGTTGTATATCTATAGACATCAGTCGCATGGAGTGAATTGCCAGTGTGGCACGCGTAAGTGGCAATTGATCAAGGCTTCTGTTGAAAAGCAAAGTCTTGTGGTTGATGATCAAAGCACGGCCTGTGTGGCGTAGCTTTGTGTATAACGTGAATTCGCGAGCCTCACACCTCGGTATGAGTCAAAAACGGGATAGTGACTACAGGGAGAGCACGACGTTTCTTTCTAGCTAGGGTGGTGTCAGTGACCTACCAACCCTGACATTTATATACTTTTCACCTGTGTGGTTGTTGGATACGAGGTGCCTCGGATATAGGTCTGTAAGGACCGGGAAACGTGTGTTCAGGAATAACTAATCCTTAAAAGTAAGAGAGGACCGACCCTGAAGATCCAAGGATCAGAGTGGGGTCCTGGGACATTTGCTAGAGTGTCTCGAACGCGGAGAGGAGCTTTCCCCTTGCCTTGACTCATGACGGATATCCAATTTCCAATACGTGATATTGCGGTTTTAATTGTAGAACTAGTATAGCGACATGATAGATGGTACCCATGCCGCCTATGATTGATATTTATGATTTGAATTGTTTTGACACTATACACTTATAATAGTATCAAGTGATTTGTTTTAAACGTACCAAGCATGTTTCGCTATTATAAGGGAAAACCCTATCCTCCGGCTTGCGTTGCATTGTGTGATGGGACCTATGTCTTATAATAGCTTCATTTTTCCAAAGAGCATTGCGCTGTTTTGTTATATGCACAAGTATTCTTGGGAAGAAACCCGTTCCGTGTTATACGGCGTGGTCCCTTGAATTACTCCCTTTTAAAGTAAAGTTTTAAATAACTGTTTTAGTTCTCACACCAGTCACATGACTGACCTGGAGTTTATTGTTTTAACCTAAACTCTGGGTGCCCCTATTTTCCACGGGCAGCTAGTAGTTTTGGTTTTGCAGATTTATATTCACAGGGTCCTGATTTACAGCTGGAATGATGCTCGGAAAGCTCTGTATCCGTGTATCACTTTCAGTTGTGTTTTGTATATTTTTCCGCTGCTATGTAATTTATTGTAATCTCTGATATTTGTTGAATGTAATTTATTCATTTATACTCTGTATATTCTTGTATCTGATGGAATTGTTGTAATAACAATGAAATGTTCTTCCGTCTGCGTCTTTTTGTGTGTTGTTCTCAAAGTATCCGCGCTTTCCTTCACGGGGAAGTTACGGGTTCTTACAGTTGGTATCGGAGCTTTGGTTTTCAGAGCTCGAGAACAAGACACATTAGAACCATACGAAAGAATTCATCAGATATTGGATTAGTAATATCCAATTAGAATGACTCGTTAGAGATAGGATCAGTAGTATCCTAGAACGAGTGTGAAGAGTATATTTTTCAAATGAAAACAATTTTGTTTTGAAAATTTAAATCACTTTATACGTATTTGATTATTTATTTATTTTGAATTTGGACAATCGAGTATATAAAGGTTTCGCGTATACGCGTCATGAACGTATATTCGAAGTTTTAATATACTGGATAGATATAGAATCACGCTCCAGTCGTCTGGAGATGATTCTGATGATTGACTAGTTGTCATTAGTATTCATGTTCGAGTAACGAAGGTGTGATATCTATATATTTCTATTATACTGGTGTGAGAACCAAAACTTATATAGTTAGAATACATTGTTGTAAATTGGCATCAAAAACATGATTTTTGTATATGTATCAAAATTATGAATTTGAAACTCTAATTCACTAATTGATTGATGTTTGTGTTGTTTGTTTATGTGTTTGATAATTTTGAACCATTATGCCTAATTGTATCAAATATTGAATTGTATTGAAAATTGGTCGCATTTGCTTGCATATACATGTACTTACATTGAATAGGTCATAGCAAGGAGGCTAGAGCAGAGAATAAAATTTGTTTGCCCGACAAATAGGTACATGTTTACTATAATTTACTGTTTTGTTTGGGTAATGATGATTTTATGAGCCAATTGGCTAGCCGTTTGGCTTTTTCTTTTTCTTTTTTGAGATCAGAAGGCCTATATGGCAATTTCGGGATTTTCCCGTGGCTCCCGGTGCAGGGGAGGTTATGGCGAAATTTTTCGAAAATTTAGGGTGTTAGCCAAATTTTTGAAGAATTCGAAAATTCTCAGAAACTGAAAAGTTGGAGAATGGAAGCCAGATCGAACGTAGAGCTGATTAATCAAACCACTTTCGACTTTGTTCCTTTTCGGGGACGAAAAGTTTTAAGTGGGGGAGATTGTAACAACCCGAAAATCTGGGCCAGTTTAAAAATTTTATTTTGGCAATTTTAGCGAATTTTGAACATTTAAAATAGATTATTTTAAATAATATCGATGAGAAATTTATTTTGAATATAATTCGAACGTATATATTATATACGTCGTTGTTAGAATATAAATATTTATTTATAATTATAAAATAGAATTGAAAATGGCGCGGTAGTTCGATTATTCGATTTCAAACTTCAATTGAATGTACCGTGTGCAAAACAACCTGGATTTGAGTGAAACCAAAAACATTAGGATCTATTTTATAATATCTTTCCAACGAATCTGAAAATTCGAAATTTCATAGCGGGAATCAAAAGATATGTCCAGTTGAAAATTCTGAATAGTCGCTATGGAATTCAGGCCCTTAAAAATGGACATTTTGTAAACGACCTCGGATTTCGACGAAACCACTTTTGTTGGGTCCGTGATGTCAAATTATTGCTAGGTTTCAAATTTCATAATTTTTCTGAATCTATATGTGAGCGTGGCAAAGGAAAACGCGTTTGACCAGTTTTAGTTGATTTTAATCGACTGGAAAATGGCCATTTTTCCAACGCTCTCGGAATTCAACGAAACTAGTTTTGTTAGGACCGTATCGTCAATACGAAGCTAGAAAATATTTTTCGAGAATTTTTAGAGTTAGTATGTGACCCCGGTAATTTGAAATGTACGATTAAAATTCAATATAGCGATTTGAATGTAAATTTCAACGGAAACTGATTGTAACGGTCGAATCAGCTTGCGATACATATCCCATTGTGTTCGAAATGGGGATAATACGCTATGGACGATAGGCGGTGGGCCTCGTTTAGAGGTAGTATGAAAAAGTCAACTTTTGGATAATTAAATAAATAAATAAAACACCCTCACTCACCTCTCTCTCTCTCTTCACCCCTTTAATCATTCAGCCCCCCCCCCTCCCTCGTTCGATTCATATCAGAAAGAAAAAAAATCAATCGCGCCAGGCGCGACGACCATCGTCGCCACCCACGCTAGCGCCAGGCGCCGCGACTCCGGCTGCGCCCTCCCCTAGCTCTCTCGCGCCCCCTTCTATGACAGCCGAGCCAAACCCTAGCACCCGCTGAGAGACCCGACGCCAGTACAGCCACCCACAGCCGCCTGCGCACCTTCCTCCGGCCACCTAGCCACCCGCGCCAACGCCAATCCACCACAGCAGCCCTCCATCTCCAATTCAGCAAACCAGAGTTCATTTTGAGTGAGTTTTTACTTTATTTTGTATAATAATTAGTTTATAAAGGTGTAAATATATATAAAGCTGATTTATAATATATAAAAATATGATTTTATATAATGTAGAGTAATAAAGATGTGATCTTTATAGTAGTAGCAATGTAAAGATATGATTTTTATTGTATATATGTTAAAATAAAAATGTGATTTTTATAGAGATGAAATAAAAAGGCGAAATCTTTATATTTGAAAAGGCGAAATCTTTATATTTGAAAAGGCGAAATCTTTATATTTGAAAAGGCGAAATCTTTATATATAAAAAGGGCGAAATCTTTATGTAGAGAATAACGATGTAAAAACAGAATTTTTACCTATTTAGTA
Organism: Allium sativum; assembly: GCA_030737875.1. Lineage (NCBI taxonomy): Eukaryota > Viridiplantae > Streptophyta > Magnoliopsida > Asparagales > Amaryllidaceae > Allium > Allium sativum. Next base: position 325,681,761 of record CM060921.1, on the reverse strand, counting down.
GCGATGTAAAAAAAGAATTTTTATCCATATAGCGTGATAGTAAAAATTCGATTTTTGTATATTGAATAACAAAGTAAAAATTCGATTTTTATATATTGAATAGCAAAGTAAAAAAATTCGATTTTTATATATTGAATAGCAAAGTAAAAATTCGATTTTTATATATTGAATAGCAAAATAAAAATTCGATTTTTATATATTGAATAGCAAAGTAAAAATTTGATTTTTACATATGTAGAGAATACGGGCAACGAAGATGACAAAGAGGCGAGAACGACGGAGATTTCTACTTAATGAAGAGTCGTGGAATTGGATAGCTATCGGTGAGAACTTCTCACTCAAAATTTCTTTTCTAGTTATATATATATACTAGGATGCAGAAGGTGTTTAGTAGCACCCGACACCCGTCATCCACAGACCATGGATGACTTGTTTGTTAAATTGTTTGGTTGTGTAGTTGGTTAGTTTATTTGGTTCGAATTGAATTGTTTGGTGAAATGGAATGGATTTGATTGATGTGTGAATGGCGTGGGCCTACACTAGACCGGGGATAAGGCTAGGCCTCGTCCCGTTTCTAGTATCGTGCCGTTATGCCGCCGAAATTTTCTAAAATATGTTAGAAAAATAAAAATATCATTTTTATTGTGTAAATGAAATGAATAGAAATTCATGTGTTAAAATAAAATATATTATCGTCAAAATATAATTTTTAACGTGAAAGTGAATAAATAAATATTTATAAAAAAATCAGCCGATTTGTCTATATACACTGATTTGACTGATATTGATTGGGTCGATAAATTTTACACATCGCCCAACTGCACAAATAAAAAATCTGTGTTTGATTGTTTGAAACCCCACACGGGTGTTGGGATGAAATTTGAAGTTCACTCGTCCTGATTGATTAAATATGTCAATCGATTGATTGACAGACTGTTATAAGCGTTAGATATCTATATTTGATGCTTATACAGTGTAATGCACTTTGGTTGATGGTTGATTATTTTTCAATGCTATTATATACATGTGTTGTATGGAATCCATATGATTAACATTATATGGTGATTGATTGGGCCTCATTCCAATCGGGAAAATAATGAATATTATAAAAGAAGATTCATGTGTTGAATATAAAAATAGTCATGTGTTGACGATGTTCCTGAGTTAAAAATATTTATGTGTTGAGTAAAATATTTTAATAATAAAATTCACATCTTTATCATATTTAAAATTAGAATCTACTTCACGGTGGAGTCTGATTAAAAATCAAACGATAGATACCATAGTTTTATAAAATATTTTACATAACAAAAATAGTGATGTGTTGACAGTACTCATGTGTTGAGATTATTCGTGTGTTGAAATAAATATAGATTCATGTGTTGAATGGAATAAATATTCATTTGTTGAATAGAGTAACGAATTTATTGAAATATATAAAGCCGTGTTGATTAGAGTTGCGCTATTTTTACGTGAACGATATTTATATCGATTATATTCGTTTTTATAATGAATATAGAAAAGGTAGTGATTTCGAAATATAACGTTTTGAAAATATTATCATTTTTATAGTAATGATATGAAATATTCAATTTTGGTTTGAAATTGAATATAGAGTTGAAATGGTTATGAAAAAAGAATTTAAAACGATTTATAAAATACGTTTTAAAAAGGAAATCGACGAAATATATATAATATATATATTATATATATAATGGCCTGAATAGAACGCGCCGTGCCGCGGCAGCTCGTGAATTTCGACCATTGACTTCGAATTGACGTTGCGGGAGATCCGACCGTCGGATTCTCCTAAAACCGGAACCGTTGGGTTCGTATCGAAAAGGGCTTTCCAATGAATATTAGAAATTTGAAATCTAACGGTTGGATTTGGAATTATGTCCAAATCAAATTTGAAAAAGGTCGCTGTAAGTGCAGTTCGATAGCCGTTGATGGAAATTGACTGTACGGGCCTTGATAAAATTATTAAAAATATCTATAATTTGTGTAAAATCATTAGAAATGATTTGGGAAGAACTGGGATGAAAAACTCCACATTTGAAATGATAAAAATAGATTTTTTTATCGAAATGAACTAGTTTTGAACTAGAATTAAAATCAATTTATTTTTGAAATAAATAAATTGAATTTGAAAATGATTTTAAAAATAATCAATATTCCCAATACGTGAATTGGACTGGAGTTGAATCGAAATTATCTTCGGAATATTTCGATGTTGGATTTCGTGATTGTACAGATATTGTTATGGGAATTTGAAAGATATATTTTATATCGTTATTTCCAATACAATATTTGTTGGTTTCAGAATTTGATATTGAATATAAGCTGGTATATTTTCCATTCAGAGCCTTGTATTTAATATCAAATGTGATTTGGGTTTGTCATGAATGGTGTCTTCATTAACACTGTTCTTAAGCCCAATAGAGAAAAAGATTAAATCTTTCTATTTAGATTTAATGAAGTGTATCAATTAAATAATATTTAATTGAAATTGAAATTGGATTGGTTTTTAGGTTTGTCGTGAGCGGTGTTTTGAACAACACCTGTTCTTTAACCCAATTAACAATAGAATGTGGTTTGGGTTTATCGTGAATCATGTTTTAGATGACATTGGTTCTTTAACCCAGTTAAAGGCAGAATATTATTTTTTGAGAAGATTAAAACTAAGTGGAGTTTTAATGAATCTTTAATTAGATTGAAATGTGAATTGATAATTTAAATTATCAAATCTGAAAGGTGATCGAGAATGGAGTACCACCAGTTTTGCTCCAAAGCGATAGTTAAATCTTTAATTAGATTTGAATGTGAAATGGTAATTAATTTTACCGATAACACCGTGGTGTTAGATGTGGAGTATTACCAGTTTTCTCCATGGGATATATAGGTTGGGATTGGGAAATAAAATAAATAATTACTTCGGTGTGGCTCGCTAATCCCGACTAGTTTGAAATGATATCCAAAGGAAGATTAAAGAATAAATTTAGAAGAATTTATCTTGGATAAAATTAATAGGAACATTTCCCTAAGAATGTGATTTTGTGGATAAAAGAATATTCTGAATTGGAATGAGGCATTTGTTGTGTTTGTGTAACATTCGTTTATTATATGCGTGGGTTATTCAGAAAGACCGGGGTTATACCCATTCTGAATAACCGATTCGACGAGATGTCGAAGATGAAGATGGTGGTTGAAGACCGGAAGTCTTCACATCGTTTGGGTGATTACTGATGATCTTGATTGGGCTGTACACCCAAGATGAGGGAAACAGTTGGTGATCGTCCAGACGTACTTGGAGATCAATGGATATGCGAGGAAAGTGCCTCCGGTTTCGTTTAGACCCAGAACGAACTTGTAAATGGATTGTTTGTCTGACATTGGATTTTATTCTGTGTTGATTGATCTCTATTAAACATACATCTGTTTGGCGGCGGAGAATTTATTCTCTTGATTAACGCCCTTCTCTGAGACGTACGAGCTCAGAGGTTGTATATCGATAGACATCAGTCGCACGGAGTGAATTGCCAGTGTGGCACGCGTAAGTGGCAATTGATCAAGGCTTCTGTTGAAAAGCAAAGTCTTGTGGTTGATGATCAAAGCACGGCCTGTGTGGCGTAGCTTTGTGTATAACGTGAATTCGCGAGCCTCACACCTCGTATGAGTCAAAAACGGGATAGTGACTGCAGGGAGAGCACGACGTTTCTTTCTAGCTAGGGTGGTGTCAGTGACCTACCAGCCCTGACATTTATATACTTTTCACCTGTGTGGTTGTTGGATACGAGGCGCCTCGGATATAGGTCTGTAAGGACCGGGAAACGTGTGTTCAGGAATAACTAATCCTCAAAAGTAAGAGAGGACCGGCCCTGAAGATCCAAGGATCAGAGTGGGGTCCTGGGACATTTGCTAGAGTGTCTCGAACGCGGAGAGGAGCTAGCCCCTTGCCTCGACTCATGACGGATATCCAATTTCCAATACGTGATATTGTGGTTTTAATTGTAGAACTAGTATGGCGACATGATAGATGGTACCCATGCCGCCTATGATTGATATTTATGATTTGAATTGTTTTGACACTATACACTTATAATTGTATCAAGTGATTTGTTTTAAACGTACCAAGCATGTTTGGCTATTATAAGGGAAAACCCTATCCTCCGGCTTGCGTTGCATTGTGTGATGGGACCTGGGTCTTATAATAGCTTCATTTTTCCAAAGAGCATTGCGCTGTTTTGTTATATGCACTAGTATTCTTGGGAAGAAACCTGTTCCGTGTTATACGGCGTGGTCCCTTGAATTACTCCCTTTTAAAGTAAAGTTTTAAATAACTGTTTTAGTTCTCACACCAGTCACATGACTGACCTGGAGTTTATTGTTTTAACCTAAACTCTGGGTGCCCCTATTTTCCACGGGCAGCTAGTAGTTTTGGTTTTGTAGATTTATATTCACAGGGTCCTAATTTACAGCTGGAACGATGCTCGGAAAGCTCTGTATCCGTGTATCACTTTCAGTTGTGTTTTGTATATTTTTCCGCTGCTATGTAATTTATTGTAATCTCTGATATTTGTTGAATGTAATTTATTCATTTATACTCTGTATATTCTTGTATCTGATGGAATTGTTGTAATAACAATGAAATGTTCTTCCGTCTGCGTCCTTTTGTGTGTTGTTCTCAAAGTATCTGCGCTTTCCTTCACGGGGAAGTTACGGGTTCTTACAAGATGCATGATCCCCATTGTCAAAAACCGCGAGGTTTTAAGGTAGAGTGAGGAGCCGTACTAGGGACGGCCCCGGTTTTAACTACCCTGCCGTTATGCTGCCGAAATTTTCTGAAATATGCATGTGTTAGAATAATTTTCATTTGTTGATATTAATTACATATGTTGAAACCGATATTCATGTGTTGAATTGAAATTCATTCGTTGAGCTGAAATTCATGTGTTGAATATTATTCGAATTTTAAACAAATAGATTTAACGATAAAAATCACATTTATATATATACAAACTATAGAGAATATTCATGTGTTGAATTGAAATTCGTTCGTCGAGTTGAAATTCATGTGTTGAATATTATTCGAATTTTAAACAAATAGCTATAGCGATAAAAATCACATTTTTCTATATATACAAACTATAGAGAATATTCATGTGTTGAATTGAAATTCATTCGTTGAGTTGAAATTCATGTGTTGAATATTATTCGAATTTTAAACAAATAGCTGTAGTGATAAAAATCACATTTTTATATATATACAAACTATAGAGAATATTCATGTGTTGAATTGAAATTCATTCGTTGAGTTGAAATTCATGTGTTGAATATTATTCGAATTTTAAACAAATAGCTGTAGCGATAAAAAGCACATTTTTATATATATACAAACTATAGGGAATATTCATGTGTTGAATTGAAATTCATGCATTGAATATTATTCGAATTTTAAACAAATAGCTGTAGCGATAAAAATCACATTTTTATATATATACAAACTATAGAGAATATTCATGTGTTGAATTGAAATTTATTCGTTGAATTGAAATTCATGTGTTGAATGTTATCGTATTTTAAAATAAAATGAATACACAATAAAGACTACATTTTTATTGTGAATATGAAGTGTTAAAAACATTCACGTGTTGAATAAATATTTTTGATGATAAAAATATTTCTTTTATCATGTATACGCTTTGATAAAAATACACACGTGTTGAAATAAATATTAGTTTGCTAGAAATATTATTATTTGCTTTGTTTTGCATATATATACATGTGTTGAACAGGGAAAATGGATTAGTTGTAGAGTAAAGAAATTATTTGCGTGCCCGACAAATAGGTAAGCCTTGATGAGTTGGCTGCACAATTTTATTTTTATATCAACTCCTGTGAATGCCATTGGATGCGGAGTGCTGGTTATTCTGTGTGAAATAATAAACATCGCCATAGGATAGTAACAATTAATTTTGAACTACACTACATGGAATACTCCTTGACGATAGGCATACTTCATTAGATTCCACATAAGCATTTGGAGCTTGTGTGACGAGGTGGAAGATTTACCATACGAGCGAGAGGCTTGTATGGCGATGATTATACACTACAGGTTGAATTGATGACTGATATGGACTATATAAAACATAACGATAAATTGCCAGATTAATAAAAAACCCCACACGGGTCTGGAGTTTACAATAATCACGCCTCTCTAGTCATTAGATACGGCACATGGACTATTTATTCCCACACGGGACGAGGTGACGAGGATTTATCCTCTGGAGTAATTAAAAATACACGCTCCCTCAGGCTTGACAGGGTGACGAGAATTTATTCTCTAGAGTTATTATCTATACATGCTCCCCTGTAAACACTAGAATATATCACTATAAATATGTGGATGCTGTATAGGATTTATTGGGTACCTAACACGGCCCAATAAATTTTCAAATCCCTTACCGTACAAAGGAGGTTATGGCGGAATTTTTCGAAATAATAAGGCGTTAGTGAAATATTTGAAGTGAAAACGATGTTGAAATAAAAGAATGAACTATATATTTATATATATATATAAATAGAATTGAAAGGAATCGAAGCCGTGCAGTTCGTGTTTTGGAATCGTAATTTGAATCGATTAGTACGAGAAATCCGACCATCGGATTTTCCCGAAACTGCAACCGCTGGGTTCGCCTTGGAAATATCTTTCCAACGGCACAAACTTTGTAAAAATCCAACGGTTGGATTGTCTGGAATGTTTAATTCAAATCTAAAGAAAAACAGTGCTAGAATCGTTTATATTTATATATAAATATAAATATAATTAAATTAAATCGAATAACGACGCTGCAGTTCGAATTTTGAAACCGTAATTTCAAACGACTAGTGTGGAAGATCCGACCGTCGGATTGTCATGAAACTGGAACCGTTGGGTTCGCTTTGGGAATATCTTCCCACTGATATAGACTTTGTAGAAATCCAACGGTTAGATTTTCCGATATGTGTGAAACAAATTAGGGGAAAAACAGTGCCACGGCACGACCTGAAACGTCGTTTAATTAAATATGGCCATTTTTAAATAAATAAAAATGGCGAAAAATCGTTATAAAATATTATAAGCAACATAGATTGGAAATAAACCAATTTGGCTTGATCTGTTTAATATTTGATGGTTGTATGTGTTTGACACGAAAATAACACTAAAGAACTGAAACATGAATGTCGAATAATATAACCATGGAAAGAACTGATTTGAATTCTAAACACGTGAATTATTTGAAAAGGCCGAGCTAACCCTCATTTCAAATAATTTATCGAACGATTCGAATTGGAAAATACAAAGACGATTCAAGACCGACGATCTTCGTATCGGTTGGATGGGCGCTGCTGAGGTTCCTGATTGGAGTAGCTAGCGTGAAGGAATGGAAGTAGTAGCCGTATGAACATATGTGTTGATTGTACGGATATACGAGGAATTTGACGCCTCCGGTTTCGTTCAGACCCAGAACGGACTTGTAAATGGACTGTGTGTCTGACATTGGATTTTGTTCTATACTGATTGATCTTTGTTAAATATATATCTGTTTGGCGGCGGAGAATTTATTCTTTTGCTTAACGCCCTTCTCTGAGACGTACGAGCTCAGAGGTTATATATCGATAGAAATCAGTCGTATGGACTGCTGGGATACGGACCGCCCTTCTCTGAGACGTACGCCCTTCTTTTGCTTAACGCCCTTCTTTTGCCTCACACCTCGGTATGAGTTAAAAACGGGATACGGACCGCTGGGAGAGCTCGACGTTTCTTTCTAGCTATGGTGGTGTCAGTGACCTACCAGCCCTGACATTTATATCTACTTTTCACCTTTGTGGTTGTTGGAATGCGAGTCGCCTCGATTATAGGTCTGTAAGGACCGGGAAACATGTGTTTAGGAATTGCCAATCCTCAAACGTAAGAGAGGACCGGCCCAGCCGATCCAAGGGTTACCCAGATTGTGTAGTCCTGAGGCATTTGCTAGAATGTCTCAAAGCGGAGAGGAGCTTGCCCCTTGCCTCGACTCATGACAGAGATCCAATTTCCAATACGAAATAACGGATTCGATTGTAGAACTAGTATGGCGACATAGTAGATGGTAGCTATGCCGCCTATGATTGATATTTATGATGCTATTCGTTTTTGAAACATATATGCACTAGTAATAATATCAAATGATTTTGCTTAACACGTATCAAGCATATTTGGCCATTATAAGGTAAAACTCTATCCTCCGGCTTGCGTTGCATTGTATGATGGGAATTGAGTCTTATAATGGCTTCATTCTTTGTAAAAGCATTGCGTTGTTTTAAAGAATTTACTTTGTTTTAAATGCACCAGCAATCACTGGAGTAAACCCGTTCCGCGAAAGTGGCGTGATCCTATGATTTGCTTATTACTGTTGTTTAAACTGTTAAGTAGATTTCTTATACCAGTCCCCATGACTGACTCGTTGTCTGTTTCACTTTGCAAACGCGGGTGCCCTTATTTTCACATGGGCAGCCTTGTTCACAGGTGACAGGTTGTTTTGGCTCAGCACTATAGTATGGAGTGCATTTTTGGCTCATGGCGAGGATGACTTCACCGAGATGACTTTGACATTTTCCGCCATTATTGTATCTATATTATGATTCCGCCGCGGGCGATGCAGACTGTTTTACTTCCAGTACTTATTATCGTATGTATATGTACCGCCTTCGGCGATGTAGACTGATACCCTTATTATGTCTCACAGCATGTATATATTCCGCCTCTGGCGATGGTGACTGATCATTTCCCCTTTTATTTACTAAGTTATATCCTACGTTGTGCTATTCTGATGTTGTTACATGTTATGAATCCGTTGTCATATCTATGTAAAATTATTCTATTTATTGTTTTTGCTATTATCTGTACTCTGCTATGATGATTGATGTGTTATATTCCAATGATTATCCTTAATACCGTCACACGGATTATGCGATCGTCACAGAATTCATAACTTTGAAGAAATCCATATGTCGTTGCAAAAGCTATTAAGTAATGGTATTTATATTTATATTACAGAAAATATTCATAAGAAAAAAATTGGTTTTTTTAACCATAAGGACAACCCATTAAAATTTTAATCCCAAGTACAAACTCGTTAATAATTTAATCAGAAGGACATTACACTGTTTTTTTTAATAGCCTAAATCTCGCGCGTGTTACTCCTTCATGTTCGATTGTTTTGATATTTCTTCTTCAATCTTGTGCGTTTCTCCTTATCTCATCTCGATCTCCAATTTTATTTTCAAAGTTTGATCTTACTTTCGCGTATCGTGTTCAAAATTCGATCGCAGCAGTTTTTAGGTTCGGGACGTTCTCGAGATTAGGTTATTCTCTGTTTGCATTGATTTAATTTTTGTTTACTGTTATAGTTTTTTTAATCCACAATTATGTTTTAATGTTCGGCTATTCAGTAGTTGGGTATCATTTTTGTATTTTTTAGGTATTAGTTTTGTTTAGTCAAGTATGTTTTATATGCGTTTATTGAGTTTTTGATGTTATATTTATTATGTAGTTGTATTGTTGCATTAAACCTGTATTACAATTGAACTTGTTTTGCTTTAATCAATCAAACTGTGATGTAAATATTTTTTGTATTGGTTTTTTAAACATTAAAGTAGTTTTTAGGTATTAGTTTTATAATTTTTTTGGTATCAGTTTTACTGTATTAACTGTGTTATGTTTTTTTCCATATGTTTTTGTTTTTGTGTTAATTTTGTAGTTGTACTATTGCATTAACTTTGTAACTCAATCGAACTTATTTCATTTTAATCAATCAAACTGTGATGTAAACATTTTCTGTATTAGTTTTTCGTTAGAATACTATAGCAGCTTTTAGGTATAAGTTTTATGACTTTGGGTATCAGAACTATGTCTAGTGGGTATTAGTTTTGAATTATTTTCTTTTGTAAATGAATTTTTTGATACTAATATTAATTCTAGCTGATGTCCACTAATTAAAAAAATAATACGAATCAACTCAATTCAGTTTTCACAAATATGATATTTATTCTCAATAATACCCACTGATTAAAAAAAAAATACCAATCAACTCAATTCAATTTTTTTTTTTTTTTGGCATAGCTGACCAGTTTTATAGTGTTCCATAACACTCTTTTATTATTACTAATAATAAAATTAAAAATAAGATCAGGTGACTGTATTTAGCAGCCAGCTAATTACGGGTTTTAAGGTGGACCGTCCACCACCTACGGAGTTTATAGTGTTTCATCCACTCTACTTAAACAGGCATACAGTACAGGAGCTAGCAATTTACTAGACTACACAACTCGATGCAGGGAGAAAATTACGTGCTCCAAAAGGAAACAGAATTACATAAGTTCACAACAATATAAAAAAGTACAAGGCACACTGTTGATGTGAACAATTTCATAGTTTGCGGTAGGGAAAAATATGTCGAGCAATCTCAGCTGCTACAGCCGAGTGGAAGGTTCCATCCAGGTTTCATGGAAAAAGAAGGAAATCCCATCGAAAGGCCAAAGAGCAATATCTAGTGTTGTAGGAAAAAATGGTCATAGGGCCAAACAATGATTTGTGCAAAAGCATCACCTAATTTGTTGACCGATCATGTACACATTGTTCTAGTACCGAAACGCTCGACATCACTGTTTGCATCTAGTTAGCCTTAAATCTCCGAAAACTGATACACATGCTCACGAATGGACATGGTAATAATCAACAAAGTAACATGATGATAGACATAGCAAGGATCTTACATACAGCAAAACACAAACCACCTTAGATCCAAGAAAAGAAATATTAACAAGCACCTCCAAACAAACGTTCAAAACCGCTAACATCAGATCTGAAAAACTATTCGAAGAACCAGAGCCACTCAGGGTCACAAACTCCAAACAAAAACCCAACTCAATAAACAAAACCTTGTAACCAAAACTTCCTATATACGCTTACTGAGCTAAAGACAGTGAACACAACTAAACCCTCGTTTACTGTAAATGGTCCATGTGAGGGTCATAATTGCTACTCAGAAAATTATAAGACATAAATTAGCATACCAGAAAACCAAAGCTAGCAAGTCGTGAAACAATCGCTTTAGAGAAGGAAATCTTAGCCGTAGAGGTCACACCACATGGCTAAAACCACTCCTAGATTTAGCAAGTCGAAACAATTCTGGAGAATAGAAGAGGCACCACACCAGAATTCGGAATGGACGTCAGTTCCTTGAACGCTAGGGAGAGTGATTGAGTGGTCGCTAACGATCGGGAAAGAAGGTGACTTGTAGTTAATAGGGTTTTAGATCTGAAGATAAAATCTGGGGTGGAGAAAACACACGTAGGACAAAAGCAGGGTAAGTATGGAGGAAGACGTAATCAATTCAATTCACACAAAAATGATATTTATTTTTAATACCCGCCGATATTAATTCATCACTTGTATAGAATATTGCTATAATCTAATCTCTTGTATCATATGATACCTACAATGATACAGAACTGGTACCCAGTCAATGAAGCAAATAAATAAAAAATAAAACCGATCATACATACAGAGGCATGAAATTGATATCTAAAAACTGTAAGTAAGAAAGTAACATAAAACTAACACCTACAGTAGTGCAAAAATGATACCCATAAACTGAAAACCATAATAAAACTAAAATTGATACCTACATGTATTCTTATGTACACCTGATCTGCTGATCAGTTCTTTTATGCCTATTTCTGTTATCATATGCTATTCTGTTATTGTGCCTATTTCAGTTCTTCTACCTCTCTCATTCCCTTTTTATTTTTATAACCTAGGCTACCTTCGAGACTAGGCCGATATCGGTGAAATATGTGTACGAGCGAATTTGGGTTAAATTGGGAATGATAATTTAGGGGCATAACTTGTACTATGTATCAAGACTGGAATTTGGGGGCATAAACTATACTATGAAATATGACTAAATTTTAGGGAATATAAATCTGTAGGGTTAATTTAAAGATTAAGCAGAACAAGTAAATGAAACTGTAAGTAACCTGTGAAACATGTTGGTGGGTTATGCATAACTGTTAACTTGTAATACTTAACTTGTTTAATCTATGAGGGTTATATTCATATAAACCTATTAATCTGTGGATGGGGTTAAGTAAACATGTTGAATCGGTGGGGTTAAGTAAATTTGTTAAGTCTGTGGGGAAATATGTAACATCCCGACTTTCTGCTTGGCCCTCGCCGGTAATTGAACCAACTTAAACCGTTCACAAAGGCGGATCGTTATGGGTACTAACATATATTGAACAAATCAAAAGAACTTTTTATATCATGACACAATATTTCATCAGAGTTACATAGAATATCAAAGTTACATACATATAGCAGCGGAAACATAAATATACTCTCAGCGGAAGAAGCGATGTGATATAGCGGAAACTCTAACTTTAGCTCGAAGCTCCAACACAGAAAGCGCTCCAACTCTTTCTCCAAGGGCCTCTAACTATAAAACTAAACCTCTAGCTGCCCGTGTGGAAATTAGTGGGCACCCAGAGTTTAGGAAGGAACAATAAACTCTAGGTCAGTCATGGGACTGGTGTAAGAACAAAAAACATTTATTTTTAAGGTTTATTTTAAAGTTGGGAGTTTCACCAGACCACCACGCTAATGCGGAACGAGTACTCCATGTGAATACCCATGCATATAAATTCGCAATGACTTTTGGATAATGAAACTATCGTAAGCTCATCCCACATCACACAATGCAAGCGCACACCAGATGGGCGAGTTTTGTCTTATGACAACTAAACATGCTTTCATACGTGAAACTCCTTTTTTATTATTATTAGTGCATAGTGTAGAAAATACTTTCGAAAATAAATGTATCAATTTTAGACGGCATCGTACCTTATCCTACTATGTCGTCATAGGTATACAAATAAAACCGTAGGGCACGTATTGGATATTGGGTTTCCAACTTGATGATTCCTGGACGAAAGATTAATCAAGAACACAAGCGAAGTATAACACTGTTTTTTCATGCAGACTCGGACACCAACTACAAATCATGGGGTAAATCACCGGTTTTCATCCAGACTTGGACATCGAACATACCTGATATCCAAGTTCATAAGGGGTACCTCCGCCACAGCTATCGATCTCAAAATCATGTATATGTCAACAACCTAACCGCCAGTTTCTCATCATCTGGGGTGTAAGGCATGTCGATGTCACGGTATACATAAAGCTACGCTTATATAACTCATGCTTTGATCATCGTTATCTCATTCCATAACATGAGTATGCCACATTGTCAATTTACGACATACCACTGATTTCTATCAATACATAACCTCTAAGAACGTAAAACTTAGAGATCGAAATAATAAATTGCCACAGTCCAGTATATATATATATATACCAAAAGAAATCAGTGCTACGCAGTCAATTACAATGTCAGACACACAATCCATACAAGTCCATTCTGAGTCTGAACGGAACAAATTCTGAAAATCCTCAAATATATCCAGACCTCATGCCACTTATAACCTCGTATCGGGTGTACGGACCAATTTGAGACATCATCAATTAATCCAAATAAGTCCAAAGACTCCCGATCTTCATTTTCCATTTCCAATTCTTCATTTCCTTCATTACATCATATTATTACTTGGAATGGTTTTCGGACTTACATCCAATCTCGGTCTTTCCAAATAATAAGTGCATTTTAAAACAAAAGCTATGGACTATATCGGTTTCAACCCAAATCTTCTTCTCAGTTGTTATGAATTTATTTTTTTAGAATAAGTTGGATTCAATTCCTTAATTCTCGTCTTAACTCTTCTTTACAAATCCCCTGTTCAAACACTCTATTCGTTGTTGTGATTTCCATTCAACTTTTCAAATTTTGATTGAAAGCCTTATACATTTTTTTTCAAGTTTAATTAATAGTTCTCAAATTTAATCATTTTCGTGGGATGTTAAAACGTTTCATAAGTACTATAGATTAGTTATTTACCAAATAGGTTCAACATCATTTAAGGGTTCAAATCTTTTACTCAAGTTATCTTAAATAATGAATGGCGCTTGTAAGATTCCAAAATTTGTTTTAAATTCAAGGGGTTTTAATTAACGTCCAAATTAGATTTTGAAAATAACCATCCCATCCATTGGATCAGTTAGGGATAGCCAGGGAGAGCAGGAAACTTGTATTTTCCAAACCCAAGCCTTAGACAATATCCTCTCTGTCACCCTAGAACGTTTTGGTATATAAATATGTTTGTGTTATTGGAAGAAATGACATTAATATATATATATATATACACATATATATTTGATAACGGTTCAAAACAAAATTGCCTAATCCTCTTTAAAGTCATAATAAAAGTTTACGTAACTTCAATTAAGCCGTCATTTAAATTTTCTTTGGAAGCTTAGTGTAATATTACCAAACTTTGTTTAACTGTTTTAAGAACTTACCAATGGTCTTTAAAAAATGAACCAAATGCATTTAAAACCAACATTTGGTTACATACCTAATTTAATTTTCTATAATTAAATTTTCAAGGCTAATGAATAACTATAATGAAGCCAAATGTTTACGTAACTAATGTAACTGAAAAATCAAATCTTCCTTTAACTAAATTTGAAAACTTGTTTCAATCTAGAAGGTTCAAAACCAAATTTAGACATTTCAAAAATCATTTCATCTTTATGTAAAACTTTTAATTATTTATGACTTAGTTTCGAATTATTTAAAAATTTAAATCCAAAAAAAATTACTTTAAATTTTTATTTTATTATATTAAATAATCGTCATTCATATGAGAAGGAGATTTAAATCGACTACCCATATATATCCACAACCATGATGTGTGATACAACAAAATCAATACATATTGAACACTACTCCATCCATCAATATTGCAACCATCAAATTTGTATGCAAGCATCATGTTACATAACTCTTAGTGTTTTAGTGTTTTTTACTTACACAAACATCCATTCAAATCATCACAACAATAGCAACCATCAATACGAACTTGATAATCATTAACTGGTCAACTACTAACAATTTTAACATTCCTACTTGTTAAAATAAATTTAAATAAATGTTCTCACCAATTATGCTTTCCAATTCTTCATCGTTAAAACTTTGCGTCTACTGCGGACCAAGCCTGCGAATGATCGCTTGCAAATTTCACGAACAACGCGTTATTTCCTTTATCTTCAACCGTATGTATATATAAAATATATATACACTTTATACATAAACGCATGTCTATATTCCTCAAAGCAAGAAAGGCCGAAGGTGTTATGGGGAGGGTCTTGGTGTTGCTTGAGTCACGACAAGAGGGTAGAGGTATGGTGAGGTTTGTTGAGGCTTTAAGGTGCGCTTTGGCACAGTGCGAAGAAATGGATGAAGCTTCTTTTTTTTGGTTTCTCACGTGAAGGAAGGTACTTACGCGGAACTTGGGGTAGAAGAAAATGAGTGAAGGAATTTGGTGTTAGAGGAAATGTGTTAGGTGGAAGGATATTTGCTTAAAAAAAGTGGAAATGGGTAGGAGGAGAACCAGGTGCGTGAAGAAATGAGAGAAAGGTGTGTCACGCAACAACAGTGAGGAGCTCCTTTTATATCTGTCACTCCAAATTGCTTATAGCATTGGATTCTCTGTCCCCACACTGTTCAAAATCTTTGTGTTGCTGTTTCGCAAATCTTTTTATTGATATAACAAGATTTATACCAGATTTAATTAGATATTATTGCCCGCCATATCTTTAGGGAGACTAAATTTTCAAATTTAATGAGAGCTATTTTAAAGAAAGAAGGGACACTTGTTAAATTGGTCTAGGATAGAAACAAATATTTGCTAAATATTGTCTACCGCTTTTTTTCATGGTTTACATTTGTGTTCACACCGTTCGTTTCCTTCTTTGTTTTGTTTTAATATTGAATTTAGTTTGTCAACGGACAAATTGTTATAAATTCGACCGCTATGTACCATAAATTAAATTCAAATGTTAACGCCAAATATGCGCATTTATTTCACAATTTATTGCTTTCTTTTTATTGAGCAATCCTTACACAAATATGGATTAGATTCCTAGTTTGGTTACACCGCTGACATTCCAAAGTTCATTCTTTGTTTTAATTATGTTAATTGAGAGACAAATAATATTGTTATGCAATAAACTTAAACTTAGCATTTTTTTGAACAAAATTAATTAACATTTAAATTAACCTTCAATATCAAATTGACATTTTTGTTATGCCATTTATACTTAACGTTTTGATTGCAAATAAATAAATCTTGATGATATTTTACTTTGCAAATAAATTCTCCATAGTAAATTATTCCTTAAATAAGTTGCAAAATTTATTTCAAAATTGATCTTTATTTACATCTCCACATTAGATACATAATTTGTAAAACGTTAATTTTGGAAGACAAAATGTTCAAATTGAGCTTATATTTACAAATGTCATTTCATGTTAAAAGTGAATGGTATGTTCAAAATAAAAGTCCAAGTTCAAGTAGGCATACATACGATTTATATTAAATCCATTAAATTACAAAATAAATTAATACGGTAATAATTTTTGTTTCCAAAAATGTTCATATTAAATTCGTTTCTTAATTAATTTACAAAATGATTTAATAACGGCAATAACTCCAATATTAAACAACAGAGAAATTCTAACCTCACAGATTTAAATCAGTTAGAAATGCAAATCTCATTTTAAAATATTTATAAATCCACGGAAAGGGTTCGCTTAAATATCGTTCAAAATGGACAAAATTCCAAATATAAATATTTAATTTGAGTTAAATATGAATTTAATTTATATTTTTAAATGTAAAATTTCTAGTTCTTTACAATCTCCTCCACTTAAAACATTTCGTCCACAAAAAGAAGAGCTGTAAAATTTTGCTTAAATATTCAAATACGCTCTCTTGACGAAATATTCCAGAATCCTATTCTAGGGCATTTCTAACCCTATCTCTATTGAGATACTATAACTCTGATGAGTTCTATCTTTTGTTCAAATATATCCACTACAACAAAAACACCATATTACAACTTTAATTTTACAACTGTACGAAAAGCACAGTTGTAATAAATGCTTTTTTACAACTGTGCAAAACGCACTATTGTAATAAATGTTTTTTACAACTGTGGAAAAATCACTGTTGTAATAAACATATATATCACAACTTTTCTTTTTTGTCTGTTGTAATAACTAATACATACTAATTAATTTCTTATAATTAATAGTTAAATTAGAAAGTTGTTTAAACTTATTTTTAGTAACTCTTTTTTCTATTTCTTGTATTAGAGACCTATTAAATATTAATAACAACTTATATTTAATAATTAGTAATATTAACATTAAAGAATAATTCATATTCAATAATAAATTTACAAATTAATACCAATTCTATTAATTACTATTAGATTAGATAAAAACTGCTTAATTGATGATTAATAAATAATAGTTACTTTTTAAAAATTACTATTAAATATTCAATAGTATATAATCAATATTACCAATTAAAAACTATTAGTAGTCAACATTTACTATTAATTTATAATAATTAATTTGAAAATATGAAATAATATCATAATTCAATAATAAACCATTAATAATTATTGTTCATTAAAACTAAAAAATAATCAATTTTTGATAACTAATAATTAATATTATTTCATAAAAATAGTAATGACAATTTTTTAATAAATAATAAATAAAACTTCAATAAAAATAATGAAATATTATATATAATTATTAAAAACTATAATTAAATGATGATAATTAATATTAACTTAAAATATGAAATAGTCCTTTTTACCAATTAGTAATTACTAACTAATTAGTAATTAATAACTTATTCAACAAAAATAAACTCTAGTGTTAAAAACTTTTTTAAAAATAAACATGGTAAGGAAAAAACTAAGCAATAAATATTGATTTTTATATGCACGTTACATTTTTTGGGTTCGAAACTAAAATTTCCGCTGGCTCCAAAACTGAAATTTCCGCTGGCTCCAAAACTGAAATTTTGGGTTCGAAACTAAAATTTCACTTAAATTCCCGCTTCAGACCGCCTAAAAATTCGTTTTCACAAAACTAAAATCAATTCGTTGACCACAAAACATCTCGTCATCAGGCAAACTGCAAAATCCAACATATCCCGTTCCTCTCACAACAACAGTCCATGTTCCTCCTCTGAAAACCCTAGAACTCCTTCAGCCGCGCCACTTAGAGACCTCATTGTCCCAAAATGAAATACAACCCAAGAGTCACTAGTTCCCGCCGCAAATGCAGAAAGGCACACTTCACGGAGCTCTCCAGCGTTCGCCGAAGGCTGATGAGCTCGCCACTCTCTGTTGATCTCCGTAACAAGTATAATGTTCGTTCCGTTCCAATCAGAAAAGACGACGAGGTCCAGTGGTGCGTGGAACCTTCAAAGGGCATGAAGGCAAGGTTACTCAAGTCTACAGACGCAAATGGGTGATTCATATTCAGAGAATTACTAGGGAGAAGGTAAATGGATCTACTGTCAACGTTGGAATCGATGCATCGAACGTCGTGATAACCAAGCTGAAATTGGACAAGGACAGAAAGGCACTACTCGAAAGGAGGGCGAAACGTAAGATGGCTGCTGATAAAGAAGCCAAGGGTAAGTTCACCGTAGAAGATGTTGCTGCTGGGGCGTCACTTCAAGAGGTTGATTAAATTTCTTTATATCAAATTTCAACTGGTTTTTGATTTAATTAAGGAGGTTATCTTAAGTTTTGTTATGTTATGCGATGCCTATGAGATTACCATGTTTGAACTGATAAAGATAATTCATGTTCCTCCAGCCTAACGCCACAAATCGAAAACCATTTTCCCGCTCATTACAACCCTTTCAGATCCGCCTTAGCAACCATATCGACCTCTGCAATCATCCAACCCACTCTCGTCTGCTTCCTCCATAAATTGCCACAATCTAATGATCCTACAACCAGATCCGAACCCCTATCATATTCGCAAACACCTACTTGCTTCCAGTGTTTATCTTACTAAGAGCCATTACGTGAATGACCCTGTTATGAAGTCTTCTTGTTGAACCAAAAATTATAGAGCTCCTAGCTTTGTTTGTTATTGAAGGAAAGAGCGAAGGAAGTAATAATTTTATTGGGTATGGGAACTAAGATTTGAGAAAGGAGAAAAGAAAAAATAAATGCAAGCCCTGATAGCTAAACATTTCCATTCTAGTTGTTGCTGAACACCAGGTTGGTTTGTACTCACTTGATTAAATTAAAATATTTTATTCCAGTTATTATTATAATTCATTTGTCAAATTAATTCAACACTCCAATTTGTTAATGGCATCATGATGGTGTGTTATAGATAGTGATGAACTTGCAGTTACTTCCTTACATATGTTATGTTTTCAGACAATGAACTAACAACATATGGGAGCTAGCCTCAACATTGGAATCGGTGATCTTTGTTAAGTCATTTAAATTATTCTCAAAAGTGATTTTCAGTTGAAGATGCAAATGGAGAGATGACGGCGGTTGGAAAGCCAACCAGTATAATGGTGAGCCTCTTATTGATTGAACTTTATGAATTCACCGTGGCTTATGCTACTGGAGAGATGGCAAGCATCAAGAATGCGCTGTGTGTAATGTCCCGAATTTTTGGTAGTTGAATATTTAAATTATTATTTTAAATTTTTTTATTTGGAATATTAAAGGGTTTTATTATTTAAATCGCTATTTAAACAAAGTTGAACGATATATATTCATATATAAAATAAAACGAGTCCAGAACAGCGCTGCAGTTCGTAAAATAGAGTTTTGAACTTCAACTGGATATACAGAGTCTGTTTTAAATCAGATTTCTGTGAAACAAGAAACGTACGGATCAAGTGAAGTATATTTTTCTAGTGGAAGAGAAAAATCGGGATTTCGTCATGTAGATTGGAAGTTATGCCCAAATCAATTTGGCTGAAAAACAGCGGCGTAATCATTTATCGACCGTAACGGATTATTGGATATAACTGCATATCGGTTTTGAATTTAGACTAGGTTCTTTTGGGATATAGTGATAATTTAATTTTTAGAATTTTACTGTAATTTTTAATTAATTAAATAAGCAACTTTTTATTTGGAGTATTTTACACCCTGTGACAACATTTTGGGATTTCACAATATAAGTTAAACTACCGGTATTATTATATTTTTGGGATCGCGACACCTCACTGAACACGACTGTATTTTTATTTCAGTCTGCAACGCTCATACATGAATACATAGTGGTGTAGGTAACTTTATTTGAATGGTTAACTGGTCAAACGAACTCAAAATTCAACGAAACAAGTTTCATACGAAACCTTAGGAAGAGGTCGAGTGAAACGTCAAGGCCTCATATTTTTAGGATTTTTTCTGTAATTTTAAGGAATTATTGCTCGGTGTTTTTCATCGATATTTTCTAAAGGATTTTCACAAACGATATCGGAATTCGACGAAACCTGTCCCATTGGGTCCGGAATATATTTTTATGTTGGGAATAGGTGTCTTTATTTCGATTTGGGATCATATGTAGCGATTTTTAATGCGATTTCTCCTCGACGAAGTTTGCACATTATTATATTATTAAAATCATCCCATTTCTTTTTTTTGCTTTTCCTTACATTTGGTTTCATACGTCCAAACCAATTGCCCATGAATTCTCCTATGCCTTGCGTTCAAATTTTCCAAACGCCTGGTGCTTTCTTGCGGTCCAAACAAATTAAAACTTGCGCCCCACGGATTTGATTTCTTGGCAGCCAATCTTTCTTCTACCGTGCCAATCACGTATCATTTTAAAACTCTCACCTACCCTACTTTCCACTGCAACTCTACATGCCTAGACACTGTGCTCTCCACGCCAATTCTCACATATATATACAGGCAGCCTAGATTTCTTTCTCTTCGGCAAAATAATAACCGAAACAAACACAGTCTCTTCTCCACTTTCTTCACCGACAAATCTTTGAAATCTTCACACACAAAAAAAAAAAGAGAGAGACAGCGGACCTCGACTGGAATGACGAGGCGAGCTTGATGGCGGAGATCTGAGCGATGGTTCGGAGAGAAGCCGAACAGAGAATGTACGACATTGGGAAAGGAGAAGAATTGAAATGGGGAGTCTTACTGAAGAGTGTGTGTTGCATGGGAAGTTTTAATTTGTTGAGTGGGATGGATTGATTAAGGGAGGTGTGAGGCTTGGGTGAAGGAACCAAACGCCGGTAGCATGTATTACAATGAAGTGGAGGAAACCGCAAAGCTTCAGGAAGCTTATTTTGAAGGATGGTTTACTGTTACGTGGGCATGGAGGAACTAAAGTATCAAGTGGAGAAGAAAAGGTAGAAAAGAAGGGGGACGTTGGGCTGATCCTGGGTGGGCTTTGGGGCTGTTATGATAAAAGGAAGTGATGTTGATAAAAAAAAAAAGGAGAAATGAGGCGGACGCAAGGAACTGGGAGGAAAGAATAGGAATCAGACGGCAAGATGGAAGCATTATAACATGGTAAATATTTTATTAGATATGCCTAGTAATAAGTATAAAGGGACTAAATATTTTTATAGGCCCAACCACCGTTAACTACTGTTGACTAACCAAGTTAAGTGCCTAACTAAGAAATTTTGCCAGTCCTAGTAAAATATTAGTGTCACTAAAATTTATAATTTGTGTGTAGGTTAGTATCTATTAGGCCTTTATATTATTACCAAAATAGACAAAGAAGCCGATCCTATTAACCAAAGGAAATTTGCCGAGTTCTTTTGTCTTAAGAAAAATTAGTTCAATTAAAAGAAATAATTACGTAATATAAACATGGTTTCTTATGATAGTAATAAATCGTTCATCTATGAACAGGATCGAACGAAAACAAATTGCAATAGGGTCGTGATGAAGAATACTACCTTTTTGGAACTAATATGCACGAGTTGGATACAGAAGACATTTACAGTTAAATTTAATGACTGTTTAATTTAACTGTAATCGAACCGTCTCAATAGCAAATCAAATCAAAGGTGAGTAAACTCACACAGTTCTCCCCTCTTATATTTTATATAAGTCGGGTTTTATAATTGTGTGCTATGGTTGTTTGTTTGTTTGTTCATTGTTGATTTTATATTCATATGTTGACTGAACAGTTAAATTGAACGACGGTTTAATTTAATTGAAAACTAATCGTTATTTATGACGATTAAATCCAAGTGAGGTAACTTACCTCAGTGGTTACGTTTATAACACTATAAGCGTTATAATCAAATAGTTGAATGCTTGAACTGTTGTTATTATCCCGGTATTGACTGTTACTGTTATTATTGACCGTTATTATTAAACTGTTCATGTCATCTATTTAGATGGAAACCGAATATTGATTAGCCATTTTGAACTGAATAACGTTATCAATATGGTTATATTGTTTGTTATTGAATGTGAAATTAGTTCATATTTCACGGTTTGGTACTACAGTAGTCATTTGCCTCTTTAGTACCGTCAATCAAAAGAATTGATTTGTCGAAATCAATGTTAAATGGGTTTCGAATGGTTTCAAAGATATGAATACATTTTTATATGAATTCAAACTACAATTTTTATGGTAAATTTGCCAATTTTATAATTGTATAATATGGAACAAAGGGAGATGCAAGATATTATTGAATAAATGGTGAAACGATATAATTTATCGTATTGGTTATTTAAATATTGAAACGGTTTTATAAGGGACTTACGGTCGTAAAAGAAGTTTGAATGGATTTCAAAACATCAGAATGGAATAATTAAATTATGGATATACGAGAATTTATAAAAGAGTTAAAAAGTAATATTTTTGAAATAAATGATCGTTTATCAAACGGTGTTTTTTTAAACTATTCGAAATGTGATTAAATAACATTTCGTGAATAAGATTTACAAATCGGCGGATTTGGGAATAAGTAGTGATTTAAACGAGATCTGGATTTATAAATGAGATTTGGGTTTATAAATGAGATTTGAATATTTAAAGGGGGATATGAGTTTTTAAATAGAATCGAGGCTGGGAACATGAGCTAAGTTAAAGATCTGGAAAACGACAACGAAAATTAATTGTCGATAAAGAATTGAAAATGAGATTTTCAAAATGAAGTTAAAGAGGTGCAAATGAAAACGATTGATAAGTTGTCGTAATTAATTTACAAAAGATTTTGTAAATGGATATTTAAAGTTGGAAATGAAATCGAGTTAGTAAATGAAGTTAGTGGTCTGTAAATGTAACATTTATTGCAAATAAGATGAACTATTTTTAGATAAAAGTTTTTAAAGGATTATTGTATGTTTTAGGCAACGAATAAATGGACGAGTATGAGTAAAGAGAACTAGATAAGTGAAAATGGTTTTTGAAATGAAATCTGTAGCATTAATGGTTACAGATAATAAGTTGGATTGTTTGATAAATATCAACATGCGAATTTGGAAAGATAACGATATGATAACAGTATGAGATATTATTATAAGATTTATAAAGGGTTTGTTTTAAACAAATGAATTTGAATTGTTGAAATAATTTGTAATATCATAATAAAGAGATATTAAGGAATTTTCATAAGGATTCTATTTCTAATAGAATCGAAGCTTTGTCGAGATTCAAATCGGATTTTTCAAGATGAAACGTGTGGTTAATAAACTTCTATTTATTCTGAAGATATGAATGTTGTTGGTCAAGGTCTGAGAGGTAAATAAAATACCCCAACTTGAACGACTCCATAATTATCCCAGAATGATATTAGTTTATAAACGAGAGTGGTTGAGGGAAACATAAGCTATGATTTCCGCAAATGATATTATAAACTGTTTTTGAAAGTTTATAAGTTGAATGAAATAAATTTGGAGAATATTCTTATTTTACTAAGAAGTAAAGGTGATGTTCCAAATATTGGAAAAGTTAAAGAATATAATTAACGGGCGGTTCGTTAAAGAGGCTAAATGATACTGAGTATTGAATCAGTGAATCCATTTTCTTGTATGGATGAATGGTTGTTTTATTTGATAGTTAAACAACCGACTATCAAATTTGGCCCTTACGATTGTTGGTACGGAAAGACCGGGATCGAATATATATTCGAAAACCATTCCGTCCAGCAAATACGAATACGTTGAAGATGCTGATTCAAGGTGGAGCTATTGAAGACTGTGGATCTTCATAAGCGGAAGGATTACTTAAAATCTCTGACTTGCAACCAGAAATAAACTGTGATTCGGTCGTGGTTGGAATCTACGGATTGCAAGGACTTCTCGCTACTGATTCTCAGGGTGATTCCTAGAATGCAGTAGGAGGGTACCTTCGGTTCATCCTGTTCCTGGGTGACTTGTATGGATGAATGTCTGACAGAGTATTTCCAGAAAAGGTCACGTACATTGATTTCTTCAACCATACCAAGAGTGGAAGCGGAGAAGGAAACTTCTTTAGCCAACACGTAATGTATTGTTGTGGACGTCAATTAGTGATTCTGATGGATCTGACAATGTGGCATTCAAAGTGAATGAGATGTGCTGATAAAGCGTAGCCTCAAGCCTCATCAACCGGGAGATGACAGAAATCGGGCAGGCAGCATGGCTATGTGGGTCGCTCCCATTAGGGTGTATAATCACCTATCTAGAGAAATTCCTTTTGTTCTTATTCTATCGATTCTGCCCATTCGGGAACGGTGGTTTGAGCCCAACCGTTGGTGATATACATTCGATACACTCAAGCGAAATGAGTGGTCGGTCATGTGAGGGCCGGGTTGCAAGACGTTCTTGTTGAACCCAGTGTATTCGCCTCTAGAGATACACTATCGGCAGGTGGTCCCATACCTTGTCAAGTTCGGAATCCAATCTCCAATAAGCGCCTGCGATTTTGTTTGTATACTTTATACGTGGAGCGTGAGATGCAAGCGTTCCACTAGATTGATATTTACTTGTATTTAGACATTATTATAATATCAGAAAAGATATTGATTTCAAAAATGTTTTGGGTTATCGTAAGGTAAAAACCGTCCGTATTTATGTGTGGATTTGGTCTTACGATTATCCTTTTCTTTCGAAAGGATTTTAACTTTAAAATCAAGTTGGATGATCACCTTTAATACTGTGCGAGTTTATCTCACTCTGGTTCACCAGACTGACCCGATGTTTTGTAAATGCTTGGGTTAGGCCGGGGTGTACAGGTCCAGGTTACCGGATGCTGCGAAGTCCAGAGACAAGCTGAAAGAGTTCAAACGTATGGTTATATATATAGCTACTGTTCCGCTGTGTGATTGTATATGAGGACAGGTTATATAACTGTCCAGATATGTTGATGTACTCTGATACTGTAAGTAATTTTGAAAGCTCTCAATAAAGATTTATTTCCATATTATATTTTGTTCCGCTGCGATGTGAGACTCTGATTCTGTGTTGTCTTTGTTCTTCTTCTACTTCTTCTATTCTAATATTTCTATCTTATCTTTCTCATCCTCCAACTTCTTCCTTCTAGCTTTCTGGAGATTCGATACTCGAATGGGACACAGTTTGTGTAAATGTCGAAAATTCGAGTGTCAAATTTTCCGGGTCGTTACAGTGGTATCAGAGCTATTGGTTTAGTGATAACCTTGGCTCTGTGGCGTAACTCGATAGAGATGGGGTTAGTAATACCCTAGATCGAGATTGAGTGTATGTATATATATGAGAGCGTATTTGAAAATTTTATATATGAAAGTTTTATGTTTTGAAAAGAGGGTAAATTGAATAATTTTACCCAAAATATATTTTTGTATAGAAAAGAATTTTTTTATTAAATTATTGAGATATTTGTGTGTTTGATCGATTTGAATGGGATTCAAATCGAATTAAAAAGTTGAATTGATACTTAACTTGGTTAAGTGTAATTAATTTCAGAATGATATTGTAATTAAATTAAATTGGAAATTAAATGAATGAATAATAATCAAATGTGTGAAACCAAAATAAATATTAATATTGAATGTGAATTCAATAAATTTTGTTTATTTGGTTGTGTATTGGTCGATGGTTGTGAGTTGGTTGTTATTGGATGACAAGTGGTTGAATAGAATTCATTAAATGGTTTAATGAAGGCATGGAAAATAAATTCTAGTGTCAAAAATTGGAATGAAACTGAATATGAATTGAATTGAAACCAACTAGCGGGAAATTGAATCAAGATATAATATATTAAGCAAAATCAGATTTTGAATTGCGAGACAGAAGTCTGAAATGGTGTTGGACTGGTAAGTTAAGAGTTGGAATTGACAATGGATGGAAATTGAGTTAAGAATGGGATTTGGCTTGAATGCGTGAAGGATTTGGTTCTGAGGATAAAATTGGTATTTTGTTTGGGGATGCATTTGTATATGCTGACAGGGCAGCAGATGGAAAGGATATAATGATATGCCCGACAAAAAGGTACACGTTTATTTCTATATGGGTTTGGTGATTTATGAGCTTATTTGGCAAGCCGCTTGGCTGTTTTATTTTGTTTTAGATTGGGGAAGGCCTAAGAAGGCAAGTTGTAGTTGTACCAATTGAGCCGTATAGAGGAGGTGCTGGCGAAATTTTTCGGAAATTTAAGATGTTAGGAAATTTTCAATATTATTGGAAATATCCATATATGGTATTGAAATTGGTTTCTAATTTAAAATAATTTGGATTTGGAAATAAATGGGATTTGTAACGTTCTTTTCTTACCTTAGCAATTTCGAGGACGAAATTATTCTAAGGGGGGAAGAATGTAATGTCCCGAATTTTTGGTAGTTGAATATTTAAATTATTATTTTAAATTTTTTTATTTGGAATATTAAAGGGTTTTATTATTTAAATCGCTATTTAAACAAAGTTGAACGATATATATTCATATATAAAATAAAACGAGTCCAGAACAACGCTGCAGTTCGTAAAATAGAGTTTTGAACTTCAACTGTTTATACAGAGTTTGTTTTAAATCAGATTTCTGTGAAACAAGAAACGTACGGATCAAGTGAAGTATATTTTTCTAGTGGAAGAGAAAAATCGGGATTTCGTCATGTAGATTGGAAGTTATGCCCAAATCAATTTGGCTGAAAAACAGCGGCGTAATCATTTATCGACCGTAACGGATTATTGGATATAACTGCATATCGGTTTTGAATTTAGACTAGGTTCTTTTGGGACATAGTGATAATTTAATTTTTAGAATTTTACTGTAATTTTTAATTAATTAAATAAGCAACTTTTTATTTGGAGTATTTTACACCCTGTGACAACATTTTGGGATTTCACAATATAAGTTAAACTACCGGTATTATTATATTTTTGGGATCGCGACACCTCACTGAACACGACTGTATTTTTATTTCAGTCTGCAACGCTCATACATGAATACATAGTGGTGTAGGTAACTTTATTTGAATGGTTAACTGGTCAAACGAAATCAAAATTCAACGAAACAAGTTTCATACGAAACCTTAGGAAGAGGTCGAGTGAAACGTCAAGGCCTCATATTTTTAGGATTTTTTCTGTAATTTTAAGGAATTATTGCTCGGTGTTTTTCATCGATATTTTCTAAAGGATTTTCACAAACGATATCGGAATTCGACGAAACCTGTCCCATTGGGTCCGGAATATATTTTTATGTTGGGAATAGGTGTCTTTATTTCGATTTGGGATCATATGTAGCGATTTTTAACGCGATTTCTCCCCGACGAAGTTTGCACATTATTATATTATTAAAATCATCCCATTTCTTTTTTTTGCTTTTCCTTACATTTGGTTTCATACGTCCAAACCAATTGCCCATGAATTCTCCTATGCCTTGCGTTCAAATTTTCCAAACGCCTGGTGCTTTCTTGCGGTCCAAACAAATTAAAACTTGCGCCCCACGGATTTGATTTCTTGGCAGCCAATCTTTCTTCTACCGTGCCAATCACGTATCATTTTAAAACTCTCACCTACCCTACTTTCCACTGCAACTCTACATGCCTAGACACCGTGCTCTCCACGCCAATTCTCACATATATATACAGGCAGCCTACTTTTCTTTCTCTTCGGCAAAATAATAACCGAAACAAACACAGTCTCTTCTCCACTTTCTTCACCGACAAATCTTTGAAATCTTCCCACAAAAAAAAAAGAGAGACAGCGGACCTCGACTGGAATGACGAGGCGAGCTTGATGGCGGAGATCTGAGCGATGGTTCGGAGAGAAGCCGAACAGAGAATGTACGACATTGGGAAAGGAGAAGAATTGAAATGGGGAGTCTTACTGAAGAGTGTGTGTTGCATGGGAAGTTTTAATGTGTTGAGTGGGATGGATTGATTAAGGGAGGTGTGAGGCTTGGGTGAAGGAACCAAACGCCGGTAGCATGTATTACAATGAAGTGGAGGAAACCGCAAAGCTTCAGGAAGCTTATTTTGAAGGATGGTTTACTGTTACGTGGGCATGGAGGAACTAAAGTATCAAGTGGAGAAGAAAAGGTAGAAAAGAAGGGGGACGTTGGGCTGATCCTGGGTGGGCTTTGGGGCTGTTATGATAAAAGGAAGTGATGTTGATAAAAAAAAAAAAGGAGAAATGAGGCGGACGCAAGGAACTGGGAGGAAAGAATAGGAATTACGCGGCAAGATGGAAGCATTATAACATGGTAAATATTTTATTAGATATGCCTAGTAATAAGTATAAAGGGACTAAATATTTTTATAGGCCCAACCACCTTTAACTACCGTTGACTAACCAAGTTAAGTGCCTAACTAAGAAATTTTGCCAGTCCTGGTAAAATGTTAGTGTCACTAAAATTTATAATTTGTGTGTAGGTTAGTATCTATTAGGCCTTTATATTATTACCAAAATAGACAAAGAAGCCGATCCTATTAACCAAAGGAAATTTGCCGAGTTCTTTTGTCTTAAGAAAAATTAGTTCAATTAAAAGAAATAATTACTTAATATAAACATGGTTTCTTATGATAGTAATAAATCGTTCATCTATGAACAGGATCGAACGAAAACAAATTGCAATAGGGTCGTGATGAAGAATACTACCTTTTTGGAACTAATATGCACGAGTTGGATACAGAAGACATTTACAGTTAAATTTAATGACTGTTTAATTTAACTGTAATCGAACCGTCTAAATAGCAAATCAAATCAAAGGTGAGTAAACTCACTCAGTTCTCCCCTCTCATATTTTATATAAGTCGGGTTTTATAATTGTGTGCTATGGTTGTTTGTTTGTTTGTTCATTGTTGATTTTATATTCATATGTTGACTGAACAGTTAAATTGAACGACGGTTTAATTTAATTGAAAACTAATCGTTATTTATGACGATTAAATCCAAGTGAGGTAACTTACCTCAGTGGTTACGTTTATAACACTATAAGCGTTATAATCAAATAGTTGAATGCTTGAACTGTTGTTATTATCCCGGTATTGACTGTTACTGTTATTATTGACCGTTATTATTAAACTGTTCATGTCATCTATTTAGATGGAAACCGAATATTGATTAGCCATTTTGAACTGAATAACGTTATCAATATGGTTATATTGTTTGTTATTGAATGTGAAATTAGTTCATATTTCACGGTTTGGTACTACAGTAGTCATTTGCCTCTTTAGTACCGTCAATCAAAAGAATTGATTTGTCGAAATCAATGTTAAATGGGTTTCGAATGGTTTCAAAGATATGAATACATTTTTATATGAATTCAAACTACAATTTTTATGGTAAATTTGCCAATTTTATAATTGTATAATATGGAACAAAGGGAGATGCAAGATATTATTGAATAAATGGTGAAACGATATAATTTATCGTATTGGTTATTTAAATATTGAAACGGTTTTATAAGGGACTTACGGTCGTAAAAGAAGTTTGAATGGATTTCAAAACATCAGAATGGAATAATTAAATTATGGATATACGAGAATTTATAAAAGAGTTAAAAAGTAATATTTTTGAAATAAATGATCGTTTATCAAACGGTGTTTTTTTAAACTATTCGAAATGTGATTAAATAACATTTCGTGAATAAGATTTACAAATCGGCGGATTTGGGAATAAGTAGTGATTTAAACGAGATCTGGATTTATAAATGAGATTTGGGTTTATAAATGAGATTTGAATATATAAAGGGGGATATGAGTTTTTAAATAGAATCGAGGCTGGGAACATGAGCTAAGTTAAAGATCTGGAAAACGACAACGAAAATTAATTGTCGATAAAGAATTGAAAATGAGATTTTCAAAATGAAGTTAAAGAGGTGCAAATGAAAACGATTGATAAGTTGTCGTAATTAATTTACAAAAGATTTTGTAAATGGATATTTAAAGTTGGAAATGAAATCGAGTTAGTAAATGAAGTTAGTGGTCTGTAAATGTAACATTTATTGCAAATAAGATGAACTATTTTTAGATAAAAGTTTTTAAAGGATTATTGTATGTTTTAGGCAACGAATAAATGGACGAGTATGAGTAAAGAGAACTAGATAAGTGAAAATGGTTTTTGAAATGAAATCTGTAGCATTAATGGTTACAGATAATAAGTTGGATTGTTTGATAAATATCAACATGCGAATTTGGAAAGATAACGATATGATAATAGTATGAGATATTATTATAAGATTTATAAAGGGTTTGTTTTAAACAAATGAATTTGAATTGTTGAAATAATTTGTAATATCATAATAAAGAGATATTAAGGAATTTTCATAAGGATTCTATTTCTAATAGAATCGAAGCTTTGTCGAGATTCAAATCGGATTTTTCAAGATGAAACGTGTGGTTAATAAACTTCTATTTATTCTGAAGATATGAATGTTGTTGGTCAAGGTCTGAGAGGTAAATAAAATACCCCAACTTGAACGACTCCATAATTATCCCAGAATGATATTAGTTTATAAACGAGAGTGGTTGAGGGAAACATAAGCTATGATTTCCGCAAATGATATTATAAACTGTTTTTGAAAGTTTATAAGTTGAATGAAATAAATTTGGAGAATATTCTTATTTTACTAAGAAGTAAAGGCGATGTTCCAAATATTGGAAAAGTTAAAGAATATAATTAACGGGCGGTTCGTTAAAGAGGCTAAATGATACTGAGTATTGAATCAGTGAATCCATTTTCTTGTATGGATGAATGGTTGTTTTATTTGATAGTTAAACAACCGACTATCAAATTTGGCCCTTACGATTGTTGGTACGGAAAGACCGGGATCGAATATATATTCGAAAACCATTCCGTCCAGCAAATACGAATACGTTGAAGATGCTGATTCAAGGTGGATCTATTGAAGACCGTGGATCTTCATAAGCGGAAGGATTACTTAAAATCTCTGACTTGCAACCAGAAATAAACTGTGATTCGGTCGTGGTTGGAATCTACGGATTGCAAGGACTTCTCGCTACTGATTCTCAGGGTGATTCCTAGAATGCAGTAGGAGGGTACCTTCGGTTCATCCTGTTCCTGGGTGACTTGTATGGATGAATGTCTGACAGAGTATTTCCAGAAAAGGTCACGTACATTGATTTCTTCAACCATACCAAGAGTGGAAGCGGAGAAGGAAACTTCTTTAGCCAACACGTAATGTATTGTTGTGGACGTCAATTAGTGATTTTGATGGATCTGACAATGTGGCATTCGAAGTGAATGAGATGTGCTGATAAAGCGTAGCCTCAAGCCTCATCAACCGGGAGATGACAGAAATCGGGCAGGCAGCATGGCTATGTGGGTCGCTCCCATTAGGGTGTATAATCACCTATCTAGATAAATTCCTTTTGTTCTTATTCTATCGATTCTGCCCATTCGGGAACGGTGGTTTGAGCCCAACCGTTGGTGATATACATTCGATACACTCAAGCGAAATGAGTGGTCGGTCATGTGAGGGCCGGGTTGCAAGACGTTCTTGTTGAACCCAGTGTATTCGCCTCTAGAGATACACTATCGGCAGGTGGTCCCATACCTTGTCAAGTTCGGAATCCAATCTCCAATAAGCGCCTGCGATTTTGTTTGTATACTTTATACGTGGAGCGTGAGATGCAAGCGTTCCACTAGATTGATATTTACTTGTATTTAGACATTATTATAATATCAGAAAAGATATTGATTTCAAAAATGTTTTGGGTTATCGTAAGGTAAAAACCGTCCGTATTTATGTGTGGATTTGGTCTTACGATTATCCTTTTCTTTCGAAAGGATTTTAACTTTAAAATCAAGTTGGATGATCACCTTTAATACTGTGCGAGTTTATCTCACTCTGGTTCACCAGACTGACCCGATGTTTTGTAAATGCTCGGGTTAGGCCGGGGTGTACAGGTCCAGGTTACCGGATGCTGCGAAGTCCAGAGACAAGCTGAAAGAGTTCAAACGTATGGTTATATATATAGCTACTGTTCCGCTGTGTGATTGTATATGAGGATAGGTTATATAACTGTCCAGATATGTTGATGTACTCTGATACTGTAAGTAATTTTGAAAGCTCTCAATAAAGATTTATTTCCATATTATATTTTGTTCCGCTGCGATGTGAGACTCTGATTCTGTGTTGTCTTTGTTCTTCTTCTACTTCTTCTATTCTAATATTTCTATCTTATCTTTCTCATCCTCCAACTTCTTCCTTCTAGCTTTCTGGAGATTCGATACTCGAATGGGACACAGTTTGTGTAAATGTCGAAAATTCGAGTGTCAAATTTTCCGGGTCGCTACACTGTGTTTGATCTCTTCCTTCGGAAAACCCTTGTTGAAGATTTTGAATTATTGTGTTTTTGTTGTAATATGGTCATTATAAAAATCATAGCACTTGTTGAAGATTTTGAATTATTGTTTGTAATACAACGGTGTTGTCTAAAACTTATTGTTTGTAATACTTAATATTTGAGTATTTTAATAAATTAGTTTACAAATAACTGTAATATCGGATTTGCTTATGGAATATTGCTATATTTAGTGTGTTGTTCTTTTCAGTTGCAAAAGATGTTTATTTTTTAAAAAACCCAAATGTCAATCACAATGGTGTATAACAGTTGTAGTAGATTTTATTACAACGGTGCATAACTGTTGTAATAAAGTTTATTACAACGGTGGAAAAAAGTTGTAAAATATACGTGCTACAACGGTGTTGCAACAGTGCAAAAAAGTTGTAAAAGATATTAGTCTATTACAACTTCTTAATACACGACGGTTTGCCCACCGTTGTAAAATGTATATTACAACGGTGTTCCACCATTGTAATAGGGTCATTTTGTTGTAGTGGGGGTTTCTGGGTTCGGAGGTGGGGAGGTGGGGCGTCGCGGTCAAGGGGGAGGGGGTCGCCAGAGTCGACGATAGTGGAAGGAGCTGCCACTAGGGCGCGGCGACGCCAAGAGGCCGGCGGAGGTC
Source organism: Allium sativum (assembly GCA_030737875.1). Lineage (NCBI taxonomy): Eukaryota > Viridiplantae > Streptophyta > Magnoliopsida > Asparagales > Amaryllidaceae > Allium > Allium sativum. The sequence goes on along the minus strand of CM060921.1, from coordinate 325,648,337 downwards.
AATTTGCTGAGCGTCGGTGGGTATTTATTTGGGGAAAACGGGGTCTGAGAGTTTTGACTGAACGAGGTATAAAAGGGGGGCTTATATATATAATTATTTATTTATTTAATTTCCTCTAAAAAGTTGACCTTTCATCCGAACCCCAAATCGAGCCCAACGACTGCCGTCCTTAGCTAATTACCCCATACCGAATACAATGGGATATGTTTCATAAGCCAATTCGGCTGTTACAATCAGTTTTCGTTAAATTTAAAATATAAATCATTATATTTTAAATTCAAACGCGCATTTTAATTTTCTGGGGTCATATACGGACTCTAAAAATTTTCGAAAAATAAATTTGCCTACGTTTTGACGATACGGTCCTAACAAAACTAATTTTGTCAAATTTGGAGACCATTTGAAAAATGGCCATTTTCTGGTCGATCCAAATTGACTGAAACTGTCAAAACACGTTTTCTTTCGCCACGCTCACATATTGATCCCAAAAATTATTAATTTTGGAATTAAGAAATAACTTGACATCCCGGATCCAACAAAAGTGGTTTCGTCGAAAACGGAGGACGTTTGCAAAATTTCCATTTTTAAGGGCTAAAATTCCATAGCGACTATTCTGAATTTTCAACTGGGCATAACTTTTTATTCCCACTATGAAATTTCTATTTTTTGGATTCGTTGGAAAGATATTTTCAAATAGATTCTAATACTTTTGGTTTCGCTAAAATTCGGTTTATTTTGAATCTTGTACATTCATTTGAAATTTGAAATCGAATTTTCAAACTGCCGCGACATTTTCAATTCCTTTTATAATTTAAAATAAATATTTATATTCTAACGTCGATTCAAATAAATATATACATTCTAATTCTATTCAAAATAAATTTCTCGTTGATTTTATTTAAAATAATTCATTTTAAATATTCAAAATTCATTAAAATTACCAAAATAAAAATTTTAAATTGGTTCGGATTTTCCGGGTTATTACACCTTTCCTTTCTCTTAACTTATTTAACTAATAAAGGAGCACAATTTTATTTAAGGAATGAAAATTTTCGTTTTCTTCACTTAACTTATTCCAAACTGACAAGGATGGCAAATGATATTAATTGAAGATAGAAAACTTTACATTTCCTTCCCTTTAATTAAATTGACTAATCGATTAACGATCGATTTATATGAGACATGAAATTTCCGTTAATCTATTTATTTAATTAACTCATATTAGTTTCAAATTTTATCTTATATACGTTACTTACGTTATCCTAAACAGATTAAAATAACATAACATAACATATATCGATATAATTATTAATTAATCTAGATTCATTTAGAACTTTTCTATGTTTCGTTTAAATAAAAGAAATGTTGCATTTAGTTTCACAAATAAATTTTTCTTGTAGTTTAATGTGTATATAAATTAGATTGTATCAGATATACTCTTATATACATATTTATGCAAGGTGATTACTTATTAAATTTATTCAAAGAAGGAAACCTTTCCTTTCCTATCTCTTAACTTATTTAACTAATAAAGGAGCACAATTTTATTTAAGGAATGAAAAACTAATTATATGAAACATATTAACTAATAAAGGAGCACAATTTTAATTGGAATTCTATAGTTTAAATAAAATATTTCAATGTTTTAACATTTCTTAACCATTTGCATATATATGCTTATCATAGTAAAATACGCAAATTTCATTCATTTGCGAGATTTTAATTAGAATCCATAAATTCTTTGAAAATAAAATATTTTTTAAATTTAAATATTTCCCTTTTTAAATACTAGAACATTTCTAATGCAGATGTCATAATTAATTTCATAAAATTCAGATATAGCTACCTCTGTGTATTTAATTTTAATTATTTAAATGTGTAAAATCTACCAACATATACATATATGCGTATATCTACAATTATCTTCCCCGATTTCTTTCAAATTAGATTGTATCAAATATACTCTTTTTCACAAACATGTTACCGCCCCTTATACTGTGAAGTCATTTCTGCACATGCTTTTACCCTACGTGTTATTGATTTACATTAACGAAGTATCATGGATTTTTCAAATCTGTGCTATTCATGTGAAAATTTTGTTGATATTTTAATGGATTTACATTTCTGAACTTTTGAAAATGGCATTTGTGTTTATACCTATTGCACAAGTATTTTAATACATGCGCCTAAGATTGAGTTATGTTGTAAAGGCCCGCAAATCCGTACTATCTGAGTTGACTAATAACACCACACGTCCAACCCAAATTGCACAGAAATATGAATCATTATTAGAAAGAAGTTAGAGGATGAGAAATAGAAAGAAAGAAATGTTAGAATAGAAGAAAACAAAGAAAACAGATCTCACAGCGGAATGAATAAAATATATTACATAACATAACTTTGAAATACAAATCAGTAACTGTATATATACATACCATTATCAGAGCACAACAGTTATTCTTGGAACAGTTATAAACACCTGTTTCCAGATACAACATAGTACACAGCGGAAATATGATAGCCTATAGCTAACTGGTGAAGCCTCCTGCTTCCAGCTCCTCCAAATGAATCTGAAAAATCCCGACTACTTGACTGCCCGTACAAATTTGGGCACCCAAGAGTTTAGGGAAAACAAACAAAATAAACTATGGGTCAGTCATGGGACTGGTGTGAGTAAACTCTAACCATTTGTTTAACTTTCAAAATCCTTTCGAAAGAAAAGATAATAGTAAGACCAGTCCACACACAAACATGGACGGTTTTTACCTTACTATAACTCAAAGTATTTTGATATCAAATCCAGTGATATTATAATAATGTCTAGATCAAATAAATAGAATCTAGCGGAACGCTTGCATCTCACTCTCCACATACATAGTATAAAATCAAAAACCAAGCGGCGCTTATTGGAGATTGGGTTTCCAACATGACAAGGTATGGAACCACCTTCCGATCAGTGTATTCTAGAGGCGATACACTGGGGTTCAACAAGAACATCTTGCAACCCGGCCCACACATGACCGACCACTCATTTTGCTTGAGTGTATCGAATGTATATCACCAACGGTTGGGATCAGCAACCGTTTCCCGAATGGGACAGCATCGAATAGAATAAGAAATTAAATGAATCTCTAGATAGGTGATTATACATCCTAATGGGAGCGACCCACATAGCCATGCTGCCTACCCGATTTTTGTCATTTCCCGGTTGTTTAGGCCTGAGGCTACGATTTCTTATCATTCATTGATAGCACAATTTCTTTGAATGCCACATTGTCAGATCCGTTAATCATTAATTGATTTGCACAAATATTCTGGATGTTATGCTATGGGAATAAATCCGTTGCAACCATATATATTTATACAGACCAACTCGTGCGATCATTGGAAATACTTTGTTAGACATTCGTCCATTTACGTTCGTTCTGGGACGGAACGAAACCGAAGGCACAATTTCTATTAATAGAAAAGTCCTTGCACTTCACTCCATCTTCGATTATCTTTGTATAATCTGATTCGCAACGTTACTGCCAATACAGAGTGGTTCACGGATAATAATCCAACCGGTCTCTCTATATTGAGAACGCTATTGGCAAACACTTCGATAGTCGGTTATTTAACTATCGAAGAAAAATAAACAAACATCCATTCATCCATAACATTCATCAATCACTGGGCCCCTTGATTACCATTCATTAATCAAATCACCCTTTCCATTTCCTTATCAATATTTATTAAACAAATATTTTCTATTATCAGCTCGGTCTCTTACATCCTTTGGAAAACATTTGTTAATCTCGCCTTCTTTTATTTTCTACACATAGAAAATATGTTCTATTTGAAATTGAAACAAGTTCAATCACTTATCTCTTTCCCGACTACTTTATTTATACTCAGGAAATATTTACTTTTATATTTCCAAAATTCCACCACTTGGGTTAAAACGAATGTTGTGTAAAACATCGTTACGACAACCCAAAATATTTTATTCAACTAACTCTTTTTCAAACACTTCTCTTCGAGGCTGGATCCTGCTATTTATCAATTAAAAATGAAATCAATCAAGTTGGGGTAAAATTACCTCTCAAACCTAGACTGAAAACATCCTCAACTTCAAAACGGCAAAACCACTTACCTCGAATAAAACACCCCATAAAAACCAATTATTCATTTTAGAAAACATGTATATGGTTCGCTTTCCATTTCTGTTTTATAGATTTCCCTTTTTGTTTACAATACTCTATTTTTAATTTCTTTTCCTTATCGAATTTATATATAACGATATATTGACTTCAAATTATCTTAAAAATATTCTAACTCCTTAAATTCCCGGAAAAATTCGCCATAACCTCCCTTGTACCGGGAGCTTCGGGATATTTCAAATAGCCTCCCATGGCCCTCACCAATCCAAAAGAAAAAGGAAAAGCCAAGCGGCTTGCCGATATGGCGCATAAAACCTCATATATGAATTTAAACATGTACCTTTTTGTCGGGCACATAAATTAAAATCTTCATATACTTCATCCCATACCTGTCTAACACATGCTCACCTGTTTTCAATTCAATTCAACACTATCCAATCGTTTGAATTCAGTTTCGCTCATTTATTCTTTAATTGGCTATTTTGCCTATTTCACTTCTTTGTTTGAACATAACATGTTCAAACAAAATCTTTAACTTGCTCATAACCAAATTGAATTCCAATTTCAATTCTAGTTTTCTTTTCGATTTCAAATATAAATTTTCAAATCGAATTTGCTTATTCAAAGCCCAATATTAATTCGAAATCTCATTAACTAATTACTATTCGAATTAGTTAATTCTATTCAAAAATCAAAAATCTGATTTTTGTTTCAAAAATCAGTTCACTTACTTCACTGGAGCTCATATTTATTTTATATCTCCAATGTGGATTTTTCTAATGGCAAATTCGGAATTTATTTCTTTAAAATTCCTTTATTTATTTAATTAAACCATTATGGGTTTAAAACGATTTTGGCGCTGCTTTTCTAAAATATTTGATTTTGATATAACTCAAAATCTATTCGACGAAATCCAGATTTTTCTCCTGCATTAGAAAACTATTATCAAATCGGTCCCGACGTTTCTTGTTTCAAAGAATTCCGACTTCAATTGAGTTCTTTATACTCAATTGAAGTTCGAAACGCCAATTTACGAACTGCAGCGCTGCGGCGAGTTCGTTTTAATTATATTTTTATATATATATATATATATAATCGTTTAAACTTCATTTATAATAAATTCAACTCCATTCTGATATATTTTACTATATATCAAATCCATTTTCCAATTCATCATAATAATTCCGATCTATTTCACTTCTATTTGAAATTCTATATTCAAATTTCATTTCACTTCTATTTTTCAAATTCTATTTGAATTTCTATATTTGAATTTCCTTTATTCAAATCCCATTTGAATTTCTTCGTTCAAATTCTATATTTAAATTTCCTTTGAATTTCATATATTCAAACTCCATTTGAATTTCTATATTCAAATTCCCTTTGAATTTTCTATTTGATTCCTATATTCAATTTCCATATTTTAAATTTCACTTGAATTCTCTATTCAAATTCCATAGTTTAAATTCCATTTGAATTCCTCTTATTCAAATTCTATGTTTAAACTCCATTATTTTCAAACCTCTATATTTGAATTTCATTTGGACTCCCTTTCTTCAAATCCATTTGAATTCCTTTGAATTCAAATTCTATTTGAATTCCTTTGAATTCAAATTTCTGTATATTCAAATTCTATTTAAATTCAATATATTCGAATTCTATTTAAATTTTCTATGTATAAATTCTATTTGAATTTCATTTTCAAATTCCATTTTAACTCTTTAAATTCTATACTCAAAGTCCGTTTCTATTTGAATTCTATATTCAAATTCTTGTTTCAATCTGTTTGAATTCTATATTTGAATTCCTTTATAATTTCTATATTCAATTTCTATTTAAATTTTCTTTCTTTAAACAATTCTTGATTTCAATTCCTTTTGAAATCGATATTTCCCTTTTTTTGAAAATAGATTTCCCTTTTCAATCTCACACTTGTATTTTTATTTCTGAATTATCAAATGATAATTCTTTTCACTTCATTTATAACTTCGTTATAAAAGAACTATTTATAAACTTCGTTTATAAAGGAACTACTTGTTTTATTTTTCAAAACAAGTTTATATTTTTATTCTACTCAAATTTCAAATTCTATTTAAAAAATAGAATTTTCCCTTTTAATCTCAAATATCCTTTCCACGATATTTTAAATAAATTAACACTTAGCCCAGTGATATTTAAAACAATCAAATCATCCAATTTTCAATCATTTGATTTTTAACATGTCATATATGAAATCAAGCAAATAAACAACAGATAATATATTTTTGAGGAATCCAGTTGGATTCCTCCAACCTGTTTCTTGCATCCACAGACGTTAGTCAACATAGTAATACCCATCCTGCTTCGTGGCAGAACATCGTGGTATAAAAGGGGATCCACTTATATACGTGGGCATAGGGTCATCCGCTAATGATACTGCTGGTATCCGCTAATAATACTGCGGGAATCCAACCAATCACCAACCCAATATATATAATAGTCAAATCCTAAATACTAATATATTTAAATCAACTAGAAGGCATTCAAACAAGCATCAAACAAATATTTTTAACGAATAAAAATAATTTTAAATAAAGAGGTGAGTGAGATTTACTCACCTGAATTTAATTGTCGAATATCCATTTAATTTCCAAATCGTCTCAGCTATGAATTATATTGAGTCGACTATCTTGTGCCTACAATCGATTAATCGATTTCAATTTAAATTAACTATTACTAAATGAATTTTAATCTAAATAAATCAAAAGTCATTAACTAAATAAATTATAAATTAGTTACCTTAATTCCTTAGTTTATCACCTTTTTCATTTCGGTTTCAACCTAGCACCGCTACAATGCCAATATCGATACACCATCAACATCAAGAGGGTTTGCACTCAAATATCACCAACATCCCACTACCACTATTCAGCAGCACCCAACATCCATCTCGACGCTCACTTGCCATTTCTTATTTTTGTGTAAATACCGAACCAGTAAACCAAACTCATGGCCATCTTCCAAAAGCCCAGCTCCATGTCACAGTCATGGTTATCATCTGCCCACATTCAAACTTCCCTGTTAATCATACCCTCATCGCACCCTCACTGCCTCATCGAGTTGAAACTCGAACCCCAAAATATCGCACCAATCACTACAAACGAGAAGAAACCCTTCCAATAACCATCATTATCATCATCGCAAGATGGTATCGCAACTTCTGATTACTGCTATACTCCAATCGATTTCTTTCCTGAAACTCGCAAACCTCGATAGCCCCTCCTGAACCATTCGCTGACCTTCTCCACTTTACTAGAGTCGCGAACTCCCCACCGCATTCACCATTTAGTTCGAACCCTAGCTGGGAAAACAACGTCCCCAAATCCTAATCGGTTACTGTCGCGACTTCCAGTATTCTAAATCCTGAACTTCGTGTGCTCCAACTCTTATGCCATTGAAGTGAATCGGCAAGCCTGATGATTTTGAAAGGAAATAGCGAGGTAGCTTTTGAACTTGGATTAAGGGGATCGATTTTCTGAAATACGAAAAGGTGGAAATCGCGATTTCGGTATTGAGGAGGAAGAAAAGAAACAACTTTGATTTCAAATGAAAAAAATATGAAATGCTGACATCTGTTTTTCTTTCTGGGAATTAGAAATAGGAGTTGCAATTTAAGAATGTTTTGATTTCTTCTGAAACTTCGGATTCTATTAGAAGCAAACAAAGAAGAAATTGTCTTCAGTAATTTAGTTCTCAGAAGAAAAAAATAAGGGAAAGGAATAGCGTATTTATAAAGAGAGGAAGCTTAGTCATTAAGGGAATCAGTCTACACGAGGTACATTATAGGGTATAGGCTAAGTACATACAATATTAAATACGATTTGAGTATACATTAATACGATTTGATTTAAAGAGATTTTGTTCCCTTTTTAAATAGATACTGATTTGATTTCGATCCTATCCACAATCAAATAAATCGGGGTTCACAATTAAAAATCGTGAACCGCTATATTTAGCGTACCGACCATCGTTCCAATACTATAACACTATTTTGAACTGAAGTGAATATATTTTGATATTTAATTTGACCGTATATAGAATAATCATTTTAAATCGATATAAAATAATTTAAATTCATAAATAAATAAATTCTTCAACAATAAATTACTATTATCGTTGTTTATATTCAAATAGAATATATATTGATCATCTGAACCATTTCGATTCAGTCTTATCTTCGAATTGAATTATTTCAATTCTCGTATTTTGATAATTATATGTATTCGAAATAAATCGTATATCAATTATTTAATCGATAACCAAATAAAATACCATTTATATTATAAATTCAATATTTAAAACCATGCTAAATATTTAAAATAATTCGACCAAAAATCTGGGTCGTTACATATGTATTATTATGAAGTTTACTACAAATGACTAAAACAAAAAATTATGTTTTTATTATTATATAGGCATTTTGATGGCCATCCATGAAGAAATAGAAATATTACAGTTTTCCTCGAGCTTTTAAGTCAGGACATCCATAACTTGCAGCATACATAAAAGTGTGTTGACAACATAAGGTTGAGTTGACTCTTACTTTCATCTTTCATTTTTAATATTCAGAAATTGCAGTGATAATATTTGTTGTCAAGTTATATTACAAATGTTGAGAGCCAAATAGTAATTTAATTCAAGTATGCAATTGTTTTTGTTTATCTTTACTATAACCAATGGGAATCATTATCCATCATTTTTATACCTAATTCATTTTGCATATGTATTTTTAGAGTATGACAAAGTTTAACGTCTTTATATGAGAGTTCAGTTAACTTTTAATTAGTCTTGCGATTCTTACTTAAAATTTGAAGAGGTTGTCTATTTGTAACTTCTATTCTTTCCACAAGAAACAATGAATTTTCGCATCTGGTCAACTAAAATGAATTGTCTTATACTTATACGCATTAGTTCGAGTAGCATTATTCAATTTGACAAAATAAATCCCTTAATTACTTGCATATTTTACAAGATTGATAAATCATTAGGAATAAACATTGTTTAAAGAAAGAAATTATGCATGTTGTAATACAAAATTTAAAGTTCTTTATACTAGAAGTCCTGTAAATTTATATTACTACTTTCTTAGGCCAGATAGCTATTTCTGAGTAGTAATTCTATTTTCATACTGTACCGCATATTCTTAAACCCGCTTCTTACTTCTCCCACTATCCAATCTATTCAAAACAAAATTAGATCCAATTGAAACATGCTAGGGGTTTGAATTACATCTATATCTGAAACATCCATATTCTATTCTGATTGTTTCTGAAATCATCGCTCAGTGGAGGGTATATCTGCGGACACAGTGAATTTCAACTTAAGTTTCTTCTCTCTATCTGAGGTAACTATTTCATGCAAGGACTTTATTCTCTTTTCGATTTATTATAGGAATATATTTATTTTCATTTTACAATATATCAAAGATTATGATAATCGTTCTGTAATGGCTAGGTATATCCCTCGACAAAATGGGTTTCGCCTCAGGTTTCTCTCCATTTAAGGTTACTATTTGATATAAGAACATTAATCTCTACTCGAATGTTTATAGATCACATTTATTTTGATTTTGCATAACATTAATCTCTGTTGTTGCTGAGTACGGATATGGAAGAGTTGGATCCTGAAAAACATGGTTATATGGAGGTAAACATATAGATTACTTAAAAACTCCAACATATTTGTTTATTTTAACTGCTTTGATTGATTTAATCAAGTCTTCATTGTTCTGATTATTTGTTACAAATATATTATATTGCAAAGTATTAAAACTAGACAACTCAACAATCTAATTTGCAGTCAATGAAGCATATACTTCTATGCATTAGATGCGAGATGGCAATAGACTAGGAAGAGAAGCACAGTTCCAAAAGTACATTAGCTTTCTGTTGAATGCATCTGTAAATGTTAAGTGTTACAAAAAACAAAATTTCCTTTGTTTATTTGATGTCAACAAAATTAGATCATTCTTTTGTTAGATCAAATTCATTATGTTAACTTAGAAATGCAGTTACGGTTTATGATCTTTGGCCTATTATTTACTTCAATTGAAGCAATATAAATTAGCTATTTATTTAGGTTGTTCCTTTCAAAATAACTATTTTTGACTTAAATATTTAATTTATATCATATATACTCTTAAGATTTGGGTTGACAGTGATTGTATTAGACAGTTTTATATCATTATAATACATCACTTACATGTTACTTCTTTGTTGTTATATTGTTAGAATACCTAAATGTAATTCAAATCTATTGTTTACATTTTGTTTGAAAAAGCTTAGAAATCAAGTCAGACTGCCCATAAGTTTATGTAATTTTACTATCTTACTATATTCAGAAGTTCTTCGTTTACTTCTTAGCATACATACAAGAGAGATGGTGAGGGAGTTACATAAGCTTGAGTAGTTCTAGAAAATGATAGAAGTTGAGGCTATTATTATCTTTACTAATAATCGGAATAGGTTTGGTGTCACACTTTTTTGGTGTACATCTGAACTGACAAAAATGCCCTTCAAATAATTAATTATCCAAAATTCTAGGCAACTTTCCAAACAATATGCATGTGAGGAAAAACTAATAAGCATACGTAAATATAAATAGAAGTAAATAATATATATATACTATATCTTTACTAATAATCGGAATAGGTTTGGTGTCACACTTTTTTGGTGTACATCTGAACTAACAAAAATGCCCTTCAAATAATTAATTATCCAAAATTCTAGGCAACTTTCCAAACAATATGCATGTGAGGAAAAACGAATAAGCATACGTAAATATAAATAGAAATAAATAATATATATATATATATAGAGAGAAAAGGGGCGAGAGAGAGACACGGTGAAATAACATGAAAAAAGCGAAAATAAATCAATGCAGACCAGAATGATAAATCTGGACTATAAATTCACACGTTTAAATATCGCCTTTTTGAGCATATAATCCCAAAATCAAACAATTAACTTATTAAAACTTTCCTTTTACGTTAACATAAACATATATATATATATATATATATATATTTTGTATTAATAACTCAATGATTATAATTAATGTATAATTCTTTTTAATTTGAAAGATTCCAATCAAGTTAACAAAATTAATGTCAATTTTAAAATATGCCTAAATAATGCATTTTTTATCATAAAAGAATGTAATAGGTACAACATTAAATCAAATGAGGCAACAAATGCAAAATTTTAGACAACTGGCCAAAGAATATGCATATGAGGAAAAAGGAATAAGCATACGTAAATATAAATAGAAATGAATTACATATAAAGAGAGAGTGAGAATTGGGGGAGGGAGGGGGAATAGCATGAAATATACGTAAATAAATCAATGCTGACAAAAATGGTAAGGGGAAAAAAACAAAATGAGGTGATCCACAATAAATCTTTACTAATAATCGGAATAAGTTTGTTGTAACACTTTTTTGGTGTACACCTGAATTGAGGAAAATGCCCTTCAAATAATTATTTTACCTATTCAAATAATTACATTTAAGTATCGCCTTTTTGAGCATATAATCCCATAATCAAAGAATTAACTTATTAAAACTTCCTTTTACGTTAACATAAACATAGATGTACTGTATTAATAACTCAATGATTACAATTAATGTACAATTCTTTTTAAACTGAAAGATTCCAATCAAGTTAACAAAATTAATGTCAAATTTAAAATAGACCTAAATAATGCATCTTTTTTATCATAAAAGAATTTAATAGGTATAACATTGAATCATATGAGGCAACAAACGCAAAATTTTAGACAACTGACGATTGAATGTGCATGTGACGAAAAAGGAATATGCATATATAAATAGAAACGAATAACATATAAAGAGAGAGAGAATTGAGGGAGGGGGAATGGCATGAAAAATGCATAAATAAATCAATGTAGACAAAAATGGTAAGGGAAAACAACTAAATGAGGTGATCCGTAATAAATTAAAATGAACATAATATGACCATTATTACATAACATAAAGATAAATCTGGACTACACATTCACATGTTTAAAAATCACTTTTTTGAGCGCGTAATCCCAGAATCAATCAATTAATTTGTGAATGTAAATTTGTAGCTTAATATTTGTGCTAATAAGGATACAAATAGTTTTTGTAGCTTAAGTTTCGTAGCCCAATAGTTTGGGTATGGGTGCATGCACATTTGTTTGACCATAGGATATAACATTTAACCGGCTATGAAAGGTTTGCTAGATACTCATTCTATATATCTGAGGAACAACAATCCACGCACGAAGTGCGTGTCAACACCACGCGCAAAGCACGTGCCACGACCATGCACGAAGCGCGTGCCGTTACCACGCGCGAAGCGCGTGCCCTGACGCTCGTATAGCATAATCAACTTTAATCATAGTGTAATGTGTTAATATTTTGATCACCTTCATAGTATGTTTGCTTCATTTACCGTTAAGAATATAGCTGTCTAATTTTGTAATGCACCCAGTGTTACATGGATGACTACATTGGATAGTACTGTAACCTTCCTTTACTGTTTAATTATATTTCTAGTTGATGAAACCATGTTATAAATAGTGTAATCTGCTATGTTCGTGTTTCTTGTTCCAACAAGTGGTTAAACTCACATCAGATGCAAAGTTCATGGAAAACATAAGTTGGACGTGTAATATAATAAGCTTCAATAATAAAGCATTAATATTAAATAACTAACATTGTGTTGTATGTAGTTACAAAATAGCTCATTGAAATGTGTAACCTCAAAAAAAAAAAAAAAAGCAGGAAAATTGATAAAATAGTTCATATATGTATAGCAATACGTAAATCATTGCCAAATATCAAGGCTTTCTTCACTTTACTTTCACACTTCTTTTTCCTTTGCCATTTGCCAAATTTTGCCTGCATTTTCTGTTTCCAATTTTAATTTTATGATACAATTCATTCCAAGTTTCAATCTACACATACACCTATATGCCAAAAAAATTAAAGCCATCAATTTTTCCAAGCCTGCAAATCAAAACATATGTTTTAAGATCAATGCATATACATTGGGCAATACAATACATGCTAAATTGGTACTATATATCTCAATAATTTATATTCATAACTATATCTCTAATGCTAGATTTTTGTTTAAAACTCAAGTACATGTAACTGCCGTCACATTTGATCAATGAAACAAACTCAACTTGGTCCACAAAGCTTAGCAATCTTTTAACTAAACCTTGCTTATAAACTTTTAGGTGACCAGTCAAAGAAATGATCACCAAATTATGCAAGAATAGATAACAGTGGTACATACGGCATATCAGTTTACTGTTTTACAATAGTTGCAAGCAAAAACAATATTTTTTGTTAGTAAGTACTTACCTAGCTCATGTTAGTAGGTGTGCAAATCATATTGTAAGACTTCTATTAGACATGACATCTATAAATTTTTATTTTTATTTTACTTGAAAACTAATAATGTTTATTTGCTATGAACTAACTTAAAGTGGGGTGTTGTATAGATTTGAGATAGGATGAAGTAATGTTTACTTGAAAATTATTATGTATTTTTTTTTTGTTAAAATGGTATTAGATTTCTGGATGCCATAAGCGTCTCTTTAGATAAGATGTGCTTATTGTCACCACACTCCTGACACGGCCGACTTAAAAATGCATATGTCCATTTGTTTTCCATATGATACTTTGCACTGCATAACCAGCTCATGTATTTCCATAATAAAAAATTACACATGCTCAGTACGTTTATATTATTTTTATATTATTTGGTTGGATATTTATATATATATTACATAGTATTTGTGGTACAACGGACCACGCGCAAAGCGCGTGCCTCAATCACACGCGAAGCGCGTGTCATTATCACGAATAATAGAAAACATGAATGGTAAAGAAGGTTTGTGCATATATATATATATATATATAATTTAAATATATGGTAAAGAAGGTTTGTGCCTATATTTAAATATTACCATACAGTAGAGACACAACCTAGGAAAACATAAAATAGAAAACATGAATGAAAAATTATAAATGAAAAAATATGAAAGGATAGAAAGTTAATGACTTTATTACAGTGAAAGCATATCATATAGACATTAATTAGAAACAAATTCTTTTTGTTTATCGGAGATTTATATAAAAAGGATTTATTTCCTTCCTTCAAAAGGCCTTGCACTATATTCCTCTGCCCTATTAATAAGTGTAGCAAACATCATAACATCAAGAGGAGGAAACGATACGTAAGAATATCAAAATAATGGTGACTAGCAAAGGAAAATTGAACTTTATCATGTTATTTGCTATATTGCTCTTTTGTTTAGTTGGTGGGAGCATTGCAGGCTTTGGAAAGTGCAACGAGTGCTGTCGCAAGAGTTGTAGTTCCTATCACTGTTTTCTCGAATGTATTACTGTGCCAACTCCAAATTGTTGCGATAAAGAGTGCTGTTGATTTTAGCCTTTAATTCCTAAATGGTTCTCAAGTGTGATCTTTTGTATTGCTAAGTCATATTATCTGAAAAGGTTCACCTGTGGTAAGAAGGATTTGAAGAGTAATATTGATAAGTATGTATGTGCAGAGATCGCTGATGAAGAGAATGATCCATATGGATATGCGGTTGTTTAACAATTTATGATGCATGGTCCTTGCGACCTGATTTCAATCATCTTGCATGAAGGGTTTTAAATTTACAAGGAAATTCCCAAAAAAGTATGATCAAAAACTTTATTCAACTCTAAAATATAAATTTATTTTTTGTATTTAACTCTAATTTTTCTTTTTCTTTTTCTTTTTCTTTTTCAGGTATTGTTCAAGTACAATGTTTGATGATTGCGGATTTCCAATTTACAGGAGAAGAAAAACCAAACATATTGTCAGAGTTAGAAATACAAATTTAGATAACCAGTGGGTGGTTCCTTTTAATAAGGATCTTTTGGTTCAATACCAGTGTCACATTAATGTTGAGATATGCAATCACAGGCGTTTCATGAAATATCTTTTCAAATATTGTCTGAAGGGTCATGAACGTGCCACTGTGTTAGTATAGTCCGGAAAAAAAATGATCAACAATCTAGGGAGAAGAAAACAGTAAATGAGATTAAAACATACTTAGATGGGAGGTAATTGATACTAAAAGAATTGTATTCATTTTACTCATGATCTTATATTTATTTTGCTCTGAGAACTACTATTGATTCATGTATTTTTCTGATATGGATGTTTATTTTTATGTTGTAATTTGAATTTTTTTTATGTTAGAATGCCTCTTATACATAAAAAAATCTATTTAAAACTTAATAACAAATCATACATTGAGCAACAACTACCCATACATTTTTTAGAATGCCATATATATATATAACTATCTAATATTAATTACAATACTTATTTTTCTTTTATTTTTGATATTTAATCATTACAATATTATTTTTAATAACATAAATTTTAATGCCCTGCAAAGTGGGCAAAAAATACTAGTTTATAATAATGTAAGCAGGTAGGTGAAAATAAAGTAATGTATCAATTAACCATTCATAATAATATAAGCAGCCAGGTGAAAATAAATTAACATATCATTTAATAAAATAAAGTAACATATCAATTAACTATACAGATTAACGTATCAATTAACTATATAGAGTAATGTACCAATTAACTATTCATGCATGAAACTATGAACATTTGTTTTCTAAATGAAATGCAAGGTAATAAATATTCAATTTATGGTTGATGGATTGAGTAAAAAAAAGAAATGAAAATGAAAAAAAATGCTAAAACATCATCTTAACGCACATTAACTAAAGTATTTACTCACATAAATTCCACATTGATTTACAATAAATCTGAGCATATCAAAATGGAATTAAAATAACAATTGCTACTTCAATTAATTTAATCATATTTATAAATTTATGGTTTACAAAAAAATATTATATTTACTTAATGATTTCTAATTTCAAATCATATCATATATTAACCAATTCAGTATATAAAATTAATTTCCCATTTTTTAAAACATTGAATTTTCCTTATACGCAATTAACCAAATGAGCATTACAATTTTACTCAACTGGAATTATATTAACATAGTTATCAAGCATTCAAACAACATATATTAAATCAAATTCTGATTATTTTCTAATAAACACAATAAATTTTATTTTTCTTATAAAATAAACTCAAAAATCTAATCAACACATTTATTTTATTATCAAAAAATTATAGGTCGTTACACATCCTCAACTCTATCAAAAGAATAACAGAAGTGTTCATCACGGGGAAATTCAGTTATGATCGTGTTGTTAATCTCATCCATTGTTCCATTTCTTGGTGATAATATCGCTTTGTTTAATATATAGCTTGTGTTACCGTAATTATCGGCTAATGAAGGGTAGACTTTAACAATCAAAGTATATAAAGAACTTGTACCCTCCCATGTTATAACAATGTCATCAGGTACGCCAATAATATCATCTTGTATGGTGTTTCAGTTCCATTTACAACTCGTAGAATAAAATTAGCATACGGCATATCATTTCATGCTCTTATATTTGTCGTTAAATGAATTACTTTAATGGATGACCACAAATAAGATCGTAGTATACATGCATCAGTTGTTTGAGCTCTAGTTTCTCCTTGGACAACTAGTAAAGCTTGACGCAAAACTCCACCTAAGATAGTAATTTTTCACCAAAAGGAACGTCAACAGAGGTCAAATCTCTTAATGTTTTGTCTAATGCCTCAAATGCATGATGGTGAGCGCTTCATCCTAAAGTAAAATAGTCAAAACAACTAATATTTTGTAGTATGAGATTGCCTAGAAATATGGCAGGTGGACGAATTGTCTAAGTTAATAGGAATCTTAAAACGTGAAAGTGCAGTTCTTCCACCGGGTAAAGCAATAGACGTTATCCCAGAATTGGCGATTGCAAGTGCAATAAGACCATATCATAGTCGTCGTAGTTCATATTTTTTGCAACGAACACCAAGAAGACATAACTCATTTATTTTTCAAATGTAAATATATGAATTAAAATCTAAGGGTATTAGTAATGCATTAGCAATGCCTAACAGTTGAATTTGGAATTGGTAAATAAATAAATGAAACTTAAATATAATAAATAAATAAAGATCAATGCAAATAATATTATTATGTTCTAATATCATGCTACAAACAGTCCCCTAAAAGCTATTAAAAATAAAATGAAAAGCTCGTTGTAAGGTGAAGAGAATGTAAATCGCTCTTAAAAAGGAATGGAAGGAGGCAAACCTTAATTTTCATTCATTGGAGTTGCACCAAACCCTGGTCGTGTACATGCGTACGTGAAACAAAAAGGAAAACCATCATGAGCATGTGAATAAACAGAAGTATTAAAGCACAACAAAATATTTTAGGCTTTATTGTATGAGAGAGGGAAGGGTGTTCATAAGTCATTTAACTAAATCTGCAGAAGAAAAGGCATTCTTTCACATCTGCATTGAGAATAGTCACAGTGAGAAAAAAATACGCGGGAATTGATAAATTCAAATTAATAAGGACAATGAGCATAAAAAACATTAGGAATTATTAAATTCAATTTAATATGAAATCATGTACAGTGTAATATAACTTCTCATAAATGTAATCTAAAATAATGTACAGTGTAATATAAGTTTTCATAGTTGTAAATTTGGCAATAACAAATCTGAAATCATGTATAATGGGTATAGTTAGTTGGCAGATATTATAATATATTTGCAGCGAATTCACAAAATAACATAGGAATGTAATCTGAAATAATTTACAGTGTAATATAAATTTTTGAATTTGTAAATATGGACCACACCCTGTCAAACCAACGGATCCAAGATGACTGACATGCTGTAAGAAAATAAAGAAATCAGTAACAAAGATTAGGTAACCGGAAACATACAGGAAGAACAAATAGATTTTAAGTAAGACTGAAGATGAATTCATAGAGGACCTGAAGAGACAACACAAAGAAGTAAAGTAGTAGGAGTAAGGGTTCCTCTGGTTCGGAAAGCGAAGAGGACTAGCCATCTTCAAAAAGTGGGAAATAAAAGGTGGTTTTGAGCATGGATCTTTGCTTGTAGGGGTAAGAAGGAAGACATACTCGCAGATCTGAAGCAGAGAAGGGAGCAAGAGGAGAAGTAGCCGATCTGGGAAATAGCGGAAAATAAAAGGTGATTTGGTGATTGTAGTAAACACTGAAAAATGAGGAATTTTTGTGGAAAGCTAGGGTTAACAGTGGCGAAGGTAATTTGACGATAGGAAGAAAAGGCGAAGCACTTGGAGACGCGAGCGAAGAAAAATGGTGAAAAGAAGTTAATGGGGAACATGTTACAAACCGATGTTTTAGTGGGTTGTAGGAAATGAAATGTAAAAAGACATCTGTAGCCTCTAGTATAAGTGGTTGATCTTGTTAATGTAGGTGGAAGGTAGAGGGTTTTTATGGAACAACGAAAAAGCTTCACCATAATCCAAGTATTTGCATTATAATATATATTTAAAATAATCCTTAAATATATTTAAATTTCCAAGCACAAAATATCTAGGTTGTTACATATTAATTAACCTTGAACAAAAGGTTTCTTAGTAGGTTGTTTGGACTCCGTTATGGAAACTGCGCCTTTGTGGAAGCGACCGGGATCTTATTCACCCAATCACTTAAAGATGAATTATATAGAAAAACAACACAATTATGAAATTACATGCAGAAACACAAGATATTCTACCCAACCACCATCTTTATTGATTCACCAAAAACAATTTTTTTTTACATATAATGGATCAAAACCAAAAATAAACAAAATACAATGAATCAATAACCTTATTGAGAAAGGAAAAGAATATCTAGGTGACTACAACTCTTGTTGGAGAAGGAGAAAAACGAAGAATGACGACAAACCCTTGAACAATCTGGAGGCACCAATAGGTCTAGCTTCTCTCAGCCCTCAATTCCTAATCTTCCTCTCCAGGGCATAAGCCCTAGAGGCACACACCCTCAACAGATATTCTCACATGGTTTCTTGATGTTCCAATTGATCTAACCAAGAAGGATGCATATACAGAGAATAGAAGACCTAATCAAATATTCAAATTGCCCCTTCAAAATATCTCTAGAATATAAACTTTCATTTCTTTCCTTCTCTGATAAAATCAATCAATAAAGCTAATCAATCAATCAACCAACCAACCAATCAAACTAGTTAGTCAATTAATCAATCAATCAAATCAATTAATTGATTGCATCCTCTTCATAAAATATTTGAATCAAAATATTCAACACTCCACCTTGATTCAAATATCGCATATCTCCAACAATCACCAAAAAAGTCAATCTAGCTCTTTCTATGACTCTTACTCTCAATTAAAATCAATCTCGATTTTAAGGCAACGAGATACACCCCCACAACCTCGATTTTAGGGCAATGAGATACACCAAGTCGATTTAAAAGGACTACGACCACACCTCAATCGACCCCTGTCTACCACTTGATCTGATCTCCTTCCTCGATCACCCCGGATCCCTCGAGTATCATCAACGTGAAGACCCAAGTCGATAACATGAACCGAATCACTAAGGTACAAGAAAATCAAAACAATTGCCAACATCTTCATCTTCTTCCATCTTCCCTCATCCACATCGGAGGGCTTCTCTTCATCTCCATCAACCAAACCATTGAGGCCTTCAAAATCCCCAATCATAAATAGTCATCCTCAGAAGCGCCATCATATTGACATCAAAAAATTGATTTTTCCAAACAAAAATATATTTTTTCCAACCCAAAATCACTCTAAGCTTTTCGATGATCTAGCTTGGATACCAACTGTTAAGGAAACTGCGCCTTTGCGGAAGCGACCGGGATCTTATTCACCCAATTACTTAAAGATGATTTCCACAGAAAAACAACACAGATATGAAATTACACACACAAACACAAGATATTCCACCCAACCATCCTCTTTATTGATTCACGAAAAACAAATTTTGTTTACATACAATGGATCAAAACCAAAAATAAACAAAATACAATGAATCAATAACCTTATTGAGAAAGGGAAAGAATAATTAGATGACTACAACTATTTTTGGAGAAGGAGAACAACGAAGAACGACGGAAAACCCTTGGACAATCTGGAGGCACCAGTAGGAATAGCTTTTCTCAGCCCTCAATTCCTAATTTTCCTCTCTAGGGCACAAGCCCTAGAGGCACACAACCTCACTAGATATTCTCACATGGTTTCTTGATGTTCCAATTGATCTAACCAAGAAGGCTACATATATAGAGAATAGAAGACATACGCAAATATTCAAATTGTCCCCTTCAAAATATCTCTAGAATATAAACTTTCATTTCTTGTCTTCTATCATAAATTCAATCAATTAAACTAATCAATTAATCAAATCAATTAGTCAATCAATCAATCAGTCAAATAAATTTATTGATTACATCCTCTTCATAAAATATTTGAATCAAAATAT
Organism: Allium sativum; assembly: GCA_030737875.1. Taxonomy (NCBI): domain Eukaryota; kingdom Viridiplantae; phylum Streptophyta; class Magnoliopsida; order Asparagales; family Amaryllidaceae; genus Allium; species Allium sativum. Next base: position 325,627,676 of record CM060921.1, on the reverse strand, counting down.
TCAATAGACCCAAATATTTGTAAGTGGCATTGAGTATAGTATATCAATAATAAATTCAAGTTAAGAATCTTTAAGATGGAAATGTTCCAAATGAAAGATTGTGGTTAGTTTAATGAAAATACTAAGTACATCACCTCGAATGACATCATATATAAATGCTTGTAACAGGGTGAAAGGTGATTCCAAATATTGAGAATCACGTAATAGTGTTATATGATAATGATGTTAAAATATAGTTCATAACAAAACTTAGATTTTGCTACAAGTTGACAGACACCTCGAATTGTTCCACGTGATAGATGCAGCTTATCTACACCAGGAAGAGTTGATTAACAGAGATGAAAATTAAAAATTAACATATTCAATCGATGAGGAACTATCCCAATTTGTATTAAGAAAGTTAATTAAAGAATTTGGAATAAGAGCCCACAACTATCCCCATGTGCAAGTGGGAAATTGATGTAGCACCTAAGTGCAAATATGTTATTTGTTAAATATATCTGACTCGTTGACTAATCTTATTCGAAACAAAAGGTGTTTTTCCTCTTATATACTTGATATAATACGTTATATTAATTAAAAGTATATTTAATATAAAAATCTATAAATGACATGTTTTGTGACAACATTTATCCATTAGTAATTTAGCACTATAAAAGTACATACACTATTTTAAATGTTCATTGTTAAGATGCATCGAGATTAGATATTGTGATGACCCGTAACTTCCCCGGTAAGGAAAGAAAACGGATTATCTTGAGAACAACACACATCTAAACGCAAACATAAGAACATTTCATTGTTTATTACAACAATTCCATCAGAATACAAGAATATACAGTGTATGAATAAATAGTACACATCATAATTTATCAGAGATTTAAATACATTACTGCAGTGGTAAAGTAATACAATACACAACTGAAAAGAATATACGGATATAGAGCTTTCTGGATATCGTTCCAGCTGTAAGTCAGGATCTTGTGAATATAAATCTGCAAAACCAAAACTACTAGCTGCCCGTGTCAAAATAAGGGCACCCAAAGTTTAGGTTAAAACAATAAACTCCAGGTCAGTCATGTGACTGGTGTGAGAACTAAAATAGTTATTTCAAACTTTTCTTTAAATCAGATATATCAAGGGACCACGCCATATAACACGGAACGGGTTTCCTCCCAAGAATACCGGTGCATATAACAAAACAGCGCAATGCTTTTTGGAAAAATGAAGCGATTATAAGACCCAGGTCCCATCACACAATGCAACGCAAGCCGGAGGATAAGGTTTTCCCTTATAATAGCCAAACATGCTTGGTACGTTAAAAACAAATCATTTGATACTATTATAAGTGTATAGTGTCAAAACAATTTCAATCATAAATATCAATCATAGACGGCATGGGTACCATATATCATGTTGCTATACTAGGCTCTACAATAAAAACCGCAAAGTCACGTATTTGGAAATTGGATTTCCATTTATGAACCGAGGCAAGGGATCGTCCTCTACCGATTCGAGACGCTCTAGCCCATGTCTCAGGATCAGAGCTCGAGTGACCCTTGGATCGTCAGGGTCGGTCCACCGATGTGGATTAAAATGCCTGAACACTGCGTTTCCCTGCCCTTTGGGGCGTCAATGAGCCAAATGACTCCATCGGCTCCACACAGTCACTGATATCCGAGTCGCCTCGCAACAGCAACAACCACATAGGTGAAAATAATATAAATGTCAGGGATGGTAGGTCACCGACACCACCCTAGCTAGAAGGAAACACATGCCCTCCCTGAGGTCCGCTCCCGTTTTTGGTTCACAACCGGGGTGTGAGGCTTGCGAATCAACGCTACACAAAGCTATGTCACACAGGCGGTGCTTTGATCATCAACCACAAGACTTTACTTTTCAACAAAAGCCTTGATCATTTGCCACTTAGGCATGCCACACAGGCAATTCACTCCATGCGATTGATATCCACCAATATATAACCCCTGAGCTCGTACATCTCAGAGAAGGGCGTTAAGCAAGAGAATAAATTCTCCGCCGCCAAACAGATATATATTTAACAGAAATCAATCACACAGAATAAAATCCAACGTCAGACACACAGTCCAATTACAAGTTCGTTCTGGGTCTGAACGAAACCGGAGGCACCTTGTACCTCGCCTATCCATCGATCTCCAAGTACGTCTGGACGATCACCAACTGATTCCCTCCTCTTGGGTGTACAGCCCAATCAAGATCATCAGTAATCACCCAAAAGATGTGAAGACCTCCGGTCTTCAACCACTGTCTTCATCCTCGACACCACGTTGAATCAGTTATTCAGAATGGGATAAACCCGGTCTTTCTGAATAACGCGCGTATATAATAAACAAGTGTTACACAAACACAACATATGCCTCATTCCAATTCAGAATATTCTTTTATTCAAATATTCTTATTCTTTGGGAAAGGTTCCCATTAATTTTATTGAAGATAAATTCTTTAAATTTATTCTTTAATCCTCCTTTGAATATCGATTCAAACCAAATTATGGTTTATCCAAACTAGTCAGGATTAGCGAACCACACGAAGTAATCATTTATTTTATTTCTCAATCCCAACTTATTCATCCCTTGAAGCAAAACTGGTAATACTCCATATCTAACACCACGATGTTATCGGTAAATCCAATTACCATTTCACGTTCAAATCTAATTAAAGATTTAACTATCGCCTGGAGCAAAACTGGTGATACTCCATTCTCGATCATTTCAGTCTAATCAAAGATTTATTAAAACTCCACTTGGTTTTAATCTTCCCAAAAATCAGTATCAATGATTGTTTAACTTGGGAAATCATATCCTGTCTTTAACTGGGTTAAAGAACCAATGTCATTTAAAACACGGTTCACTATAAACCCAAAATCACATTCAATTCCAATTCAATTATTGAAAATTCTGGTTACTTTTAAAACCCTTTCAAATCCAATTTATTTATTTAAAAATAAATAAATTATTATTCTAGTTCAAAACTAGTTAATTTCGATAAAAATCTATTTTTATCTTTTCAAATATGGAGTTTTTCATCCCAATTCTTCACAAATCATTTCTTATGATTTTACACAAATTATTACTATTTTTAATAATTTTATCAAGGCCCGTACAGTCGATTTCCATCAACGGCCATCGAACTGCACTTACAGCGATCTTTTCCAAATTTGATTTGGACATAATTGCAAATCCAACCGTTAGATTTCAAATCTCTAATATTTGTTAGAAAGCTCTTTTCGATATGAACCCAACGGTTCCGGATTTAGGAGAATCCGACGGTCGGATCTCCCGTAATATCCATTTGAAGACAATGGTCGAAATTCATGAACTGCCGCAGCGCATCGCGTTCTATTCAGGCCATTATATATATAATATATATATATTATATATTTCATCGATTTTCTTTTAAAACGTATTTTATAAATCGTTTTAAATTCGTTTTCGAAACAATTTCAACTTCATATTCAATTTCGAATCAAAATTGAATATTCCACATCATCGATATACAAATGATAATATTTTCAAAACATTATATTTTGAAATCATTTCCTTTTCTATAATCATTATAAAAACGAATATAATTGATATAAATATCGTTCGCGTCAAAATGGCGCATATCTAATCAACACGGCTTTATATATTATATTATTCAACAAATGAATATTTTTCTATTCAACACATGAATCTATATTTCTTTCAACACATGAATATTCTCAACACATGAGTATCGTCAACACATGATTATTTTTGTTATTTAATATATTTTATAAAATTATGATAAAGATGTAAATTTTATTGTTTAAAATATTTTACTCAACACATGGATATATATTTTATTCAACACATGAATATTCTTTATTCTATTCAACACATGAATATTCTTTATTCTATTCAACACATGAATATTATTTATTTTCCTAATTGGAATGAGGCCAAATCAATTGCCATATAATGTTAATTATATGGATTCCACACAACACATGTATATAATAGCAACGATAAATAATAAACCATCATCCAAAGTGCACCACACAACTGCATAAGCATTAAATATAACTAATTAACGCTCATACAGTCTGTCAATTAAACGATCGACATACCACTAAACAAATGGGATTAGTGTACGTCAAATATCATCGCAACACCTGTGTGGGGTTTCAATCCACAAACACTAAATAATATTTGTGCAGTTGGGCGACGTGTAAAATTTATCGTCCCAATCAATGTCCTTCAAATCGGTGTATATAAACAAATCGTTCGATTTGTAAATGAATATTTATTTTACTTCAACAAATGAATATATATGTTATTTCAACACATGAATTTTATTCTATTCAACACATGAATTTTATTCTATTCAACACATAAATTTTATTCTATTCAACACATGAATTTTATTCTATTCCACCTCACAATCCATTTTCACACAAACAAATCAATCCAAACGCAATCAAACAAACAAGTCGTCCATGGTCTGTGGACGACGGGTGTTGGGTACTGCTAAGCACCGTCTGCATCCTAGTATATATTTCAACTAGAAAATAAATTAAAAGTGAGGATTTCTCACCTATAAGCTTAACCAAACACCACGACTCTTCATACGTAGAAAATCTTCGTCGTGTTTTCAACGAGATCTGTTTCACGTGGTATATGTTAAAAAACACATTTTTAACATCGCTACATGTATAGAAAAGATTATATTTTTACAACGCTATATATTGAAAAGATTATATTTTCACAACGCTATATATATAGAAAAGATTATATGTTCACAACGCTATATATATATATAAGATTATATTTTTACAATGCTATATATAGAAAAGATTATATTTTTACAATGCTATATATATAAAAAAGATTATATTTTTACAACGCAATATATATAGAAAAGATTATATTATTTTTTTACTCCACTAAAAATCACCTTTTTAGTTTGCCACTTCTTATATAAAAATCACATGTTTATATGACCATTCAAACAATAAATATCGAATTTTAAATTCAAAAAAAATCTAAAAATCGAATTTTTAATCGCATAAGTAAATAAAAATTAAAATAAAAACTCACAGGGGATGCAGATGGTCGGAGGCGGGCTGTTGGAGGTGGTGACGTGGGCCCACAGTGGTGGCGCTATGGTTTTGTTGGGATTGGGGGGGGGGGGGGGTGGAAAAATGGCAGCGTCGGTCAGCAGGGGGCTCGCCAGAGCGTCGGTGGTGGGCCACTGGGGCGCTGGAGGTGGCGGGGAAGGGATCGACGAGGGCTAGGTCGGACAGTGGAGGGCTTTTGGGCAGAAATTGAATTGGGTTTGGGGGGGTGGCCTGAAGCGGAGAAGAAAGAGGAGAAGGGAGTGAGGGAGAGGTGAACAGGGGGGCTGGGTGGCTGCGCCACCGCGACGGGCGGAGCGTTGATCGAGGGGGGCGGCGTCCATCGTTGATAGGCAGGCTAGGTTTTTTTTAATTTTGTTCATGAAAATGGTCGGGAAAAGAGAAAGTGCTTGGGGGGTTCTTTATATTATATATAATTATATTTTATTATTTTATCCTCCTATATAGTTGACTTTTCAAACGAGCTCCGCATCGGTTCTAACGACTGTCATCCCTAACGTAATACCCCCATTCTGAACATAATGGGATATGTTTCGTAACCCAATTCGGCTGTTACGATCAGTTTCCGTTAAGTTTAAAATATAAATCCTTATATTTTAAATTCAAATGCACATTTTAAATTGTCGGGGCCACATACAGTCTCTAAAAATTCCAGAAAAATTATTTCTAACTTTGTATTGACGACACGGTCCTAACAAAACTAATTTCATCAAATGCTGAGACAGTTTGAAAAATGGCCATTTTCTGGTCGATCCAAATTGACTGAAACTGGTCAAACGCGTTTTCCTTTGCCACGCTCACATATTGATTCGAAAAATTACGAATTTTGGAATCTAGCAATAACTTGCATCACGGATCCAACAAAACTGGTTTCGTCGAAAACCGAGGTCGTTTGCAAAATTTCCATTTCTAAGGGTTAGAATTCCATAGCGACTATTCTGAATTTTCAACTGGACGTATCTTTTGATTCCCTCTAGGAAATTCCAATTTTTCGGATTCGTTGGAAATATATTTTTCAAATAGATTCAAATATTTTTGGTTTCACTAAAATCTGGTTTATTTTGAATCTTGTATATTCATTTGAAATTTGAAATCGAAATTTCAAACTACCACGCCATTTTCAATTCCTTTTATAATTTAAAATATATATTTATATTCAAACGACGATCTATATAAATATATACGTTCTATTTCTCTTCAAAATAAATTTCTTGTCGTCATTATTTAAAATAATTCATTTTAAATATTCAAAATTCACTAATATTGCAAAAATAAAAATTTTAAATTGGCTCGGATTTCTGGGTTATTACAATCTCCCCCACTTAAAACTTTTTGTCCCCGAAAAGGAATGAAGCTGAAAGTTGTTTAACTAATCAACTCAACTTTCATTATTTTCATTACGGCTTAAGTTCTTCAACTTTTCAGTTTCTAAGAACTTTTCAAATTTTTCAAAAAATTGGCTAACACCCTAAATTTTCGAAAAATTTCGCCATAGCTTCCCCTGCACCAGGAGCTTCGGGATATTTCAAATTGTCTCCCCCGGCCCTCACCAATCCAAAAAGAAAAAAAAACAACCAAGCGGCTAGCCAATCGACTCATAAAATCATCCAAACCCAATAAATTTGTAAACATGTACTATTTGTCGGGCAAACAATTTTATTCTTCTGCTCTAGCCTCCTTGCTATGACCTGTTCAATGTAAGTACACGCATATGTATGCAAATGTGACAAATTTTCAATACAATTCACTTTTTGGTTCAATTTGGCTAAAGGTTCAACATTTAATTAATCAAACAATAATCAAACAACACAACCAGCAATCAATTAGTTTATTAACGTTTCAAATTCATAATTTTGGTACATATACGGAAAATCATGTTTTGATACCAAATCACAACAATAAACCTATCTAGCTTTGGTTCTCACACCAATCTAATGGAAACATATAGAAATCCCACTTTCGTCACTCGAACATAAATTCTGATGAAGTTTCGAACCACCATCAGAACATCCACGGGCGACTAGAGTGTGATTCTATATCTATCCAGTATATTAAGACTTCAAATACACGTGGATCAGACGTATACGCAAAACCTTTATATATTGGATTGTCCAAATTCAATATAAAATAAATAATCAAATACGAATAATTGATTTAAATTTTCAAAACAAAACTTGTTTTCATTTTTTTTTTTAAAAACAACACTCTTCACACTCGTTCTAGGATACTACTGATCCTATCTCTAACGAGTCATTCTCATTTGATATTACTAATCCAATCTCTGATGAATCCTTTCGTTTGGTTCTAACGTGTCTTGTTCTCCGAGCTCGGTAAACCAAAGCTCTAATACCAACTGTGATGACCCGTAACTTCCCCGGTAAGGAAAGAGAACGGATTATCTTGAGAACAACACACATCTAAACGCAAACATAAGAACATTTCATTGTTTATTACGACAATTCCATCAGAATACAAGAATATACAGAGTATGAATAAATAGTACACATCATAAATTATCAGAGATTTAAATACATTACTACAGCGGAAAAGTAATACAATACACAACTGAAAAGAATATACGGATACAGAGATTTTCGGATATCGTTCCAGCTATAAGTCAGGATCCTGTGAATATAAATCTGCAAAACCAAAACTACTAGCTTCCCGTGTCAAAATAAGGGCACCCAGAGTTTAGGTTAAAACAATAAACTCCAGGTCAGTCATGTGACTGGTGTGAGAAGTAAAACAGTTATTTCAAACTTTTCTTTAAATCAGATATATCAAGGGACCACGCCGTATAACACGGAACGGGTTTCCTCCCAAGAATACCGGTGCATATAACAAAACAGCGCAATGCTTTTTGGAAAAATGAAGCTATAATAAGACCCAGGTCCCATCACACAATGCAACGCAAGCCCGAGGATAGGGTTTTCCCTTATAATAGCCAAACATGCTTGGTACATTAAAAACAAATCATTTGATACTATTATAAGTTTATAGTGTCAAAACAATTTCAATCATAAATATCAATCATAGACGACATGGGTATTATATATCATGTCGCCATACTAGGCTCTACAATCAAAAACCGAAAAGTCACGTATTTGGAATTTGGATTTCCATCTATGAACTGAGGCAAGGGATCGTCCTATACCGATTCGAGACGCTCTAGCCCGTGTCTCAGGATCAGAGCTCGAGTGACCCTTGGATCGTCAGGGCCGGTCCACCGATGTGGATTAAAATGCCTGAACACTCCGTTTCCCCACCCTTTGGGGCGTCAATGAGCCAAATGACTCCATCGGCTCCACGCAATCACCGATATATCTGAGGCGCCTCGCAACAGCAACAACCACACAGGTGAAAATAGTATAAATGCCAGGGCTGGTAGGTCACTGACACCACCCTAGCTAGAAGGAAACGCATGCCCTTCCTGAGGTCCTCTCCCGTTTTTGGTTCACAACCGAGGTGTGAGGCTCGCGAATCAACGCTACACAAAGCTATGCCACACAGGCGGTGCTTTGATCATCAACCACAAGACTTTGCTTTTCAACAAAAGTCTTGATCATTTGCCACTTAGGCATGCCACACAGGCAATTCACTTCATGCGATTGATATCCACCAATATATAACCCCTGAGCTCGTACGTCTCAGAGAAGGGCGTTAAGCAAGAGAATAAATTCTCCGCCGCCAAACAGATATATATTTAATAGAAATCAATCACATAGAATAAAATCCAATGTCAGACACACAGTCCATTTACAAGTTCGTTCTGGATCTGAACGAAACCGGAGGCACCTTGTACCTCGCCTATCCATCGATCTCCAAGTACGTCTGGACGATCATCAACTGATTCCCTCCTCTTGGGTGTACAGCCCAATCAAGATCATCAGTAATCACCCAAAAGATGTGAAGACCTCCGGTCTTCAACCACTTTCTTCATCCTCGACACCACGTCGAATCAGATATTCAGAATGGGATAAACCCGGTCTTTCTGAATAACTCGCGTATATAATAAAAAGTGTTACACAAACACAACATACGCCTCATTCCAATTTAGAATATTCTTTTATTCAAATATTCTTATTTATTGGGAAAGGTTCCCATTAATTTTATCAAAGATAAATTCTTTAAATTTATTCTTTAATCCTCCTTTGAATATCGATTCAAACCAAATTATGGTTTATCCAAACTGGTCGGGATTAGCGAACCACACGAAGTAATCATTTATTTTATTTCCCAATCCTAACCTATTCATCCCATGAAGTAAAACTGGTAATACTTCATATCTAACACCACGGTGTTATCGGTAAATTCAATTACCATTTCACGTTTAAATCTAATTAAAGATTTAACTATCGCCTGGAGCAAAACTGGTGATACTCCATTCTCGATCATTTCAGTCTAATCAAAGATTCATTAAAACTCCACTTGGTTTTAATCTTCCCAAAAATCAATATCAATGATCGTTTTAAATTCGTTTTCGAAACGATTTCAACTTCATATTCAACTTCGAATCAAAATTGAATATTCCACATCATCGATATACAAATGACAATATTTTCAAAATGTTATATTTTGAAATCATTTCCTTTTCTATAATCATTATAAAAACGAATATAATCGATATAAATATCGTTCGCGTCAAAATGGCGCATATCTAATCAACCCGGCTTTATATATTATACTATTCAACAAATGAATATTTATTCTATTCAACACATGAATCTATATTTCTTTCAACACATGAATATTCTCAACACATGAGTATCATCAACACATGACTATTTTTGTTATTTAATATATTTTATAAAATTATGATAAAGATGTAAATTTTATTGTTTAAAATATTTTACTCAACACATGAATATTTTCAACACATGGATATATATTTTATTCAACACATGAATATTCTTTATTCTATTCAACACATGAATATTCTTTATTCTATTCAACACATGAATATTCTTTATTTTCCCAATTGGAATGAGGCCCAATCAATTACCATATAATGTTAATTATATGGATTCCACACAACACAGGTATATAATAGCAACGATAAATAATCAACCATCATCTAAAGTGCACCACACAACTGCATAAGCATTCAATATAACTAATTAACGCTTATACATTCTGTCAATCAAACGATTGACATACCACTAAACAATTGGGATTAGTGTATGTCAAATATCATCCCAACACCCGTGTGGGGTTTCAATCCACAAACATTGAATATTATTTGTGCAGTTGGGCGACGTGTAAAATTTATCGTCCCAATCAATGTTCTTCAAATAGGTGTACATAAAAAAATCGTTCGATTTGTAAATGAATATTTATTTTACTTCAACACATGAATATATATTTTATTTCAACACATGAATTTTATTCTATTCAACACATGAATTTTATTTTATTCAACACATGAATTTTATTCTATTCAACACATGAATTTTATTCTATTCAACACATGAATTTTATTCTATTCCACCTCACAATCAATTTTCACAACAAATCAATCCAAATGCAATCAAACAAACAAGTCGTCCATGGTCTGTGGACGACGGGTGTTGGGTTCTGCTAAGCACTGGGGTGCTGCAAAGCACTGTCTTCATCCTAGTATATATTTCAACTAGAAAATAAATTAAAAGTGAGGATTTCTCACCTATAAGCTTAACCAAACACTGCGACTCTTCATATGTAGAAAATCTTCGTCGTGTTTTCAACGAGATATGTTTCACGTGGTATATGTTAAAAATCACATTTTTAACATCGCTACATGTATAGAAAAGATTATATTTTTACAACGCTATACATATAGAAAATATTACATTTTTACAACGCTATATATATAGAAAAGATTATATTTTTACAACGCTATATATATATAAGATTATATTTTTACAACGCTATATATATAGAAAAGATTATATTTTTACAACGCTATATATATAAAAAAAATATATTTTTACAACGCTATATATATAGAAAAGATTTTTTTTTTACTCGACTAAAAATCACCTTTCTAATTTGCCACTTCTTATATAAAAATCACATGTTTATATGACCATTCAAACAATAAATATCGAATTTTTAATTCAAAAAAAGTCTAAAAATCGAATTTTTAATCGCATAAGTGAATAAAAGTTAAAATAAAAACTCACAGGGGATGCAGATGGTCGGAGGCGGGCTGTTGGAGGTGGTGACGTGGGCCCACAGGGGTGGCGCTACGGTTTTGTTGGGATTAGGGGGCTGGAAAAATGGCAGCGCCGGTCAGCAGATGGCTCGCCAGAGCATCGGTGGTGGGCCACTGGGGCGCTAGAGGTGGCGGGGAAGGGTTCGGCGAGGGCTAGGTCGGACGGTGGAGGGCTTTGGGGGCAGAAACCGAATTGGATTTAGGGGGGCTGGGTGGCTGCGCCACCGCGACGGGCGGAGCGTTGATCGAGGGGGGGCGTCCGTCGTTGATAGGCAGGCTAGGGTTTTTTTAATTTTGTTTCTGAAATGGGTCGGGGAAAGAGAAAGTGCTTAGGGGGTTCTTTATATTATATATAATTATATTTTATTATTTTATCCTCCTATATAGTTGACTTTTCAAACGAGCTCTGCATCGGGTCTAACAACTGTCGTCCCTAATGTAATACCCCCATTCTGAACACAATGGGATATGTTTCGTAACCCAATTCGGCTGTTATGATCAGTTTCCGTTAAATTTAAAATATAAATCCTTATATTTTAAATTCAAATGCACATTTTAAATTACCGGGGCTACATACAGTCTCTAAAAATTCCAGAAAAATTATTTCCAACTTTGTATTGACGACACGGTCCTAACAAAACTAATTTCATCAAATTCTGAGACCATTTGAAAAATGGCCATTTTCTGGTCGATCCAAATTGACTAAAACCGGTCAAACGCGTTTTCCTTTGCCATGCTCACATATTGATTCGAAAAATTACGAATTTTGGAATCTAGCAATAACTTGACATCACGGATCCAACAAAAGTGGTTTCGTCGAAAACTGAGGTCGTTTGCAAAATTTCCATTTCTAAGGGCCAGAATTCCATAGCGGCTATTCTAAATTTTCAACTGGACGTATCTTTTGATTCCCGCTATGAAATTCCAATTTTTCGGATTCGTTGGAAAGATATTTTCAATTAGATTCAAATATTTTTGATTTCGCTAAAATCCGTTTTATTTTGAATCTTGTATATTCATTTGAAATTTGAAATCAAATTTTCAACCGCGCCATTTTCAATTCCTCTTATAATTTAAAATATATATTTATATTCAAACGACAATCTATATAAATATATACGTTCTATTTCTCTTCAAAATAAATTTCTCGTCGTCATTATTTAAAATAATTCATTTTAAATATTCAAAATTCATTAAAATTGCCAAAATAAAATTTTTAAATTGGCTCGGATTTCCATGTTATTACAATCTCCCCCGCTTAAAACTTTTCGTCCCCGAAAAGGAATGAAGCTGAAAGTTGTTTAACTAATCAACTCAACTTTCATTATTTTCATTACGGCTTAAGTTCTTCAAATTTTCAGTTTCTAAGAACTTTTCAAATTTTTCAAAAATTTGGCTAACACCCTAAATTTTCGAAAAATTTCGCCATAACCTCCCCTGCACCGGGAGCTTCGGGATATTTCAAATAGCCTCCTACGACCCTCACCAATCCAAAAAGAAAAAGAAACAACCAATCGGCTCATAAAATCATCCAAACCCAATAAATTTGTTAACATGTACCTATTTGTCGGGCAAACAATTTTATTTTTCTGCTCTAGCCTCCTTGCTATGACCTATTCAATGTAAGTACATGCATATGTATGCAAATGCGACAAATTTTCAATACAATTCACTTTTTGGTTCAATTTGGCTAAAGATTCAACATTTGATTAATCAAATAATAATTAAACAACACAACCAGCAATCAATTAGTTGATTAACATTTCAAATTCATAATTTTGGTACATATACAGAAAATCATGTTTTTGATACCAAATCACAACAATAAACCTATCTAGCTTTGGTTCTCACACCAGTCTAATGGAAACATATAGAAATCCCACTTTCGTCACTCGAACATAAATTCTGATGATGTTTTGAACCACCATCAGCGACTAGAGTGTGATTCTATATTTATCCAGTATATTAAGACTTCAAATACACGTGGATCAGACGTATACGCAAAACCTTTATATATTGGATTGTCCAAATTCAATATAAAATAAATAATCAAATACGAATAATTGATTTAAATTTTCAAAACAAAACTTATTTTCATTTTTTTTTAAAAAACAACACTCTTCACACTCGTTCTAGGATACTACTGATCCTATCTCTAACGAGTCATTCTCATTGGATATTACTAATCCAATCTCTGATGAATCCTTTTGTTTGGTTCTAACGTGTCTTGTTCTCCGAACTTGGTAAACCAAAGCTCTGATACCAACTGTGATGACCCGTAACTTCCCCGCTAAGGAAAGAGAACGGATTATCTTGAGAACAACACACATATAAACGCAAACATAAGAACATTTCATTGTTTATTACGACAATTCCATCAGAATACAAGAATATACAGAGTATGAACAAATAGTACACATCATAAATTATCAGAGAATTAAATACATTACTGCAGCGGAAAAGTAATACAATACACAACTGAAAAGAATATACGGATACAGAGCTTTCCGGATATCGTTCCAGCTGTAAGTCAGGATCCTGTGAATATAAATCTGCAAAACCAAAACTACTAGCTGCCCATGTCAAAATAAGGGCACCCAGAGATTAGGTTAAAACAATAAACTCCAGGTCAGTCATGTGACTGGTGTGAGAATTAAAACAGTTATTTCAAACTTTTCTTTAAATCGGATATATCAAGGGATCACGCAGTATAACACGGAACAGGTTTCCTCCCAAGAATAATGGTGCATATAAAAAAACAGCGCAATGCTTTTTGGAAAAATGAAGCTATTATAAGACCCAGGTCCCATCACACAATGCAACGCAAGCCGGAGGATAGGGGTTTCCTTTATAATAGCCAAACATGCTTGGTACGTTAAAAACAAATCATTTGATACTATTATAAGTGTATAGTGTCAAAACAATTTCAATCATAAATATCATTCACAGACGGCATGGGTACCATATATCATGTCGCCATACTAGGCTCTACAATCAAAAACCGCAAAGTCACGTGTTTGGAAATTGGATTTCCATCTATGAACCGAGGCAAGGGATCGTCCTCTACCGATTCGAGACGCTCTAGCCCGTGTCTCAAGATCAGAGCTCGAGTGACCCTTGGATCGCCAGGGTCGGTCCACCGATGTGGATTTAAATGCCTGAACACTGCGTTTCCCCGCCCTTTGGGGAGTCAATGAGCCAATTGACTCCATCGGCTCCACACAGTCACCGATATATCCGAGGCGCCTCGCAACAGCAACAACCACACAGGTGAAAATAATATAAATGTCAGGGCTGGTAGGTCACTGACACCACCCTAGCTAGAAGGAAACGCATGCCCTCCCTGAGGTCCTCTCCCTTTTTGGTTCACAACCGGGGTGTGAGGCTCGCGAATCAACGCTACACAAAGCTATGCCACACAGGCGGTGCTTTGATCATCAACCACAAGACTTTGCTTTTCAACAAAAGATTTGATCATTTGCCACTTAGGCATGCCACACAGGAAATTCACTCCATGCGATTGATATCCACCAATATATAACCCCTGAGCTCGTACGTCTCAGAGAAGGGCATTAAGCAAGAGAATAAATTCTCCGCCACCAAACAGATATATATTTAATAGAAATCAATCGCACAAAATAAAATCCAGTGTCAGACACACAGTCCATTTACAAGTTCGTTTTGGGTCTGAACGAAACCGGAGGCACCTTGTACCTCGCCTATCCATCGATCTCCAAGTACGTCTGGACGATCACCAACTGATTCCCTCCTCTTGGGTGTACAACCCAATCAAGATCATCAGTAATCACCCAAAAGATGTGAAGAACTCTGGTCTTCAACCACCGTCTTCATCCTCGACACCACGTCGAATTAGTTATTCAGAATGGGATAAACCCGGTTTTTCTGAATAACTCGCGTATATAATAAACAAGTGTTACACAAACACAACATACGCCTCATTCCAATTCAGAAATTCTTTTATTCAAATATTCTTATTCTTTGGGAAAGGTTCTCATTAATTTTATCAAAGATAAATTCTTTAAATTTATTCTTTAATCCTCCTTTGAATATCGATTCAAACCAAATTATGGTTTATCCAAACTGGTCGGGATTAGCGAACCACACGAAGTAATCATTTATTTTATTTCCCAATCCTAACCTATTCATCCTATGAAAACCGGTAATACTTCATATCTAACACCACGGTGTTATCGGTAAATTCAATTACCATTTCATGTTCAAATCTAATTAAAGATTTAACTATCGCCTGGAGCAAAACTGGTGATACTCCATTCTCGATCATTTCAATCTAATCAAAGATTCATTAAAACTCCACTTGGTTTTAATCTTCCCAAAAATCTATATCAATGATTGTTTAACTTGGGAAATCATATCCTGTCTTTAACTGGGTTAAAGAACCAATGTCATTTAAAACACGGTTCATGTAATAACCCGAAAATCCGAGCCAATTTAAAATTTTTATTTTGGCAATTTTAGCGAATTTTGATTTTTTAAAATGAATTATTTTAAATAAAAATGACGAGAAATTTAATTTGAATAGAATCGAACGTATACATTTATATATGTGTCGTCGTAAGAATATAAATATTTATTTTAAATTATAAAAGGAATTGAAAATGGCGTGGTAGTTCGATAATTCGATTTCAAAATTCAAATGAACATACCGGGTGCAAAATAAACCGGATTTTAGTGAAACCAAAAATATTAGAATCTAATTGATAATATCTTTCCAACGAATCCGAAAAATTGAAAATTCATAGCGGGAATCAATAGTTACGCCCAGTTGAAAATTTAGAATAGTCGCTATGGAATTTTGGCCCTTAAAAATGGAAATTTTCCAAACGACCTCGGTTTTCGACGAAACCACTTTTTTTGGATCCGAGATGTCAAGTTATTGCTAGATTCCAAAATTCGTAATTTTTTGAATCAATATGTGAGTGTGGCAAAGGAAAACGCGTTTGACCAGTTTTAATTGATTTTAATCGACTGGAAAATGGCCATTTTTCAAACGGTCTCAAAATTTGATGAAATTAGTTTTGTTAGGACCGTATCGTCAATGCGAAGCTAGAAAATATTTTTTAGGAATTTTTAGGGTTAGTATGTGACCCCAATAAATTGAAATGTGTGTTCAAATTCAATATATAGAGTTATATGTTGATTTTGATGAAAACCGATAGAAACGATCGAATCAGCTTACGATACATATCCCATTGTGTTCGGAATAGGGGTAAATAGCTATGAATGACAGGCGGTGGGTCTCGTTCCGAGGTCGAAATAAAAAGTAACTTTTTGAAATTGAAATAAATAATAAAATATATAATTCCATTATATATTCTCTCTTTATATTGCCCCCCCCCCCCCCCGGTCAGTTATTCCAAATCAGAAATCAAAAAGAAAAAAAAACCTAACACCATCGCGGCGCCTCCACAGTTGGCGGAGCCCCCTTTCCCCTCCTTCTTCCTCTTCCTCCACCCCATGTGCCGCGAGCCCCCCTTCTTCTTCTCCCCGCACCCCGTCTAACCCCCACGACTCCCCCCTCAGGCGGCGCCGACATCGCTGAAACCCCCCTTCTGCCTGAGTCATGCGCATACCCCACTCACCGCACTCTGCCTCCTCTGCTCCGAGCGCAGGCCAAACCCCCTCTTTGCTAATCTATGTCTTTATGTTTTATCATTTATTCACTTTTAATTTCAGTTTAGAATATAAATTTAGGCTTTGATTTAAATGCGGATATATATATATATATATATTGAATTAAATTATGATTTTTGTGTAGACAAAATAAAGGTAAGATTTTAGTGTAGAAAAAGAATTGATTTTTATTATGAAATCTTCATATATGTAGCGAATAGGAGAGGAGATGTTTTTGTTTGTATAAAAATATGATCTTTGCTTAGTAAAAATATAATTTTTATAATATAGAAAGGTTAAAAATATAATTTTTATACTAGTGGCATGTTAAAAATATGATTTTTATTCATGTAGAGTAGTAAAAATATAATCTTTATTGGGAGAAGAGCAATATAAAAATATAATTTTTATAACGAAGTGTAGATAAAAATTTGATTTTTATATATTGAATAGCAAAGTGAAAATTCGATTTTCATATATTGAATAGCAAAGTGAAAATTTGATTTTTATATGTTGAATAGCAAAGTAAAAATTCGATTTTTATATGTTGAATAGAAAAGTGAAAATTCGGTTGTCATATATTGAATAGTGAAGATAAAAATTTGATTTTTATATATTGAATAGAAAAGTAAAAAATTCGATTTTTATATATGTAGTGAATATGGATGACGAAAGTGGTGAAAGAAGGAACGGCGAAGACTTCTACATTTGAAGAGTCGAGGCGTATGGATTTAGCTTGGGTGAGAACTTCTCACCTTTAGTTTAATTTTTCTAGTTAAAATATATACTAGGATGCAGACGGTGTTTAGTAGCACCCGACACCCGTCATCCACAAACAATGGACGGCTTGTATGCTTGTTTGTTTGATTTTGATGTGTAGTTGATTGTGTGATGTGATGTGAAAAGAATTAAAATATTTATATAGTTAAAAATATTTTATAGTTGAAAATATAATTTTTAACGTAAATGTGAATAAATAAATATAAACAAATCGGATGATTTGTTTATATACACACATTTGACTGATATTGATTGGGACGATAAATTTTTACACATCGTCCAACTGCACAAATAAAATCTGTGTTTGATTGTTTGAAACCCCACACGGGTATTGGGATGATATATGACATACACTAATCCCAATAATTAGTTGTATGTCGATCGATTGATTGACAGACTATCATAAGCGTTAAATATTTATATTTGATGCTTATACAGTGTAGAATGCACTTTGGATGACGGTTGATTATTTGTCATTGTTGATATATACATGTGTTGTAGAAAACCCATATAATCAACATTATATGGTAATTGATTGGGCCTCATTCCAGTTTTGAAAAGAAATATTTGAAAAGAAATATTTGAATAGAAATATTTGAATAGAAATATTTGAAAAAGAAATATTTGAAATAGAATATTTGAAAATAGAAATATATGAAGCTGTGTTGATTAGATTGACGCCATTTTGACGCGAACGATATTTATATCGATTTTATTCATTTTTCAATGAATATCGAAAGTGATTTCAAAAACTGAAATTGAATAGAAATGAATTCGAATTGAAATTGAATAGAATTGAATTCGAATTGAAATTGAATAGAAATGAATTCAAATTGAAATTTAATAGAAACGAATTCGAATTGAAATTAAATAGAAATGAATTGAAATTCGAATTGAATTGAAATTCGAATTGAATTGAAATTGAATTGAAATCGTTTTGAAATGAAATTAAAACGAATTTATATTGGAATATTCAATTTTGATTAGAAATTGAATATGAAGTTGAAATTGTTTCGAAAACGAATTTAAAACGGTTTTTAAAATGCGTTTTGAAAGGAAATCGACGATATATATATATATATAATATATATATTATACATATAATAGCCCGAATAGAACGCACCGCGCCGCGGCAGTTCGCGAATTTCGACCATTGACTTCGAATGGATATTGCGGGAGATCCGACCGTCGGATTCTCCTAAAACCGGAACCTTGGGTTCATATCGAAAAGACCTTTCTAACGAATATTAGAAATTTGAAATCTAACGGTTGGATTTGGAATCATGTCCAAATCAAATTTTGAAAAGGTCGCTGTAAGTGCAATTCGATGGCCGTTGATGGTAATCGAATGTACGGGCCTTGATAAAATTATTAAAAATATCATTAATTTGTGTAAAATCATAAGAAATGATTTGTGAAGAATTAGAATGAAAAACTCCAAATTTGAAAAGATAAAAATAGATTTTTATCGAAATGAACTAGTTTTGAACTAGAATTATAATTCTATTTATTTTTAAATAAATAGATTGAATTTGAAATGGTTTTAAAAGTAACCAGGAGTTCCAATAATTGAATTGGAATGGATTTGAATCGAAATTGTCTTCGGAATATTTCGATGTTGGATTTCGTGATGATACAGATATTGTTATGGGAATTTGAAAGATATATTAATATCGTTATTTCCAATACGATATTTGTTGGTCGTAGAATTTGATATTGAATATAAGCCGGTATATTTTCAATTCAGAGCCTTGTATTTAATATCAACTGTGATTTGGGTTTGTCGTGAATGGTGTCTTCATTAACACTGTTCTTAAACCCAGTTGAGAAAAGGATTAAATCTTTTTATTTAGATTTAATGAAGTGTACCAATTAAATAATATTTAATTGGAATGGAATTGGTATTGATTTTTGAGTTTATCGTTTACAGTGTTTTAAATAATACTTGTTCTTTAACCCGATAATTAACGGAATGTGATTTTGGGTTTATCGTGAACCGTATTTTTAAATGACACTGATTCTTTAACCCAGTTAAATATTAAAACTAAGTGGAGTTTAAATGAATCTTTAATTAGATTAAAAAGATCGAGAATGGAGTATCGCCAGTTTTACTCCAGGCGATAGTTAAATCTTTAATTAGATTTGAACGTGAAATGTTAATTGAATTTACCGATAACACTGTGGTGTTAGATATGAAGTATTACCAGTTTTACTTCATGGGATGAATAGGTGGGGATTGGGAAATAAAATAAATGATTACTTCGGTGTGGTTCGCTAATCCCAACTATTTTGAATTGATATTCAAAGAAGATTAAAGAATAAATTTAAAGAATTTATCTTTGATAAAATTAATGGGAACCTTTCCCAAAGTATAAGAATATTTGAATAAAAGAATATTCTGAAATGGAATGAGGCGTATGTTGTGTTTGGGTAACACTTGTTATTATATACGCGAGTTATTCAGAAAGACCGGGTTTATCCCATTCTGAATAACTAATTCGACGTGGTGTCGAAGATGAAGACGGTGGTTGAAGACCAGAGGTCTTCACGTCGTTTGGATAATTATTGATGATCTTGATTGGGTCGTACACCCAAGAGGAGGGAATCAGTTAGTGGTCGTCCAGACGTACTTGGAGATCGATGGATATGCGGGGTACTAGGTGCCTCCGGTTTCATTCAGACCCAGAACGAACTTGTAAATGGACTGTGTGTCTGACATTGGATTTTAGTCTGTGTGATTGATTTCTATTAAATATATATCTGTTTGGCAGCGGAGAATTTATTCTCTTGCTTAACGCCCTTCTCTGAGACGTACGAGCTCAGGGGTTATATATTGATGGATATAAAATGCATGGAGTGAATTGCCTGTGTGGCATGCCTAAGTGGCAATTGATCAGGGCTTCTGTTAAAAAGCAGAGTCTTGGGGTTGATGATCAAAGCACAGCCTGTGTGGCATAGCTTTGTGTAACGTTGATCACGAGCCTCACACCCCGGTTGTGAACCAGAAACGGGAGAGAACCTCAGGGAGGGCATGCGTTTCCTTCTAGCTAAAAGTGGCGTCAGTGGTTTTACACGCCCTGACGAGTTTGACTTATGTGGTTGTTGCTGTTGCGAGGCGCCTCGGATATATCGGTCGATCCGGGACTGATGGAGTCATTCGTTGGCTCATTTACGCCCCAAAGGGCGGGGAAACGTAGTGTTCAGGCATAATAATCCACATCGGTGGACCGGCCCTGACGATCCAAAGGGTTGATGCGTTCTGATCCTGAGACATGGGCTAGATTGTCTCGAATCGGTAGAGGACTATCTTTTGCCTCGGTTCACAGGTGGAAATCCAACTTCCAATACGTGACTTTGCGGTTTTATTTGTAGAGCCTAGTATGGCGACATAGTGGGATGGGGCGCTTATGTCGTCTATGATTGATACTTATGATTTGAAGTTGTTTTATACACTATACACTTATTATAGTATCAAAATATTTGTTTTAAACGTATCAAGCATTCTTGGCTATTATAAGGTAAAAACCCTATCCTCCGGCTTGCGTTGCATTGTGTGATGGGACCTGGGTCTTATAATAGCTTCATTTTTCTTTATTTAGCATTGTGCTGTTTGTTTTATGCACTGGTATTCTTGGGAGGAAACCCGTTCCGTGTTATACGGCGTGGTCCCTTGAATTACCGAACTGTAAAATAAAGATTAATAACTGATTTAGTTCTCACACCAGTCCCATGACTGACCTGGAGTTTATTGTTTTAACCTAAACTCTGGGTGCCCTTATTTTGACACGGGCAACTAGTAGTTTTGGTTTTGCATATTTATATTCGCAGGATCCTAGTTTACAGCTGGAATGATATCCGGAAAGCTTTGTATCCGTATATCTCCTTCTAGTTGTATTTTGTATTATTTTCTGCTGCTATGTAATGTACTGTAATCTCTGATATTTTAGAATGTATTTTATTCATTCATACTCCGTATATTCTTGTATTCTGATGGAATTGTTGTAATAACAATGAATTGTTCTTCCGTCTGCGTTCTAATTTGTCGTGTTCTCAAAGCGATCAGGGGTATCGAACGGTCTTGATCGGTTTAGCGACTGATTCGGATCGTGCGAAATTCTTTTTCGTTACAGTTGGTATCAGAGCTTTGGTTTACAAAGCTCAGAGAACAAGACACGTTAGAACCGAACGAAAGAATTCGTCAGATATTGGATTAGTAATATCCAATGGGAATGACTCGTTAGAGATGGGATCAGTAGCATCCTAGAACGAGTGTGAAGAGTATATTTGTGAAAAATAAAAAGAAAACAATTTTTGTTTTGAAAATTTAAATCGAATTATTCGTATTTGAATATTTATTTATATTGATTTGGACAATCCGGTATATAAAGATTTTGTGTATACGTCTGATCCGCGTGTATTCGAAGTTTTAATATACTGGATAGATATATAATCACACTCTAGTCGCTCGGAGATGGTTCTAATGATCGTTATAGTTCGAACATCATCAGAATTGGTATTCGAGTTTCGAAAGTGGGATTTCTATATATTTCCATTAGACTGGCGTGAGAACCAAAATTAGATAGGGTCTATTGTTGTGATTTGGCACCAAAAATGTGATTTTTGACTATATATCAAAGTTATGATTTTGAAAAGCTAATCAACTAATTGTTTGATGGTTGTGTTGTTTGATTACTGTTTTGATTAATTAAAAGTTGAACCTTTAGCCAAATTAATCAAATAGTGAGTTGTATTGAAAATTAGTCGCATTTGCTTGCATATACACGTACTTACATTGAACAGGTCATAGCAAGGAGGCTAGAGCATAAGAATAAAAATTGTTTGCCCGACCAATAGGTACATGTCCATAATTTACTGTTTTGTTTGGGTGATGATGATTTTATGAGCCAATTGGCTAGCCGCTTGGCTTTTTCTTTTGGATTGAAGAAGGCCATGGGAGGCTATATGAAATATCCCGAAGTCCCCAGTGCAGGGGAGGTTATGGCGAAATTTTTCGAAAATTTAGGGTGTTAGCCAAATTTTTGAAAAGTACTTAGAAACTGAAAAGTTGAAGAACTTAAGCCGTAATGAAAATATGGAAAGTTGAGTTGATTAGTTAAACAACTTTCGGCTTCGTTCCTTTTCGGGGACGAAAAGTTTTAAGTGGGGGAGATTGTAATAACCCGAAAATCCGAGACAATTTAAAATTTTTATTTTGGTAATTTTAGCGAATTTTGAATATTTAAAATGAATTATTATAAATAAAAATGACAAGAAATTTAATTTGAATAGAAGCGAACGTATATATTTATATATACGTCGTCGTTAGAATATAAATATTTATTTTAAATTATAAAAGGAATTGAAAATGGCGCGGTAGTTCGATAATTTGATTTCAAAATTCAAATGAACATACCGGGTGCAAAATAAACCGGATTTTAGAGAAACAAAAAATATTAGAATCTAATTGATAATATCTTTCCAACGAATCCGAAAAATTGAAATTTCATAGCGGGAATCAAAAGTTACGCCCAGTTGAAAATTCAGAATAGTCGCTATGGAATTCTGGCCCTTAAAAATGGAAATTTTGAAAACGACCTCGGTTTTCGACGAAACCACTTTTGTTGGATCCGGGATGTCAAGTTATTGCTAGATTCCAAAATTCGTAATTTTTCGAATCATTATGTGAGTGTGGCAAAGGAAAACGCTTTTGACCAGTTTTAGTTGATTTTAATCGACTGGAAAATGGCCATTTTTCAAACGGTCTCAGAATTTGATGAAATTAGTTTTGTTAGGACCGTATCGTCAATGCAAAGCTAGAAAATATTTTTTGGGAATTTTTAGGGTTAGTATGTGACCCCAGTAAATTGAAATGTGCGTTCAAATTCAATATATAGAGTTATATGTTGATTTTGACGAAAACTGATCGAAACGATCGAATCAGCTTACGATACATATCCCATTGTGTTCGGAATGAGGGTAATTAGTTATGGACGACAGGCGGTGGGTCTCGTTCTGAGGTCGAAATAAAAAGTAACTTTTTGAAATAGAAATAAAAAATAAAATATATAATTCCATTATATATTCTCTCTTTATATTGCCCCCCCCCTCCCCGTCAGTTTTTCCAAATCAAAAATCAAAAAAAAAACCTAACACCATCTTTCCCCCCCCCCCCCACCCCAACCATCGCGGCGCTTCCACAGGCGGCGGAGCCCCCCTTCCCCTCCTTCTTCCTCTTCCTCCACCCCTCCTTGTGCCGCGAGCCCCCCTTCTTCTTCACCCCGCACCGCGTCTAACCCACACGACCACCCTTCAGGCGGCGCCGACATCGCTGAACCCCCCCCCCTGAGTCATGCGCATACCCCACTCACCGCACCCTGCCTCCTCTCCTCCGATCGCAGGCCAAACCCCCTCTTTGCTAACCATAAATCTTTATATTTTATCATTTATTCACTTTTAAATTCAGTTTTGAATATAAATTTAGGCTTTGATTTAAATGCAGATATATATATGTGTGTGTGTTGAATTAAATTATGATTTTTGTGTAGGCAAAATAAAGGTAAGATTTTAGTGTAGAAAAAGAATTGATTTTTATTATGAAATCTTCATATATGTAGCGAATAGGAGAGGAGATGTTTTTGTTTGAATTAAATTATGCTTGTATGCTTGTTTGTTTGATTTTGATGTGTAGTTGATTGTGTGATGTGATGTGAAAAGAATTAAAATATTTATATAGTTAAAAATATTATATAGTTGAAAACATAATTTTTAACGTAAATGTGAATAAATAAATATAAACAAATCGGATGATTTGTTTATATACACACATTTGACTGATATTGATTGGGACGATAAATTTTACACATCGCCCAACTGCACAAATAAAATCTGTGTTTGAAACCCCACACGGGTATTGGGATGATATATGACATACACTAATCCCAATAATTAGTTGTATGTCGATCGATTGATTGACAGACTGTCATAAGCGTTAAATATTTATATTTGATGCTTATACAGTGTAGAATGCACTTTGGATGTTGGTTGATTATTTGTCATTGTTGATATATACATGTGTTGTAGAAAACCCATATAATCAACATTATATGGTAATTGATTGGGCCTCATTCCAGTTTTGAAAAGAAATATTTTGAAAAGAAATATTTGAATAGAAATATTTGAATAGAAATATTTGAAAAAGAAATATTTGAAAATAGAAATATACGAAGCCGTGTTGATTAGATTGACGCCATTTTGACGTGAACGATATTTATATCGATTTTATTCATTTTTCAATATCCAATGTGAAAGGTGCAGATGTACAAAAATAAAAATTGGTAGCCTTCTTGTTTTGGGTACATGCTAATATGGGAAGCAGCCGCTGATGGTATAAGTGTATTGAACACATAATTGATAATCAAACAACAGCTTAGAATACCGAAAACAGGGAAACTATTATCAAAATAAATTATTATTAAAGAAATGAAGTTCCAAGTTTGAAAGAACGTGAACGAAAACTAAGAAAAAAGTATGTATGATCACCTTGCGTTCCCTCACCCTTTGGGGCGTAAATGAGCCCAATGGCTCCATCGGCTCCACACAGTCACCGATATATCAGAGGCACCTCGCAACAGCAACAATCATGTAAGTCAAACTCGTCAGGGCGTGTAAAACCACTGACGTCACTTCTAGCTAGAAAGAAACGCATGTCCTCCCTGAGGTCCTTCTTCCGTTTTTGGTTCACAACCGGGGTGTGAGGCTCGTGAATCAATGCTACACAAAGCTATGCCACAAAGGCCGTGCTTTGATCATCAACCACAAGACTCTGCTTTTCAACAGAAACCTTGATCAATTGCCACTTAGGCATGCCACACAGTCAATTCACTCCATGCGATTGATATCCATCAATATATAACCCTTGAGCTCGTACGTCTCAGAGAAGGGCGTTAAGCAAGAGAATAAATTCTCTGCCGCCAAACAGATATATATTTAATAGAAATCAATCACACAGAATAAAATCCAATGTCAGACACACAGTCCATTTACAAGTTCGTTCTGGGTCTGAACGAAACCGGAGGCACTTTCCTCGCATATCCATCAATCTCCAAGTACGTCTGGACAATCACCAACTAATTCCCTCCTCTTGGGTGTACAGCCCAATCAAGATCATCAATAATCATCCAAACGATGTGAAGACTTCCGGTCTTCAACCACCGTCTTCATCTTCGACTTATCGTCGAATCGGTTATTCTGAATGGGTATAAACCCGGCCTTTCCGAATAACCCGCGTATATAATAGACAAATGTTACACAAACACAAACGCCTCATTCCAATTCAGAATATTCCTTTATTCAATTTTTTTTCACATTCTTAGGGAAATGTTCCCATTAATTTTATCAAAGATAAATTCTTCTAAAATTATTCTTTAATCTTCCATTGGATATCATTTCAAACCGTGTTAAGGTATTCCAAACTAGTCAGGATTAGCGAACCCCACTGAAGTAATTATTTATTTTATTTCCAATCCCAACCTATTCATCCCATGGAGCAAAACTAGTAATACTCCATATCTAATACCACGGTGTTATCGGTAAATATTAATTACCATTTCACGTTCAAATCTAATTAAAGATTTATCTATCGCTTTGGAGCAAAACTGGTGATACTCCTTTCTCGATCATTTCAATCTAATTAAAGATTCATTAAAACTCCACTTAGTTTTAATCTTTAACTGGGTTAAAGAACCAACGTCATCTAAAAGACGGTTCACGATAAACCCAAAATCACTTTCAATTGTTAATCAGGTTAAAGAACAGGTGTTATTCAAAACACCGCTCACGATAAACCCAAAAACCAATTTAAAGTCAATTCCAATTAAACACTAATTAACTGGACAATGTTCCTAAACCTTAATTAAAAGATTTATTCTTTTCTAAACTGGGCCCAAGAACAGTGTTGTTTAAGACACCATTCACGACGAGCTCAAAATCACATTTGATATTAAATACAAGGCTCTGAATAGAAAATATATCGGCTTATATTCAATATCAAATTCTGAAACCAACAAATATCGTATTGGGAATAACGATATAAATATATCTTTCAAATTTCCACAATATCTGTATAATCACGAAATCCAACATCGAAATATTCCGAAGATAATTTCGATTCAAATCCATTCCAATTCGTATATTGGAAATTCTGATTATTTTTAAAACCACTTCAAATCCAATTCAAAACTAGTTCATTTCGATAAAAATATACCTTTATCCTTTCAAATGTGGAATTTTTCATCCTAGTTCTTTCAAAATCATTTATTATGATTTACACAAATTATTAATATTTTTAATAATTTTATCAAGGCCCGTACAGTCGGTTTTCAATAACGGCCACCGAACTGCACTTACAACGACCTTTTCCAAATTTGATTTGGACATAATTCCAAATCCAACCGTTAGATTTCAAATCTCTAATATTCATTGGAAAGCTCTTTTCAATACAAACCCAACGGTTTCGGTTTCAGGAGAATCCGACGGTCGGATCTCCCGTAACATCAATTCAAAGTCAATGGTCGAAATTCGCGAACCGCCGCCGCGTTCTATTCAGGCCATTTAATATATATATATATAATATTTATTTATTCCATCGATTTCAATTCTAAATGTATTTTATAAATTATTTTAAATTCGTTTTCGAAACGATTTCAACTTCATATTTAATTTCGAATCAAAATTGAATATTCCACATCATCGATTTACAAATGATAATATTTTCAAAACATTATATTTTGAAATCACTTCCTTTCCTATATTCATTATAAAAACGAATATAATCGATATAAATATCGTTCGCGTCGAAATGGCGCATCTCTAATCAACACGGCTTTATATATTTTAATAACTTCATTATTCTATTCAACAAATGTATATTTATTCTATTCAACACATGAATCTATATTTCTTTCAACACATGAATATTCTCAACACATGAGTATCGTCAACACATGACTATTTTTGTTATTTAATATATTTTATAAAATTGTGTTAAAGATGTAAATTTTATTGTTTAAAATATTTTACTCAACACGTGAATATATATTTTATTCTATTCAACAGATGAATATATATTTTATTCTATTCTTTATTTTCCCGATTGCAATGAGGCCCAATCAATTACCATATAATGTTAATTATATGGATTTCATAAAACACATGTATATAATAGCAACGATAAATAATCAACCATCATCCAACGTGCACCACACAACTGCATAAGCATTAAATATAACTAATTAACGCTCATACAGTCTGTCAATCAAACGATCGACATACCACTAAACAATTTGGGATTAGTGTACGTCAAATATCATCCCAACACCCGTGTGGGGTTTCAATCCACAAACACAGATTCTTATTTGTGCTGTTGGGCGATGTGTAAAATTTATCGTCCCAATCAATATTCTTCAAATAGGTGTACATAAACAAACTGTCCGGTTTGTAAATGAATATTTATTTATTCACATTCACGTTAAAAATTATATTTTTAACGATAATTAATTTATTTCAACACATGAATATTTTATTATCCATTTCACATCAACATCACAAACAAACTTCACAACACATCAAACAAGTATACAAGTCGTCCATGGTCTGTGGACGATGGGTGTCGGGTGCTGCTAAGCACCGTCTGCATCCTAGTATATATTTTAACTAGAAATTAAAATAAAAGTGAGGAGTTCTCACCCAAGCTAAACCAAACGCCACAACTCTTCATATGTAGAAATCTTCGTCATGCTCGCCTTTTGTCAGTTTCATTGTCCGTAGCCACTACATATATAAAAATCACATTTTTATATTGTTGCTATATATATAAAAATCACATTTTTATATTGTTGCTATGTATATAAAAATCACATTTTTATGCCGCTGCTATATAGATAAAAATTCTATTTTTATACCGCTACTATATAGATAAAAATTCTATTTTTATACCGCTACTATATAGATAAAAATTCTATTTTTATACCGCTACTATATAGATAAAAATTATATTTTTATACCGCTACTATATAGATAAAAATTCTATTTTTATAATGCTACTATATAGATAAAAATTCTATTTTTAAAACGGTGTTCATATAGTAAAGATTATATTTTTCTCTCGCCATTCTCTATATAAAAATCACATTTTTATACATAGAGATCGTAATTTTATATTCCTACTACCTACGTAAAAATCAAATTTTTATTAACTATGTACTATAAAAATTATATTTTTACCCTTTCTATCATATAAAAATTATATTTTTATCCTTTCTATCATATAAAAAATATATTTTTAAACTTCTCATATAATAAAAATTATATTTTTATAATCTCTGTTATATATAAAATCGAAACTTTTCTGCTCTAAAGATCTAATCTTTTTCTACTACAAAGATATAAACTTTTCAGGTTTAGAAATATAAACTTGTCATGCTTAAAAATATTAACTTCTCTTCTTTTCTAATGTAATTCCTATAATAAAAAAATCAATTTTTATTAGCAATAACCTATACATAAATTTCTGAAAACAACAATGGGGTTTATAATAAAAATCAGAAAATAATTCAAAGCTTGTTTATATAAAAATTACCTTTTCTTTTTACATTCGCCGGGGGAGGGTTCTCTGATTGAATCGGAGAGGAAGGGGGAAGAAGGCGGCGCGGCAAGGGGGAGGGTGTGGCGGCGTTGAGGTGGTGGTGCTGGAGGGGGTCAACGACAGTTCGATTTAGGGTTTATGGGTTAGGGTTTTCAGAGATGGAAGGGGGGCGACGGGGGATCATCGGAGGGGCGCAGGTGGCGGCGACGGTGGAGGGTGAGGCGGCGCTCGGCCTGTGGGGCGGCTGCGTCGAGCGGCTCCCCTATCTCCCCTTTTTTTTTCTTTTTTTTCCTTTTTTGATTTCGCTCTGAACAAAGAAGGGGGGTGGAGAGAATATATATATATATATATTTAATTAATTATTTTTAATTTCAAAAAGGTACCTTTTTATTTCGACCTCGAAATGAAACCCACCGCCTATCGTCCATAGCTAATTACCCTCATTCCGAACACAATGGGATATGTATCGTAAGCTGATTCGACTGTTTCGATCAGTTTCCATCAAAATCAAAATATAAATCTATATATTGAATTTGAACGCACGTTTCAATTTACCGGGGCCACATACTATCTAGAAAAATTTCCAAAAAAATATTTTCTAGCTTCGTATTGACGACATGGTCCTAACAAAACTAATTTCGTCAAATTCCGAGACCGTTTGAAAAATGGCCATTTCCAGTCGATTAAATTCAACTAAAACTGGTCAAACGCGTTTTCCATTGCCACGCTCACATATTGATTCAAAAAATTACGAATTTTGGAATCTAGCAATAACTTGACATCACGGATCCAACAAAAGTGGTTTCGTCGAAAACCGAGGTCGTTTGCAAAATTTCCATTTTTAAGTGCCAGAATTCTACAGCGACTATTCTGAATTTTCAACTGGACATAACTTTTTATCCCCGCTATGAAATTTCAATTTTTCGGATTCGTTTAAAAAATATTCTCAATTAGATTCTAATATTTTTGGTTTTGCCAAAATCTAGTTTATTTTGAATCCTGTACATTCATTTAAACTTTGAAATCGAATTTTCGAACTACCTCGCCATTTTCTATTCCTTTTATAATTAAAAATAAATAATTATATTCTAACGACGATCTATATAAATATATACGTTCTAATTCTATTCAAAATAAATTTCTCGTCATTATTATTTAAAATAATTCATTTTAAATATTCAAAATTCATTAAAATTGCCAAAATAAAATTTTTAAATTAGCTCAGAATTTCCGGGTTATTACAATCTCCCCCACTTAAAACTTTTCGTCCCCGAAAAGGAACAAAGCCGAAAGTTGTTTTACAAATCAACTCAACTTCCCTTATTTTCATTGCGGCTTAAGTTCTTCAACTTTTCAGTTTCTAAGAACTTTTCAAATTTTTCAAAAATTTGGCTAACACCCTAAATTTTCGAAAAATTTCGCCATAACCTCCCCCGCACCGGGGACTTCGGGATATTTCAAATAGCCTCCCATGGCCTTCATCAATCCAAAAAGAAAAAGAAACAGCTAAGCGGCTAGCCAATCGGCTCATAAAATCATCAAATCCCAATAAATTTGTAAACATGTACCTATTTGTCGGGAAAACAATTTTATTCTTCTGCTCTAGCCTCCTTGCTATGACCTGTTCAATGTGAGTACATGTATATGCATGCATTTTCAAAAAATTTTCAATACAGTTCAATATTTGATTCAATTAGGCTAAATGGTTCAAAATTTTAATTATCAAAACAATAATCATACAACACAACCATCAATCAATTAGTGGATTATCTTTTCAAATTCATAATTTTGATATGTATACAGAAAATCATGTATTTGATGCCAAATCACAACAAATAATTCTATGTAAGTTTTGGTTCTCACACCAGTCTAATGGAAATATATAGATATCACACTTTCGAAACTCGAACATAAATACTGATGATGTGGCCACATCATCAGAATCATCCCCGGGTGTCTAGAATGTGATTCTATATCTATCCAGTATATTAAAATTTCGAATATACGTTCATGACGCGTATACGCAAAATCTTTATATACTAGATTGTCCAAATTCAATACAAATAAAATATTCAAATACGTATAATTGAATTTAACTTTCAAAACAAATTTTGTTTTCATTTTTATTTGAAAAATATACTCTTCACACTCGTTCTAGGATACTACTGATCTATCTCTAACGAGTAGTTCTTATTGGATATTGCTAATCCAATCTCTGATGAATTCTTTCGATTGGTTCTAATGTGTCTTGATCTCGAGCTCTGTAACCCAAAGCTCTGATACCAAAATGTCGCGACCCAAAATCCCCCTTACGGGAAAGCCCGGATTGAATTGAGAACAAGCCACATCGGAACGCAAACAGAAGAACATTTCATTGTTAATTACAACAATTCCATCAGAATACAAGAATATACAGAGTATGAATAAATATTACACAGAAAATATCAGAGATTTAAATTACATTACATAGCAGCGGAAAAATAATACAATACACAACTGAAAGTAATACACGGATACAGAGCTTTCCGAGTATCGTTCCAACTGTAAATCAGGATCCTATGAATATAAATCTGCAAAACCAAAACTACTAGCTGCCCGTGTCAAAATAAGGGCACCCAGAGTTTAGGTTAAAACAATAAACTCCAGGTCAGTCATGTGACTGGTGTGATAACTAAAACAGTTATTAATCTTTATTTTAAAGTTAGGTAAATCAAGGGACCACACCGTATAACATGGAACGGGTTTCCTCCCAAGAACACCAGTGCATAAAACAACAGAGCAATGCTAAATAAAGAACAATGAAGCTATTATAAGACCCAGGTCCCATCACACAATGCAACGCAAGCCGGAGGATAGGGTTTGTACCTTATAATAGCAAAGAATGCTTGGTACGTGAAATTTCATTTTTTTTATTATTACTATAAGTGTATAGTGTATAAAACAACTTCAAATCATAAGTATCAATTATAGACGGCATAAGTGCCCCATACCACTATGTCGCCATATATAGGTTATACAATCAAAACCGCAAAGTCACGTAGTGGAAGTTGGATTTCCTTCTGTGAACCGAGGCAAAAGATAGTCCTCTACCGAATTCGAGACTGTCTAGCCCGGGTCTCAGGAAAGTACTCAGTCAAGCCTTTGGAGCGACAGGGCTGGTCCACCGATGTGGATTAAAATGCCTGAACATTGTGTTCCCCCACCCTTTGGGGCGTAAATGAGCCTAATGGCTCCATCGGCTCCACACAGTCACCGATATATCCGAGGCGCCTCGCAACCTATGCAGTTAAAGCCCCGCTAAAGCCCCGCAATATCCCCGCTATAGCTCGTAGCGCCCTTCAACCGCTACGCTATTTCAATTTAGCGCTGATGAACAGTAGACCTGCTTGTAGCCCCGCTATTTCCCGCTGCATCCGGTAAACCAACGCTTTTTACCATCAGCTTTAGCAATATTAATATATAAAGGTTGATTTGACTAATTCTCTTTTAAAAAATATCAATAAAGTTAGTGTAAAGAGCTAATTTTAAGGCATTAGTGTCCAATATATTCCGAAAATCTATTATAATCATCAAATCTAATGTGTGTTACCATGATATTCTTTGATTCTACTATATATGATTAATTAATGTTAGTTTCTTCTACACATATAATGTGAAAATGATAATTAATTAATTTTAAATATTTGGTTTCACATTTTATGAACATTTTTGCGTCTCCGCTATATCCCTGCTATTTCCCCGCTTTATCCCCGCTACACTTTTTGCACATCCACCGCTATGGAACCGCTGAGCGCTTTAACTGCCCAGCTCGCAACAGCAACAACCACGTAAGTCAAACTCGTCAGGGCATGTAAAACCACTGACGTCACTTCTAGCTAGAAAGAAACGCATGTCCTCCTTGAGGTCCTTCTCCCGTTTCTGGTTCATAAACGGGGTGTGAGGCTCGCGAATCAACGCTACACAAAGCTATGCCACACAGGCCGTGCTTTGATCATCAACCACAAGACTCTGATTTTCAACAGAAGCCTTGATCAATTGCCACTTAGGCATGCCACACAGGCAATTCACTCCATGCGATTGATATCCATCAATATATAACCCCTGAGCTCGTACATCTCAGAGAATGGCGTTAAGCAAGAGAATAAATTCTCCTCCGCCAAACAGATATATATATTTAATAGAAATCAATCGCATAGAATAAAATCCAATGTCAGACACACAGTCCATTTACAAGTTCGTTCTGGGTCTGAACGAAACCGGAGGCACTTTCCTCGCATATCCATCAATCTCCAAGTACGTCTGGACGATTACCAACTGATTCCCTCCTCTTGGGTGTACAGCCCAATCAAGATCATTAATAATCATCCAAACGATGTGAACACTTCCGGTCTTCAACCACCGTCTTCATCTTTGACTTATCGTCGAATCGGTTATTCAGAATGGGTATAAACCCGGCCTTTCCGAATAACCCGCGTATATAATAGACAAATGTTACACAAACACAATATACGCCTCATTCCAATTCAGAATATTCCTTTATTCAATTTTTTCACATTCTTAGGGAAATGTTCCCATTAATTTTACCAAAGATAAATTCTTCTAAATTTATTCTTTAATCTTCCTTTGGACATCATTTCAAACCGCGTTAAGGTTTTCCAAACTAGTCGGGATTAGCGAACCACACCGAAGTAATTATTTATTTTATTTCCCAATCCCAACCTATTCATCCCATGGAGAAAAATTGGTAATACTCCATATCTAACACCACGGTGTTATCGGTAAATATTAATTACCATTTCACGTTCAAATCTAATTAAAGATTTATCTACCGCTTTGGAGCAAAACTGGTGATACTCCTTTCTTGATCATTTCAATCTAATTAAAGATTCATTAAAACTCCACTTAGTTTTAATCTTTAACTGGGTTAAAGAACCAACGTCATCTAAAACACAGTTCACGATAAACCCAAAATCACTTTCCATTGTTAATCGGGTTAAAGAACAGGTGTTATTCAAAACACCGCTCACGATAAACCCAAAAACCAATTTAAAGTCAATTCCAATTAAACACTAATTAACTGGACAATTTCCCTAAATATTAATTAAAAGATTTATTCTTTTCTAAACTGGGCCCAAGAACAGTGTTGCTTAAGACACCATTCACGACTAGCCTAAAATCACATTTGATATTAAATACAAGGCTCTGAATAGAAAATATATCAGCTTATATTCAATATCAAATTCTGAAACCAACAAATATCGTATTGGGAATAACGATATAAATATATCTTTCAAATTTCCACAACCATATATGTATAATCACGAAATCCAACGTCGAAATATTCCGAAGATAATTTCGATTCAAATCCAGTCCAATTCGTATATTGGAAATTCTGATTATTTTTAAAACCACTTCAAATCCAATTCAAAACTAGTTCATTTCGATAAAAATATACTTTTATCCTTTCAAATGTGGAATTTTTCATCCTAGTTCTTTCAAAATCATTTATTATGATTTTACACAAATTATTAATATTTTTAATAATTTTATCAAGGCCCTTACAGTCGGTTTTCAGTAACGGCCACCGAACTGCACTTAAAGCGACCTTTTCCAAATTTGATTTGGACATAATTCCAAATCCAGCCGTTAGATTTCAAATCTCTAATATTCATTGGAAAGCTCTTTTCGATACGAACCCAATGGTTCCGGTTTCAGGAGAATCCGACGGTCGGATCTCCCGTAACGTCAATTCAAAGTCAATGGTCGAAATTCGCGAACTACAACGGCGCGGCGCGTTCTATTCAGGCCATTTAGTATAATATATATATATATATATATATTATATTTCATCGATTTCAATTCTAAACGTATTTTATAAATCGTTTTAAATTCGTTTTCGAAACGATTTCAACTTCATATTCAATTTCGAATCAAAAATTGAATATTCCACATCATCGATTTACAAATGATAATATTTTCAAAACATTATATTTTGAAATCACTTCCTTTCCTATATTCATTATAAAAACGAATATAATCGATATAAATATCGTTCGCGTCGAAATGGCGCATCTCTAATCAACACGGCTTTATATATTTCAATAACTTCATTATTCTATTCAACAAATGAATATTTATTCTATTCAACACATGAATCTATATTTCTTTCAACACATGAATATTCTCAACACATGAGTATCGTCAACACATGATTATTTTTGCTATTTAATATATTTTATAAAATTGTGTTAAAGATGTAAATTTTATTGTTTAAAATATTTTACTCAACACATGAATATTTTCAACACATGAATATATATTTTATTCTATTCAACACATGAATATATATTTTATTCTATTCTTTATTTTCCTGATTGGAATGAGGCCCAATCAATTACATATAGTGTTAATTATATGGATTCCATACAACACATGTATATAATAGCAACGATAAATAATCAACCATCATCCAACGTGCACCACACAACTGCATAAGCATTAAATATAACTAATTAACGCTCATACAGTCTGTCAATCAAACGATCGACAAACCACTAAACAATTTGGGATTAGTGTAAGTCAAATATCATCCCAACACCCGTGTGGGGTTTCAATCCACAAACACATATTCTTATTTATCCTGTTGGGCGATGTGTAAAATTTATCGTCCCAATCAATATTCTTCAAATAGGTGTACATAAACAAACCGTCCGGTTTGTAAATAAATATTCATTTATTCACATTCACGTTAAAAAATATATTTTTAACGATAATTAATTTATTTCAACACATGAATGTTTTATTATCCATTTCACATCAACATCACAAACAAACTTCACAACACATCAAAAAAGCATACAAGTCGTCCATGGTCGGTAGACGACTAGTGTCGGGTGCTGCTAAGCACCGTCTGCATCCTAGTATATATTTTAACTAGAAATTAAAATAAAAGTGAGGAGTTCTCACCTAAGATAAACCAAACGCCACGACTCTTCATATGTAGAAATCTTCGTCATGCTCGCCTTTTGTCAATTTCATTGTCCGTAGCCGCTACATATATAAAAATCACATTTTTATAATGTGGCTATGTATATAAAAATCACATTTTTATATTGTTGCTATGTATATAAAAATCACATTTTTATGCCACTACAATATAGATAAAAATTCTATTTTTATACCGCTACTATATAGATAAAAATTCTACTTTTATACCGCTACTATATAGATAAAAATTCTATTTTTATACCGCTACTATATAGATAAAAATTCTATTTTTATACCACTACTATATAGATAAAAATTCTATTTTTATGACGGTGTTCATATAGTAAAGATTATATTTTTCTCTCGCTATTCTCTATATAAAAATCACATTTTTATACATAGAGATCGTATTTTTATATTTCTACTACCTATGTAAAAATCAAATTTTTATTAACTATATATTATAAAAATCATATTTTTATCCTTCCTATCATAAAAAATTATATTTTTATCCTTTCTATCATATAAAAATTATATTTTTATCATTTCTATCATATAAAAATTATATTTTTAAACTTCTCATATAATAAAAATTATATTTTTATAATCTCTATTATATATATAAAGTCTAAACTTTTTCTGCTCTAAAGATCTAATCTTTTTCTACTACAAAGATATAAACTTTTCAGGTTTAGAAATATAAACTTGCCATGCTTAAAAATTTTAACTTCTCTTCTTTTCTAATGTAATTCCTATAATAAAAAAAATCAATTTTTATTAGCAATAACCTATACATAAATTTCTGAAAACAACAATGGTGTTTATAATAAAAATCAGAAAATAAATCAAAGCTTGTTTATATAAAAATTTCCTTTTCTTTTTACATTCGCCGGGGGAGGGTTTTCTGATTGAATCGGAGAGGAAGGGGGAAGAAGGCGGCGCGGCAAGGGGGAGGGTGTGGCGGCGTCGAGGTGGTGATGCTGGAGGGGGTCAACGGCAGTTAGATTTGGGGTTTATGGTTTAGGGTTTTCGGAGATGGAAGGGGGCGACGGGGGATCATCGGAGGGGCGCAGGTGGCGGTGGAGGGTGAGGCAGCGCTTGGCTTATGGGGCGGCTGCGTCAAGCGGCTCCCCTATCTCCCTTTTTTTTTGATTTCGTTCTGAACAAAGAAGGGGGGTGGAGAGAATATATATATATATTTAATTAATTATTTTTAATTTCAAAAAGGTACCTTTTTATTTCGACCTCGAAACGAAACCCACCGCCTGTCGTCCATAGTTAATTACCCTCATTCCAAACACAATGGGATACATATCGTAAGCTGATTCGACTGTTTCGATCAGTTTCTGTCAAAATCAAAATATAAATCTATATATTGAATTTGAACGCACATTTCAATTTACCGGGGCCACATACTAATTAGAAAAATTCCCAAAAAATATATTTTCTTGCTTCGTATTGATGACACTGTCCTAACAAAACTAATTTCGTCAAATTCCGAGACCATTTGAAAAATGGCCATTTTCCAATCGATTAAATTCAACTGAAACTGGTCAAACGCGTTTTCCTTTGCCACGCTCACATATTGATTCGAAAAATTACGAATTTTGGAATCTAGCAATAACTTGACATCACAGATCCAACAAAAGTGGTTTCGTCAAAAATCAAGGTCGTTTGCAAAATTTCCATTTTTAAGGGCCAGAATTCTACAACGACTATTCTGAATTTTCAACTGGACATAACTTTTTATCCCTGCTATGAAATTTCAATTTTTCGGATTCGTTGGAAAGATATTCTCTATTAGATTCTAATATTTTTGGTTTCGCCAAAATCCGGTTTATTTTGAATCCTGTACATTCATTTAAACTTTGTAATCGAATTTTCGAACTACCGCGCCATTTTCAATTCCTTTTATAATTAAAAATAAATAATTATATTCTAACGACGATCTATATAAATATATACGTTCTAATTCTGTTCAAAATAAATTTCTCGTCGTTATTATTTAAAATAATTCATTTTAAATATTCAAAATTCATTAAAATTGCCAAAATAAAAATTTTAAATTGGCTCAGAATTTCCGGGTTATTACACCTAATGACGGAAAGCAATATCTATCCAAATCTCATTAATTAGGGAAAACAATATCTACCCAAATCTGGTTAATTTGGGAATGCAGTATCTACCTGAATCCCATTAATTAGAGAAAGCAATATCTACCCAAATCTCATTGAATTGGCAAAGCAATATCTTCTCTTTCCCCCCTAAGAAAAATTTCCTTCAGTTTAATCTGATTTAACATCACCAAATTTAACAAGCTGCACACTCATGTTTAAAATTCCTATTAACTTAGACTCTTCGTCCATCTGCCATATTTCTTGGCAATCCGATACTGTAAAACTATTAGTTGTTTCGACTGTTTTTCTTTGGGATGAAGCGACCATGGCTCGCTCTCACGCATTTGAGGCATTGGACAAAACATTAAGAGGTTTGACCTCTTTTGATGTTCCTTTTGGTGGAAAAATTGTCATCTTAGATGGAGATTTCCGTCAACTTTTACCAGTTGTCCAAGGAGCAACCAGACCTCAAACAACTGATGCATGTATACTACGATCTTATTTGTAGTCCTCCGTTAAAGTATTTCATTTAACGGCAAATATGAGAGCACAAAATGATATGTCGTACGTTGATTTTGTTCTATGAGTTGGAAATGGAACTAAAACACCATAAAACATGGTATTATTACACTACCTAATGACATTGTTATAGCATAGGAGGGTACAAGTTCTTTATATACTTTGATTGCTAAAGTCTACCCTTCATTAGCCGATAATTACGCTAACATAAGCTATATATTAAACAGAGTGATATTATCACCAAGAAACGAAACAATGGATGAAATTAATAACATGATCATAGCTGAATTTCTTGGTGATGAACACATCTATTATTCTTTTGATAGAGTTGAGGATGACACAAATAACTTGTAACAACCAGAATTTCTCAACTCGCTAACTCCAGGTGGTATGCCACCACATAAATTAACTCTTAAAATTGGATCTCCAATTATGTTACTGTGAAATATAGATCCACGTATTGGATTATGTAACGACATGAGACTATTATGTAGAGGTTTTCATATAAACGTTATTGATGCTGAAATTTCATTTGGTCAGTTTCAAGGTACAAGAGTTTTTATTCAATGAATACCTCTTAAACCATTTGAAAAATAAATCTTCCTTTCAGCCTAATTAGTAAACAATTCCCCGTACGCCTCACTTTCGCTTTAACAATTAACAATCACAAGCCAAAACATTCCACATGTTGGAATTTATCTTCCTGACCACGTTTTCACCCATGGACAACTTTACATTGCTTTATCTCGGGGAATTTCAAGTACATCAACAAAAAAAATTGGTTAAAAATGGAAAATTACGTCGCCGACCAGGTACACACACCAAAAATGTAGTCTATACTGATGTTTTGTTAGTGTGTTATCAACTTATTAATTAACCTTACGTTATTAATCAACCTCGCCTTACATTATTAATCAACCTCGCATTGATAAAACTGCATCCAAGGGGTTTTATGATATGTACAAACCATTCAACAATTCAAGTCTGCCAACCACAAAACGTTATTGGTTCAATAACTAAAAAACATATACACATCATAAAATCCCTTACACCATTTTTAACTCCGCCATCTATGGTGCTTTCGTCATATAGATGTCGGTTTCCAGCTCGGATAAAGGAGAAGAGGAAACAAGGTAACCTTTTATCCCTAATTTCAGTTTGTGGTATTATTCCCTTTTCTTCTTCTTTTTTTTTTTCATTTCCATTTGTCTTTCGTATGTACTTTCCTCAGTTACATCATTTAGATTGCCTCCTCCATATGCTGACATTACAGTAAGGCAGTCCCTGCTATCTTCCTTTTGCCATCCGAGTTTCACCATCAGGCAATCTCAGTTTCTTTTAAGTTTAAGTTGATAGTTTTTTACAATGTTACAATGTATTTTATTCCTACTATCTGCTTTTAACTCACGAGCTATTAATGTGTCTGCATGTTTACTAAACAATTTCTGTTTGCAAAATACTGTGCTTATTTATTTCTGCATACGTGTTTTTTTCCAGCATGTTACAATGTTCGTTCATATTTAACAACTGTTAACAAATACTACAGCATAGATATTTCTCTGCTTGACCTGCATGCAACTACACGATATGCTATCATATTTGATATTATCTGCTCTAATATTTTCTATATTTATGATCTTTCTTTGTATGTTACATTATTTTCTAATGAATCACTTGGTATTTAAGAAAACTGTCCAGTGTTACATGAGTAAAAACTGAAATATAACCAATTTATACACCGTTTTGCTTGGATCTGAAAGGGACAAAAATCTTGGTATAATTTTTTAATGCACTATTGGTCTATATAACATTGCATGGCATTATATACACACACACACACACACACGGACGGCTTCCACTTGATGTAACATTGTTGAACTATTTACTACATAATGTCCAACATTTGCAGGAAGCATGTCATAAATTTAAACTGAGAACAGCCTACACACATGCCAACACTACGTTAATAAGAACTACATGGGAACCTTCATTTTTTACTCAGTCCTTTAACGGTATGCTAAATTATTTTTTCTATTACTACGTCCATGACTTTATATCTATACTGCATGATCAACATGTATTTTTATATTGCTGATGACACTTTCCAACTTTTAGCCGTATTATAAACCTTTAATTTTGTTATGCCCAACTTTAAACCATATATATATATATATATTCCATTACACAAACCAACTCCACATTTTTAGTTGACACGGTTTTCATGCTGTTTTTGGTTCTTTGCTTACCAAGTCATATGCTTATCCCCTTTTCATCTCTATAACACCCATATTTTTACTATTCAGAATTTATTGAATTTAATATCATTTTATGAAAATTTTGGTTAAATTAAATAATTAATTGATCTAGTGGTTAAAATTTATATGTTAGAGTTGATTTGAGTAGTTAACAGTTTACTACAACAATTGTAAAGTCAGTAGATTTGTAATTGGTAATAAAAATGAGATTTGTGGTATAATTATTTTTGTAACGGTAATCTAACATAAAACTAAATAAAGGAGAGACAGATGTTAATGAGGTAAATAAACTTAATTAAATTTTAGTAACTATAATTTGTACATTTTTACATGCAATGATACGCTGTTAAAAGGGACATGTTGTAGACAGTGGAATTGGGCTTCCTAACCTATTCCATTGCGTTTAGAACACATCAAAACTTATATTTTGACTATTAGTTCGGCCCGTTTCGAGCCCGGCTCGACCCGGAATTATATAAACACGCTAATTAGTGAAAATAATATTATTTTATTATGTTAAAACCCTAAACATATCCAACAGCCGGCCCTAGGGATTGATGGCCGAAAATCACCCTCCTTCAATCTGCTTAATGAAATTCAAAAACTTACGAACCAAAGCTATAGAGAAAAGCGAGATCTTCAAATCCATACAGTTGATTGACGTTGAAGTGGACTAGAATTGCCGGAATTTGGAAAAATCCAACCATGTTTAGAGGGGGAGCGGGCCCACTTAAGGGTGGCTGAATGACATGTTTTGGTAAGGGTGAGTAGCTCTCGTCAAGACGAGTTCAACGGAGGTGGAGTGATCGAATTTCATTGAGAATCGATGGAGAAAAGGTTGGTCAAAGTTGTAGATGATGGGTTCATGTTTTGGTCGATGCTTGCTGGAGCAAACACCAGGAAGGAGATGTACCACGTGTTGAGGTGGCAAGTTTTGTTTTTTTTTGGGGTCCCATTTTCGTTTTTTT
Source organism: Allium sativum (assembly GCA_030737875.1). Classification (NCBI taxonomy): domain Eukaryota; kingdom Viridiplantae; phylum Streptophyta; class Magnoliopsida; order Asparagales; family Amaryllidaceae; genus Allium; species Allium sativum. Next base: position 325,585,427 of record CM060921.1, on the reverse strand, counting down.
ATTCCAATCGCATTATCTTGCATAACTCTTTCATACAAGCTTCAATTGACACGCGGTTTGTTGCATTATAATCGTATCGACGAGCTCTTTGCGATAACACTGGTTTGGACAGTTTCTTAGATTAAAATTTGGGCCTATTTTGGATTTCAAAACGTGTTCAGAACCGAATGTAAGTGATTAAACCCACTCACACCTATATAAAGTATTATAACATTAGTTAAATTAATATCATGTCATGATATGATTATACTGATTGATGTTTAGTAGTTTAGATTGCATATTTTTTTTAATTTGCATTGATGGTGTAGTTTAAATTTGACTGTTAGATTTTATTTTACAGTTAAGTTAAAATTTGACATTTAATTACTGTTTAAAACCTAACATCGGATAATTTGTAAATTTATATGATAATGGACTGTTTGTTTGTATTGATGTGATGAATGGTTTGAATTTGATATATTTGACATACTATGTTTGTTGTGTGAATTTATCCATTATTCACCTTGATTTTTGATATGACCATTGTTTATGTTGATTAATCTCAATCATTTACCCTAGATATTACGGGAATCGAATAAACCCGAGAATAATCATTAAAATGAATTAAGAACATAGATTGAAATGATAAATACCTATGACCCTAATCTGGATTGAATTGATAAATATCCTATCCCCAAAATAATAAAATTAAATTTTAAGTATTACTTGGCCATAGGATAGAAAATTTATATACAAACACCGGTTGGTTAAATAAGTTTACATATAAATGATGTTTTATAAATTGATTTTTCTTTGTATTGAAATCTTAGATTTTGAAATATAAGGCTAAGGAAATTATTGCTATTGTAAACTAAAGTTTAAAATGAAATCGATATTGGATTGGATTTATTATCCACGTTTGAAATTTACTAAAATTTAAATTAATTTTTAAGTGACGTTCAAATTGGGAACTCGAGATTTTATAAATTGGAAGTGAGAATTATAATTGAAGCTTCAAATATTTGAACTGAATTGTTTGAATTGAACTGAAACTTATATTGAATGTTGAATTGAATCGAGATATCGAAGTTGAAATAGTTTGATTTGAAATTTGAAATCCGACTTCAAGTTTAATTGAAGTTTAGAAGAAATGATTTGAATTCCAACTATATTTACAATTTTTATAATGTATTTTAGTAGTTAATTATTTTACTTTACAAGCTATTTTACTTTATAACTATTTTTAACTTATATGTTTATATATTAATCATCTTTAATAAACTATTTTAATAATCAATTATTTATTTTATAAACTACTTTATTATTTTAACTACAGATTTTATCAAATTTTGATAATTCTAATTTATATATAAACTATTTATTTTCAAACTATTTCAATTATATATCTAAACTAATTTAAATAAACTTTTAACTATTTTAATATCCAAATTATTTTAAAGCTGAAATTGTTTTAAGATTTTAAGTTTTGTTTTAAATGGAGATTTTAATATAAAATATTATATTTTGACTATTAAGACGTGTTTAAAGAAAATCTGGTATTTTGATAGGAAGTATGAATCTCTTTGAAATGTAAAAGAACTGACCGGTGTGAAAAATGTAAACGTTTGGTTGTTAAAGAGATCGGGATCAGATATTGTCATACTCTCTGCCAATACTGAAAACCACTTTAACAACTGTGTACGTGGTGGAGTTCCAAAATGAAGTAGGTTGGTTTGGCGAACACTACTGGAATGAAGAGAACGATGATGGATGTCCTTGACCTTTGGGTCATAATTAAAATGACTAAAACATGGCTATACTGTGACCAAGTGGGGTTAGCTATTTTAATATTTTATATTTAACTATAGACACTAATATAATAGCGTATTGTATTATATAGCATGTAGTTTAACGGATCCTTAGGAGATGGAAATTCCCGTAATATCTCTTAAGTTATTGCACTCATATTATTACATGAATTTGATTTAACTAATTTGAGAATATTTCAGTTCTGATCTGAGTGTTTTGTATTTTCATTTGTGCTCGGTCAGCCTGAGTTTTCAGTTATTGAAGAACGCTGTTACGAAGATGAAGATGGAGCTTGACAGCCGTATTACTATTATTATTCCACTGCAAATATTAGTATGTTGTATAACAGTTAACTCTGGTAATCGTTGTAAGTGTATAATCAAATATATGTTTTTAACAGCCTCATGAACTGTTATTTATTTATTATATTTTGTCCTTTCGCTATGAGATTCTTATTTGTTTTCCTCTTTCTTTTTTTTCTTATATAAATCCCGATAACAATCTGTATTTTTGATTTGTTTAAGTCGACATTGAGGATCATTGTCGATTTGAATGGTCAAAAATACAGGTCGTTACGGTCTCCCCCTTTTTCTCTATTTCTACTTCCTAATTCACCAAGCCCCATGACATTATACTATGTCTTTTCAGATTATTTTACCACTATAAATACCTATACCCACAACCCATTCTTTTCTTACCATACTCCTCTCTTCCACATCCATCCACACTTTTGTACTCCTCCACACCGACAATGACAGAGGTAATTCTTTTCTTTCAACATCACTGCTAACTCTTTTTATCTTGCCACTCACCTCAAATGTCATTATCGTGCAGTCCAAGCTTTCTATGCCTAGTAAAGGGACCACATTACCTACTCCGGCAGAAAAACTACAATGTATAAACACACATTTAACAAAGCATAACCGACCACTGAGCTCTGAAACCACAAGTGTCATTTCTGATGTCCCACAACAGAGTATATCCCACGTTCAACCACATGATTTACACAATAAAAATGAATTTGTTGATCGTTCACCTATGTCTAATAACAAAATTATAGAGAATGATGAAGAATTGTATTAGGATGCTTACTTCTCTTCTCCTGAAGTGGTTTGTTATGAAATTTTCAAATCAACTCTCTTATTTCCATCACTATTATACCACCTTAAATGCTATTTTTTACATTTTTATTACTTTCGCAGCTTGCTGAAGCTGACAAGAACGAGGCAGAGTATTTTGGCAGACATTCAACTTAATAGTCATGCAACTTCCACTTTACTGTATTTTCCTTTCAACACAGTTCATTCTCAGCTTGTATTATGAAATAATATGTACCCACTGTTTCTGATTTATTTTTGAAATAAACACACATTGTAGTGTTTTCTGTGTGCCTATTACTTTACAAAACTCTTGTAAATTACATAACACGCATGTGCAGATTTGTGTTCCAACTTTGACTTGGCTGTATTTCATTTATCTTCCTGAAATTTTTTATCTTCCCATCTTTTCCATGCTAAACTGTATACGTTTTTCACTGTATGCTTTTTGTTGTTCCAGTCGTCCTTTGTGGACTTTGCTTTATCTCCCCACCCATCTTTGCATACAACCCTCTTCTGCTTTCTATATTTATGCACACGTCCAACAGATATACACACATAAAATATTAGCATAAAATAAAATAGAAGTAGAACATTTTACATTCTTATTTAGTTTTAGGAGAAGGTAAAATTCAATTTGAAGCACAGAGAAGATGGCATCCATATTTTAGAAAATAAAATGAATGGTGAGTACAGTTATACTAGAAAGAGGCTTTAATATTTTGATTGAATGGATTTAAATTCGAGTGTGGAATATTGCACTTTAATTTAATTGAGCTAAAGAATGTATTTTCCTCTCGCTTTGCTTTCAATTTTGCTACTCTATGGGAAGAGCCAAAATAATGCAGGACATTAGGACAGTGCATTGAATTTCAGGTCTACAACATTCCATATCGCCTCTTGAAATCAAAAAGCTTCCACTTTTACTTCTTTGTTGAAACCAAATTCAAAACAAACAAATAAGATTTGGTATGCTACTTGGGTGTAATTTTTATTCACATTCTTACCTTATGTTTCTATATGACTATGTGAGTATAACTTTGTCGTATTTGTTTAACATTGTGAATAAATGAGTGATGCGAGAGTTTACTGTAGAGTTTGTATACTACTATAACGGTATCTATATATAGTATAAAACCAATTTTTGAAGCTTATAGAATTAACCTATTGACGGTTTTTTATAACTGCGAGTAATTTGGTAATTTGACTACATGTTTTGGCCACATTGTATAACCTATATATGGCGACATAGTGGTATGGGGCACTTATGCCGTCTATGATTGATACTTATGATTTGAAGTTGTTTTATACACTATACACTTATAGTAATAATAAAAAAATGAAATTTCACGTACCAAGCATTCTTAGCTATTATAAGGTAAAAACCCTATCCTCCGGCTTGCGTTGCATTGTGTGATGGGACCTGGGTCTTATAATAGCTTCATTGTTCTTTATTTAGCATTGCGTTTTTGTTTTATGCACTGGTGTTTTTGGGAGGAAACCCGTTCCGTGGTATACGGCGTGGTCCCTTGATTTACCTAACTTTAAAATAAAGATTAATAACTGTTTTAGTTCTCACACCAGTCACATGACTGACCTGGAGTTTATTATTTTAACCTAAACTCTGGGTGCCCTTATTTTGACACAGGCCGCTAGTAGTTTTGGTTTTGCAGATTTATATTCATAGGATCCTGATTTACAGCTGGAACGGTACTCGGAAAGCTATGTATCCGTGTATTACTTTCAGTTGTGTATTGTATTAGTTTTCCGCTGCTATGTAATGTAATTTAAATCTCTGATATTTTCTGTGTAATATTTATTCATACTCTGTATATTCTTGTATTCTGATGGAATTGTTGTAATTAACAATGAAATGTTCTTCTGTTTGCGTTCCGATGTGGCTTGTTCTCAATTCAATCCAGGCTTTCCCGGAAGGGGGATTTCGGGTCGCGACATTATGTGGCATAATTGATAAGATCTTTTGCTATATATATAAAACTTCGGTATAAAGTAATTTATCTTATAAAAGGAGCCTAAAGGGGAGAGTGAAAGGCATTCATTTTTTTTATCTCTCAATCAAGTTTTAGGGATCACTAACCTAAATCTATTTTCTTCAATTCTTTACCTCCACAAATCAAATTCTTGAGTGAGTTGGGTGACCATTATAATCAATCTCTTGTACTCTTCTTTGGTATCAATAAAAGGCTCCCTCTCTCAAGTGGATGTACGTTAACAAATTGTTAGTGGAACCACTATAAATCCCTGTGTGATTTACTTTTCGTTATTGCTCCTTTATTTCTCTTATGTGGTGATTGTAATTGTCTTTTAGATTGTTTGAGATATTGATTGTTTTTTTTTTGCACGTTTACCACGATCTCGTCTTCCGCTGATTTGGTTTTTTTTTTTGAGCGGTCTTGAGTCATAATTTCTCCACAACATTTGGTATCAAAGCTTTGGTGCTTCAATAGTTGGTTCAAGTGGTGTATCTCCTTATGTACGTGGTTCGTATGCAGCTTATCGGTCACAATTAGTTATTGACAAGTGCAATGGCGACAATGATTTTGAAAAATGGCAATGCAAGATGAATATGGTTCTTAGGCGGAATCGGGTACATCAAGTCATGTTTAATACACATTTATTGCCAGCAGACACCTTAGATGTGGAGAGAGAAGAAATGGAAGAGTGGGCATTCACTATACTTCAACTTGCCATGGAGGAGAATGTTATTTCCGAAATTATTGGTAAGACGACTGCTGATGGTATTTGGAATAAGTTGGAGGAGTTATATATGAAGAACTCATTCAGAAATCGACTGGTCTTGTTGCGGACTTTCTTTACCTATCAGATGAAGGAAAGAACTTCGCTAAAGGCACACTTGAATGTGTTTGATGATTTGCTAATGAAGATGAAGGCGGTAGATTTGAAGATTAAGGAGGAGTGGAAGGCGATGATATTGTTATGTTCATTACCCGAGCGCTATATTGGGTTCTAAAATAGTTTGATCTATCGCCGAGATACATTGACTCTTGATGATGTCAAGATGGGTCTTCTTAATGAGGAGTTGCGAGATCAGATGAAGGAGCTAAGTAATGGAAGTAGTGGTGCAGGCAATGGTCACGGTTTATTTGTGGAGAAGTCTGAGAAGAAGGGAAACCGGGGGCGTTCTAAGTCTAGGAATCTCGGTTGGAGAGGAAAGTCAAAGAAAAGAAATGGAAAGTGCTTTATATGTAAGAAATCTAGCCATTGGTAGAATGAATTTCCAAACAAGGAGAAGAAGGAAGTAGCATCTTCATCAGTTGCATTGGAGAGAGATGTTGATGAGGAGACATTGTCGGCTGTAGCATCGGATGTTTTGGGCAGCGAATGGATGCTTGATTCGGGGGGCTTCATATCATATGACGCCTAATAAGAATTGTTTTTCTTCTTATGCTGATCGAGAAGGAAATTCAATAGTTTTGGGAAATGGTGCAGTTTGCAAGTTGAAGGGAATTGGATCTGTGCAAATTCGGATGTTTGGTGCTGTGTTTCATACTCTCACTAATGTGCGCTATGTTCCGGTCTATGGAAGTCACTTATCTCTTTGAGACAGCTGGATTCTTTGGGATGCAAGATCACTATTGAGAGTGATAGCTTGAGGGTTTCAAAGGGCGCGCATGTGGTTATGAAGGGTTCTGGGACTCATGGAATTTATTTGCTTCAAGGAGTGACTATGGATGGAAAAACTTGTGTTGGTATTGATGGTTCTCGTGGCTTATATGCGACACGGTTGTGACATTTGAGATTGGGTCATGTCTCGGAGAAGAGTTTGGATGTTCTTCGTAGAAAGGAGATGATTGATGGAGAGAGTTTCAACAAACTAGAGTTTTGCAAGGAATGTGTCATGGGAAGTAAATTCGAGTGTCATTCGGTGAAGGAAAATATGATTAAAAGGGATTCTTGAGTATGTGCACATGGATGTTTGAGGACCAACACCAATAGCTTCTTTGGAAGGAGCAAGATATTATATTTCTTTCACTGATGATTTTTCTCAAAAAGTTTGGGTATATGTAATTAAGGCCAAGTCGGAGGCATTTGCAATGTTCAAACAATGGAATTCTCTTGTTGAGAATGAGAGTGGATAGAATTTGAAGGTTCTTAGGTCTGACAATGGCGAGGACTCTGTTTTCAGAGATTTTATGTAATTTTGCAAGCATTATGGTATTCAAAGGCATTTTACTACACCTGGGGATCTGCAATCTAATGGAGTGGCAGAAAGAATGAACCGAACTGTACTTGAGATAGCTCGATGCTTGAGATTGACTTTGGCTTTTTTTAAGGGATTTTGGGCTGAAGCTTTGTCAACTGCAGTGCATATTATTAATCGAATTCCATGCTCGGATATTGATAACAAAATTCCGAAGGAAGTATGGAAGGGGAAGAGCATTGACTTGAGTTATCTTCATGTATTTTGCAGTCATGCTTATGTGCATCATCCGGGGAATGATAAACTTTCACCTAGAGCTTTCAAGGGAATTTTTCTTGTCTATATGGATGGAGTTAAAGGCTATTGGATTTGGAATCCGGAAACGAAGAAGGCTATGGTTTCTCGTCATGTTACTTTTGATGAGTCGGCTATGTTTAAGGAGAATGAGGGCTCATCGAATGTTTCGAATTTGGTTCATGGTGAATCGAAGGAGAAGAAGGTTATAACCACTTTTAGGCCTAGAGTGAGTAGAGTTGTTGGAGATGCTTGTGAGAAGGTAGTGGTTGATGTTACATCACATAGTCCACAGGGTTCCTCTAGTAGTGTTGGGATGTGCACGATCCTACAGAAGATTCAGTTCAAGGTGGAGCTGAAGGAAGATCAGGTGATGGTATTGCTACTCGGGTTGGTCATCATGCTATAAGGCCACTCGAAAGATATGGTGATTGGAGCTATCTTAGCTTTTGTGAGAATTTGGACTATGCTCTTCATGTAGTCCAAGATGAGCCGATGGGCCTTAATGACGTCATGAGTTCGAGTTATAACTCGAAATGGATTTGTGCCATGGAGGAAGAGATGCAATCGTTGATGAAGAACCAGACTTTGGAGTTATTTCCACTTCCTCAAGGAAACCGTGCTATTGGGTGCAAATGGTTATACAAGGTGGAGGACGTTGGAAGATCAAAGCTAAGCTAGTGGCTAAAGGGTTTGCACAGAGAAAGGGAAAGGAGTATGATGAGATCTTTGCACTAGTTGTGAGACATACTTCTATCCGGATATTACTTGCCATAGTCTCTATTCACGACTTGGACTTGGAGCAACTTGACGTGAAAACCGCCTTTTGCATGGTACTTGGATGAAGACATTTACATGGAGCAACCAAAATGGTTTGTTGTAGATGATAAGTCAAAACTGGTTTTCCATTATATGGCTTGAACCAATCACCTAGGCAATGGTATAAGAGATTTGATAATTTTATGCTTGAAAACGGTTTTGAAAGAAGCATCAAGGATTCTTGCATTTATATCAAAAAAATTGAATAATGACTATTGGGTGTATTTACTCTTGTATGTGGACAATATGCTCATTGCTTTTAAGGACAAGGCTAAAATCAACAAGTTGAAGTCGAAATTAAAGGCGGAATTCGAGATGAAATACCTTGGAGAAGCAAAGAAGATTTTGGGTATGGAGATTGCAAAAGATTGAAAGCATTTTCAGTTGAAAGTAACTCAAAAGGAATACATTAGAAAAGTGTTTTGCCATTTTATCATGGAGGATGCAAAGGCGTCAAATACACCTTTACCTTTGCATGTAAAGCTTTCGAGTAAGGGATCACCTATCAAGGAGAAAGACAAGTGTAACGAGCCATAATTTTTGACCGTTTAAAATCGACAATAAACCACACATGTCGACTCAAACAAATCGCAAATACATGTTGTTATTGGGAAAAGAAAAAAAGAAAGAAATAAAAGAACACAATCACAGAACCTCACAGCGGAAGGACCACATATAATAAACAAATATCAGTTTAAAAGCAGTTGAAATGTATACATTGTTTATAACATTCAATGATTATCAGAGTTACATATACATACAGATGTACATAATAAGCAGCGGAAAAATAATGCAGCGGATATACATATGTATAGATAATAGATATACCAAATCTTCATCTTCGATCTCCCAAGCATAGTCATCTTCGGTAACTGCAACGTCTGCTGACCCGAGCGTATTGCACAAAAAGAAAACACAACAAACACTCGGATCAGCACTAAATCATCTCATATTAGTCAAATCAACATATGAATTAACATCAGTGTCATGGGTACAGTAACTCAAGAGATGTTACGAGATTTTTCCATCTCTCAAGGATCCGTTAAACTAATACATACATAATATAGTACGCTATTATGATAGTGTCTATCCAGTAAAGTATAAATACTGAAAATAGCGTAAGCGGGATTACCATATTACCCTTACGCCGTTTATAGGCATCAACAGTCTATACAGTACCGTAAATTCACCGTACTGGTGTTATCAAAGGGCACTCCAAAGAAGGCAATGCTAAATCAAAATCGTATGGGGCTCGATATGGATATATATGACAAGGCACTCGAGGCAATGCCCAGGGTAGGATTCTACCAATTGCACTCCCGAACCGGTGGTAACGCATAGCAGCCACTACCGCCCACCTCGGAACACACTCCCAAAGTCATAAATGGGCCCAAATCATCATCATCATAGTCATAGAAATATTATCGAAGAAGTGTGTCCGATCAAAGGTGCTACCTCAGTTAGTCACAGTATAGCTCCTGTTTTAGTCATTTTAATTCTGACCCGAAAGTCAGGGCTATTTCGTCCTCGAACATCTTCTTCAATTCAATAATCGACTCCAAGTCATCATATCTCGTTCTGGATACGTCAAAACGTTCACAGTTGTCAAAGTGGTATCGACACTGACAGAGAGTATGCCTTATGTCGACTCCGGTCTCTTTAACAACCAACGCTTACATCTTTCACATCAGTCGGTTCTTTTATATTTGATAAAGGTTCACTTTCATATCAAAATATCATCTTCTGCTTGGAACTCAATTCATATTCAACCGAATCAAGTTTTCATATCAACCTTTCATAATCATACCCAAACCGATTATATTCTAAAACTAGAATATATTTCATATCGTTATATTATAATCATATAATATTTCAAAACGACTTATACTCAAATAGAATATAATTTATCTCAAAGATTCCAAATTATCATGGATTCTTATCTCAACTCCATTTGAACCAGCGGTTCAACTCAAGCATTTCCATTCGGAAGAAATTTATAATTCCAAAACACTTGTAAACTAAATGTTTATATATAATAATAACAATAGTAATAATAAAAATAATAATAAAATAAATTTTATATAGATAAATATATAGATATACATATAGGATATAGTAATTAAAATAAATTAGTAATTTAAATATTATATATTTACTTAAATATAGGTTTACTAGAAATTTTGAAAAAAAAAATGGATTATAAGGAAAAATTTATTTAAAAATACAATAGTTATAAGTAAAGGTAAGTAATAAATTTAAAGCAAGAAAAATTATTTGGAATCAAATGCATAAATATTTTGAAAAATAAATTTCTCAAATCAAAATCTTCCTTCCTTCCAAATTTCAATACTTGAATCTATCCTCCGGTCTCAACGGAGTTCATTAAATTCCATATCTCTTTTCAACTCCATCCAAACCACTATTTGATTTCAAGAGTTCAAATATATATTTGAACTGAGTTAAAACAACTCAAATACCCTTGATTTCCAAATTTCCCAAAAATTATATTCCATAAGAATTTTTTTCCTTGTAATCCAAACTCTTAATTTGAAAAGATTTAAATCATACTCAAATCCCAATTTAAATATTTCCCCTTTGTTTTGGAAAATTCCTTTAACCCTTTTAAATCAATATCCCAGTTCAGAATCTTCAAAGAATTGAATTATCGTGTATCGGCACATTTCTTTAAATGAAATTCTGTCAAATAAAATTTCAAATATTTAAAAATCATTTAACCAACCGATGTCTGTATATAATTATCTATCCAATGGCCAAGTGATTTTAAATTTAATTTCTCGATATTTCAGGGATGGATTTATCATTTCAATCCAAGTCAGGGTCACAGAGATTTATCATTTCACTCTGTGTTCTTAGTTTATTTTATCGATAAATCCTGGGTTCATTAGATACCCGCAACATCAAGGGTAAATGGGGTTTATCGTCAAAATCAACATGCATTACAATATACTGAATAAGGAGCATAAAAATGTCACTATAAATTCAGTAATAAATTTCAACCAACATCCATCACAACCATTCCATTCAACTGATCAGCATTGAACTGTTTCAGGATTTTACAAGGGTTCGAATTCAACTAGAAATTTAAATTTAATTTAATAACAAATCAATTACTTAAATTGCATGTTAACACACTTGCATGTTAAATTTAAACCACACATCAACAATCCAACACAACCATGCAACCAAACTTACTTCATACTTTAATTCAATAAATATGGGAATAATTCAGTATTTCGTGAGCGAAGAATCCCTCACCTTTGGGTCTTATTTGGATCGGACATCCAAAAGAAGCCCAAAATTTGACAGTCTCCAAACGCAGCCAAACCAGTCTCAGATTGTCCACAATTTCGCCACGATCCTAACGCAACAAACCGCGCATCAATCCGAGGTCGTACGTAAAAGTTATTAACGTTTTACCCTTTGGAATTTGAAATATATAAATAATAAAATAATAATTCCTCACCGATAAAATTTTGACACCTCAGCAACTCCTTTGACCGGTTCCCGCTCATCTCTCCCGTCCATACTTCGAACACGGAAACCCACATAGGCAGCAACTTTGACCGTGATGTACCCCTCCATCCGACCACCGGAAGGGTCGAAACCACCTCCAATCGACAGGTGGTCCTCCGGCGCTCCTTCACCGACACTGATGGGCCCTCCGGCGACTCCAAACCCGAAATGGGTTTTCCCCCTTCTTCGATCGATTTCAGCTAATCTACTCATCAATAAATCGAACAAAAACCACCATCGTATTCCCCGCGAAAATCTCTACAATACCCATATCCCAATTTCTGCGATTTGGATCAAAATCGAAAAATCCCAATTTTGAAACCCTAATTCGAAAATCCGAACCTTTGACTGCAATTTCCGGCTAGACGGTGCACTGCATGTAAAAACAAACAGTACCAATAGCATCGTATCTTCGAGAGCTTCGAAATGATATGCAATACGCTAGGGTTTGGAGAGATTTTATTTTTGAGTTGGTATTATTTTTTTCTAGGGTTTTAGAGATTTGATTTCATCCATTAGAGTTAAATTAGATGGGAAAAGGTATACGTTAATGAAAATGGCTGATGTGTGAAGGAGAGGGAATTTTTATTTATATAAATGGAAGGCCCAAACATGAGAAATACACAATTATCCATTTACAAGCTCTCGTTCACATTTTCTCTCGTACGGTCAAACGATAAGTCGGATTGTAACGCAAATTGTAATCCTAGCATAATTCACTGTTCCGGTACCAATGGCGCCAGTTTCGTCGAATTCCGAGACAGTCGCCAAAACAGTCAAATTCCACAGTTAACTAAATAAATAAAATATCAAAAATTCCATTAACTGTTCTAAATTCAATTTAAATATTCATTAAATTCAAATTTAATTAAATTATAACTTAAATAAATTCTATAAATAAATTTCACACATTTTAAATCTAAATTTTGATTAATTAAATCTCTGATTTGAATTTCAGTTATTACTTCTCAACTTAGGATTCTCCATTTACCAATAAAATTTGAATTTCCATTTTAAACTAAGTAACTCATATCATTTAAATAAATAAAATATGAATTTCCAAATTTCACCAATTCTAAGTATAACTAAATTTAAAATCTATTTATACTCCATTCAAATAATCATCATCATCATAATCAACTAAATTTGATTTTTATCAAATATTATTCTATTTTATTTATTTAAAAATTGAAAATTAAATATACAGAAAAATTTGGGATGTTACATTCTCCCCCACTTAAAATCTTTTCATCCTCGAAAAGAGAACGAAATAAGGTATTAAACAAGTCATACTTCCAAATCCATACTTATAAAATAGCAATTATAAAATAAGTATATAGTTGTAAAAACCTCATAAAATTTTCTAACTTCCGAAATCACGGAAAATTTTGGCAGCATCTCCTTTGTACGGAGAGCCCCGGGAAATATCCCGATACATATATCAACCCAAACATACATCTCATCAACTATGAGGCATCCCTGAACCAGGGGAAAACACAAAAACAAAACAAAACCCCAACCTTGTAACAAAGCGTACCTCTTTAGCGGTTTATGCAACTTTATTTACCTTAGCTTTTTAGTTTTTTAAGCGCAAGCGAGCTCCGAGCATAATCCTATTCCCTGCACCTACTAGAACACTCAAATATGTATAAGAATCAACATATAACAATACATAGCAATTTCATATGACCTACACAACATAACTTAAACATCCACTACAAAACCAAGATTTTCATAATAGACTAGCGAACAAATCATCAGTTGTCACTCTTTAAAAGTTGGAATTTGATTGAGACACACTAGGCACAAGTTGTAGTTTTCGTTTCAAGCTTTCCGAATTGTCCGGACTCATCGAATTCGGATAATTCGTTCAAAAGTTACGACTGTTTTAGCAACAGCAAACGCTTCAGCCCAGGCAAATAAAATTGCAGGCCTGAACTCTTCAACACAGTTTTTAGCCATTTAAACATTGAAATTTATACTCAGCATATAAAGGAAATGTTTTAGTTTACATTCTGGCCTTCCCGAATTGTACTTGTACATTAAAATCCGACGTTTCGTTTGGGAGTTATGGTCAAAACAATATAGATATTCAGTTCAGATTTTTATTTTCTGTGCATACAACTACGACTAGTTCTTGGTTTTCAACATAATTAACTTGAAAATTAGGCAAGGCACTTTTCACAAAAGTTTAGTTCAGTTTCTTAGGTTTCCAAAAAGTCTGGAATTGTTATATTTCGATCATGCATTCAAAAGTTATGGCCACTTTAGTTTCAGCATATCGAGTAGCTCAGATTTTTGCATAAACACTGATTTATATTTGGAGTTTCAACCTTTCGGATTTTAAACTTAAGCAACACTTAACCATCTAAAAGGGTTATCGCTCCAATATGCTCATACTTTTATTGCTTAGACATATCCATATTCATTTCATTGTATTGAGTAAACTTCATTTCATTCATTTATATTCCATCATCACCCATATCAATATACCTTTTATTCATCCTTCTCGTTCCATTTCAAGTATTACATCCCAAATAAACTTGAATCCATTTTGATTTTTTCCAACACTCTTGATTTCATCGGATCTTTAATTCATTACCCCGCATCGCTTTGCCAAATTTCCTAACTCATCCCTTTGCCAAACACTTGATTTTCAATTGATCTTCATTCGACCTATAACTTATTCTTATCGGTTCGATTCATTTGCCTCGACTAGGTCTAGCTTCACTTCATATCTCATTTGCCCATCCCAATTTCATAGCCGATTATTTCCTTTCCAAAATAGACTTAAAAATTCACTTCTATGCCTCTTTCCAACTAAATTGGTTCGTATACTAAACTATTACATTGTAAGGAGATTTAAATCAAGCCCATTTATCCCTCGTTTCATTTCTTTTATCAAATTTCAAATTGACTCTAATAAATTTTCTTTCCATTCATTTTAGTCCATTGACTTAAATTGAATTGCTTCCCAAATCCAAATTCTATTGAATGTTCCACTTAACAAATCCAAATTTCTTTTAAATTCCCAGTAAATTTCCTTGGGTTCAATATTTTTTTTTTAAATTTCCTTCATTCTATTTCATTTCTCGAATTATTTATAAGACTCTCGAATCATGGTTTGAATTAAGGGCTGTTCACACCCGAAATTTTTCTCATACTTAATTCTCAACCATTATTATTTGGTTTTCTAAGTTAAACTTTATTTAACTCTACTCCGCTACAAATTAAGTTATGTGTTATTTTCATACTTAGATTCATATTTGATTACATTGCCTTAATAAGGTCATCCCATTTTAAATTTCCTATACCTTCATTTCACATGTTCGCTAACATGCCATTCCATTCCTTTATTGTTACATTTATCGACTATTTACATATTATCAAAACCAAAATTTCTTCCAACTCCTCCTCGGATTAACTTAATATACTTATTAATCATTCAAGTCATGGGTTATCATTTTTATTACACCACCTAATATTCCAATTCATTTTAGATGACTTAAGTAAATCTTATTTCGCGGTAAATTTTCAAACTTCTCTAACACTTGTATTGTAACGGCTGGAAATTTCCGACTCCTCGAGAGTCGGAAATTCCGCGACGTTAGTGAAAGAATTTAGAAGGTGAGAAAGAAAAGATAGAACTAATAGAATAGAAGAAGAAGAACATCAGAATCATCAGAGTAACACGAATCTCACAGCGGAACGAATAACATATAATATATAACATAACTTTGAAGTAAACAGTTATATATATACAATAGCACTTATCAGAGTACAACACTTACAACACGGCGGAAATAACTATAGCTATAAAATCTTGCAGCCTCCTGCTCCAAGCTCTCCAAGTATATCTGTAAATCCCGACTACTTGACTGCCCGTACAAATTTAGGCACCCAAGAGTTTAGGGAAAACAACAAAGTAAACTCCGGGTCAGTCATGGGACTGGTATGAGTAAAACAGTTTAAAACAATTGAACAGGTATATGATATCTCATAAGACCACACCGTGAATACGGAACGGGTTTTTCCTTATGAGTATCTAAACAACTTTGACAAGCAATATCATTGTGATATTATAATAATGTCTAAGTACAAATAGGTATCAATCTAGCAGAAACGCTTGCATCTCACGTTCTACATACATAGTATAAAATCATAAATCGCAGGGCTCTTATCGGAGAATGGATTCCAACAGACAAGGTATGGGAGCACCTTCTGAATAGTGTACTCTAGAGGTGATACACTCAGGGTTCAACAAGAACGTCTTGCGACCCGGCCACACATGACCGCTCACTCATTTAGCTTGAGTGTCGCGAATATATTGCCACCACGGTTATAGGCCATCAAACCGTCATCCGAAGATACAGAATCAAAAAGAAGTATAAATATGGATATTCCCTAAATCGGTGACAATACACCCTGCTTGGGGATGACCCAACTAGCCATGCTGCCTAGCCCAACTTTTGTTACTTCCTAGTGTGAGGCTAGAGGCTACGTCTATCTTCAGAACATCTGATCACCATTCACTTTGAATGCCACATCGTCATACCCGCCAAATCACAAATTGACTTATCCAAAAATAACACGGGTATATAGCTAAGAGAAACGAATTCCTCCGCCACCAAACGTGAATACGTTTGAACAGATCAACTTACGCGATCCATTGGATATACTCTGTCAGACCTTCTTCCATATACGTTGTCCTGGGACTGGACAAACCGAAGGGACTATTCAGTATATCCATCTTAGTCACTGTTATCTAAGACTTATACAACAGCCCTTGCACTTTACTCCGTCTTCAATTTATCTTTGGCAGATATTGCTCGCAACGCTTATGCCAATACAGAGTGGTTCTTTGGATAATAATCCAACCGGTCTCTCCATATTAACAACGTTAAAATGGTAAAAACTTTGATAGTCTGTGATTCAACTATCAAATGAAAACATGTCCGTGTACAAACAACGATCTTATTTCCAAATGGAAATTCAATCAATCATCATATGTTCATATTTCCTTATTTCATATATTTAGAAAATATATGCTATTAATCACTGGAAAACATTTCCATAGCTTATTTTCACATCACTATTATTTCGCAACTATCAGTCCCTAACTGTAACTAGTATGAGAACAATTCTCTAAGTATCAATCCGGAAGGTCGAAACCAACATCAGATCGTCACTTAGAAAACCGTTCAACTTACCCTCTCCAGTTAGTTTCTGAATTTGCTTAACTCTATTTCTTAAATTCTTATCATGAAAACATTTCATTTTCTATGTTTAGAAAACATATCTGACTATATTTGGAAAACGTTTCCAAAACTCATTTACGGATTTCCAATGAACGTTGTATAAAACATCGTTACGCTTAATCCAATAATCGCTTATTACTTAACTATATTTCAAACCAACCTTTTAGATCGAACCACAACTATTCCTTTGTCAATTCTGAAGTCAATCAAGTTGGGGTATAATTACCTCGCAGACCTTAATTGAACAACGTCCTTTACTGTGAAATAGATGAAGCTCGCCACTCACTTTTTCCAATCATCTGTTTACGCAAATTCTCGGATTCAGGTTACGAATCTACTTCTTATATGAAAACGTTTGATTATAACTATAACGTTATAATTCCTACTTCTGCAATATCTAACCTAAATTATAACTTTATCTCCTAACTCGAATAATTTAACAGACACCAAATTTCTAAATCAATAACTAAATCTTGATTTAAACCCTGGAAAATAAATAGTACTTTTCCCGAATTTGCTATAATCGAATTCGACGTATAACTCTCTTTCGAGTAATCTCTATTTGATTAACTCTTCTTCGAATAACCTATATTCGATTATCTCTCTTCGAATAACTCATATTCGAAATCTCTCTCTTTCAAATAAACAATATTCGATCTCTTTCTTTCGAATATGCTATATTCGAAAATCTCCTTTCGATTTACTAATCGATAACTCCTTTCGATCAAACTAAAATCGATAACTCCTTTAACTCTATCGAATAACTAATATTCGACTAACTCCTTTGGATCGACTCATTTGATTAACTCCTTCGAATAACTAATTCGAATAACTTACCTTCGAATAACCAATATTCGATTTACTCTAACTCGATTAACTTAATTCTAATCGATTTACTCCATTTCGATTCAACTTAATTCAAATCGATTAACTTAACTCAAATTGATTAACTCTCACTACAACAAAATGACCCTATTACAACGGTGGAACACCGTTGTAATATACATTTTACAACGGTGGGCAAACCGTCGTGTATTAAGAAGTTGTAATAGACTCATATCTTTTACAACGTTTTTACACTGTTGCAACACCGTTGTAATATGTATATTTTACAACTTTTTTCCACCGTTGTAGTAATAAATATTACAACATTTTTGCTCTGTTCTAGTAACATATATTACAACTTTTTTCCACCGTTGTAGTAATTCCTACTACAATTAATTATAACAATATGATTTTTGTTTCGTTATACATTACATTTCATATAAAAATAAATATTTATATTGAATAAAATGATACTACACTGATCTGAAATAATCAATTAAATATTTTATTTCAATATTTGAATTAGTACAACTTTCTGATCCACTATCGTACAACTCACTTTTACATAATACAGTCATAACAATACATACATTCCTCACTACAAACTGGTCACTCAATACACTCAGTTACATACACACTTTCGTATAAATATACATACACACTGACATACACCAAGTCTTTATGCTCCAGCATCCCCAATCGATCATCCATTTCAACATCATGCTCATCGTCAAATATCCTTATTACTCTGTGTCATTCATTCATGAGTACAGTGATACCCAAATGCATATATATTTTGTATTTCATTTATTTTTGTGTCGAAAAAAAATCAATTTGTATATATATATATATATACACATATATATATGCATGCGCGCGCACACACACATATATATATATTTTTTTATCGGTTTTGTGGACAGAATTATATATCTTCCCGGACAGACATAGCCTAAAAACTGCAACTTTACCCAGAACTATGGAAAAAAAATAGCATGCATTGGTGCTACTTTACAATCCCTTACCTATACCAGATTACGCTTAGAAGTTAAAATTATTGTAAGATACAGCGTTGTTCTAATCTGGATCATTTCTGAATACATAATACAATGGTGCTAGAAAAAGAAGCTGCTACAGAAGCATCAAAAAAAGAAAAGGAAGCACCAACAATAGAAGCAATAGAGTTAGATTTTACTTTTTTGTTAATAAGTTAAGAAAAGGAATGAATACCTGTCCAGTTCCACTCGAACCCATAGATGAAAAACCAAAATCAAAGCATGGGAACAGCTGTAGTACAAATATGGCAGTTATTATGTTGTGCCCAAGCAATTGCATTAGCACTTGCCTGGCGTCTCTATAGCTCAACAGCAGGAAGGGTAGGTAAGCATATGTCCAGCACCACCACCTTTGTTGAATCCAGCACTTGCTGATTCTAATCGGTTCAGCCTCGTTCCAGTAGAAGGAAGTTAGGGATCCGCAGAACTCTGAGTTTTTGTTGCCGTAAATGTACGAGTAGATGTCATAATGTACTAAAAAAACTGTTGATTTTTTTTAAATATTTACCCAATGAATATTTGCTCCTAGTTGTATTTTGCCTCAGTTGAAGCATTGGCATTCATCATTAGCATTAAAACTGCAATATAATGTGGTAATTCCATTGAGTGCTTATTTTGGTCCTTGAATACTAAAAAGTAGATGTTGCAATCCATGAAAACCATGCTTTTATAAGCATTTAGATCCAATAAATGGCACACACATAAATTTGGGGTGCAGAAATAAAACATTAACTGAACTATTTGGATTGTAGGCATGACAGAAGCGAGAATGTTCAAATTACAGTTTTAGTTATATTAATGGTGAATGGTGATCATGATAGACATTGGAAGCTTACCCAAACCGCCATCCGTTCTTCTCCGCTGACTATCAAGTTACACTTTCTTGCCTTACAGTTACGAGACCGGTCTTCTTACTGAGACTTACAAACTCCCCGACGCCCCCGTCCTTGTCATCGCAACATTGTTACCAAATTCGCAACCATGCCTCATCAACCCCGATTATCGTACCCAAATTCGTCAGTCAACTTCCCTAAGCCCACACAATCCAACTGCCACCGTGTCACTTCCTCACAGCATTTCATCACACCAAAACCCAATTCAACCCCAATTGATACAACACGTCAAAAATTTTATCACGCCACTACAACAAAACCGCAAGCCTGCAGACTCGCGCGATTCAAGCAAAAGCTCTCGGTCGAAGAATGACGACGGAAGGCGATGTGTTTTTCTGCGTTGCAAAGAGGAAATTTTAAGGTCGAATTTTTTTGATTGAGAGGAAGTCTTTTTTTTTGGATCTGAGCATAGTAATGAAGACGAAAAGAAGATGAGCGAATTGATACTAGGGCCGGCGAATTTGTTTTGAACCGAGGAGCTGGGAAGTAGAACGGACGAATGAAAAGAGAAGTAAAACCAACGGTGGATGGAGGGAAATACGAATCTGGAGGGCGGAAAAAAAAATTAGTTTGGAGGGCGGAAAAATTTTAGTTTGGAGGGAAACGTTGAATTGAAGCCAACATAGGAAAATTTCAATTTTGAGGGAAATGTTGAATTGGAGCCAACGTAAAAAAAAGAGCTGTCAAGGATAAGTATCTATTATAACTGGTCATAACAAACACTTGTAATAGTTATTTATTACAACCTACAAAATAAAAAACTTGTAGAAAACTAATCTATTAAATATCAAATTGTAACTTTAACTAGCATAACTTAATTATTATTACTTTAAAATTTTATTATTAATTATTAATTACAGTATTTAATAATGAATTATTTATAAATTATAAATTAAATATTTTGATATTAATTTATTAACTAAATATTAATTATTAATTAATTATAATTTCTAATATTGATTATCAAATATTAAATTTTTAATTACCTATTAAATATTAAACATAAATTACTTATTAAATATTAATTACTAATATTAGTTATTTATTAAATATTAATTATTTATAAAATATTAAATACCAATTACTAATCAAAAAAAATATAAATATTAAATATTAGTTACTTAAAAAGAGTAATACTTATTAAAAGCTTATGTTACTATTAATTAATAAGTAGCTAGTTAACATACATTAACTATTAAAAATAAATTACTACTTATTAACTATTAATTATTTAATAATAAATGACAAATATTATTGATTTCCAAGTTTATTATTAATTATTATTATTAAATATTATTATTAAATATCAATATAATTAGTTATTAAATATAGACATTATGAACATGAAGTTTGTACTAGGCATCTCTATTACAACTAATAAAATGAAAAGTTGTGATATATATGTTTATTACAACAGTGATTATTTCACAGTTGTAAAAAACATTTATTACAACAGTGCATTTTGCACAGTTGTAAAAAAGCATTTATTACAACTGTGCTTTAAGCACAGTTGTAAAATTAAAGTTGTAATATGGTGTTTTTGTTGTAGTTACAACGGTGTTTATACCACCGTTGTAAAAAACCATTTATTACAACGGTGTTTTTACCACCGTTGTAAAAACCCATTTATTACAACGGTGCGTTTACCACCGTTGTAAAATTAAAGTTGTAATATGGTGTTTTTGTTGTAGTGTCTTTTCGAATAACTAAATTCGATTTAACTCTTCTCGAATAACTACATTCGATTAACTCAAATTGAATAACTAATATTCAATTAACTCTTACGTGTTTAACTCTATTCAAATAACTAATTCGAATAACTCTAATTTGTTTAACTCTATTCGAATAACTAATTCGAATAACTCTAATGTGTTTAACTCTATTCAAATATCTAATTCGAATAACTCATTTCGAATAACTAAATTCGATTAACTCTTTTACTTTACTCGAATAACAATATTCGATTAACACCTTCTTTCGAATAACTATATTCGATTAACTCTTCGACTAACTCCTTTGGATTAACTAACTTCGAATAACTCCTTTGGATTAACCCTTCGACTAACTCCTTCGGATTAACTCTTCGATTAACTCCTTCGGATTAACTAACTTCGAATCACTCCTTTGGATTAACTAACTTTGAATAACCAATATTCGATAACTACTCTTCGAATAATTAATATTCGATAACTCTTCTCAAATGAATCACATTTGATTTCTCCACTCGAATAAACGATATTCGATAACTCTTCTCTCGAATACACCATATTCGATAACTCTACTTCGGATAAGTGATATTCGACAACTCTACTCGATTAACTCTACTTGGATAACTCTAACTGATCAACTCTAACTGATCAACTCTAACTGGTCAACTCTAACTGGTCAACTCTAACAGGTCAACTCTAACTGGTTAACTCAACTGGTTAACTCTAACAGATTAACTCTAACTGGTTAACTCTAACTGGTCAACTCTAACTGGTCAACTCTAACAGGTCAACTCTAACTGGTTAACTCAACTGGTTAACTCTAACAGATTAACTCTAACTGGTTAACTCAACTAGTTAACTCTACTGGTTTAACCTAACTGGTTAACTCGTCTTGATTAACTGAACAAATCCACTTAGTTTAACTTAGCTAATTTACATCGATTTATCTCTTAGTTTAACTTAACTAACTTACTTTGGTTAACCTAACCAATTACTTTGTTTAACTCGACTAACTCGCTTTGGTTAACCTAACCAATTACTTTGATTTACTCGACTAACTTAGCCCATTTGTTTAACTCGACCAACTTAGCCCATTTGTTTAACTCGACTAACTTAGCCCATTTGATTCGGTTTGACTAACCCATTTGATTCAGTTTGACTAATCCATTTGATTCGGTTTGACTAACCCATTTGATTCAGTTTGACTAATCCATTTGATTCGGTTTGACTAACCCATTTGATTCGGTTTGACTAACCCATTTGATTTGGTTTTGACTAACCCATTTGATTCGGTTTGACTAATCCATTTGATTCGGTTTGACTAACCCATTTGATTCGGTTTGACTAACCCATTTGATTCGGTTTGACTAACCCATTTGATTCGGTTTGACTAACCCATTTGATTTGGTTTTGACTAACACATTTGATTCGGTTTGACTAACCCATTTGATTCGGTTTGCTCGACAAATCCACTTTGTTTAATCTCGACTAATTTACTTAGTTTAATCTTTACCAAATCACTTTGTTTAATCCTTTTATCACACTCTGGTATTTCTTACGGTTTTTAACACACCATCTAACAATGATAAATATCGTCCCACCACACAAAATCACACAGATTATATACATCACATTATATATCACAATATAAAAATCACAGTAAAATAACTGTTGAGGAATCCAGTTGGATTCCTCCAACCTGTTTCCCTGCACCACAGATGTTAGACAATACAACAACATCGATTTCACTTCACTATGAAATATTCTGATAGCAGAATCAACATATGACTATTTAACGGTTTATATATATATACGTAAATATATATATAAAATCTCTACTAACTGACTAGCAGTTCAATCAAACAGTCAACACACGGTCAACAGTCAAACAGATAATATTTTAACAGTTCTAAGAATACTACGTGAAAATAGAACTGTTCAGAGTTTGTGAGATTTACTCACATTTGGACGATCATCGTCAATGACGATAACCATCGCTTGATTCAGACAATTTATTTTGCTATAAATTTTGACGGACTCCAATCTACTCCCAGTCAGTCCAATTGTGTAGGCAACGTCCCTGCGATCCCAACGCAACTTACGGTTTGCAATTCTGATTAGGTATGAGCGAGTTATTGAGTTTATAAATTTCGATATCGTATGATTTAAATTTAACTAACCCTTGACTTTATTTAAATGGGCTCACCCTCATTCCTAAAGGCCCATTCACATCAGATTGCACCCGTTCCTCTTCAAAGCCCATACTCTCCTTCTTCCACGATGTACAGATCGAACACCAGAAACCAAATACACCATTTCGAATTTCTTCATCACCAACTCCTCATCCTTTACTCCATGAATTCAAGCATTTCAACCACCATTTAACCCCTCGTCCGTTCCTCTTCAACCTCCTACCAGTTTTGCCAAACTCGATACCTCAGCCCTCGCGACTACTAGGACCTCGCGATCCTCCAGATGCCGTCGCACACCTCAGAAACTTCCACACTCGAGCCATTCAACCCCCTGAACTCGAATACATACCCTAAACTACACTCGAACGCTTGAGGCCTTTGAAATCGACAAACCCTAATTGACGCTGCCTAAAACCAGCGTGCCAAGAACTGCGTCGAGATCAACACAAGGCATATCCGATTGAGGCTCTTTGTTTGAAGAACCCAAATATATACCCTATAGGATTTATTGATTTTCTTTTGAATTTACTATGAATTATGAAACAAATTCTTTGCTGCGTTCTTGAGTTTATATGGTTATATAGAGCTGTGTTGGGGTTGGTAACGTCTGTGGCTGAATTACAAGGGTGCGTGGCCTTCCTATTATCCACGAAAAATGATGAGATATTTTTATTTTGATTTTCTTTATTTTATTTCTTTGCTTTTATACTCTTCGTGGTCCTTAAAAATCACTGCAACCGCATACGACGCCTAAAAATCATGAAAACTGACACGTTGATAGAATTTGACATTACGGTCCCAACGAAACTGGTTTCGTCGAATTCCGACTCCGTTTGCTCAAACTGCGTATTTTTAACTGTCGAAAAACTGACTGTTTCTCACTCTAAAAATCCGTACGGTCACACACTGACTTCAAAAATCATGGAACTGGACATCTAACAACTATTTGATATTGCGGATCCAATAAAACTGGTTTCGTCGAATTCCGACTTCGTATGCAAAAGTGGCTATTTTTAACGCTCTAAATAGCTTATTTAAATATATAAATATATTTAAATATAATTAAATTAATTATTTAAAATTAATTATTATCGTCTATATCCACAGTGGCATACCATACAGCTCCAGAATAGTCCTGTATGTATCTACAACTCGATATTACATCGTCAGAGTTATATCGACGCTCGATTTCTATTTAAATCCTTATTTAAAATATAATTAAATCGTTATGGTCAGGGCGCTGCATTTCTGATAATTTGATTTGGACGTAACTCAAAATCCACACGACGAAATCCCGATCTCTCTCTTCCACTAGAAAGATATACTCCACCAGCCCCACACGTTTCTTGTTTCACAGAAATCCGATTAAAAATGGACCCTGTATACTCAGTTGAAGTCTAAATCGCCAAATAGCGAACTACCGCGTCGTTACGCGCTCTATTCTAATTATAATATAATTAATACGTTTTAACGTCGATTATTAAATCGATTCGTTATTCAAATTCAATTCTAAACTAAATTAAATATTTTAGCTGATCCAATTCACACAGTATTGTGAATTCGGTGATTTCCGATTATTTTGACATTATAATATATTATTATATTATTTATTTTAATTAAATATTCAATTTTATTTAATCCAAGTCATCGATATCGCCCAATCGATATTTAATAATCAAATAAATTAATTATTAGACAGCTAACAAAACGCGCCATTACAGACTTCCCCCCTTAAAATAATTTCGTCCTCGAAATTGCTAAGCTAGGAAAATGCTACTAACTTTACTAACTAGATTCAAATATCTTTTAGTTTACTTCTCAATTCCAGTTTCAACTGAACCATTAAATTTTCAATTAAACTATTAATTCATTCTGGCTAACTGGATTTCCATAAATCATGAGAATGTTCTAACGCCTGAAATTTTCGAAAAATTTCGCCATAACCTCCTTTGTACGACTCAATACGTCAAACCACAACTCGCCTCTCTAGGCCTCCTCCAACCCAAAATAAAATCAAACAGCCAAGCGGCTTGCCAATTCGGCTCATAAAATCCAAACTCATATATAATATAAACTTGTACCTTTTTGTCGGTCGTATCATTATATCCTTTTGATCTGTTATCACTTCTGCATACATCATGGTCATTCCACTCAATTTATATCCTCAAACCAAATCATTCGCTTATACCCAAGCCGAATTCCATTCAAACTCCAATATCAAATTCCAAATTATTGACTTATCAATTTGGTTCCATTCTAGATTATCTCTAATCCAATTCAATTTTATTTAACTCGGTTCAAGTTAAATTTCAATTTATTTTTACCATCTCATTTTATTTAACTTCATTAGTTAAATTTTAATTCCAGAACTTAAGTTCCTGGGTTTCTTTCAAATCAATTTGAAATCATAATGCCAATTCAAAACCTTTGAATTTCTAAACAACTTGTTTTCTCAAAACAATTCAAAAACAAAACCTTTGGTAGTAATCCGTCACTTAGAACTCGAAAATGAACACTGATGATGTCTAGATTCATCATCAGAATCTATTTTCCAGCTATCGAAGTGAGTTCAATACTATATCATTTTCAATTTGAAAAACATTTTCAAAATCTCCCAGGAACTTAAAATTTCCTTATTTTAAATTCCAAATTCTGATTTAAATTCATATTTAATTCAAAATATTTCATATATTACATTCATATGAATTCTGATTGGTCATTTATAACTATTTCACCTTTTTATACTCTTATTCGATTATAATAACCACTAACACAATCAATATACTATAATAATTTCAAGATATATATTTCTTCTATAAACAAATATATTTTGGGAAAAATTATTTCATTTACCCTCTTTCAAAACATACCATGACGGTTCATCGTATTCGGGTGTTTAGTAACCCTTATCGATACAGTGGATCAACTGATCGACCAGAATTCATAAGCCACTCAACCAATGAGTCTCCACAATATAAAACCATTTTATATTGAATAACAATTACGCGCTCATATATATACACTCAAACTCAATCTAGGATATTACTAATCCCATCTCTACTGAGTTACGCCACAGAGCCAAGGTAATCACTTAACTTAAGCTCTGATACCAACTGTAACGGCTGGAAATTTCTGACTCCTCGAGAGTCGGAAATTCCGCGACGTTAGTGAAAGAATTTAGAAGGTGAGAAAGAAAAGATAGAACTAATAGAATAGAAGAAGAAGAACATCAGAATCATCAGAGTAACACGAATCTCACAGCGGAACGAATAACATATAATATATAACATAACTTTGAAGTAAACAGTTATATATATACAATAGCACTTATCAGAGTACAACACTTACAACACAGCGGAAATAACTATAGCTATAAAATCTTGCAGCCTCCTGCTCCAAGCTCTCCAAGTATATCTGTAAATCCCGACTACTTGACTGCCCGTACAAATTTAGGCACCCAAGAGTTTAGGGAAAACAACAAAGTAAACTCCGGGTCAGTCATGGGACTGGTATGAGTAAAACAGTTTAAAACAATTGAACAGGTATATGATATCTCATAAGACCACACCGTGAATACGGAACGGGTTTTTCCTTATGAGTATCTAAACAACTTTGACAAGCAATATCATTGTGATATTATAATAATGTCTAAGTACAAATAGGTATCAATCTAGCAGAAACGCTTGCATCTCACGTTCTACATACTTAGTATAAAATCATAAATCGCAGGGCTCTTATCGGAGAATGGATTCCAACAGACAAGGTATGGGAGCACCTTCTGAATAGTGTACTCTAGAGGTGATACACTCAGGGTTCAACAAGAACGTCTTGCGACCCGGCCACACATGACCGCTCACTCATTTAGCTTGAGTGTCGCGAATATATTGCCACCACGGTTATAGGCCATCAAACCGTCATCCGAAGATACAGAATCAAAAAGAAGTATAAATATGGATATTCCCTAAATCGGTGACAATACACCCTGCTTGGGGATGACCCAACTAGCCATGCTGCCTAGCCCAACTTTTGTTACTTCCTGGTGTGAGGCTAGAGGCTACGTCTATCTTCAGAACATCTGATCACCATTTACTTTGAATGCCACATCGTCATACCCGCCAAATCACAAATTGACTTATCCAAAAATAACACGGGTATATAGCTAAGAGAAACGAATTCCTCCGCCACCAAACGTGAATACGTTTGAACAGATCAACTTACGCGATCCATTGGATATACTCTGTCAGACCTTCTTCCATATACGTTGTCCTGGGACTGGACAAACCGAAGGCACTATTCAGTATATCCATCTTAGTCACTGTTATCTAAGACTTATACAACAACCCTTGCACTTTACTCCGTCTTCAATTTATCTTTGGCAGATATTGCTCGCAACGCTTATGCCAATACAGAGTGGTTCTTTGGATAATAATCCAACCGGTCTCTCCATATTAACAACGTTAAAATGGTAAAAACTTTGATAGTCTGTGATTCAACTATCAAATGAAAACATGTCGGTGTACAAACAACGATCTTATTTCCAAATGGAAATTCAATCAATCAATCATCATATGTTCATATTTCCTTATTTCATATATTTAGAAAATGTATGCTATTAATCACTGGAAAACATTTCCATAGCTTATTTTCACATCACTATTATTTCGCAACTATCAGTCCCTAACTGTAACTAGTATGAGAACAATTCTCTAAGTATCAATCCGGAAGGTCGAAACCAACATCAGATCGTCACTTAGAAAACCGTTCAACTTACCCTCTCCAGTTAGTTTCTGAATTTGCTTAACTCTATTTCTTAAATTCTTATCATGAAAACATTTCATTTTCTATGTTTAGAAAACATATCTGACTATATTTGGAAAACGTTTCCAAAACTCATTTACGGATTTCCAATGAACGTTGTATAAAACATCGTTACGCTTAATCCAATAATCGCTTATTACTTAACTATATTTCAAACCAACCTTTCAGATCGAACCACAACTATTCCTTTGTCAATTCTGAAGTCAATCAAGTTGGGGTATAATTACCTCGCAGACCTTAATTGAACAACGTCCTTTACTGTGAAATAGATGAAGCTCGCCACTCACTTTTTCCAATCATCTGTTTACGCAAATTCTCGGATTCAGGTTACGAATCTACTTCTTATATGAAAACGTTTGATTATAACTATAATGTTATAATTCCTACTTCTGCAATATCTAACCTAAATTATAACTTTATCTCCTAACTCGAATAATTTAACAGACACCAAATTTCTAAATCAATAACTAAATCTTGATTTAAACCCTGGAAAATAAATAGTACTTTTCCCGAATTTGCTATAATCGAATTCGACGTATAACTCTCTTTCGAGTAATCTCTATTTGATTAACTCTTCTTCGAATAACCTATATTCGATTATCTCTCTTCGAATAACTCATATTCGAAATCTCTCTCTTTCAAATAAACAATATTCGATCTCTTTCTTTCGAATATGCTATATTCAAAAATCTCCTTTCGATTTACTAATCGATAACTCCTTTCGATCAAACTAAAATCGATAACTCCTTTAACTCTATCGAATAACTAATATTCGACTAACTCCTTTGGATCGACTCATTTGATTAACTCCTTCGAATAACTAATTCGAATAACTTACCTTCGAATAACCAATATTCGATTTACTCTAACTCGATTAACTTAATTCTAATCGATTTACTCCATTTCGATTCAACTTAATTCAAATCGATTAACTTAACTCAAATTGATTAACTCTTTTCGAATAACTAAATTCGATTTAACTCTTCTCGAATAACTACATTCGATTAACTCAAATTGAATAACTAATATTCAATTAACTCTTACGTGTTTAACTCTATTCAAATAACTAATTCGAATAACTCTAATGTGTTTAACTCTATTCGAATAACTCTAATGTGTTTAACTCTATTCAAATATCTAATTCGAATAACTCATTTCGAATAACTAAATTCGATTAACTCTTTTACTTTACTCGAATAACAATATTCGATTAACACCTTCTTTCGAATAACTATATTCGATTAACTCTTCGACTAACTCCTTTGGATTAACTAACTTCGAATAACTCCTTTGGATTAACCCTTCGACTAACTCCTTCGGATTAACTCTTCGATTAACTCCTTCGGATTAACTAACTTCGAATCACTCCTTTGGATTAACTAACTTTGAATAACCAATATTCGATAACTACTCTTCGAATAATTAATATTCGATAACTCTTCTCAAATGAATCACATTTGATTTCTCCACTCGAATAAACGATATTCGATGACTCTTCTCTCGAATACACCATATTCGATAACTCTACTTCGGATAAGTGATATTCGACAACTCTACTCGATTAACTCTACTTGGATAACTCTAACTGATCAACTCTAACTGATCAACTCTAACTGGTCAACTCTAACTGGTTAACTCTAACAGGTCAACTCTAACTGGTTAACTCAACTGGTTAACTCTAACAGATTAACTCTAACTGGTTAACTCTAACAAGTCAACTCTAACTGGTCAACTCTAACAGGTCAACTCTAACTGGTTAACTCAACTGGTTAACTCTAACAGATTAACTCTAACTGGTTAACTCAACTAGTTAACTCTACTGGTTTAACCTAACTGGTTAACTCGTCTTGATTAACTGAACAAATCCACTTAGTTTAACTTAGCTAATTTACATCGATTTATCGCTTAGTTTAACTTAACTAACTTACTTTGGTTAACCTAACCAATTACTTTGTTTAACTCGACTAACTCGCTTTGGTTAACCTAACCAATTACTTTGATTTACTCGACTAACTTAGCCCATTTGTTTAACTCGACCAACTTAGCCCATTTGTTTAACTCGACTAACTTAGCCCATTTGATTCGGTTTGACTAACCCATTTGATTCAGTTTGACTAATCCATTTGATTCGGTTTGACTAACCCATTTGATTCAGTTTGACTAATCCATTTGATTCGGTTTGACTAACCCATTTGATTCGGTTTGACTAACCCATTTGATTTGGTTTTGACTAACCCATTTGATTCGGTTTGACTAACCCATTTGATTCGGTTTGACTAACCCATTTGATTCGGTTTGACTAACCCATTTGATTCGGTTTGACTAACCCATTTGATTTGGTTTTGACTAACCCATTTGATTCGGTTTGACTAACCCATTTGATTCGGTTTGCTCGACAAATCCACTTTGTTTAATCTCGACTAATTTACTTAGTTTAATCTTTACCAAATCACTTTGTTTAATCCTTTTATCACACTCTGGTATTTCTTACGGTTTTTAACACACCATCTAACAATGATAAATATCGTCCCACCACACAAAATCACACAGATTATATACATCACATTATATATCACAATATAAAAATCACAGTAAAATAACTGTTGAGGAATCCAGTTGGATTCCTCCAACCTGTTTCCCTGCACCACAGATGTTAGACAATACAACAACATCGATTTCACTTCACTATGAAATATTCTGATAGCAGAATCAACATATGACTATTTAACGGTTTATATATATACGTAAATATATATATAAAATCTCTACTAACTGACTAGCAGTTCAATCAAACAGTCAACACACGGTCAACAGTCAAACAGATAATATTTTAACAGTTCTAAGAATACTACGTGAAAATAGAACTGTTCAGAGTTTGTGAGATTTACTCACATTTGGACGATCATCGTCAATGACGATAACCATCGCTTGATTCAGACAATTTATTTTGCTATAAATTTTGACGGACTCCAATCTACTCCCAGTCAGTCCCATTGTGTAGGCAACGTCCCTGCGATCCCAACGCAACTTACGGTTTGCAATTCTGATTAGGTATGAGCGAGTTATTGAGTTTATAAATTTCGATATCGTATGATTTAAATTTAACTAACCCTTGACTTTATTTAAATGGGCTCACCCTCATTCCTAAAGGCCCATTCACATCAGATTGCACCCGTTCCTCTTCAAAGCCCATACTCTCCTTCTTCCACGATGTACAGATCGAACACCAGAAACCAAATACACCATTTCGAATTTCTTCATCACCAACTCCTCATCCTTTACTCCATGAATTCAAGCATTTCAACCACCATTTAACCCCTCGTCCGTTCCTCTTCAACCTCCTACCAGTTTTGCCAAACTCGATACCTCAGCCCTCGCGACTACTAGGACCTCGCGATCCTCCAGATGCCGTCGCACACCTCAGAAACTTCCACACTCGAGCCATTCAACCCCCTGAACTCGTATACATACCCTAAACTACACTCGAACGCTTGAGGCCTTTGAAATCGACAAACCCTAATTGATGCTGCCTAAAACCAGCGTGCCAAGAACTGCGTCGAGATCAACACAAGGCATATCCGATTGAGGCTCTTTGTTTGAAGAACCCAAATATATACCCTATAGGATTTATTGATTTTCTTTTGAATTTACTATGAATTATGAAACAAATTCTTTGCTGCGTTCTTGAGTTTATATGGTTATATAGAGCTGTGTTGGGGTTGGTAACGTCTGTGGCTGAATTACAAGGGTGCGTGGCCTTCCTATTGTCCACGAAAAATGATGAGATATTTTTATTTTGATTTTCTTTATTTTATTTCTTTGCTTTTATACTCTTCGTGGTCCTTAAAAATCACTGCGACCGCATACGACGCCTAAAAATCATGAAAACTGACACGTTGATAGAATTTGACATTACGGTCCCAACGAAACTGGTTTCGTCGAATTCCGACTCCGTTTGCTCAAACTGCGTATTTTTAACTGTCGAAAAACTGACTGTTTCTCACTCTAAAAATCCGTACGGTCACCCACTGACTTCAAAAATCATGGAACTGGACATCTAACAACTATTTGATATTGCGGATCCAACAAAACTGGTTTTGTCGAATTCCGACTTCGTATGCAAAAGTGGCTATTTTTAACGCTCTAAATAGCCTATTTAAATATATAAATATATTTAAATATAATTAAATTAATTATTTAAAATTAATTATTATCGTCTATATCCACAGTGGCATACCATACAGCTCCAGAATAGTCCTGTATGTATCTACAACTCGATATTACATCGTCAGAGTTATATCGACGCTCGATTTCTATTTAAATCCTTATTTAAAATATAATTAAATCGTTATGGTCAGGGCGCTGCATTTATGATAATTTGATTTGGACGTAACTCAAAATCCACACGACGAAATCCCGATCTCTCTCTTCCACTAGAAAGATATACTCCACCAGCCCCACACGTTTCTTGTTTCACAGAAATCCGATTAAAAATGGACCCTGTATACTCAGTTGAAGTCTAAATCGCCAAATAGCGAACTACCGCGTCGTTACGCGCTCTATTCTAATTATAATATAATTAATACGTTTTAACGTCGATTATTAAATCGATTCGTTATTCAAATTCAATTCTAAACTAAATTAAATATTTTAGCTGATCCAATTCACACAGTATTGTGAATTCGGTGATTTCCGATTATTTTGACATTATAATATATTATTATATTATTTATTTTAATTAAATATTCAATTTTATTTAATCCAAGTCATCGATATCGCCCAATCGATATTTAATAATCAAATAAATTAATTATTCGACAGCTAACAAAACGCGCCATTACATGTATCGACCAAATTATAATTTCTTTAACTTATTATCACCCAGGCTTAAGCATTTTCAACGACCATTTCCTTTGTCTTAACAACCAGGTCCATTTCCTTGTTTCAAAATCAAAATTCTCTAATTGAATCGAGTTGTCTTAGCTCTCAACTAACATTATTTGTTAGGATGAACTTGAATGCCTTGATTTCTGTAACAACCCGAAAATCTGGGCCAGTTTAAAATTTTTATTTTAGCAATTTTAGCGAATTTTGTTTATTTAAAATGAATTATTTTAAATAATATCGACGAGAAATTTATTTTGAATATAATTCGAACGTATACAGTATACGCGTCGTCGTTAGAATATAAATATTTATATATAATTATAAATAGAATTGAAAATGGCGCGGTAGTTCGATAATTCGATTTCAAACTTCAATTGAATGTACCGGGTGCAAAACAATCCGGATTTTAGTGAAACCAAAAACATTAGGATCTGATTGATGAGATCTTTCCAACGAATCCAACAAATCAAAATTTCATAGCGGGGATCAAAAGATATGTCCAGTTGAAAATTCTGAATAGTCGCTATGGAATTCAGGCCCTTAAAAATGGACATTTTGCAAACGACCTCGGATTTCGACGAAACCAATTTTGTTGGGTCCGTGGTGTAAAGTTATTGCTAGATTCCAAATTTCATAATTTTTTGAATCAATATGTGAGCGTGGCGAAGGAAAACGTGTTTTGACCATTTCAGTTGAATTTAATCGACTGGAAATTGGCCGTTTTTCAAACGGTCTCAGAATTTGACGAAACTAGTTTTGTTAGGACCGTATCGGCAATACGAAGCTAGAAAATATTTTTCTGCAATTTATAGAGTTAATATGTGACCCCGGTAATTTGAAATGTACGTTTAAAATTCAATATAGTGATTTAAATGTAAATCTAATGAAAACTGATTGTAACAGCCGAATCAGCTTACGATACATATCCCATTGTGTTCGGAATGGGGGTGAAACGCTATGGGCGACAGGCGGTGGGCCTCGTTTCGAGTTCGGTAGTAAAAGTCAACTTTTAACAAATTAAAAAAAAAATTATAATCCTCTCCTCACCCCTTTAATAACTCTGCCCCCCCCCCCCCCCAATGTTCGAATTTCATTTCTAAAGAAAAAAAAAGGAGAGAGGGCGACAGGGGGGCGGAGCGCCGCCCTACCATCCACCGCGCCGCCTCCTCTTCCCATTACTAGACCCCCCCCCCCCCTCGACGAAGCCGACCCCCCTCCGACCTGCAAACCCTCGATGAAGCCGACCCCCCTCCGACCTGCAAACCCTCGATGAAGCCGACCCCCCTCCGACCTGCAAACCCTCGACGAAGCCGACCCCCCTCCGACCTGCAAACTTCGACGAAGCCGATGCCCCCCCCCCCTCTTCGCATACAGTAAGTATTTTTATTTTTACTTTTATTTTTATCTTTATTTTAGAGTTTAAAACTAATTTCAATTTTTAGGAATTAAAAACTGTTTTTTTAAGACTTAAAAACTGATTTAATAGGATTTTTAAAAACTGATTTTTTTTTTAAGATTTAAAAATTGATTTAAAAAAAATTTTAAAACTGATTTTACTTTAAAGGTTTAAAATAAAAAAAAAGAAATAGAATTTTTATCCATAGAACGAGATAGTAAAAATATGATTTTTGTATATTTAGAAGTATTAAAAATATGATTTTTATATTTTTAAAGTATTAAAAATATAATCTTTACTATATAGAAATATTAAAAATATGATTTTTATATTTTTAAAGTATTAAAAATATAATCTTTTTAGGATAGAGAATATAAAAATATCATCTTTGTATGTGTAGCGAAATAAAAATCTGATTTTTATTTTATATACGTTGAGATAAAGTGGTAATTTTTATAAAGGCGAAAACTTTATTTTTGAGATGGAATTTTTGTCTATATAGTAGCAATGTAGAAATAGAATTTTTATCCATAGAACGAGATAGTAAAAATATGATTTTTAAATATTGAAGAGCAAAGTAAAAATTCGATTTTTACATATGTAGAGAATACGGGCGAAGAAAGTGATAAGAGACGAGAACAGTGAAGATTTTCTACATTGGAAGTGCCGTGGAGCTGGATAGCTATAGGTGAGAACTTCTCACCTCTCAATTTAATTTTTTCTAGTTATATATATATACTAGGATGCAGACGGTGCTTATTAGAAGCACCCGACACCCGTCCACAGACCATGGACTTGTTTGATTGGTTGTGTAGTTGGTTAGATTATTTGATTTGGATTTGATTGTTTTGGTGAAATGAAATTGATATGATTGATGTGTGAATGGCGTGGGCCTTCACTAGACCAGGGATAAGGCTAGGCCTTGTCCCGTTTCTAGTATCGTGCCGTTATGCCGCCGAAATTTTCTAAAATATGTTAGAAAAATAAAAACATCCTTTTATTTAAGGAATGAACTGAATAAAATTCATATGTTGGAATAAAATGTTTTATCGTTAAAAATATAATTTTTAACGTGAATGTGAATAAATAAATATTCATTTACAAACCAGACGATTTGTTTATGTACACTTATTTGAATGACATTGATTGGGACGATAAATTTTACACATCGCCCAACTGCACAACTAAAATATGCGTTTGATTGTTTGAAACCCCACACGGGTGTTAGGATGAAATTTGAAGTTCACTCATCCTGATTGATTAAATATGTCGATCGATCGATTGACAGGCTGTTATAAGCGTTGAATATTTATATTTGATGCTTATACAGTGTAGAATGCACTTTGGATGATGGTTGACTATACATCGTTGTTGATATATACATGTGTTGTAGAAAATCCATATAATTAACATTATATGGTAATTGATTGGGCCTCATTCCAGTTTTAAAATAGAAATATTTGAAATAGAAATATTCGAAATGGAATATTTGAAAATATCAATATATGAAGCCGTGTTGATTAGATTGACGCCATTTTGACGTGAACGATATTTATATCGATTTTATTCATTTTAAAATGAATATTGAAAGTGATTTCGAAATGAAATGAATTGAAAATGATTTCGAAATGAATTGAATTGAAAACGATTTCGAAATGAATTGAATTGAAAACGATTTCGAAATGAAGTGAATTGAAAACGATTTCGAAATGAAATGAATATTGAAAGTGATTTCGAAATGTAATGAATTGAAAACGATTTCGAAATGAATTGAATTGAAAACGATTTCGAAATGAAATGAATTGAAAACGATTTCGAAATGAATTGAATTGAAAACGATTTCGAAATGAATTGAAAACGAATTCAAATTGAATTGAAAGCAAATTGAAATGAATTCAAATTGAATTGAAATTTGAATTGAATAGAAACGAATTTATAGAGAAGAATTCAATTTTGATTTGAATTGAAAAGGAAGTTGAAATTGCTTTTGAAACGAATTTTAAAACTATTTATATAATTCGTTTTAAATAGAAATCAACGAAGTATATATTATATATATTATATATATAATATAATGGCCTGAATAGAACACGCTGCGCCGCGGCAGTTCGTGAATTTCGACCATTTATTTCAAACGGACATTACGGGAGATCCGACCGTCGGATTCTCCTAAAACCGGAACCGTTGGGTTCGTATCGAAAAGAGCTTTCTAACGAATATTAGAAATTTGAAATCTAACGGTTGGATTTGGAATTATGTCCAAATCAAATTTGAAAAAGGTCGCTATAAGTGCAGTTCGATGGCCATTGATGGAAATCGACTGTACGGGCCTTGAGAAAATTATTAAAAATAGTAATAATTTGTGTAAAATCATAAGAAATGATTTGTGAAGATTTGGGATGAAAAGCTCCATATTTGAAAAGATAAAAATAGATTTTTATCGAAATGAACTGGTTTTGAACTAGAATTATAATTCTATTTATTTTTGAATAAATAAATTGAATTTAAAAAGGGTTTTAAAAATAACCAGAATTTCCAATGATTGCATTGGAGTGGATTTGAATCGAAATTGTCTTCGGAATATTTCGATGTTGGAATTCGTGATTATATGGATGTTGTTACGGAAATTTGAAAGATATATTGATATCGTTATTTCCAATACGACATTTGTTAGTTGTAGAATTTGATATTGAATATAAGCCGGTATATTTTCTATTCAGAGCCTTGTATCGAATATCAAATGTGATTTGGGTTTGTCGTGAATGGTGTCTTCACTAACACTGTTCTTGAACCCAGTTGAGAAAAGATTAAATCTTTTTATTTAGATTTAATGAAGTGTGCCAATTAAATAATATTTAATTGGAATTGAATTGGTATTGATTTTTGGGTTTATCGTGAACAGTGTTTTAAATCACACTTGTTCTTTAACCCGATAATTAATGGAATGTGATTTCGGGTTTATCGTGAACCGTGTTTTAATGACACTGATTCTTTAACCCAGTTAAAGATTAAAACTAAGTGGAGTTTTAATGAATCTTTAATTAGATTGAAATGATCAAAAATGGAGTATCACCAGTTTTGCTCCAGGCGATGGTTAAATCTTTAATTAGATTTGAACGTGAAATGGTAATTGAATTTACCGATAACACTGTGGTGTTAGATATGAAGTATTACCAGTTTTACTTCATGGGATGAATAGGTTGGGATTGGGAAATAAAATAAATGATTACTTCGGTGTGGTTCGCTAATCCCGACTAGTTTGAATTGATATTCAAAGGAGATTAAAGAATAAATTTAAAGAATTTATCTTGGATAAAATTAATGGGAACTTTTCCCAAAGTATAGGAATATTTGAATAAAAGAATATTCTGAATTGGAATGAGGCGTATGTTGTGTTTGTGTAACACTTTTATAATATATACGCGAGTTATTCAGAAAGACCGGGTTTATCCCATTCTGAATAACTGATTCGACGTGGTGTCGAAGATGAAGACGGTGGTCGAAGACCAGAAGTTTTCACGTCGTTTTGGTGATTACTGATGATCTTGATTGGGCTGTACACCCAAGAAGATGGAAACAGTTTGTGATCGTCCAGACGTACTTGGAGATCGATGGATATGCGGGGTACTAGGTGCCTCCGGTTTCGTTCAGACCCAGAACGGACTTGTAAATGGACTGTGTGTCTGACATAGGATTTTAGTCTGTGTGATTGATTTCTATTAAATATATATCTGTTTGGCGGCGGAGAATTTATTCTCTTGCTTAACGCCCTTCTCTGAGACGTACGAGCTCAGGGGTTATATACTGATGGGTATCAAACGCATAGAGTGAATTGCCTGTGTGGCATGCCTAAGTGGCAATTGATCGAGGCTTCTGTTGAAAAGCAAAGTCTTGTGGTGATGATCGAAGCACGACCTTTGTGGCGTAGCTTTGTGTAACGTTTACCTCGCGTGTTTCACACCCGGTATGAACCAAAAACGGGAGACGGACCTCAGGGAGGGCATGCGTTTCTTTCTAGTTAGAAGTGGCGTCAGTGGTTTTACACGCCCTGACGAGTTTGACTTATGTGGTTGTTGCTGTTGCGAGGCGCCTCGGTTTGATCGGACGATCCGGGTCCGATGGAGTCATTCGTTGGCTCATTTACGCCCCATAGGGCGGGGGAACTCATGTTCAGGGTTTAAGTTTAATCCACATCGGTGGACCGGCCCTGTCGCTCCAAGGCTTGCCTGCGCGCTTGCCTGTGGCTCGGGCTAGAGAGTCACGAATCGGTTGAGGACTATCTTTTGCCTCGGTTCATAGAAGGAAACCCAATTTCCAAATACGTGACATTTGCGGTTTTATTTGTAAACCTATATATGGCGACATAGTGGGATGGGGCGCTCATGCCGCCTATGATTGATACTTATGATTTGAAGTTGTTTTATACACTATGCACTTATACTAGTATCAAATGATTTGTTTTAAACGTATCAAGCATTCTTTAGCTGTTATAAGGGAAAACCCTATCCTCGGCTGCGTTGCATTGTGTGATGGGACCTGGGTCTTATAACAGCTTCATTTTTCTTTATTTAGCATTGCGCTGTTTGTTTTATGCACTGGTATTCTTGGGAGGAAACCCGTTCCGTGTTATACGGCGTGGTCCCTTGATTTACCTAACTTTGAAAATAAAGATTAATAACTGTTTTAGTTCTCACACCAGTCACATGACTGACCTGGAGTTTATTGTTTTAACCTAAACTCTGGGTGCCCTTATTTTGACACGGGCAGCTAGTAGTTTTGGTTTTGCAGATTTATATTCACAGGATCCTGGTTTACAGCTGGAACGATATCCGGAAAGCTTTGTATCCGTATATCTCATTCTAGTTGTGTATTGTATTATTTTTCCGCTGCGATGTATTTAAATGTAATTTTAATCTCTGATATTTCTGTGTAATATTCTTTTATACTTTGTATATTCTTGTAATCTGATGCATTGTTGTAATATACAATGAAATGTTCTTCTGTATGCATTCTGTTTTGTCCTGTTCTCAAACGATAGGGCGTTTCGAACGGCCTGGATCGGTTTAGCGACCGGTTCGGACCGAGCGAAATTCCATCTCGTTACAGTTGGTATCAGAGCTTTGGTTTACAAAGCTAGAGAACAAGGCACATTAGAACCATACGAAAGAATTCATCAGATATTGGATTTGTAATATCCAATGGAATGACTCGTTAGAGATGGGATCAGTAGCATCCTAGAACGAGTGTGAAGAGTATATTTTTGAAAGTGAAAACAAATTTTTGTTTTGAAAATTTAAATCAATTATACGTATTTGATTATTTATTTATATTGATTAGGACAGTCCAATATATAAAGATTTTGCGTATGCGCCTAGCTAGCGTCTATACGAAGTTTTAATATACTGGATAGATATAGAATCACAATCTAGTCGCCCGAAGATGATTCTGATGATAGTTCGAACATCCTCAGAATTGGTATTCGTGTTTCGAAGGTGTGATATCTATATATTTCCTATTGACTGGTGTGAGAACCAAAAATTAGATAGGGCTAATTGTTGTGATTTGGCGTCAAAAATCTGATTTTTGACTATATATCAAAAATTATGAATTTGAGACTCTAATTCACTAATTGATTGATGATTGTGTTGTTTGTTTATTTGGTTGATAATTTTGAACCATTTAGCCTAATTGAACCAAATATTGAATTGTATTGAAAATTGGTCGCATTTGCTTGCATATGCATATACTTACATTGAACAGATCATAGCAAGGAGGCTAGAGCAGAGAATAAAATTTGTTTGCCCGACAAATAGGTACATGTTTACTACATAATTTCCTGTTTTGTTTGGGTGATGATGATTTTGTGAGCCTATTGGCTAGCCGCTTGGCTTTTTCTTTTTCTTTTTGAGATCCGAAGGACCGGGGAAGCTATTTGAAATTCCCCGATGCTCCCATTGCAGGGGAGGTTATGGCGAAATTTTTCGAAAATTTAGGGTGTTAGCCAAATTTTTGAAATTTTGAAAATTCTCAGAAACTAAAGAGTTGGAGAATGGAAGCCAGATCGAACGTAGGGTTAGTTAATCAAACCACTTTCGACTTTGTTCCTTTTCGGGGACGAAAAGTTTTAAGTGGGGGAGATTGTAACAACCCGAAAATCTGGGCCAGTTTAAAATTTTTATTTTAGCAATTTTAGCGAATTTTGTTTATTTAAAATGAATTATTTTAAATAATATCGACGAGAAATTTATTTTGAATATAATTCGAACGTATACAATATACGCGTCGTCGTTAGAATATAAATATTTATATATAATTATAAATAGAATTGAAAATGGCGCGGTAGTTCGATAATTCGATTTCAAACTTCAATTGAATGTACCGGGTGCAAAACAATCCGGATTTTAGTGAAACCAAAAACATTAGGATCTGATTGATGAGATCTTTCCAACGAATCCAACAAATCAAAATTTCATAGCGGGGATCAAAAGATATGTCCAGTTGAAAATTCTGAATAGTTGCTATGGAATTCAGGCCCTTAAAAATGGACATTTTGCAAACGACCTCGGATTTCGACGAAACCAGTTTTGTTGGGTCCGTGGTGTAAAGTTATTGCTAGATTCCAAATTTCATAATTTTTCGAATCAATATGTGAGCGTGGCGAAGGAAAACGTGTTTTGACCATTTCAGTTGAATTTAATCGACTGGAAATTGGCCATTTTTCAAACGGTCTCAGAATTTGACGAAACTAGTTTTGTTAGGACCGTATCGGCAATACGAAGCTAGAAAATATTTTTCTGCAATTTATAGAGTTAATATGTGACCCCGGTAATTTGAAATGTACTTTTAAAATTCAATATAGTGATTTAAATGTAAATCTAACGAAAACTGATTGTAACAGCCGAATCAGCTTACGATACATATCCCATTGTGTTCGGAATGGGGGTGAAACGCTATGGGCGACAGGCGGTGGGCCTCGTTTCGAGTTCGGTAGTAAAAGTCAACTTTTAACAAATTAAAATAAAAAAATATTATAATCCTCTCCTCACCCCTTTAATAACTCTGGCCCCCCCCCCCCCAATGTTCGAATTTCATTTCTGAAGAAAAAAAAAAGGAGAGAGGGCGATAGGGGGGCGGAGCGCCGCCCCACCATCCACCGCGCTGCCTCCTCTTCCCATTACTAGACCCCCCCCCCCCCTCGACGAAGCCGACCCCCCTCCGACCTGCAAACCCTCGATGAAGCCGACCCCCCTCCGACCTGCAAACCCTCGATGAAGCCGACCCCCCTCCGACCTGTAAACCCTCGACGAAGCCGACCCCCCTCCGACCTGCAAACTTCGACGAAGCCGACGCCCCCCCCCCCCCCCCCCATCTTCGCATACAGTAAGTATTTTTATTTTTACTTTTATTTTTATCTTTATTTTAGAGTTTAAAACTAATTTCGATTTTTAGGAATTAAAAACTGTTGTTTTTAAGACTTAAAAACTGATTTAATAGGATTTTTAAAAACTGATTTTTTTTAAGATTTAAAAACTGATTTAAAAGGAATTTTAAAACTGATTTTACTTTAAAGGTTTAAAATAAAAAAAAGAAATAGAATTTTTATCCATAGAACGAGATAGTAAAAATATGATTTTTGTATTTTTAGAAGTATTAAAAATATGATTTTTATATTTTTAAAGTATTAAAAATATAATCTTTACTATATAGAAATATTAAAAATATGATTTTTATATTTTTAAAGTATTAAAAATATAATCTTTATAGGATAGAGAATATAAAAATATCATCTTTGTATGTGTAGCGAAATAAAAATCTGATTTTTATTTTATATACGTTGAGATAAAGTGGTAATTTTTATAAAGGCGAAAACTTTATTTTTGAAATGGAATTTTTGTCTATATAGTAGCAATGTAGAAATAGAATTTTTATCCATAGAACGAGATAGTAAAAATATGATTTTTAAATATTGAAGAGCAAAGTAAAAATTCGATTTTTACATATGTAGAGAATACGGGCGAAGAAAGTGATAAGAGACGAGAACAGTGAAGATTTTCTACATTGGAAGTGCCGTGGAGCTGGATAGCTATAGGTGAGAACTTCTCACCTCTCAATTTAATTTTTTTCTAGTTATATATATATACTACGATGCAGACGGTGCTTATTAGAAGCACCCGACACCCGTCCACAGACCATGGACTTGTTTGATTGGTTGTGTAGTTGGTTAGATTATTTGATTTGGATTTGATTGTTTTGGTGAAATGAAATTGATATGATTGATGTGTGAATGGCGTGGGCCTTCACTAGACCGGGGATAAGGCTAGGCCTTGTCCCGTTTCTAGTATCGTGCCGTTATGCCGCCGAAATTTTCTAAAATATGTTAGAAAAATAAAAACATCATTTTATTTAAGGAATGAACTGAATAAAATTCATATGTTGGAATAAAATGTTTTATCGTTAAAAATATAATTTTTAACGTGAATGTGAATAAATAAATATTCATTTACAAACCAGACGGTTTGTTTATGTACACTTATTTGAATGACATTGATTGGGACGATAAATTTTACACATCGCCCAACTGCACAACTAAAATATGCGTTTGATTGTTTGAAACCCCACACGGGTGTTAGGATGAAATTTGAAGTTCACTCATCCTGATTGATTAAATATGTCGATCGATCGATTGACAGGCTGTTATAAGCATTGAATATTTATATTTGATGCTTATACAGTGTAGAATGCACTTTGGATGATGGTTGACTATTCATCGTTGTTGATATATACATGTGTTGTAGAAAATCCATATAATTAACATTATATGGTAAATTATTGGGCCTCATTCCAGTTTTAAAATAGAAATATTTGAAATAGAAATATTCGAAATGGAATATTTGAAAATATCAATATATGAAGTCGTGTTGATTAGATTGACGCCATTTTGACGTGAACAATATTTATATCGATTTTATTCATTTTAAAATGAATATTGAAAGTGATTTCGAAATGAAATGAATTGAAAACGATTTCGAAATGAATTGAATTGAAAACGATTTCGAAATGAATTGAATTGAAAACGATTTTGAAATGAAGTGAATTGAAAACGATTTCGAAATGAAATGAATATTGAAAGTGATTTCGAAATGAAATGAATTGAAAACGATTTCGAAATGAATTGAATTGAAAACGATTTCGAAATGAATTGAATTGAAAACGATTTCGAAATGAAATGAATTGAAAACGATTTCGAAATGAATTGAATTGAAAACGATTTCGAAATGAAATGAATTGAAAACGATTTCGAAATGAATTGAATTGAAAACGATTTCGAAATGAATTGAATTGAAAACGATTTCGAAATGAATTGAATTGAAAACGATTTCGAAATGAAATGAATTGAAAACGATTTCGAAATGAATTGAATTGAAAACGATTTCGAAATGAATTGAAAACGAATTCAAATTGAATTGAAAGCAAATTGAAATGAATTCAAATTGAATTGAAATTTGAATTGAATAGAAACGAATTTATAGAGAAGAATTCAATTTTGATTTGAATTGAAAAGGAAGTTGAAATTGCTTTTGAAACGAATTTTAAAACTATTTATATAATTCGTTTTAAATAGAAATCGACGAAGTATATATTATATATATAATATAATGGCCTGAATAGAACACGCTGCGCCGCGGCAGTTCGTGAATTTCGACCATTTATTTCAAACGGACATTACGGGAGATCCGACCGTCGGATTCTCCTAAAACCGGAACCGTTGGGTTCGTATCGAAAAGAGCTTTCTAACGAATATTAGAAATTTGAAATCTAACGGTTGGATTTGGAATTATGTCCAAATCAAATTTGAAAAAGGTCGCTATAAGTGCAGTTCGATGGCCATTGATGGAAATCGACTGTACGGGCCTTGAGAAAATTATTAAAAATAGTAATAATTTGTGTAAAATCATAAGAAATGATTTGTGAAGATTTGGGATGAAAAGCTCCATATTTGAAAAGATAAAAATAGATTTTTATCGAAATGAACTGGTTTTGAACTAGAATTATAATTCTATTTATTTTTGAATAAATAAATTGAATTTAAAAAGGGTTTTAAAAATAACCAGAATTTCCAATGATTGCATTGGAGTGGATTTGAATCGAAATTGTCTTCGGAATATTTCGATGTTGGAATTCGT
Organism: Allium sativum; assembly: GCA_030737875.1. Lineage (NCBI taxonomy): Eukaryota > Viridiplantae > Streptophyta > Magnoliopsida > Asparagales > Amaryllidaceae > Allium > Allium sativum. The sequence goes on along the minus strand of CM060921.1, from coordinate 325,540,495 downwards.
GATTATACGGATGTTGTTACGGAAATTTGAAAGATATATTGATATCGTTATTTCCAATACGACATTTGTTAGTTATAGAATTTGATATTGAATATAAGCCGGTATATTTTCTATTCAGAGCCTTGTATTGAATATCAAATGTGATTTGGGTTTGTCGTGAATGGTGTCTTCACTAACACTGTTCTTGAACCCAGTTGAGAAAAGATTAAATCTTTTTATTTAGATTTAATGAAGTGTGCCAATTAAATAATATTTAATTGGAATTGAATTGGTATTGATTTTTGGGTTTATCGTGAACAGTGTTTTAAATCACACTTGTTCTTTAACCCGATAATTAATGGAATGTGATTTCGGGTTTATCGTGAACCGTGTTTTAAATGACACTGATTCTTTAACCCAGTTAAAGATTAAAACTAAGTGGAGTTTTAATGAATCTTTAATTAGATTGAAATGATCAAAAATGGAGTATCACCAGTTTTGCTCCAGGCGATGGTTAAATCTTTAATTAGATTTGAACGTGAAATGGTAATTGAATTTACCGATAACACTGTGGTGTTAGATATGAAGTATTACCAGTTTTACTTCATGGGATGAATAGGTTGGGATTGGGAAATAAAATAAATGATTACTTCGGTGTGGTTCGCTAATCCCGACTAGTTTGAATTGATATTCAAAGGAGATTAAAGAATAAATTTAAAGAATTTATCTTGGATAAAATTAATGGGAACTTTTCCCAAAGTATAGGAATATTTGAATAAAAGAATATTCTGAATTGGAATGAGGCGTATGTTGTGTTTGTGTAACACTTTTATAATATATACGCGAGTTATTCAGAAAGACCGGGTTTATCCCATTCTGAATAACTGATTCGACGTGGTGTCGAAGATGAAGACGGTGGTCGAAGACCAGAAGTTTTCACGTCGTTTGGGTGATTACTGATGATCTTGATTGGGCTGTACACCCAAGAAGATGGAAACAGTTTGTGATCGTCCAGACGTACTTGGAGATCGATGGATATGCGGGGTACTAGGTGCCTCCGGTTTCGTTCAGACCCAGAACGGACTTGTAAATGGACTGTGTGTCTGACATAGGATTTTAGTCTGTGTGGTTGATTTCTATTAAATATATATCTGTTTGGCGGCGGAGAATTTATTCTCTTGCTTAACGCCCTTCTCTGAGACGTACGAGCTCAGGGGTTATATACTGATGGGTATCAAACGCATAGAGTGAATTGCCTGTGTGGCATGCCTAAGTGGCAATTGATCGAGGCTTCTGTTGAAAAGCAAAGTCTTGTGGTGATGATCGAAGCACGGCCTTTGTGGCGTAGCTTTGTGTAACGTTTACCTCGCGTGTTTCACACCCGGTATGAACCAAAAACGGGAGACGGACCTCAGGGAGGGCATGCGTTTCTTTCTAGTTAGAAGTGGCGTCAGTGGTTTTACACGCCCTGACGAGTTTGACTTATGTGGTTGTTGCTGTTGCGAGGCGCCTCGGTTTGATCGGACGATCCGGGTCCGATGGAGTCATTCGTTGGCTCATTTATGCCCCATAGGGCGGGGGAACGCATGTTCAGGGTTTAAGTTTAATCCACATCGGTGGACCGGCCCTGTCGCTCCAAGGCTTGCCTGCGCGCTTGCCTGTGGCTCGGGCTAGAGAGTCACGAATCGGTTGAGGACTATCTTTTGCCTCGGTTCATAGAAGGAAACCCAATTTCCAAATACGTGACATTTGCGGTTTTATTTGTAAACCTATATATGGCGACATAGTGGGATGGGGCGCTCATGCCGCCTATGATTGATACTTATGATTTGAAGTTGTTTTATACACTATGCACTTATACTAGTATCAAATGATTTGTTTTAAACGTATCAAGCATTCTTTGGCTGTTATAAGGGAAAACCCTATCCTCGGCTGCGTTGCATTGTGTGATGGGACCTGGGTCTTATAACAGCTTCATTTTTCTTTATTTAGCATTGCGCTGTTTGTTTTATGCACTGGTATTCTTGGGAGGAAACCCGTTCCGTGTTATACGGCGTGGTCCCTTGATTTACCTAACTTTGAAAATAAAGATTAATAACTGTTTTAGTTCTCACACCAGTCACATGACTGACCTGGAGTTTATTGTTTTAACCTAAACTCTGGGTGCCCTTATTTTGACACGGGCAGCTAGTAGTTTTGGTTTTGCAGATTTATATTCACAGGATCCTGGTTTACAGCTGGAACGATATCCGGAAAGCTTTGTATCCGTATATCTCATTCTAGTTGTGTATTGTATTATTTTTCCGCTGCGATGTATTTAAATGTAATTTTAATCTCTGATATTTCTGTGTAATATTCTTTTATACTTTGTATATTCTTGTAATCTGATGCATTGTTGTAATATACAATGAAATGTTCTTTTGTATGCGTTCTGTTTTGTCCTGTTCTCAAACGATAGGGCGTTTCGAACGGCCTGGATCGGTTTAGCGACTGGTTCGGACCGAGCGAAATTCCATCTCGTTACAATTTCGGGTTATAACTAAGTTTAAATAATATATGTATTTATACTATTTAGGGAAACCTTACCATAAAATTCTCCAAATCTAAATCTTTAAATTTATAAGGAACAAATTTTCAATTCTGGTTAAATTTAAACCCAACCTAACAACATATATTAATACCTTCATATAAAATTATTAAATATGAAGTTAAATCCAAAATACTTTTTCAAATGAATTATGAAAGTACGGAGTGGTCTCCCCCACTTAGACCTTTCAAAAATAAACATCGATAATGCGTGCACTCAATACCGAAGTTATTTCTGCTGTCCGAGAAGAGGTTACACACTTATTCCTTTTAAAATTCTTTAAAACCATTTCCTTTTCGAAAACACTTACCAACATACCATATTCCCCAAAAATCCTGGCAACACTTATTTCCAAATCCCAGAATCAAATACTCAAGTTTATTTCTGCTTTAATCGCAAACTGTTTTGCTACCAATTATACTTAAAGGTATTATCTCATCTCCAAATATTTTCTAAATTCATTACCCTTTTACTTAATAGATTTATTATCTGATCTACCATAATAGGTAATAACCTAGTATTACCACATACCAAACGAATACATATATACTTTGAACCAGTAATATATATTTTTGATAAATTTCAAATAAAATCGAAAACCATACTATGTCGATTCATTCTATTCGATTATTTAGGAACTCCTATTGATTGTATGGCGTCCCATATACCGACCAGAATCCATAAATAATCAACAGAACAAGACAACACAATACAAAACCATTTTATATCAAAATACAAGTACGCTCTCTCATATATCTCTCGAACTCATTCTAGGGCGTTTCTAACCCTATCTCTAATGAGTTTATTCCCAACAGAGCCAAGGTTATCGTTAACCATCGCTCTGATACCAACTGTAACGACCCATAATTTTTGACCATTTAAAATCGACAATAAACCACACATGTCGACTCAAACAAATCGCAAATACAGGTTGTTATTGGGAAAAAAAAAGAAAGAAATAAAAGAACACCATCACAGAACCTCACAACGGAAGGACCACATATAATAAACAAATATCAGTTTAAAAGCAGTTGAAATGTATACATTGTTTATAACATTCAATGATTATCAGAGTTACATATACATACAGATGTACATAATAAGCAGCGGAAAAATAATGCAGCGGATATACATATGTATAGATAATAGATATACCAAATCTTCATCTTCGATCTCCCAAGCACAGTCATCTTCGGTAACTGCAACGTCTGCTGACCCGAGCGTATTGCACAAAAAGAAAACACAACAAACACTCGGATCAGCACTAAATCATCTCATATTACTCAAATCAACATATGAATTAACATCAGTGTCATGGGTACAGTAACTCAAGAGATGTTAAGGGATTTTTCCATCTCTCAAGGATCCGTTAAACTAATACATACATAATATAGTACGCTATTATGATAGTGTCTATCCAGTAAAGTATAAATACTGAAAATAGCGTAAGCGGGATTACCATATTACCCTTACGCCGTTTATAGGCATCAACAGTCTATACAGTACCGTAAATTCACCGTACTGGTGTTATCAGAGGGCACTCCATAGAAGGCAATGCTAAATCAAAATCGTATGGGGCTCGATATGGATATATATGACAAGGCACTCGAGGCAATGCCCAGGGTAGGATTCTACCAATTGCACTCCCGGACCGGTGGTAACGCATAGCAGCCACTACCGCCCACCTCGGAACACACTCCCAAAGTCATAAATGGGCCCAAATCATCATCATCATAGTCATAGAAATATTATCGAAGAAGTGTGTCCGATCAAAGGTGCTACCTCAGTTAGTCACGGTATAGCTCCTGTTTTAGTCATTTCAATTCTGACCCGAAGGTCAGGGCTATTTCGTCCTCGATCATCTTCTTCAATTCAATAATCGACTCCAAGTCATCATATCTCGTTCTGGATACGTCAAAACGTTCATAGTTGTCAAAGTGGTATCGACACTGACAGAGAGTATGCCTTATGTCGACTCCGGTCTCTTTAACAACCAACGCTTACATCTTTCACATCGGTCGGTTCTTTTATATTTGATAAAGGTTCGCTTTCATATCAAAATATCATCTTCTGCTTGGAACTCAATTCATATTCAAACGAATCAAGTTTTCATATCAACCTTTCATAATCATACCCAAACCGATTATATTCTAAAACTAGAATATATTTCATATCGTTATATTATAATCATATAATATTTCAAAACGACTTATACTCAAATAGAATATAATTTATCTCAAAGATTTCAAATTATCATGGATTCTTATCTCAACTCCATTTGAACCAGCGGTTCAACTCAAGCATTTCCATTTGGAAGAAATTTATAATTCCAAAACACTTGTAAACTAAATGTTTATATATAATAATAACAATAGTAATAATAAAAATAATAATAAAATAAATTTTATATAAATAAATATATAGATATACATATAGGATATAGTAATTAAAATAAATTAGTAATTTAAATATTATATATTTACTTAAATATAGGTTTACTAGAAATTTTGAAAAAAAAAATGAATTATAAGGAAAAATTTATTTAAAAATACAATAGTTATAAGTAAAGGTAAGTAATAAATTTAAAGCAAGAAAAATTATTTGGAATCAAATGCATAAATATTTTGAAAAATAAATTTCTCAAATCAAAATCTTCCTTCCTTCCAAATTTCAATACTTGAATCTATCCTCCGGTCTCAACGGAGTTCATTAAATTCCATATCTCTTTTCAACTCCATCCAAACCACTATTTGATTTCAAGAGTTCAAATATATATTTGAACTGAGTTAAAACAACTCAAATACCCTTGATTTCCAAATTTCCCAAAACTTATATTCCATAAGAATTTTTTTCCTTGTAATCCAAACTCTTAATTTGAAAAGATTTAAATCATACTCAAATCCCAATTTAAATATTTCCCCTTTGTTTTGGAAAATTCCTTTAACCCTTTTAAATCAACATCCTAGTTCAGAATCTTCAAAGAATTGAATTATCGAGTATCGGCACATTTCTTTAAATGAAATTCTGTCAAATAAAATTTCAAATATTTAAAAATCATTTAACCAACCGATGTCTGTATATAATTATCTATCCAATGGCCAAGTGATTTTAAATTTAATTTCTCGATATTTCAGGGATGTATTTATCATTTCAATCCAAGTCAGGGTCACAGAGATTTATCATTTCACTCTGTGTTCTTAGTTTATTTTACCGATAAATCCCGGGTTCATTAGATGCCCGCAACATTAAGGGTAAATGGGGTTTATCGTCAAAATCAACATGCATTACAATATACTGGATAAGGAGCATAAAAATGTCACTATAAATTCAGTAATAAATTTCAACCAACATCCATCACAACCATTTCATTCAACTGATCAGCATTAAACTGTTTCAGGATTTTACAAGGGTTCGAATTCAACTAGAAATTTAAATTTAATTTAATAACAAATCAATTACTTAAATTGCATGTTAACACACTTGCATGTTAAATTTAAACCACACATCAACAATCCAACACAACCATGCAACCAAACTTACTTCATACTTTAATTCAATAAATATGGGAATAATTCAGTATTTCGTGAGCGAAGAATCCCTCACCTTTGGGTCTTATTTGGATCGGACATCCAAAAGAAGCCCCAAAATTTGACAGTCTCCAAACGCAGCCAAACCAGTCTCAGATTGTCCGCAATTTTGCCACGATCCTAACGCAACAAACCGCGCGTCAATCCGAGGTCGTACGTAAAAGTTATTAACGTTTTACCCTTTGGAATTTGAAATATATAAATAATAAAATAATAATTCCTCACCGATAAAATTTTGACACCTCAGCAACTCCTTTGACCGGTTCCCTCTCATCTCTCCCGTCCATACTTCGAACACGGAAACCCACATAGGCAACAACTTTGACCGTGTTGTACCCCTCCATCCGACCATCGGAAGGGTCGAAACCACCTCCAATCGACAGGTGGTCCTCCGGCGCTCCTTCACCGACACTGATGGGCCCTCCGGCGGCCTGAGGCGCCTCCGGCGACTCCAAACCCGAAATGGGTTTTCCCCCTTCTTCGATCGATTTCAGCTAATCTACTCATCAATAAATCGAACAAAAACCACCATCGTATTCCCCGCGAAAATCTCTACAATACCCATATCCCAATTTCTACGATTTGGATCAAAATCAAAAAATCCCAATTTTGAAACCCTAATTCGAAAATCTGAACCTTTGACTGCAATTTCCGGCTAGACGGTGCACTGCATGTAAAAACAAACAGTACCAATAGCATCGTATCTTCGAGAGCTTCGAAATGATATGCAATACGCTAGGGTTTGGAGAGATTTTATTTTTGAGTTGGTATTATTTTTTTCTAGGGTTTTAAAGATTTGATTTCAGCCATTAGAGTTAAATTAGATGGGAAAAGGTATACGTTAATGAAAATGGCTGATGTGTGAAGGAGAGGGAATTTTTATTTATATAAATGGAAGGCCCAAACATGAGAAATACCCAATTATCCATTTACAAGCTCTCGTTCACATTTCTCTCGTACGGTCAAACGATAAGTCGGATTGTAACGCAAATTGGAATCCTAGCATAATTCACTGTTTCGGTACCAATGGCGCCAGTTTCGTCGAATTCCGAGACAGTCGCCAAAACAGTCAAATTCCACAGTTAACTAAATAAATAAAATATCAAAAATTCCATTAACTGTTCTAAATTCAATTTAAATATTCATTAAATTCAAATTTAATTAAATTATAACTTAAATAAATTCTATAAATAAATTTCACACATTTTAAATCTAAATTTTGATTAATTAAATCTCTGATTTGAATTTCAGTTATTACTTCTCAACTTAGGATTCTCCATTTACCAATAAAATTTGAATTTCCATTTTAAACTAAGTAACTCATATCATTTAAATAAATAAAATATGAATTTCCAAATTTCACCAATTCTAAGTATAACTAAATTTAAAATCCATTTATATTCCATTCAAATAATCATCATCATCATAATCAAGTAAATTTGTTTTTTATCAAATATTATTCTATTTTATTTATTTAAAAATTGAAAATTAAATATATAGAAAAATTTGGGATGTTACAACAAGGCTTATATGGCAAAAGTTCCATATGCTAGAGCGGTACAAGGCTCGATATTGCAAGTGTCGTCCGGGAGATTAGTAGGTACATGGTTAATCTGGGGATGTCGCATTAGGAAGCAGTAATGCATATCTTGAGATATTTGAAATTTACAACATCTCGTGGTCTTATTTTTGGGGGTAGTAAAGAGAATAATTGCATGTTGGTTGGTTACTATGATTCGGACGTTGGTGATAGGGATCAGAGAAAATCAACTTCTGAATATGTATTCACTCTTGGTGGTACTGCCATAAGTTGGAGATCAAGATTGTAGACTGTAGTTGCTTTATCCACTATGGAGGCAGAGTTGATAGCTGCGTGTGACTTAGGCTTTAAACATGACAGCGTTGATGTTTAATGTGATAGCCAAAGTGCTATTCATTTGGCAGAGAATTTGGCATTCAGCTCACGGACCAAGCATATTGAAGTGAGGGAGTCATTTCTAGTAGCCATGGACGAAGACAAGAAAGTTTGCCTTCGGAAAGTGCACACAAAGGATAATGCGGCGAATATGTTCACGAAGGCATTGCCGATTGGGAAGTTCGAGCACTGCTCGAACTTAATTCGCTTGGAGAGGTGCTAGCTGCCATGGCGTAGCACGGTTGAGAGAGAAGCTTGGCTATGTATGTCGGTGAGAGGTTGAATTTCTATCTTCTTAGTATGTTTGTCTTTTAGTGAGATTGGTTTCGAAGTTGGTTGTTTTCAACATTTTATTTGCGGGTGGGGACTTTGCCTGAACTCGTTGATGGACTGCAATGGGAGGTGGCTTTGCCGGAACTCATTGGGAAAACATTCAAGCTTGGTGAAGGTGGATATGGTGATAGTTCGAGCTATCGGTCACAAGTGATGGTATGGATACCATTAGTTCATGGAGTTGGAGGTAGGTGATTTTGCATCAAGGTGGAGTGTTAAATTTGGTGATGCTAAATCAGACTAAATGGAAGAAAAAATTTCTTAGGGAGAGAAAGAGAAGATATTGCTTTCCCAAATTAATGAGATTTTGGTAGATATTGCTTTCCCTAATTAATGGGATTTGGATAGATATTGCTTTCCCAATTTAAGGGGATTTGGGTAGATATTGTTTTCCTTAATTAATGGAATTTGGATAGATATTGCTTTCCCTCATATGGTGGCATAATTGATAAGATCTTTTGCCATATATATAAAACTTGGGTATGAAGTAATTGGTCTTATAAAAGGAGCCTAAAATGGAGAGTGAAAGGCATTCATTTTTTTATCTCTCAATCAAGTTTTGGGGATCTCTAACCAAAATCTATTTTCTTCAATTTTTTACCTCCACAAATCAAATTCTTTAGTGGATTGAGTGACCATTGTAATCAATCTCTTGTACTCTTATCTGGTATTAATAAAAGACTCTCTCTCTCTCATGTGGACGTACACTAACAAATTGTTAGTGGAACCACTATAAATCTCTTTGTGATTTACTTTTCGTTATTATTCTTTTATTTATCTTGTGTGGTGATTGTGATTGGCTTTTGGATTGGGTTGAGATTGTTTGAGATACTTATTGGTTGTTTTTGCATTTACCACGATCTCTTCTTCCGCTGATTCGGGTTTTTTTTATTTGAGCAGTCTTGAGTCAAAATTTCTCCATAACACGGTTTAACCACCGGGTAAAGTAATAGACGCTATCCTAGGAGTGGCGGTTGCAAGTGCAATATTAAGACCATATCACAATCATCCTAGTTTGTATTTTGTGCAACAACGCCAAGATGACATAATTCATCTATTTTTTGAATGTATATACATGAATTAAAATCTAAGGGTATTAATAATGCATCCGCAATGCTTAACAGTTGAATTTCGAATTGGTAAATAAATAAAACTGAACTATAATAAATCAACAAAGATTAGTGCAAATAATCTTATTTTCTAATATCATGCTACAAACAGTCCCCTAAAAGCTATTAAAAATAAAATGAAACACGCGTTGTAAGGTGAAGAGAATGTAAATAGCTCTTAAAATGGAATGGAAGAAGGCAAACCTTAATTTCCCTTCTTTAAAAATGCACCTAACCCTCATTGTGTACAGGCATACATAAAAAAAAGGAAAGCCATCATGTGCATGCAAATAAACAGAAGCATTAAAGCACAACAACATATTTCAGGTTTTATTGTGTGAGAGAGGGAAGGGTGTTCATAAGTCATTTAACTGAAGCTGCAGAAGAAAAGACATTCTTTCACATTTGCATTGAGAACAATCACGGTGAGAAAAAAATATGTGGGGAATTGATAAATTCAATTTAATAAGGACAACGAGCCTAAAAAATGTCGGAAATTGTTAAATTCAAATTAATATGAAATCATGTATAGTGTAATATAACTTTTCATAGTTGTAACATGAAACCATGTACAGTGTAATATAACTTTTAATAGTTGTAAATTTAGTAATAACAAATCTAAAATCATGTACAATGGGTACAGTAAGTTGGTAGATAATATAATATATTTGCAGCGATTTCACAACATAACATAGGAATGTAATCTGAAATAATGTACAGTGTAATATAACTTCTCAAATTTGTAAATATGGTAATAAGAAATCTGAAATCAAGCATTGTACCATTTCCGAAGGTAAAGGAACCACCAAAGTAGACCATACCCTATCAAACCGACGGATCCGGGATGACAGACCTGCTGTAAGAAAATAAAGAAATTAGTAACAAAGATTAAGTAACTGGAAACATATGGGAAGAACAAATAGATTTTAAGTAAGATAGAAAACGAATTCATAGCAGATCTGAAGTGACAACACAAAGAAGTAAAGTAGCAGGAAAGAAAAAAATAAAACCAATTTCACCTCTGAAGTCGTCGTGTAGGCCGAGTAAGGGTTCGTCCAGTTCGGAAGGCGAAGAGGAATAGTCAGTCTGAAAAAAAAGTGGAAAACAAAAGGTGGTTTTGAGCATGGATCTTTGCTTGTGGGGCGGAGAAGGAAGGTGTATTCGTAGATCTGAAGCAGAGGAGTAGCCAATCTGGAAAATGGTGGAAAATAAAAGGTGATTTGGTGATTGTAGTAAAAATTGAATATTGAGGAATTTTGGAGGAAAACTAGGGTTGACAACGGCGAAGGTAATCTGACGATAGGAAGAAAAGGCGAAGCATTTGGAGACGGGAGTGAAGAAAAACGGTGAAAAGAAATTAATGGGGAACGTGTTACGAACCGATGTTTTAGTGGGTTGTAGGAAATGGAATGTAAAAAGACATCTGTGGCCTCCAGCATAAGCGGTTGATCTTGTTAATGTGAGTGGAAGGTAAAGGGATTTTATGGAACAACGAAAAAGCTTCACCACAATCCAAGTATTTGCACTGTAATATATTTAAAACAATCCTTAAATATATTTAAATATCCAAGCACAAAAAATCCAGGTTATTGCATATTAATTAACCATAAACAAAAGGTTTCTTAGAAGGTTGTTTAGACTCAAATTTTCGTAAGTGACATTGAGTATAGTATATCAATAATAGATTCAAGTTTAGAATCATTAAGTTGGAAACGTTCCAAATGAAAGATTGTGGTTAATTTAATGAAAGTACTAAGTACATCACCTAAAATGACATCATATATAAATACTTGTAATAGAGCGGAAGGTGATTCCAAATACCGAGAATCATGTAACATTGTTATATGATAATGATGTTAAAATATAGTTCATAACAAAACATAGAGTTTGCTACAAGTTGAGAGGCCCCTCGAACTGTTCCATGTGATAGATGCAGCTTATCTGCACCGGGAAGAGTTGATTAACAGAGAAGAAAATAAAAATTAACATACTCAATCAATAAGGGACTATCCCAATTGGTATTAAAAAAGTTTATCAAAGAATTTGGAATAAGATTCCACAACTATCCCCATGTGCAAGTGGGAGATTGATATAGCACCTAAGTGCAAATATGTAATTTGTTAAATATGTCTGACTCGATGACTAATCTTATTTGAAATAAAAGATGTTTTTCCTCTTATGTACTTGATATAATGTGTTATATTAATTAACAGTATATTTAATAGAAAAATCTATAAATGACATATTATTTGATAGTATTTATTCATGAGTAATTTAACACAATAAAAATACATACATTATTTTAAATGTTCATTGTTAAGATGCATCGAGATTAGATATTAATATATCCATTCCGACTAGAGTACATAATGCTCTTTAAGTGTTGGACAACGTATAACTTGTAAGTATGGTTTGCCAGGAGGTTACATACAAATAGTTATTGGATAATTATAGAATGAATCACTCGATAGTTTTCTATTGGTCAATATAACCAAAGTCAAATTCAAAACATCAACGTGAATTACTTACACAATTCTTTCCCTTAAGCATATTATCAATCTTTAAAATAAAGCTTTGATTTGAATATATTCAAATCTAGCACAACATCCATCGAGTGACTATAAGTTAGGTCAAGTGGAAGTATTAGGAGTGAAACATTATCCAAGAGAGAATTAAACTCCTTAGTTATCTGTGATTTGTACCATGGTCAACTCAAGTCAAGCCAAAGTCGGTTGCGGGATAGAGCATTTCTGTTAAAAATAATTATTATTATCACTAAATCAAGATTTTGTGTTTGGACTACAGAGTTAAATATAGATGATATCAGAATTTTAACCATTTCCAACTTTTACAAGCTAAAGTAATATTGATTTTTGTAGAGAATTTATGTAAATAAAAATTCACAATCGGATAATGTTTAACGAAGTGAAATTAGCTTTTACTAAAACCAAGTAAGCAATAAATTTAGCTAAGATATCACACTGATTGCTAGATGATGTGTAGATTAACATTTGAACAGTTCAATGTTAACTGTAAACCAAATTTACACCTAACAAATCACATAATTGAAATGATGAATTCTCTTTAGACCAAATGAATTAATGAGTTTATAATTACTATAAATAATTACTACTTATTAAATTTTAATTATAATATTTTTAATTTGATTTTAGAAATAAATATTTTCGATATGTTTATAATAGTTATCAGTACATCGATCGATATACAATACTGATATGCAATCAAATTTAATTTAATTAAATAATATTTCCTTTGGCTAAAATGTGATAATGATCTGTGATGACGAGTTGGAATTTTCGGCTATAATCAGGGCTATAGGGTGCAACCCAAAGAACTTAGGGATATTGGATTTGGTTGGCTTAGTGAGTTGTGATCCATTATTTTATTTCCTTTTCCATTATTTAAACACCCTAACCCTAATTGAAAATGATCTTTTTAACAACCATTATTCCAATCCATTATTAGATGATTTCATCCCGTAGGTGCTCCAGCAAATAAAATTCAAATTAGTTCAAAAGACAGCAGTCAAAGACCTATAATTTAGGAATTAACACTCTGTTGAGTTGAAAATCTTTCAAATGAGAAGACCTTATTATTACAATGTGCGGTTGAAGGCATTGGTTTTAGATATTTCAGCCATATTATATAGTTTGTAATGTGCGATGATATTTTATTATTCGTTTATATCATTATTGTATTAGCAGTTAGGTGATAATTATTATATGTGTTAATGTTGCCTCATACAATTATAATATATATACATATATATATACATAAACACACACACACACACACACACACACACACATATATATATATATATATATATATATATATATATATACATACATACATATGTACGGGGGCATGTCCGATGGATGTATGCATAGATAAATCTGACAAAAAAAGCATCACAAAGAATAAGAATATGTAACAATGTAAAGTTTAGTAAGGAAGCAATATTCTTTGGTTGTAGTGTTTTAATCCACTGACCTTCCAAGTGATAATTTTTACAAATTATCACTTATCGTATAGTTGCAGAATTGCATTTAAAAGGTGATAAGATATGCGAATGCAGAAACAACTGAAAAAGTCAGATAATTTGTCTGCAACTGTAGATAGTAATAAAATCATACAACCAAATGCCAGTACATACAAATATTTGGTACGTATGGGTTTAGATATATTGTATAAAAGAAGATTCAGACATTTTGACTGAAAGTAAAAAAAATAACTATTTGATTGTAAGTAGTCCAGTGGTATAACCAAGTTTTCTATTGCATCATACATGCTTGAGTTGTGCTCAAAAACCTACAGTGTAAAACACAGAGAGCAAATGGTGTTAGACAGAGAAGTGCACAAAGTGAAATGTAATGCAAAATGTGAAAGGTGCAGATGTACAAAAAGAAAATTTGATAGCCATGTTGTTTTGGGTACTTGCTAATATGGGAAGTAGCCAATGATGTTATATGTGTATTGAACACATAATTAATAATCGAACATATTAGAATACCGAAAACAGGGAAACTGTTATCAAAATAAATTATTATTTAAAGAAACGAAGTTCCAAGGTGGATAGAACGTGGACAAAAACTTAGAAAAAAGTATGTATGATATCACCTTTGTTCAACATTTTAGGCATGCATGTATTACATTTAAAGAATTCTACCTTATAACAATTAGTCAAATGGAAAACACATGCAACAGGACACCGAATATACATTTGTGGATTGAGCTTTTCCTACGATATTGGTAAATGAGGGAGAATATGATAAGGAATGATAAAAAATTACCTCTTCGGTAATAAAATGAGCCATAATCTATTATCTTATCTTTAGTATGCTTGAATGTAGACATCCATCATCTTCGTCAATACTCACAATCTAACTTGCATTAGAAAACGAGTAACATGAAATTTACAAAGATGTTCAGAATATTCATATCCAAAATGCACTTTGTATGCTGACATAAACATAGTAGATGGCGGACCTTATCAATTTTCATGTTTTCTGATATATATGGAACGTATTTCAGTTTAAATTATAACGATTTTATGCGTATAATAGTATATATGTAGACTGATTTTATTTCATTTCGCTTTATGTGAGATTCTTAAATGTATCGAAGTTGCAAACATATTCATGCGTACATAATTTGAGTTAGGGTCGTAAAGCCTCAAAAACTAAAGCAGTAGCTGCTCTTCTGTAATATTGGTAAGACATAGAAGCGGAATACTGAATTAAACCTTGAATATATGCATATATTAGATAGCCAAAATTATAAAACATCCATTACTTAAAATAAGGCATTGAAAATTTGATGGAAATTAGTATAACTTATCAGAAGATCAGGGGAAAGTTGAGGATATCATTGAGAACTAAATTACAAAACTCATAAATTTGTAAATGCATTCAATGGGTTATTTCTGGATGCTTTAAAATGTGGCCAAAACAGGTAGTCAAATTACCAAATTAATCGCAGTCATAAAAAACAGTCAATAGGTTAATTCTACAAGCTTCAAAAAATGGTTTTCTACCATATATAGATACCATCAGAAAATATTAACTATATAGTAAACTCCCGTGGTACTTATTTATTCACAATGTTAAACAAATATGGCAAAGTTATACTCACATAGTCATATAGAAACATAAGGTAAGAATGTGAATAAAAATTACATCCAAGTAGCATACCAAACCTCATTTGTTTCTTTTGCATTTTGGTTCAAGGAAGACGTAAAAGTGGAAGCTTTTTTATTTCAGGATGTGATACTGGAATGTCATAGATATGAATTCAATGCACTGTCCTGGTGTCCTGTCTTCTTTTGGCTCTTCCCATAAGTAGCAAAGTTGAAAGCAAAGCAAGAGCAAAATATTTTTTTAGTTCAATTAAATTAAAGTGCAACAGCCTATGTTCGATTTTAAATCCATTCATTCAAAAAACTATAGCTTCATTCTAGCATAACTGTACTCACCATTCATTTTATTTTCTAAATATATGGATGCTATCTTCTCTATTCTTCAAACTGAATTTTACCTTCTTCTGAAACTAAATAAGAATGTCAAATGTTCTACTTTTATTTTATGTGTGTATGTATGTATATACACACACACGCATACACACACACTAACAGTCACATGATTACTCATAGCGATTAGCCATAGATATCTTAAAATAACGAATTTTTATTTCTCAGAATGAACCCTAAATCTTTCCAGATGATAATCAAAATTAATAAAATGATTACACAGAGATTCCTACTGTTCTTGTGCAAGTGAAGGATACATAGTGGACTGCATTTACCTTCATCTTTATTATGGAAATCAAAATATCATAATAAAGATAATTTTTTTTAACAAACAAATAAAAAAAATCCTCGCATGAAGGAAATTGTGAGGGGAGGTCTAGTACTTTAGATCATCAATCACAACTATTCCAACATGAAAAATCCCAAAGACAAATAACAGTCTTGGGGAAATGAATGCATCATCGAAAAAAATTAAGTTATATGCAGTAAAGTGAGATGAAGAAATTCAATAGGGAACTCAGTTTTTCAAGTAAACAAATATTTATAATGAGGAAGATTGCAACTTTTTTATGCAAAAGAATTTTATTGCCTTTTATCTATCGTAGAATTGATTAAAGCGTAAGATGCTGCATATCTAAAGACAAAAAAGATTCAGTGCTGCAAATAACCATGAAACAATTCTTTGTAAAGAAGGAAATACCATCAACAATTGTTTTGGATTCTCTTAATAGTGTTCTTAGAGCAGCTGAAAGCGAAAACAAAATATAAAAATTAATAACCTATAAATCGAAAAATAACAAACTGTCATATTCTTAGACTTGCACCGTGGATGACGCATTTGTGTTGTGGAGAATTTCAACTTAAGACCACTCAAGCTTAAAAACCCAACCCAGCGGAAGACGAGATCGTGGTAAATGTGCAAAAACAACTGATCAATATATCAATACTTCTCAACCCAATCCACAAGCAAATCACAATCACCAAACAACGGAAATAATATACCAATAACAATAAACTAAATCACACAGGAATTTATAATGGTTCCATCGACGTCTTGTCTGTGTACGTCCACTTTGAGAGAGAATTTTTATTAATATCAATAAAAGAGTACAAGAAATGATTACAACGATCAAATTCACCAGAAAATTTTGATTTTGTGGAGAAAAGAATTGAAGAAGAATAAACCTAGATCTAATCTCTTGATTAGTCTCTTTTTCTAGTATTCTCTGGTGGTTTTAACCTAATCCTGGATGTGGCTTATATAGGGAGAGAATAAAATGTAGCAATTGCCTGAATTACCCTGGATCCTTCACAAATCAGGCTACCAAGTCCTCAGCCCGACATAACCGATATACCGCCTCAGACGTCTGTCGTGGAATGGACATATGTCTGTCCTAGGTGACAGACGTCTGTCGTAGCTCTCGGGAAAATCCACTAGTAAACTCAGACGTTTGTCATGCCTAGCGATAGACGTCTATGGTTGTACTCTGCTGAAACCAAGCACCTTTCTGCCTTTAACTTCCTCGTATGAGCTCTGATTTGTGAACCGTCTTCTCCGACTCGAAGCTACTTTCATCCACTTCAATTCTACTATATAGTATTACAAAATTTAACACTCCACCTCGATACTATATCCATCTCCATCACCTACTCTGATAGTACGAAACCATCCTCTATCGTCAACCAAGCAAGATTGAATGTTTCCCTAATGAGCTCCGACATAGCCACCACCTATTGCATTGCAAAAACGAGTTCAGGCAAAGTCCCCACCCGCCAATGAAATGTTGAAAACATCCAACTCCTAAACTAGTCACACCAAAAGACAAATATAATAAGAAGATAGAACTTCAACCTCTCACTGATACTCTTCTCTATATGCTAGTTTCTCTCTCAACCGTGCGTTCCCATGGCACCTAGCACCTCTGCAAGCGAATTAAGTTCGGGCAATGCTCGAACTTCCTAAACGGCAATGCCTTAGTGAACATATCTACCACATTATCCTTTGTGTGAACTTTCTGAGATCAAACTTGCTTGTCTTCGTCCATGGCTACTAGAAATGACTCCCTGACTTCAATATGCTTCGTCCGTGAGCTAAACGCAAAATTCTCCACCAAATGGATAACACTTTGGCTATCACATTGAACATCAACACTGTCATATTCAAACCCTAAGTCACACAATAATCGCTTCAAATAGAGTGCTTTCTTTGCTGCCTCCACCGCAACTATCAACTCCGCCTCCATAGTGTATAAAGCAACTACGGTTTGCAATCTCATTCTCTAACTTATGGCTGTACCACCAAGAGTGAAGACATATCTGGAAGTTGATTTCTCCGATCCCTATCACTAGTGTAGTCCGAATCACGATAACCAATCAAAATGCAATTCTTCACCGTACTACCCCTGAATACAAGACCATGAGATGTTGTACCTTTCAAGTATCTCTAAATAAGCTTCACTGCTTCCAAATGAGATTTCCCCGAATTAATCATATACCGACTAACCACCCCGACGACATTTGAAATATCAGGCCTTGTACACACCATGGCATACATCAAACTTCCAATCGCACTAGCATATGACATCTTTGCCATATAAGCCTTGTCTTTCTCCTCGATAGGTGATCCCTTACTCGAAAGCTTTATATGCGAAGGTAAAGGTGTATTTGATGCCTTTACATCCTCCATGCTAAACCGAAAAAACACCTTTTTAATATATTCCTTTTGAGTCAATTTCAACTCAAAATGCTTTCGATCCCTTTCAATCTCCATGCCCAAATCTTCTTTGCTTCTCTAAGGTCTTTCATCTCAAATTTCGCCGTCAATTTCAATTTCAACTTGCTGATTTCTGCCTTGTCCTTTGAAGCAATGAGCATATCGTCCACATTCAAGAGTAAATGTACCCAACAATCATTTCCTAACCTCTTGAATAACACAAGCATCTTTGATGCTTCGATGGAAGCTACTTTCAAGCATGAAATGATCAAATCTCTTGTACCATTGCCATGGTGATTTCTTCAACTTGCAAACTAATTTTGACTTACCATCCACAACAAACCCTTCGGGTTGCTCCATGTAAATGTCTTCATCTAAATCACCCTACAAGAAGGCGGTATTCACATCAAGTTGCTCCAACTCCAAGTCGTGAATAACAACTAAAGCAAGTAATATCCGGATAGAAGTATGTCTCAACCGGTGCGAAGATCTCATCATACTCCTTTCCTTTTCTCTTTGCAAACCCTTAGCCACTAGCCTAGCTTTGTTTCTTCCATCATCCTTCACCTTGTATATCCATTTGCAACCAAGAGCATGGTTTCCTTATGGAAGTGGAACCAACTCTCAAGTCTGGTTCTTTGTCAGCGATTGCATCTCTTCCACCATGGCGCAAATCCACTTCGAGCTATCACTCAAACTCATGACGTCATCAAGGTCCATCGGCTCGTCTTGGACTACATTGAAAGCATAGTCCAAATTATCAAAAAAGCTAAGATAATATCAACCATTATATCTTTTGGATGACCTTATAGCATGACGACCAACCCCGAATAGCAACACCATCACCCGGTCTTCCTTCAGCTCAACCTTGAACTGAACCTTCTCTAGGCTCGTGCACATCACCAACACTACTAGAGGAACCCTATGGACTATGTGATATAACATCAACCGCATTCACCACGCAAGCACCTCCAACAACTCTACTTTCTCTAGGCCCGAAAGTGGGAATAACTTCCTTCTCCTTTGATTCACCATGAGCCAACTCCGGAACATCTGATGAGACTTCATTCTCCTTGAATATAGCTGACTCATCCAAAGTAACATGACAAGAAATCACTGCCTTCTTCGTTTTTGGATTCCAAATCCGATAGCCTTTGACTCCATCAATATAGCTAAGCAAAATCCCCTCAAAAGCTCTAGGTGAGAGCTTATCATTCCTCGAATCATGCACATAAACAGGTCTGCCAAATATACAAAGATAACTCAAGTCAATTCTCTTTCCCTTCCACACTTCCTCTGGAATTTTGTTATCAATAGCGGAGCACAAAATTTGATTAATAATATGCACTGCGGTTGACAAAGCTTCGGCCCAAAATCCCTTAGACAAACCCGATGTCAATCACAAGCACCGAGCTTTCTCCAGTAGAGTTCGGTTCATTCTTTCAGCTACTCCATTAGATTACGGTTCTCCAGGTGTAGTAAAATGCCTCCGAATACCATGATGCTTTCAAAATTTCAGAAAATATCCGGAAACATACCCTCCGCCATTGTCGGACCTAAGAACCTTCAAAGTCTTTCCACTCTCATTCTCAACAAGAGCCTTCCATTCTTTGAACCTTGCAAATGCCTCCGACTTGGACTTCATTACATACACCTAAACCTTCCGAGAAAAATCATCAATGAAAGAAATATAATATCTTTCTCCTTTCAATGAAGCTACAGGCGCTGGTCCCCAAACATCCATGTGCACATACTCAAGAATCCTTCTTGAATCATGTTTCCATTCACTGAATGACACTCTAGTTTGCTTCCCCATGACGCGTTCCTCACAAAACTCCAACTTGTTGAAACTCTCACCATCAATCATCTCCTTTCTACGAAGAACATCTAAACTCTTCTCCGAGACATGACCCAATCTTAAATGCCGCATTCGTTTCACATCTAAGCCACGAGAACTATCAACACCAACACAAGTTTCTCCATCCATAGTAGTCACTCCTTGAAGCAAATAAATACCATGAGTTTTAGCACCCTTCATAACCACAAGCGCACCCTCCCTTCGAAACCCTCAAGTTATCGCTCTCAATAGTGATCTTGCAACCTAAAGAATCCAACTATCCTAAAGAGATAAGTGACTTCCGTAGTCCTGAAACATAGAGCACATTAGTGAGAGTACGAAGTACTCAGTCAAACATCCGAATTTGCACGGATCCAATGCCCTTCGATTTGCAAACCGCAATATTTCCCATAATAATTGAATTTCCTTCTCGATCAGCATAAGAAGAAAAACAATTCTTATTAGGCGCCATGTGATATAAAGCCCCCGAATCAAGCACCCGTTCGTTGCTCGAAACATTTGATGCTACAACCGACAAGACATCTATGTCTCCCTTACCAACACCACTCTCCACCGCAATAGATGAAGATGCTACTTCCTTCTTCCCCTTGTCTGGACAATCATTCTTCCAGTGACCACTGTAACGACCCGGATTTTCAACGACTTTGGTTATCGACATAAGCTCGATGTCGATAACCAAAACATCGAAAAATCCTGGTAATTAGTGAAAGAAATTAGAGGGTGAGGAAAGATAAGATAGAAACTTAGAATAGAAGAAGAAGAAGAACACAACATCAGAGTAACACGAATCTCACAGCGGAACGAATAACATATAATATATATAACATAACTTGAAATATACATCTGTACTTGAATATACATCAATATCAAAGTACATTACTCACAGCGTAAATAACTGTAGCTAAATGATCCTGAAGCCTCCTGCTCCAAGCTCTTCCAGTATATCTGTAAATTCCCGACTACTTGACTACCCGTACAAATTTAGGCACCCAAGAGTTTAGGGAAAACAACAAAGTAAACTCCGGGTCAGTCATGGGACTGGTATGAGTAAAACAGTTTAAAAACAGTTCGAACAAGTAAACGATATCTCATAAGACCACGCCGCATAACAGAACGGGTTTTTCCCTTATGAGAATCCAAAATATCTTTATATCAAAAACATTTTGATATTATAATAATGTCTATCAACCACAGTATATATATAATCATCTAGCAGAAACGCTTTCATCTCACGTTCTACATATATAGTATACAATCAAAACCGCAAGCACGTATTGGGTAATGGATTTCCAACTATGACAAGGTATGGAACCACCTTTCGCTAATGTACCTCTAGAGAGGAATACACTGGGTTCAACAAGAACATCTTGCAACCCGGCCACACATGACCGACCACTCATTTCGCTTGAGTGTATCGAATGTATATCACCAACAGTTGGGATCAGCAACCGTTTCCTGAATGGGACAGCATCAACAATAGATTTTTAGAAGTAAATGAAACTCTAGATCAGGTGATTATACACCCTACTTCGGTGCGACCGACTTAGCCATGCTGCCTGCCCGATTTCTGTTATTTACCGGATGATCAGGCTAGAAGCTACGCTTTATCATCATACCAGATTTACTTTGAATGCCACATCGTCAAATCCATCAAATCACCGATTGACGTCTACAACAATACATTATGTGTTAGCTAAAAGAAGTTTCCTTCTCCGCTTCCACTCTTGGTACGGTTGAAGAAATCAATATACGTGGTCGTTTGGAAATACTCTGTCAGACATTCATCCATACAAGTCACCCAGGAACAGGATGAACTGAAGGCACTATTTCTATTAATAGAAAAAGTCCTTGCACTCTACTTCGTCTTCGATTATCTTTATATAATCTGATTTGCACGCTACTGCCGATATGGAGTGGTTCTTCGGATAATAATCCAACCGATCTCTCCATATTGACAACGATGGTCAAAACTTCGATAGTCTGTGATTTAACTATCGAATAAAAACAAGTGTTTCGATAGTCGATGATTTAACTATCGAATAAAACAAGTGTTCATCCAAACATCCAACAATCACTGAATCTTTAATTAATATTCCATTAATTAAATCTCTTCTCTATTTCTTTATCAATATTTGTTAAACAAATATTTTCATATATCGCCTCCTTTATTTTCTAACTTTAGAAATATTTATGCTATTTATAATTGGAAAATATTCCAATTACTTATCTCTTTCCCATCTCGTTTATTTCTATACTTAGGAAATATTTAACATCTATTTCCAAGCTTACATTTCATTTGGGTTAAAACGGATGTTGTGTAAAACATCGTTACGACAACCCAAATACTACATTCAACTGAATCTTATTCAACATTGATCTTCGAGCCTGAAATCTTACTATTCATTTGTTAATAATGAAATCAATCAAGTTGGGGTATAACTACCTCTCAGACCTTGACTGAATAACATTTATAACGTCAAAACAGATATGACTACTTACTCGAACAATCAATAACATACAACAACTTCTTTACCTTTAAACACGTATACACTTTTTCTTTCTATTCTTACTAGATTTTATTCTTATACTTCCTTTTTGATTATACTATTCTATTTCTAAATTCGCTTCCTTATCAACTTCTATATATGTTGATACGTTGATTTCTAACTATCAAATTATCTTAAAAATATTCTATCTCCTTAAATTCCCGGAAAAATTCGCCATAATCTCCTTTGTACCGGGAGCATCGGGAAATTTCAAATAGCTTTCCCGGTCCTTCTCATCTCAAAAAGAAAAAGAAAAACCCAAGCGGCTTGCCGATACGGCGCATAAAATCTCATATATGAATTAAATACATACCTTTTTGTCGGGCATTCTATTTATTTCACTTCTATACTTTATTCCAAACCTGTCTCCTGTATGTCTATACCTGTCCAATCTATTTTAACTATACCAATCGTTTTAACTAAATTTGTTAGTTAAATCTGTTAATTAACTTCTTAGTCTAATCCACTTCTATTTATCCAAATCTATTTATTATAGATCCCATTTGAATTTCTATATTCAAATTCCATTTGAAATACTATATTCAAATTCTATAGTTAAACTCCATTTGAATTCTATTATTCAAATTCTATTTCAATTCCTTATATTCAAAGTCTATTTGAATTCTCTGCATTATTTATAAACAACGTTTATAACTTCAATTCAAATCCCACCTTTCCATTTATAAACAACGTTTATAAATTCAATTCAAATCCCATATTTTCATTTATAAACAAAGTTTATAAATTCGATTCAAAACCCACCTTTCATTTATAAACAAAGTTTATAAATTCGATTCAAATCCCATCTTTCCATTTATAACAGAGTTTATAAATTCAGTTACTTGTTTTATATACCTTCAAAACAAGTTAATATTTTCTATAGTTTTATTTAAAATTCAAATTCTATTTATAAAAATAGAATTTTCTTTTTAAATATCAAATACCCTTTTCGATATTTTTATAAATCCATATTCAAACCCCAGGGATATTTTAAACAATCAAATCAACCAATTTTCAATCATTTGATTTTTAACACATCATATATGAATATATATGAAATCAAACAAACAACAGATAATATATATTTTTGAGGAATCCAGTTGGATTCCTCCAACCTGTTTTCCTACATCCACAGATGTTAGTCAACATAGTAATACCCATCCTGCTTCGAGGCAGGATATCGCGGTATAGAAGGTCATCCACTAATCATAGCGTGGGGCGTATAGGGTAATCATCCGCTAATGAAACCGCGGGCATCCGCTAATGAGACTGCGGTAATCCAACCAATCATCAACCCAATATATATATATATATATATATATATATATCCTAGATAACTAATATATATTTTAAAACAATCAGACAACATTCAAACAAGCACAGACAATTATTTTTAACTATATAAAAATAAATTTCTAAATAAACGGTGAGATTTACTCACCGAGATTTTCCCATTGCTGAATGTCTAGGTTAATTCTGTATCGTTGATTACAACTACTCGAATGAAATTTTCTGCGTCCCTTACATCCTCCTTTAAACCGTCTTCCCCCTCTCAAAGTCACGACGAAGACATGCTGCCAACCAACCTCTGATTTGAACCTAAAAGTTTCCATTGATCCTAGTGGAACAGAATTTCCTGTAACTGCTTTCCCTCTTTGACAATTCCTTCTTGAAATCACGGTTCCCTAGACCTAACTACAAATCGATTACCCATGTCAAAACCGACCTCCTCCTTGTTGTTGCCTTACTGTCGCTCCACCTCCCAGAACCGCTCGAAATGATCATTTCGCCAAACCCCTATCTACTTCGCACCCTCCAAAGGAAGTCGCGACTTCCAGTAGTTCACGAGACGCACAAACTCCTCCAGACTTCGCAAGCGCCTCCTTTTCGTTCGATAGTGAAAGCCGTGATCAAAACCTTCTCATTTCGTACGTACAAATCTCGGAATCCAACTCACGAATCCCTGCTCCTCTTCGCACAACTCCAGATACCCAAAAATCAAACCCCCAGATTTCACCGAGGCCTCCACTCAAATCGCGCATGCCTTGCTTAGCCGTCGAGCTTCAGGGAATCATCGCGGTCTTCATCGCGAAACCTGATCTCGGATTCTCTCTTTTTTTTATACAAAAAAAAGTTTTCGATTTATTTCTGGAAACAGAGGGAGGAGATAAACAAAAGAAATGGAAAGGGGATTTTCGGTTTTAATTTATAGAAGGGGGGACAGTAGCGGTTTGGTTTGAGTTGTGGTGACAAGGGAGACACGATTTGGTTTTGATTTGTAGTAATATAAGAAGGCACGGTGGTGTCTTGATGTGTGGAAATGAAGAGAGCACGATGGTGTTTTGATGTGTGGTAATGAAGAGAGGCACGGTTGTTTTTGTTCTTGTCCACACAACAAAGGATTTATTTTTATTTTAAAATTAATTTAAAACTCGTCTCCTTTTATTAAAATACACCCTAATTCTGAACTCCTTTCTGAACCCACCAGCTAACAATTTTAGGGTAATACCCCTGTTTCGGACACACTGGGATAGATCACGAAATCCCATTCGATCATCTGTAGAAGATATTAGTTTAAATTGATTTAAATTAATTTTAAAACAATTCATTCTTCGATAATCAATTAATATTATTATTCTGATTCAAACAGAAGTCTGAACTGTTATTTTAATTCAGTTTTTAAATCTCGAACTGCATTATATTTTCGTATTACGATGATTTAATATATTAGATATTAAATCAAAATTGATTATTAAACTGATAACTTAATATAAATATTCACTTATATTATCCACCCAATATTTAAATTAAATATTAAATATTAAATATTCAAAAATTAACCCATAAGGATCCGGGTCATTACAATCTTCCCCACTTAAAATAATTTCGTCCTCGAAATTGCTAAGGTAGAAAAAGTGCTACAAACCCATTTATCTTTTCAGAACTTATTTATGTTGATACTCAACATTTCAAACTTCAATACGTAACTCTCTGTCGAATAAATCCCTATTCGATAACTCCTCCCTTCGAATAACTATATTCGATAATCTATCTTTCGAATAACTAGATTCGAAAACCTTTCTTCGAATAAACTATATTCGATTTACTCTATTCAATTTACTCTTATCAATTAACTCTACTGGATTTAACTCTTTTCGATTAACTCCATCGAATAACTAAATTCGATAACTCCTTCGAATAACCAATATTCTATAACTCACTTCGATTAAACTAATCGATAACTCTTTTCGATTAAACTATAATCGATAGCTCATTTCGATTAACAAATAATCGATAACTCCTTTTGAATAACTGATAATTGATAACTCCTTCGATTTACTAATAATCGATAACTCCTTCGATTTACTAATAATCGATAACTCCTTCGAATAAACTATATTCGATAACTCCTTTAATTCTATTCGAATAAACTAATATTCGATTTAACTCCACTCGCTTGACTCTAGATCGCAGCGATCACAATGGTTATGCCTGATTCCCCCAGGAAACATCCGACCGCCCTAGGCTATCTGCAGCCCTGCGAATTACGCTAGCAGTCGTACGAAATGGCAATGTATCCTGAGTAACTATGTTTGACTAATTCTATCTCAATAACAATATTCAATCAACTTTAATTGAATAACTAACATTCAATTAAATCCTAATTCGATTTACCATGTTCAATTTACTCTATCTTGTTAACTCTTAATTTGAATAACAAATATTCGATAAATTCTAATTGAATAACAATATTCAATTAACTCTACGGATTAACCCTAACTGATTAACTCTAACTGGTTAATTCTTTCTTTAATCGATTTATTCTAACTCTAATCGATTATTTCTAACTCTAATCGACTATTTCTAACTCTAATCGACTTCTCCTATTCGAATAACTCCTATTGGATAACGTTTATTCATTTATAAAGATTTACTTTTAGTAACGGTTCTTCACTTTATAAATGTTTTCTTTAATAACGTTACTTCACTTATACAAGTGTTGTGTACCCCTTCTATTTAAACTATCAGTGTTAAAAACCAATATCTCTTCTCTATATAAGTTCAGACTTATATATTCCATTTATCGAATGATAAATATTTAATTTAATTTATAAACTGTTATTTATAAATTAATCCTTTCTATTTATCTGTTAAAAACAGATTTCCATTTTCTATTCATCTTCTAATATTCCTTTTATTAAATTCTATTTATTTAACAAATAAATATCTCATTTATAACATTCTATTTATTATCTATAAATAAATATTTCCATTTAATCTATTTGTAAATGTTTTACCAATATTCCCTTCTAAATTCTATTTGTAAATGTTTTTACAAATATTTCTCCTTTTATTTGTTTGCACATAACTTCCTTTGTATTTGTGTTACAAATATATTTCCCTTATTCATTCCCAATTCATATTTCATTCACATTGATTCTACTCAAACTATTCATTTCGATCCATTTAACTTACTTAAGTTAAATTTAAATTCAATCATTCAACTTCCCATTAACTAGTTGCTAATTAACCGTTTTGCCTATTTCACCCTTTTTATTTGAATATAACTTGTTCAAATATATGTCAACTTAATTATAAACTAATCTAATTATAATTTCAACTCGAGTTATATATTCGATTTCGAATATAAATTCTTAATCTCTTTCACTTATCCAAAAACACAATTTCGATTCAAAATTACTTTAACTAATTATTTTCCAATTTAGTTAATTCTATTTAACCATTTAAAATATGATTTTTGTCTTAAAAATCATTTCACTTACTTCACTGGAGTTCATATTTATTTTATAACTCAAATCTATATTTTCCTCATGGCCATTCGGATTTTATTTACTTTAAAAATCCTTTTACTTATATATATAAACCATTATAGTTTTTAATGGTTTCTGGCGCTGCTTTTCTAAAAATTTGATTTTGACATAACTCGAAATCTATACGGCGAAATCTAGATTTTTCTCTTTCATTAGAAAACTATTGTTCAACCGGTCCCGACGATTCTTGTTTCAAAGAATTCCGACTTCAATTGAGTTCTGTATACTAAATTGAAGTTCGAATCGCCAATTTACGAACTGCCGCGCTACGACGAGCTCGTTTTAATTATATTTATAAATATAAACGTTTTAACTTTGTTTATACTAAATTCAACTCCATTCTGATATATTTTTAATATATATCCAATCCATTTTTCCATTTCAACATAATATTTCCGATCTATTTCACTTCTAATATTCAAATCCTATATCTTAATTTTAAAATATTCAAATTCCATTTGAATTTCTTTATTCAAACTCTATATTTGAATTTCCTTTATATTTGCAATATTCAAATTCCATTTGAATTTCTTATCTTCAATTTCTATTTGAATTTCTTTATTCAAAACCCATTTCAAATCCTTTATTCAAATTCCATTTGAAATCCTTTATTCAATTTCTATTTAAATTCCTTTGTTCAATTTCTATTTGAAATCCTTTGAATTTAAATTCTATTTTAACTCCTTTGAATTCAAATTCTATTTCAAACTTTATATTTTCTTTGAAATTCTATTTAACCAAATTCCATTTGAATTCTAATATTCAAATCTCTATTTGACTTTTCTTTATTCAAATCCATTTGAATTCCTTTGAATTCAAATTCTATTTCACTTCTATTTGAATTATATATATATATATTCAAAATTCTTTATTTTACTTCTATTTGAAATCTATATTTCAATTCCCATTTCACTTCTATTTGAAATCTATATTTCAATTCCCATTTCACTTCTATTTGAAATCTATATTTCAATTCCCATTTCAAAATTCCTCTGAAGTAATATAAATATATACATATATTTATATATATATATCCCAAATTCAAAACATTTGAATTTTCAAACAACTTGTTTCTTTCAAACAAGTTTCCATCAAAACTTTTCTAAGGCAGCAATTCATCACTTAGAAACTCGAAAATGAACATTGATGATGTTGCGACCATCACCAGAATTATTTCCCAGCTACTGAATGAGTCCAGTGCTATATTTCTTTCAAACTCCATTTAGAAAAATATTTTCCAAACTCCCAAGATTTTAAATTCTGAATTCTGGTTGGAATTCAATTTTAATTTATCTTATTTGTATATTTGATTTCATATACAAATTCCATTGGTTATATATAACTATTTCTGTTTTATAATCTAATTCGATTATAATCCTAACAATCAACTTAACTATTTAAAAACAATATTGTGTCCAATCTTCTGTTCAAGTGTTTATAAACTCCTTTCGACATCGTGGCGTCCTACGATTCGACCAAAATTTATAATTCACTCAACAGACTAGTCAACACAATATAAAACAGTTTTTATATTAAATAACAACTACGCTCTCTCGTATATATATACACTCAAACTCAAACTAGGGTA
Organism: Allium sativum; assembly: GCA_030737875.1. Classification (NCBI taxonomy): domain Eukaryota; kingdom Viridiplantae; phylum Streptophyta; class Magnoliopsida; order Asparagales; family Amaryllidaceae; genus Allium; species Allium sativum. The sequence continues at coordinate 325,511,399 of CM060921.1, read as the reverse complement.
TTACTAACCCTATCTCTACCAAGTCACGCCACAGAGCCAAGTAATTCTTAACTTAAGCTCTGATACCAACTGTAAGGACCCGGATTTTCAACGACTTTGGTTATCGACATAAGCTCGATGTCGATACCCAAAACATCGAAAAATCCTGGTAATTAGTGAAAGAAATTAGAGGGTGAGGAAAGATAAGATAGAAACTTAGAATAGAAGAAGAAGAAGAACACAACATCAGAGTAACACGAATCTCACAGCGGAACGAATAACATATAATATATATAACATAACTTGAAATATACATCTGTACTTGAATATACATCAATATCAAAGTACATTACTTACAACACAGCAGAAATAACTATAGCTATATGATCCTGAAGCCTCCTGCTCCAAGCACTTCTAGTATATCTGTAAATTCCCGACTACTTGACTGCCCGTACAAATTTAGGCACCCAAGAGTTTAGGGAAAACAACAAAGTAAACTCCGGGTCAGTCATGGGACTGGTATGAGTAAAACAATTTAAAAACAGTTCGAACAAGTAAACGATATGTCATAAGACCACGCCGCATAACGGAACGGGTTTTTCCCTTATGAGAATCCAAAATATCTTTATATCAAAAACATTTTGATATTATAATAATGACTATCAACCACAGTATATATATAATCATCTAGCAGAAACGCTTTCATCTCACGTTCTACATATATAGTATACAATCAAAACCGCAAGCACGTATTGGGTAATGGATTTACAACTATGACAAGGTATGGAACCACCTTTCGCTAATGTACCTCTAGAGAGGAATACACTGGGTTCAACAAGAACATCTTGCAACCCGGCCATACATGACCGACCACTCATTTCGCTTGAGTGTATCGAATGTATATCATCAACAGTTGGGATTAGCAACCGTTTCCCGAATGGGACAGCATCAACAATAGATTTTTAGAAGTAAACGAAACTCTAGATCAGGTGATTATACACCCTACTTCGGTGCAACCGACTTCGCCATGCTGCCTGCCCGATTTCTGTCATTTACCGGATGATGAGGCTAGAAGCTACGCTTTATCATCATACCAGATTTACTTTGAATGCCACATCGTCAAATCCATCAAATCACCGATTGACATCTACAACAATACATTATGTGTTAGCTAAAAGAAGTTTCCTTCTCCGCTTCCACTCTTGGTACGGTTGGAGAAATCAATATACGTGGTCGTTTGGAAATACTCTGTCAGACATTCATCCATACAAGTCACCCAGGAACAGGATGAACTGAAGGCACTATTTCTATTAATAGAAAAAGTCCTTGCACTCTACTTCGTCTTCGATTATCTTTATATAATCTGATTTGCACGCTACTGCTGATATGGAGTGGTTCTTCAGATAATAATCCAACCGATCTCTCCATATTGACAACGATGGTCAAAACTTCGATAGTCTGTGATTTAACTATCGAATAAAAACAAGTGTTTCGATAGTCGATGATTTAACTATCGAATAAAACAAGTGTTCATCCAAACATCCAACAATCACTGAATCTTTAATTAATATTCCATTAATTAAATCTCTTCTCTATTTCTTTATCAATATTTGTTAAACAAATATTTTCATATATCGCCTCCTTTATTTTCTAACTTTAGAAATATTTATGCTATTTATAATTGGAAAATATTCCAATTACTTATCTCTTTCCCATCTCGTTTATTTCTATACTTAGGAAATATTTAACATCTATTTCCAAGCTTACATTTCATTTGGGTTAAAACGGATGTTGTGTAAAACATCGTTACGACAACCCAAATACTACATTCAACTGAATCTTATTCAACATTGATCTTCGAGCCTGAAATCTTACTATTCATTTGTTAATAATGAAATCAATCAAGTTGGGGTATAACTACCTCTCAGACCTTGACTGAATAACATTTATAACGTCAAAACAGATATGACTACTTACTCGAACAATCAATAACATACAACAACTTCTTTACCTTTAAACACGTATACACTTTTTCTTTCTATTCTTACTAGATTTTATTCTTATACTTCCTTTTTGATTATACTATTCTATTTCTAAATTCGCTTCCTTATCAACTTCTATATATGTTGATACGTTGATTTCTAACTATCAAATTATCTTAAAAATATTCTATCTCCTTAAATTCCCGGAAAAATTCACCATAACCTCCTTTGTACCGGGAGCATCGGGAAATTTCAAATAGCTTTCCCGGTCCTTCTCATCTCAAAAAGAAAAAGAAAAAGCCAAGCGGCTTGCCGATACGGCGCATAAAATCTCATATATGAATTAAATACGTACCTTTTTGTCGGGCATTCTATTTATTTCACTTCTATACTTTATTCCAAACCTGTCTCCTGTATGTCTATACCTGTCCAATCTATTTTAACTATACCAATCGTTTTAACTAAATTTGTTAGTTAAATCTGTTAATTAACTTCTTAGTCTAATCCACTTCTATTTATCCAAATCTATTTATTATAGATCCCATTTGAATTTCTATATTCAAATTCCATTTGAAATACTATATTCAAATTCTATAGTTAAACTCCATTTGAATTCTATTATTCAAATTCTATTTCAATTCCTTATATTCAAAGTCCATTTGAATTCTCTGCATTATTTATAAACAACGTTTATAACTTCAATTCAAATCCCACCTTTCCATTTATAAACAACGTTTATAAATTCAATTCAAATCCCATATTTTCATTTATAAACAAAGTTTATAAATTCGATTCAAAACCCACCTTTCATTTATAAACAAAGTTTATAAATTCGATTCAAATCCCATCTTTCCATTTATAACAGAGTTTATAAATTCAATTACTTGTTTTATATACCTTCAAAACAAGTTAATATTTTCTATAGTTTTATTTAAAATTCAAATTCTATTTATAAAAATAGAAATTTCTTTTTAAATATCAAATACCCTTTTTGATATTTTTATAAATCCATATTCAAACCCCAGGGATATTTTAAACAATCAAATCAACCAATTTTCAATCATTTGATTTTTAACACGTCATATATGAATATATATGAAATCAAACAAACAACAGATAATATATATTTTTGAGGAATCCAGTTGGATTCCTCCAACCTGTTTTCCTACATCCACAGATGTTAGTCAACATAGTAATACCCATCCTGCTTCGAGGCAGGATATCGCGGTATAGAAGGTCATCCACTAATCATAGCGTGGGGCGTATAGGGTAATCATCCGCTAATGAAACCGCGGGCATCCGCTAATGAGACTGCGGGAATCCAACCAATCATCAACCCAATATATATATATATATATATATATCCTAGATAACTAATATATATTTTAAAACAATCAGACAACATTCAAACAAGCACAGACAATTATTTTTAACTATATAAAAATAAATTTCTAAATAAACGGTGAGATTTACTCACCGAGATTTTCCCATTGCTGAATGTCTAGGTTAATTCTGTATCGTTGATTACCACTACTCGAATGAAATTTTCTGCGTCCCTTACATCCTCCTTTAAACCGTCTTCCCCCTCTCAAAGTCACGACGAAGACATGCTACCAACCAACCTCTGATTTGAATCTAAAAGTTTCCATTGATCCTAGTGGAACAGAATTTCCTGTAACTGCTTTCCCTCTTTGACGGTTCCTTCTTGAAATCACGGTTCCCTAGACCTAACTACAAATCGATTACCCATGTCAAAACCGACCTCCTCCTTGTTGTTGCCTTACTGTCGCTCCACCTCCCAGAACCGCTCGAAATGATCATTTCGCCAAACCCCTATCTACTTCGCACCCTCCAAAGGAAGTCGCGACTTCCAGTAGTTCACGAGACGCACAAACTCCTCCAGACTTCGCGAGCGCCTCCTTTCCGTTCGACAGTGAAAGCCGTGATCAAAACCTTCTCATTTCGTACGTACAAATCTCGGAATCCAACTCACGAATCCCTGCTCCTCTTCGCACAACTCCAGATACCCAAAAATCAAACCCCCAGATTTCACCGAGGCCTCCACTCAAATCGCGCATGCCTTGCTTAGCCGTCGAGCTTCAGGGAATCATCGCGGTCTTCATCGCGAAACCTGATCTCGGATTCTCTCTTTTTTTATATACAAAAAAAATTTTCGATTTATTTCTGGAAACAGAGGGAGGAGATAAACAAAAGAAATGGAAAGGGGATTTTCGGTTTTAATTTATAGAAGGGGGGACAGTAGCGGTTTGGTTTGAGTTGTGGTGACAAGGGAGACACGATTTGGTTTTGATTTATAGTAATATAAGAAGGCACGGTGGTGTCTTGATGTGAGCACGATGGTGTTTTGATGTGTGGTAATGAAGAGAGGAACGGTTGTTTTTGTTCTTGTCCACACAACAAAGGATTTATTTTTATTTTAAAATTAATTTAAAACTCGTCTCCTTTTATTAAAATACACCCTAATTCTGAACTCCTTTCTGAACCCACCAGCTAACAATTTTAGGGTAATACCCCTGTTTCGGACACACTGGGATAGATCACGAAATCCCATTCGATCATCTGTAGAAGATATTAGTTTAAATTGATTTAAATTAATTTTAAAACAATTCATTCTTCGATAATCAATTAATATTATTATTCTGATTCAAACAGAAGTCTGAACTGTTATTTTAATTCAGTTTTTAAATCTCGAACTGCATTATATTTTCGTATTACGATGATTTAATATATTCGATATTAAATCAAAATTGATTATTAAACTGATAACTTAATATAAATATTCACTTATATTATCCACCCAATATTTAAATTAAATATTAAATATTAAATATTCAAAAATTAACCCATAAGGATCCGGGTCATTACAGACCAGGTTTCTTACATATAAAGCACTTGCCATTTCTTTTCTTCGACTTTCCTCTCTCACCGGGGTTCCTTGATTTAGAACGCCCATGGTTTCCCATCTTCTCTGATTTCTCCTTCTCTGCAAATAAACCATGACCATTATCGGCACCACTACTATCATCACTCAACTCCTTCATCTGATCTCCCAATTCCTCACTAAGAAGACCTGTCTTGACATCATCAAGAGTCAATATATATTGGCCATAGATCTATTTGAGAATCCAATATAACGCTCAGGCAACAAACATAACAATGTCATCGCCTTCTGCTCCTCCTCAATCTTCAAATCTACCACCTTTATCTTCATTAGTAAATCATCAAACACATTCAAGTGCGCCTTTAGCGAAGTTCCTTCCTTCATCTTGTAGGTAAAGAAAGTCCGCAACAAGATCAATCGATTTGCGAGTGACTTCTTCATATATAACTCCTCCAACTTGTTCCAAATACCTTTAGCAGTCGTCTCACCACTAGTTTCAGAGATAACACTCTCTCCCATAGCAAGTTGAAGTGTAGTGAATGCCTACTCTTCCATTTCTTTTCTCTTTACATATGAGATGTCCGCTAGCAATAAATATGTATCGAACAATACCCGATGTACCCGATTCAGCCTAAGAACCGCTTTCATCTTCCATCACCATTTTTCAAAATAATTATCGCCATTTCACTAGTCAATAGCCAATTGTAAACCAGCAGCTGCGTACGACCCACATACGTAAGGAGCTACACCACTTGGACCAACTATTGAGGCACTATTTGAATCTGATTCCGGCATTTCTACAACTATCTACCAACACCAATGCTCTAATAGCCAAATATTTTGGAGAATTTCAACTCAAGACTACTCAAGCTAAAAACCCCAACCAGCTGAAGACGAGATCATGGTAAACATGCAAAAACAACCAATCAATAATCAAAACTTCTCAACCCAATCCACAAGTCAGTCACAGTCACCAAACAATGGAAATAATAGAGCAATAATGATAAACTAAATCACATAGGGATTTATAGTGGTTCCACCGATATCTTGTCACTGTACGTCCACTTTGAGAGAGAACTTTTATTAATATCAATAGAAGAGTACAAGAGACTGGTTACAATGATCAAATTCATTAGAAAAATTTGATTTTATGGAGAAAAGAATTGAAAAAGATTAGGGTTGCCAAAACCCTAATAATAATAATCCTAGATCTAATCTCTTGATTAGTCTCTTTTTCAGTTATTCCCTAGTGGTTTTAACCTAATCCTGGATGTAGCTTATATAGGGAGAGAATAGAATGCAGCAATTGCCCAAATTTCCCCTGGATCCTTCATAGATCAGCCTACCAAGTCCTCAGCACGATATAACCAATATATCGCCTCAGACGCCTGTCGTGGAATGGACAGACGTCTGTCCAAAGGCTCGGGAAATATTCCCTGACAACACAGATGTTTGTCCACTTTACCTCAGACGTCTGTTGTGACGATCCCAAAATCCGAGGGGCGGTATTAAGGATAATCATTGGAATATAACACATCAATCATCATAGCAGAGTACAGATAATAGCAAAAACAATAAATAGAATAATTTTACATGGATATGACAGCGGAATCACAACATGTAACAACATCAGAATAGCACAGCGTAGGATATAACTTAGTAAATAAAAAGGGAAGTGATCAGTCATCATCGCCAGAGGCGGAATACATACATGCAGTGAGACATAATAAGGGTATCAGTCTACATCGCCGAAGGCGGTACATATACATACGATAATAAGTACTGAAAGTAAATCAGTCTGCATCGCCTGTGGCGGAATCATAATATAAGTACAATAATGGCGGAAAATGTCAAAGTCATCTCTGTGGAGTCAGCCTCGCCATGAGCCAAAATGCACTCTATGCAACAGTGCAGAGCCAAAAACAACCTGTCACCTGTGAACTAGGCTGCCCGTGTGAAAATAAGGGCACCCGCGTTTGCAAAGTGAAACAAACAACGAGTCAGTCATGGGGACTGGTATGAGGAATCTATTTAACAGTTAAACAACAGTAATAAGCAAATCATAGGACCACGCCACTTTCACGGAACGGGTTTACTCCAGTGATTGCTAGGGCATTTAAAACAAGGTAAATTCTTTAAAACAACGCAATGCTTTTAAAAAGAATGAAGCCATTATAAGACTCAGGTCCCATCACACAATGCAACGCAAGCCGGAGGATAGAGTTTTACCTTATAATGGCCAAATATGCTTGATACGTGTAAAGCAAAAATCATTTGATATTATTACTAGTGCATATATGTTTCAAAAATGAATAGCATCATAAATATCAATCATAGGCGACATGAGCGTCCCATGCCACTATGTCGCCATATAAAAGTTACAATCGAATCCGTTATCTCGTATTGGAAATTGGATTTCCGTCATGAGTCGAGGCAAGGGGCAAGCTCCTCTCCGCTTCGAGACATTCTAGCAAATGCCTCAGGACTACACACTTTGGGCAACCCTGGATTCGGCTGGGCCGGTCCTCTCTTACGTTTGAGGATTAATTATGCCTGAACACACGTTTCCCGGTCCTTACAGACCTATAATCGAGGCGCCTCGCATTCCAACAACCACAAAGGTGAAAAGTAGATATAAATGTCAGGGCTGGTAAGTCACTGACACCACCATAGCTAGAAAGAAACGTCGTGCTCTCCCAGTGGTCCGTATCCCGTTTTTGACTCATACCGAGGTGTGAGGCTCGCGAATCCACGCTATACACAAAGCCAGGCCATGCAGACCGTGCTTTGTTCATCATCCACAAGACTTTGCTTTGCAACAGAAGCCTTGATCACAGCATCTTGGCATGCCACATAGGCAATCCACTCCATACGATTGATTTCCATCGATATATAACCTCTGAGCTCGTACGTCTCAGAGAAGGGCGTTAAGCAAAAGAATAAATTATTCGCCGCCAAACAGATATATATTTAACAGAGATCAATCAGTATAGAACAAAATCCAATGTCAGACACACAGTCCATTTACAAGTCCATTCTGGGTCTGAACGAAACCGGAGGCGTCAATTCCTCGTATATCCGTACAATCAACACATACGTTCAGACGGCTACTACTTCCATCCCTTCACGGTAGCTACTCCGGTCAGGAACCTCAGCAGCGCCCATCCAACCGATACGAAGATCGTCGGTCTTGAATCGTCTTTGCATTTTCCAATTCGAATCGCTCGATAAATTATTTGAAATGAGGGTTAGCTCGGCCTTTTCAAATAATTCACGTAATTAGAATTTAAATCGATTCTTTCCATGGTTATATTATTCGACATCCATCTTTCAGTTCTTTATTGTTATTTTCGTGTCAAGCACATACAACCATCAAATATCAAACAATTCAGGCCCAATTGGTTTATTTGCAATCTATGTTGCTTATAATATTTTATAACGATTTTTCGCCATTTTTATTTATTTAAAAATGGCCATATTTAATTAAACGACGTTTCAGGTCGAGCCGTGGCACTGGCGCTGTTTTTCCCCTAATTTGTTTTACACATATCGGAAAATCTAACTGTTGGATTTCTACAAAGTCTATATCAGTGGGAAGATATTCCCAAAGCGAACCCAACGGTTCCAGTTTCGTGAAAATCCGACGGTTAGATCTTCCACACTAGTCGTTTGAAGTTACGGTTTCAAAATTCGAACTGCAGCGTCTTTATTCGATTTAATTTAATTATATTTATATATAAATATAAATGATTCTGGCACTGTTTTTCTTCATATTTGAATTAAACATTCCGGACAATCCAACCGTTGGATTTTTACAAGGTTGGTGCCGTTGGGAAGATATTTCCAAGGCGAACCCAGCGGTTGGGGTTTCGGGAAAATCCGATGGTCGGATTTCTCGTACTAATCGTTTCAAATTACGATTCCGAAACATGAACTGCACGGCTTTGATTCCTTTTAATTATATTTATAATTATATATATATAAATATAGTTCATTCTATAATTCCAACTATAGTTCATTCTATATTTCCAACTTCGTTTTCACTTCAAATATTTCACTAACGCCTTAATATTTCGAAATTTTTCGCCATAACCTCCTTTGTATGGGGAGGGGTTTGGAAATTTATTGGGCCGTGTTAGGAACCCAATAAATCCTAAAAAGCATCCACATATTTATAGTGATATATTCTGGTGTTTACGGGGGAGCATGTATAGATAATCACTCCAGAGAATAAATTCTCGTCACCCCGTTTCCGTGTGGAAATAAATAGTCCATGTGCCGTATCTAATAACTAGAGAGACGTGATTATTGTCAACTCCAGACCCGTGTGGGGTTTTTATTAATCTGGCAATTTATCGTTATATTTTATATAGTCCATATCAGTCATCAGTTCAACCTGTAGTATAAAATCATTGCCATACAAGCCTCTCGCTCGTATGGTAAATCTTCCACCTCGTCACACAAGCTCCAATTGCTTATGTGGAATATGATGAAGTATGCCTATCGTCAAGAAGTATGCCATGTAGTGTAGTTCAAAATTAATTTTTACTAACCTATGGCGACGTTTATTATTTCACACAGAATAACCAGCACTCCGCATCCAATGGCATTCACAGGAGTTGATATAAAAATAAAATTGCGCAGCCAACTCATTAAGGCTTACCTATTTGTCGGGCATGCAAATAATTTCTTTACTCTACAGCTAATCCATTTTTCCTGTTCAACACATGTATGTATATGCAGAACAAAGCCAATAACAATATTTCTAGCAAACTATTATTTATTTCAACACGTGTGTATTTTTATCAAAACGTATACATGATAAAAGAAATATTTTTATCTTCAAAGATATTTATTCGACACGTGAATGTTTTTAACACTTCATATTCACAATAAAAATGTAGTTTTTATTATCGATTCATTTTATTTTAAAATACGATAACATTCAACACATGAATTTCAACTCGACGAACGAATTTCAATTCAACACATGAATATTCTCTATAGTTTGTATATATATATATATATATATATATAATGTGATTTTTATCGCTAAAGCTATTTGTTTAAATTCAAATAATATTCAACACATGAATTTTGATTCAACGAATGAATTTCAACTCAACACATGAATATTCGCTATAGTTTGAATATATATAAAAATGTGATTTTTATCGCTAAAGCTATTTGTTTAAATTCAAATAATATTCAACACATGAATTTTGATTCAATGAATGAATTTCAACCCAACACATGAATATTCGCTATAGTTTGAATATATATAAAAATGTGATTTTTATTGCTAAAGCTATTTGTTTAAATTCAAATAATATTCAACACATGAATTTTGATTCAACGAATGAATTTCAACTCAACACATGAATATTCATTTCAATATATGTAATTTATTTCAACGAATGAAAATTATTCTAAAACATGTATTTTTCAGAAAATTTCGACAGCATAACGGCAGGGTAGTTAAAACCGGGACCGTCCCTAGTACGGCTCCTCGCTCTACCTTAAAACCTCGCGGTTTTTGACAATGGGGATCATGCATCTAGTTCGCACGCAGGCGGCATGTTTTATTTTCAATTCCACAATCCTATTCTAATTTATTTCAACCATAAGAGGGTATTTTTCAACCACAAAGGTATTTTTCAACCACAAAGTTATTTTTCAACCACAATATCAACCACAAACAATTATTTCCAACCATTCGTCATACCATATAATATCACGTCAATCACAAGCAATAAATATCGTCCATGGTCTGTGGACGAAGGGAGTATATATATATATATATTATAATTCACTTGCATTTCATCACAATTCAAAGCATATATGTTTCATTCAACGCTTGTATAATTTATACATCGCTAATATAACTTATACAACACATGTACATGAGGTATACAATGCGTATATAATTTACACTTCGCTTATATAATTCATACAACGCGATTCCATTCACACAATTTAGTTTAGATTCCTCACATTGGTTTTTGCAGTGCTAAAAATCGTAGGAAGATCAGAAAAATCCGCGGCTTCTTCTAGAAGGTAGAGAGCCTCCTTGCGGTCACAGGGTCTCCTGTTTCATCGAATTTCGTTAACAAACGAAAAAGATATTATTTTTCAAAGTTTTGCAACGCTTTATAGTGTCATAAACAGTTTAAATATAATAGGCCGTATACCTTGCTTTGTTGTTCAAAATTAGGTCATGCTTTAATCTCCAATCCGCTGCTCGATGTTGAAATCGGGCTTCACCACGTTGTTCAGCTTGGAAGCGCGCACCCGAGGGTACCAGTCGCCGCCGGTTCGAAGTCAGGTCCGGGGAGAAAACTGGGCGCGAACGGCGGGTGTTCCCGGGCTTCAAACTCGAGAAAAACACAACGATAATTTCCACAACCGGTATAGATTTGGAGAGGGTGTTGAGAGCTTCAAAACGGATCCAAGAACACTCGATTTCACTGAGAAACGAGAGAGAAATCTCTCCGGAAAGATTTGAAATCACTTCTGCTATGCGCCTGGAGCTCGATGGAGAAGAAGAGATCTGATTGGTCGGCCTCTTTTTATTTTAATTTTTAATTTAATTAATTCCAAAAATACCCCCTTCCACACACGAACTCGAAATCAAACCCAACGACTGTCGCCCCTAGCTAAATACCCCCATTCCGGACACAATGGGATATGTTTCGTTGGCCAATTCGACTGTTACAGTCGGTTATTTTTCAAATTAAAATATAAAACATTCAATATTTAATTTGAACGTACATTTCAATTTGCCAGGGCCACAAACTGAATCGAAAAATTCCAGAAAAATAAATCTAGCTTTGTTTTGACGATACGGTCCTAACAAAACCAGTTTCGTCGAATTCTGAGCTCGTTTGAAAAATGACCATTTTTAGGTCGACCCATTTTGATAGAAATTGACCAATCACATTTTCTTTTGCCCCGCTCACATACTAGCTTCAAAAATTATGAAATTTGAAACTTAGCAATAATTTGACATCCCGGACCCAACAAAAGTGGTTTCGTCGAATTCCGAGGTCGTAAGCAAAATATCAATTTTCAAGGGCTATATATGCTATATAGCGACCTTTCTGAAAATTCATTTGGCCATAACTTTTGATTCCCGCTATGAAACTTCGATTTTTCAGACTCGTTAGAAAGCTATTCATAAACAGATTTAAATATTTTCAGTTTCGCTAAAATCCGTTATATTTTCCACCTGGTACAGTCAGACGAAGTTTGTATTCAAAATTTCAAACTGCAATACCATACCCTATTCTTTATTTTATTGAAATATGCTATTTCAATTATTCAAATTCTTTGGAATTAACCAATTTTAAAATTTTTAAATTGGTTCACATTTTCCGGGTTATTACATCTGTTGAACTTTACTTCAGCACAGACGTCTGTCCAAGGTGACAGACGTCTGTCGCAGCTCTCGGGAAAATCCACATGTAAACTCAGACGTCTGTCATGCCTAGCGACAGACGTTTGTCGCTATACCCTGTTGAAACCAAGCACCTTTCTGCCTCTAAGTTCCTCGTATGAGCTCCGATTTGCAAACTGTCTTCTCCGACTCGAAGCTACCTCCATCCACTTCAATTCTACCATATAGTATCGTAAAATTTAACACTTTGTACTGGCAGTAGTAATGTAAACCAAGGTGAGTCTGAAATGATAAGCAATGTGAATGGTCATGTTGTTACATGCAGTCAATTTTATATTGTTACTATATTGGAATATGTGGAAATAATGCAAGAATGCGACATAATTAACTTTTTGATACGTACATATCTAAAATTACAGTGCATAAAAAGAATTCAAAGTGCAATTCCAAGCAACAGGTTTAAAAACATACAATGTTTGGTATAAAGATAATCTAAAATTTTGGAGACAAATAGTAAAAAATTGGAACAACATAGAGGACTGATCTTGTAATCGGAACACCATCAACCAGTTTCAGTTGTTATAAAAATACGTAAAAATGGTGAAATATCATTGAAGGATCATTGTACAACAAAAAATTAAGAAACTTTGTTGGACAAAGTGGAAATCATGTTTTTTCTGCCACTGTAAAAATTTTATGGTCATAGCATTGATGTAAGAAGAAAACCATGAGAAGTAGAAAGCTTGGAGATCTACTAAAGCTAAGTAAAAATGAACATTAGCTATCAAACTACTTCAAAAAATAAAAATAAAATCATCGGATCTATAAATAGGAATAAATAAATATAGCAAGAATAGGTACTGGAAACCTCTGTGAGCATGATTTGATAGCTTAAATGAAAATATATGGAAATAAACACTAAGAATTCTATCAACAACAATGAAATAATAGGAAATTATCAAAGAATTTTAATTACATGTATTAGAAAGTAAAGAAAAGGATTTTTCTATAATTAGCATGTGTTTAGTTGTGGAAGAAAACTAAAAATGTATACATCTGAAGACTAGCAACTCTATCTACAAAAGAGAATCGTATACAAGAAAAGTATTTATCAAGAATTTCAACTATGTAATGCAATTACAGTAAATAAAAGGATTTTTTTCCCACTGAGCAAGCTTTTAGGCATGTAAGAAAATAAAAAAAGTATGCAATTGCAATGTGTGTGTCTATGTCCATAAGCATGTTTACGTATGTATTTAAAAAACATGGATTTGAAAATGGTAGAAAGTGACATCTATTTACTCTATTAGTTGGAAAATATGCTTACTGCAAATTATCGACTATTTAAATAAGAGTTTGCACATGGAAACCATTCAAGTATTTGGTAGGTATCAATTATCAAAAGTTTAAACTTCATGTAATATAAGTGACAGTATCATACCATTTTAGTGACTAAAATAATAGTAATAAATATAAATATGTTTGATGCCATTATCAATCTATGTGATAAGCAATCGTGCAAAAAGTGCTATTTTTTGTTACAATTTGAAGAATTAGTAGGTATCAATTGCTAAATAATTGATTAAATATGTATAGAGAGACAGTGGTTTATACTCCATTAGACTTACGCTGATATGAAAAATATACTTGAAGATATATAAAAATCAAGCTGTAAAGGTGGAAAATTAGTCTTGATAAATATAAAGGCTTATAAAATGTCTAAATATTTGGCAAGTATTATCAGCCATCATAAAATAAACTGCAATCATGTAATATGATTAAAGAGTCAGACACATTATAATAGAAACAAATTTTAGCATACCATTAAATGACCGGGTAGAAAACTGAGGTTTCAATTTGTTTGTTGACATAGTCATGCTAGTAAATTAATTTAGTCATCTATGGAGGCTCTTATCAACTTAATTTTGTGCCATGTTTCCTGCAAAAATTGGATATTGTTTAGTAAGTAAATCAACAATGGTAATTGTTGATATGTGAAAACTATCATTAAATAAAAGTTTGCGATGACTGTGTCATAAAAAAAAAGTCAAAGAAGGAAAATAATGAGAGTAAAGTACAGATATCTTCAAAGATATAGCATTATAAGCCAGAATATTACATTCAGCTATCAAGATTGATGGCAATGTGGTTATCATGGAGCTTTTTAGTTGTCTAATTATACAGTTTGTCCTCTAAATACAACAGTTGTTAATCTAAGAATTTGCCAACGTAAATCTGTTAATAAGTTAGCAAAAAATTAAAATCCTAAAAATAAACTATAAATAGTATAATTAAGCGTTTCATACCATAGTTTAAGTGGTTAAACAAAGGGTAAAAGAATATATATGTCTGAGAATATTTCATACCATCCGTGGTTTGCTTCCAGCGAAAGTTTGAGATTGACAGTAAATAATTCTAAAATGGTAACACTGTAAATATTTGGTAAGAATCGAGCATATGTAAAGTTAAGGCTATCATAGAATAAAGCTTCATGATGCATGCAAAATGTATATTAAAGAATGAAAACAGTATTTGGTAAGTGAATAAAGCTTTGAGATTATTTATGTTAAAATTTGCCGCGAAACCATCTATGTATTTATGTTAATATTTTATTCATATTTTTATTAAATGATATTATGATCTAATAATGTTTATGCATGAACATTTTAAATTAGTAAATTAAACTGGTTAGATTCTAATTTTTATTAACATTACTAATTTAAAATGTTCATGCATAAACATAATTAGATCATAATATCATTCAATAAAAATATGAATTAAAGTTCTGTTATTAAGTATCCTGACAGGCCTATGTCTGTATCAGGCCTTTAAACATACAGCCAAAGCCCGAAACGCAGCGAAGCACCGAAAACGAGCTCCCATCCCATCCATTCTCTACAAATATGCATACAAACGCGAATTCATTTTCTTCATCCAACACTTCTGCTTGCCTATCGCCCTCTTGTATTTTAGGGCTTCTTGATTTTCTTTTGGGTCGAAGGCTGCAGCTTGATACTAGGTTTTAATGCGATTCTTGTTCTATTTTGCAAAACTATGCGTTCGATCCATCTTTATGTTGTATGCAGACTTTTTCTCCTTTTGTAACCCTAACGCATGAATTTCATTTTCAATCTCAGCCGAATAAGGTCGCGGTACCCTCTTTTTCGTTGCCACCGCCTCTGCGCAGCGCTGGCCAGTTCCAAGGTAATTCCCTTTTTCTGTATGTATAAAAAATAATTTGCTATGTTTGTGCTTCTTTTTTTTCTTTCTCGCTCTATACGGTAAATTTATCATGAAAATGCTTTATAAAAGGCCACCTACTCACAATGTGCAACGGAGAGTTTTTTCAACATACTTCTGCGAACTTAATTTTGGTTTGCATTTGAGTTATTTAATTTCTAAACTGGAATAAACATCCGAATTTGGTTGTATTAGGCTATTCCTTTGAAATTTAACACGTTTTTTTATTTGAATTGGGAGGTTGATGGTAAATTCAATGAATTTTCGCTTGATAAAACAGAACTAACACATATTTTGTGGTTCTGGAGCTTCTTTGATTCATTTCTTTGAGTATGCATAGGTCATAAGTAAAATGTGGATAAGCACTTCAAATTTTTTCTTCATCATGTGGACAATAAAGTTGTAAAAACAATATTA
Organism: Allium sativum; assembly: GCA_030737875.1. Lineage (NCBI taxonomy): Eukaryota > Viridiplantae > Streptophyta > Magnoliopsida > Asparagales > Amaryllidaceae > Allium > Allium sativum. Next base: position 325,495,483 of record CM060921.1, on the reverse strand, counting down.
ATGTTTAATCATTTAGGAAATGCAGTCAAACCGGAGTGTTCTTGGATGATCCAGATTATAGGACTATCTCCTATGTTGTATTTTGCAAATTTTCAATTTTCTTCTTCGCTAACGCCGTCTTGTACAATCTTAGGTTACTGATATGTAGCTTTTTTTGTTCAAGAATTCCACTATCAGTCACACTTGGTTATGCGTATTAAAGATCAATGTTTCAAAATCATCCGGACTTCTCTTATGAACTAGACTAGATAAAATAGACGGTAAAAAAGTTTCATTGGTTTACTCATGATCCAAAATTATGAATGGTTGTATTTCCATCATTACACTCATAGGTGGCCAAACCAATTAAGTCACGTATAACATTTGAGTGGATCTTTATGTTTTTGGTGGTATGTGTATGTTGTAATAATTTAAACGAAGATTTAGGAATTGAATATCTACCAGCAAAAAGATATGCTTCTTGTAGTTCCCATTTATTTGTTTGTATGCTCTTTTACTCAAGGTAGCCAGAAATTTTGTCTTGTCTTTCTTTTCACAATTCACAAGAACAACACATACATGAGTTTCAAAACATTATTTTTCTTCATTTGCTGTTTGTTATAATGTCTTCTCTTGTTTTGGTTGGCAATACCATTTTGTTCTTCAAAACTGTAAATTATGCTTCTTAAATTGGTTTCAAAGCACATATCTCTGCTTTTCGTATTATTCCATATGAAATGGTAGATCATCACTATTTCTTTGTTTGTCGAAACATTTTGTTATTATAGGGGATCTTGGAACGTTAAACTACATTAATGTTGATCGTCATTTATAGTTGTTGTAGTTTTAGTACATTAACTTAAAACAAATATCTGTTCCAAAATAACTATCAAAAAAAAAAAAAAAAAAAAATCTTGTTGTTTCTAGAGCTCTTCTCTCATCATTGCTATTTGTTCATTCTCATGCAGGTAGAGGATCAATTATAGTAAAAGAATCAAGAATTTTTCTGTTGTTACGCATTAGGTATGCCAACCCTTGCTCTACTTCACTACATGGTAAACTAAGTCTTGCATAGAAATTTCCTGAAATAACAAAGGCACCTATGTCAGCATATGTAAATTGTTACTAAATTCACTTGCACACACACACTTGCGCGTGTGCATGCATGTTTGCTACTAATAAAGGGATTTGATTACATGTAATTAACTGGTGTATCTTACCTTGTAGCAGGTTACAGAACATACTGTTTTACTTCATCTTCATGGCTTACAGTATCAATATTGAAAGCTTCAGTAAGCGGCTGAAACAGCTGTATTCTCATTGGGAAGAAAACAAGTCCGATATTTGGTGTAATGCTGATGCTATTACTATTGCCACACCGCCTCCTTCAGAAGATCTTCGTTATCTTAAGTCGTCTGCTCTAAATATTTGGTTGCTAAGTTATGAATTTCCCGAGACAATCATGATTTTTTTGGCCAATCAAATCCATTTATTGTGTAGCCAAAAGAAGGCATCACTGCTTGAAACTGTTAAAAAGTCTGCTAAGGAAACAGTTGGAGCTGATCTCATCATACACGTGAAAGCAAAGAGTGATGATGGATCTGCACTAATGGACAAGTTATTAAGCAGTATCCACACTCAATCCAAATCAGACACTCCTATTGTTGGTTTTATTGCAAAAGAAGCACCAGAAGGTAAGCTTTTAGAAAGCTGGTCTACCAAGCTAAACGCAGCTAATGTTAACCTTGTTGATGTTACAAATGGGTTTTCTGAATTATTTGCTGTGAAGGACTCAACTGAAGTTATTTGCGTGAGAAAAGCTGCTCATTTGACTTCTTCAGTGTTCAAAAACTTTGTTGTCCCACAGCTCGAGAAAACCATAGACGAAGAGAAAAAAATCACACATTCATCACTGATGGATGCAACTGATAAGGTCATAACTGACCCTTCTAAAGTCAAGGTCAAGCTCAAGGCGGAGAACGTTGACATATGTTATCCTTCCATTTTTCAGAGCGGAGGCAAATTTGATTTAAAGCCAGGTGCTTCAAGCAACGATGACAATCTTTATTACGATTCTGCTAGTGTAATCATATCAGCGATTGGCTCACGTTACACAAGCTATTGCTCTAATATTGCACGCACTATTTTAATTGATGCTACCCCATCTCAAAAGAAGGCGTATGAAGTTCTTCTCAAAGCTCAAAGTGCTGCAATTTCAATGCTTAAACCTGGCAATAAGGCCAATGGTGCTTACAAAGCAGCGTTCTCTGTTGTGGAGAAAGAAGCTCCTGAAATTCTTCAGCATCTCACCAAATCTGCTGGAACAGGAATTGGAATCGAATTCCGAGAATCTGGATTGAATCTAAATTCAAACAACGAGCGTATTCTTAAAGCAGGGATGGTTTTCAATGTGTCTCTTGGATTTCATAATCTTCAAGCTGAAACGGGGAATCCAAAGACTGATAAATACTCTCTCCTGCTCGCTGACACAGTTATCATTGCAAGTGAGAAGCCAGATGTATTAACTGCAGTCTGCTCAAAATTGGTCAAGGATGTTGCTTATTCTTTCAGTGAAGATCAGGAGGTAGAAGAAGAAGAAGAAGAAGAACGTCGGCCGAAAAGAAGCACGGCTGCTGACAATGATGTTGCAAAAACGGCATTACGGTCAGGAAACAATGAGGCATCAAAAGAAGAACTAAGGAAACAACATCAGGCTGAGCTTGCTCAACAAAAGAATGAAGAAACAGTTAGAAGATTAGCTGGCGGTGGTTCTGACATCAACAATAGGCGAGGACCCGTTAAAGCCTCAGGAGAAGTGAATGCATATAAAAATGTGAATGATTTACCCCCGACTAAAGAATTGGCTATACAGCTTGACCAGAAAAATGAGTCCATTCTCTTGCCTATCTATGGAAACATGGTCCCTTTCCATGTTTCTACTGTAAAGAGTGTTACGAGCCATCAAGACAATCGAACATGCACCATTCGCATAATCTTCAATGTACCTGGCACTGCTTTTAATCCTCACGATGCAAATTCCATTAAAAATCAAGCTGCTATATACTTGAAGGAGGCCACGTTTCGGTCAAAAGATCCTAGGCACAGCACCGATGTGGTTGGGAGAATCAAGCTTCTTCGGAGGCAAGTTGCTAGCAGAGAATCAGAGAGAGCTGAGAGAGCTACCTTGGTCAGTCAAGAAAAGCTTCAGCTTAACACTAACAGAACGAGGCTTATTAGATTATCAGATTTGTGGATCCGACCTGCATTTGGGGGAAGGAGTAGGAAACTCAGTGGAACTCTAGAAGCTCATCCTAATGGTTTCAGGTATTGTTATTACAGATCTTTGAATCTTATGATTTTTACCCTGATTCAAGTTGAATCTTTTTAACTACAATTCAGTTACCAGATTTCAATTTAAAACGAGCATAGCATTTTGCAGGGTCAGTTTGTCTCTATCTATACCAAGTAAAATATTGTACAAAGATTCGCAAAATAAATTCTTTGTGTGGTGTAAATTTGCGAGGCATCTCTTCATCTTTTTCTTTATCTATAGTCAAGAAGAAAAGCCATTGGTTCATATATCCTTTCCTTATGTTTCTTTCTTTTCTTTAGTTGCCACCAAGTCCCATGTGTAGCAGGTATTTCGCATGAAAAAAAAAATCGATTTTTTTTTTAAACCTCCGTGTTTTTGTTCACATCCTTTTATTTTATCAAATTATCTTATCACATATTGCTCATCAACATCAAAAGTTCATTGACAGGTAAAAAGTACAACCAATATATTTTGTGGCGAGTGTAAGGTGCATCAAATTTGTCAAAGATGATTCTAGATATAAATTAAAGGCTGAACTAAACTTTTGTATTAGAATTTGGTATTTGAAATATATTTCAGTTCAAAGTTGTATGTAATATATTTCATCTTGATCATTATAAAAATTAAAAACTTTAGACATTAATCCATGTATAAAATGACATTGTAAATGGTAGTGTCTATGATAAAATTTGCAGTTGTGAAAATCATATATCCATGCTCAGATCAATAAATAAATGAAAATACTTATTTGAATGAACAATTCCTATTTTATTTCATTCAAAACAAAATAAAGATAAAACGATATAGCAAATTGCTTTTTAAGCTTTGATGTAGCAACTAAAGCATGAAAATATTGTAGTGCTAAAAGCACCTAAATTTTTTCTTTTTAATACCATCAATGATAGCCGGAAGCACAAAATTGAATGCTTTTAGTCCCACACCACCATGTGAAATTTAAAAGCATCCGGTTTTACTTTTCCTAATACCACAACTTGGTGTTAGGGAGTACAAATTCGGATGCTTTTAGCATCACACTCAAAATAAATGTTAAACATACACGTTATTATTACCATTGAAAAAATATGTATCCTTTAAATTTGAATCTAATTTAATAACTATAGCAAAGAAAAGTGGAGAAGACCATCGAGTGCTTCAAATTTCAAATTCAGCTTTAATTAAAAGTTTAAACCTTAAGATCTATGATTTGAATCTAATGTTGGAAACCTCCTGTTCAGGTATTCCACTCCGAACCCAGATCAGAGAGTGGACATTATGTTCCGAAACATAAAGCATGCCTTCTTTCAACCTGCTGAAAAAGAGATGATAACCCTAGTCCACTTCCGCCTTCACCACCACATAATGGTTGGCACCAAAAAAACCCTTGATGTCCAGTTTTACGTCGAGGTCATGGACGTGGTTCAAACACTAGGCGGTGGCAGAAGATCTAACTACGACCCCGACGAAATCGAAGAAGAGCAGAGAGAGCGCGAGCGGAAGAACAAAATAAATGTGGATTTCCAGAGCTTCGTGAACAAAGTCCATGACATATGGAACCAGCCTCAGTTCAAAGACCTGGACCTGGAGTTTGATCAGCCAATACGAGAGCTGGGCTTCCACGGAGTCCCACACAAATCTGCAGCTTTCTTGGTTCCGACCTCGACTTGCTTGGTCGAGCTGATCGAAACCCCCTTCGTAGTGGTCACGTTGAGCGAGATCGAGATAGTCAACCTCGAAAGGGTTGGTCTAGGACAGAAGAACTTCGACATGGCGATCGTGTTCAAGGAATTCAGCAAGGACGTTTTGCGAATCGACTCCATCCCCTCGACTTCGTTGGACGTGATAAAAGAATGGCTGAATGCAAACGATTTGAAGTACTACGAGAGCAGACTGAACTTGAACTGGAAGCCCATACTGAAGACGATAATGGAGGATCCGGAGAAGTTTTTGGAGGATGGAGGGTGGGAGTTTCTGAACCTGGAGAAGAGCGATTCGGAGTCCGATGTGTCGGAAGAGTCGGATCAGGGGTACCAGCCATCGGACATGGAAGTGCAGTCCGATTCGGAGGATGACGATGACAGTGACAGTGCGTCATTGGTGGAGTCGGACGAGGATGAAGAGGAGGAGGATGAGGATGAGGATGAGGAGGAGGAAGGGAAGACGTGGGAGGAGTTGGAGAGGGAGGCCAGCAATGCTGATAAGGAGATGGGAGATGATTCTGATTCCGAAGAAGAGAGGAAAAGGAGGAAGGCCAAAGCTTTAGGAAAATCTAATTCGATTCCACCTAAAAGGCCCAAGTTCAGATAATTAGGTTGTAATTTTTTTTTTTTTTTTTTAAATATTTTAGGTAGCGGTGTTTGGTTACTGCCATATGTATCTGTAGGTTGAGATGTAAGCTTATGTTGCGATGTCTAACGGTGCTGGTTTAGCAGTTTATTATGTCACGATTCTCTGGCCATATGTACAAATACGAAATGCTGTTTCTGTTCTTACTGCTTGCGTCTGTTTGATGTTACCTGGACGTATAATATTCATCTTATGCTGGTCGACGGCTAAGCTTACATTCCCTATTCCTGTTTTTTGAATAAACTTATAACACTTCCATGCATTTCAATAAATTGTAAGCTGAGATGGTTTTCGTTTTTTTTTCCCTTTTTTCCCAGAAAAAGTAATTTTTTTGAATATTTAAATGATAGTCCATATTAATATTACAAATTTTTTGCATGTAACATAATATATGTTAATATATATTTGAATCATATTGCGTACGAAAGTTGCAACATCTCGCATTAAAGTAACAGTGCCTAATTCTAACCACCGAAACAATGGTGTAGAGGACTAATCAAAATTGTATGAAGCCAATAATAATCGGCAAAGAAATCTGACATTTTCACGCGTCCACGCTTTCATCCCTTTTGTCTCTCTCCCAAGCCGTTCTCAAATTCCAGATTCGAAATTCTTAGGGTGCGTTTGGTTTCAATTTTGAGTTTTCAATTTTGAGTTTTCATGGTTGTTTTCAATTTTCCATTTCAAATGTTTTCACTATTTCTCAAAATGCGTTTGGTTATCCTTTTTTCGAAAACAAGTTTTCAAAACCAAAAATTGAAAATGCGTTTGGTTTGAAATATAGTTTTCAAATTTTGAAAATTTGAGTTTTCATTTTGGCAATTCAAACATATATTATTTAAATAGTCGCCCCCAATGATATATATTGTTCATTTTTCATGTTTGCATGAACATACTACATATTGTAAATCGAACAAAAACCAAAATGAAGAATTCAAACAAAAAGAAGTTGAATAAAAACAACTTTAAATATATCAAGCTGCTAATTAAAAACTATTATATATGAAAGATAATAAGCTGAATTCTAAACATAATGATTAAACATTAGAAAGAATACAATATTTTAAATTACATAAGGCCGAATAGTACATGAATAAAATTACAATAAAAAAGTTCATAACACGGTTTTAAAATTAACATAAGAGATAGGCTAGATAAAGAGAAAGTTGAAAGAGAACAACTCAAGCATCTATCATAACAATATGATATTTATATTAGCCACAAACTTTGTAAGCAACGTGCTTCTGATGTCTTCCAAGTTACATCTGCAAATGATAGTACAAAAGTAAGACATCTACTGAATCACAACATAAAAGTAAATAAAAATAAGAGTACCTGAACAACTCAAATATGTTACTGAAATAAAGATGGATTGATTTATTAAATTGGAATTGAAATAAAATTGTACCTGAACTATAAATGACGAGTTGTTACATACTCGTTCCACATCCTTGTGGCTATTTGATCTCTAACATATCCCATTTGAGCCGATTGACTAACATTAAACTGCACAACCTCTTGTTCATGATTTGACTCCAATATGGGTTGAAATACCATGTTTTCAGATGAATATTCAGTAAATAGAGTATCCATCGTGTGTTCTTCCCGAATAAAGTTGTGTATTGTGCAACATGCAATTGGAATTTGCCTTTGTCTAGAAAGCGGGAAATTTGTCATCAACTTTAAAATAGGAAATCTTGCTTTTAGAACTCCAATACAACGCTCAATAATGTTCCGACATGATGAATGTCTATAGTTAAATAAGTCTTCCTTTCCACGTAGTCTTCCTTGTCCGTTATAGTCACGTAAATGGTATCTTTGTCCACGATAAGGAGAAAGAAATCCAGGTATGTTTGGATATCCAGAATCAACAAGACAGAATTGTTCTACAAATAAATTATAAAAACCATCATATGAAAGAATTGTACTTTTGAATAAGTTAATTATAAATATTTGTAAATTTTTGTTATCTAAAATAAAACTAGTTAAAAGTACCTCCTCGTGGCAATGGAAATTTGTTGCTTGGTTTTGAAACTGCATCGATAAATACTCGAGAATCATTAGCGGTACCTTCCCATCCAGCATATACAAATATGAATCTCATATCGAAGTCACATGCAACCATCACATTTTGTGTCACGACATTTTTCCTGCCACGGAAGGATGTTTGCCTTGAAGAAGGAGCCCACGCTGAAACATGTGTTCCGTCTATTGCTCCAATACAATTCTGTTATATGATATTAAATGACAATATTACTATTATTCCATTTCTAACTAGATAAATATCATAAGTATTCGATTGTATCACCTTGAAATGAGGATACTTTTGCAAAAGACGCTCATGGACAGTATTCTGATTTTTTGGTTGAATAACCTCCATGCCTAACGAGCAAACAGCTCGCAAAACTTTACGAAACCATTTTGAGATTGTATGATTGGAATGCTGAAAACGATCACCAACCACTCTGTAGCGTGTTGTGTGTCCTATAATCATCAAAAACATAGCAACACCCTCCTCAACATCCACTTTTTTTTACCATTTTTTAGTAGTCCCTTCTCTTTCAAAGCATTACAAAAGTTCAAAAACACATGTTTTTGCATGCGAAACATTTCATGATAGACAGATGGATGCCCATTTAAAATCTCAAGCATAAATCCTTTTCCGGTAAGAGATGATGTCCTACAAGGCCTTCCACTAACGACACTTCTTCGGTTAGCAAATAAAAAATTAATCATCATTATATCTTCACTGTCATCTGATGTAATGTCATCCATTGTTATGGAATCATCATCGCTTGAACCATTGTCGCTTGAACCATCATTATATATGTTTGAAATTTCACCAAACTCAACAGGCATCTCACTGGAAAAATGCTTAACATGAATTCATCATTTAATGAACTTTTGCATTTATAATAAATTTTCAAAAGGTTGACTGAAAAATTAGACAAGTTTTAAATTATAAACTTACTTGGTAGAATTCATTATGCTCTCTTCATCCATGTTATAGTAACTTTAGTACCTAATATAAAGTTAATGGAGCAAATGTCAAACAAATACGTGTTATATGTAATATAAAATTTGTAACCATGGGTAGAATTTTATCATTAAACAAAAATATCAAAGGCTTACTGCAACCAAAAAACACACCTTCACATATCATGGAAAAACCATCACAAGACATCCAAAGTGAAATTAGACATAGCATTGGCAGCAACTTCAAACCAGAAAAAGGCATAGACACCACCAGACCCAAACATAACAACGTACAAACAATCATAACAACATAACAATGTATCATAGTTTAGAATTAGCTAAGCTCCTAGCACAAAAGAACAGTAGAGCAAAATACAACAATAACATGATTTAATTCAGATAAACATTATGTGAATCAAAGAAGCTCTAAAACAGGTAAGCGCCTATGCTCCGCCATCTTCACAAATGTCACTCGAAAAGCTGGATCCTTAAAAGCTTTTAATGCTTTGACATAAACTTCGTTGGTCACCTCGGTCATGCTATTCAATATATCTAAACAAGCCATATGTGAGTAAGGGCCCAAATCAGTGGCACTGCTCTCCGAAGTAGACGAATTTCTCTGAAGGCGTGCAAACTTTTCTTTCAAGCATGCATTTTTCAACTCAGCTTCTTCACTACGTATGCTAATCCACTTTTCCATAAAAGCTTCAAGTTTGTCTGTCTTGTTACTTTTCAATTTCTTATGACGACGATCGTTCGTACTCGTATCATCACTCATACGGAAGCTTGCTCCATCATCATCTTCGGTCTCCACGTGCACATGCACTCCTTTGGATAAGAAATTTTCTTCTAATTGTCGTTCTTCATCTGAAGTAGGAGGTTGCTGAGTAGAAGCATTTCCCAATCCACCTGTGGCGGTTGTCCCACCAAATATCTCTCCAAGAATTGCATAATGCTCACATCCTTCCTTCCTAAATTTCTTGTACTCCGTCTTGTTTTTCTATAATTGCAAAAGTAATATATTATATATTATTTAATTACAATATTTACAAGGATTATAAATTTTAGTTTAATTGTACATTTTTTCATAACGTATATTACCGTATAGAAGTGTTGCCAAACTTCTTCTGGGGCATTGACTTGATTTGTATTAGAATCCCATGTAACTCCCGTATGTGCTAAAAGATCAGAAAATAGACGATGCTCACAACGAAGACGATTCCATTTTCCTTTTAGCTTATCTATCCCGTAGTCTAATTGCGTTGCCTGAATCATCTGTTGATTAATCTGACCCCATACGTCTTTTGTGAAAGTAGAACATTGTAATTTTCCCGCTTTCACATTCTCATAAAGTATATCAATGAAAATCTTCTCATTCTTTGCAGACCATGACATCGGTTCTTTTGTTTTTCCACCTCCCATATTCTATTTTTTAAGAAAAAACAACCTTATAAGTGGTTCCTCAAAATGACAGGGGTTTCAAAGAACTAGAGAACCTCTCAAAGGACTAGAGAAGAGCATCATATATAATTAGAAAAAACTATGAACAAGATCATAACAAGTATAATCCACTCACGAAAAATCATAATTGTCCAACACTATTAATCTGCACTAACTTTATAAGTCAAACACAGGCAAGACTGCTACATGTGTGTGCATTTGAGGAAGGTTTGTCTCAAGTTTTGCCTCAAGTATCATTCTTTGCTAGTAATACTTGGATGATTACAAGAATTTATTCAACACATGAATTTCTATTCAACACATGAATATAGTTCCAACACATGAAAATAATTCTAACACATGAATATTATTGAAAATTTCGGCAGCATAACGGCAGGGTAGTTAAAACCGGCACCGTCCCTAGTACGGCTCCTCGCTCTACCTTAAAGCCTCGCAGCTTTTGACAATGGAGATTTTCAATATCTAGTTCGTACGCAGACGAATTTTCCCATATACTAATCCTATTGGGATTTCAACCACAATCAATCATTTCAAATCAATCATTCATGATATTCACCAAATTTCACATCAACCAATAATCCAAACAATATCACAACCAATATATATCGTCCATGGTCTGTGGACGAGGGGAGTATATATATATAGATATACGTATATAACTATGATATACGTATATAACTATGACATAGTTCACGTATATGCTAGTAAAGAAAGAATCCTATGACATAGTTCCCAAATTTTAATGGCTTTAGTCTGACTTCTATTCTGTTAAAATCAAATCCTATGACTTGTTGTTATTGATGAAGAGAATCGGCTGCTTCAAATAAGATAATCTGAAAGAATTCTGGCTACGAAATTGAGCTTGTATCATCAATGGTAAATGTATTCATACCTGGTTATCAATAGTTAAATTGACTGCTTCAGTTTTTGTTATGTAACCCTGAATGCCTGCTTCTATCTGCATTGTGTACGATAATAAATGGTGATAAATACAATCAGACTAGCTAGGTTACAACTTTAATTTTGTCATGACAGCAATTAAATGGTGCATAAACAAATGCATAAGACATGTGAGGAAAAAAAATACAGAACAGACCATTAAGACACTAGAAATCGATGAGAAGGCAGTTATCAGTTTATAGGAAAACTCATAACAGAGTGAACAATTAAGACACCAGAAACAAAATTACATTCAAAAATAATAAAAATTTGCAACATATATAACATGTTTTTTTTTTCCTTTTAGATGAACCTGAAAACCAATATATAGTAGTAAACCCAAAACAGACAAGTATTTATTTAGTAAAGTGGCAATACGATTATACAAAAAAATTAACCAATTTAGTTAATAGGAAGAAAAATTCTGTTAAAAAGGCAGTCGAATCTACCTTGCAGCTAAGTAGATATTAAATCAAGAAGATGCTGACAAGACCAGCAATAAACTAAGGTCAGAATACAACTTAAATACATACAAGACATTTGTTTTTCGTTACTTTCTTTTGTCTGTTATAGATTTAGCACTTAATTTACCTATGCTATTTTAATATTATTGTCATTTGTTTCATTTTTGACCGTATAACTCAGTAATAACTTTCCTTCCCTGTTATACTTTTGTTTCCCTCCTTACCCTCCTACAGTTAATAATGATCATACACTATTTAACAATGAACTAAACAGACATTATTATTTTTGAAAGATGAAGAGGGACTTGGCAGTTGTTTGGAGCAACCTGTACGGCTGTACCCAAGCTAAGGATGAACATAGGAGAAAATAAAAATGATGCAATAAGCCTTTAACAGTATATTTGGACATTTGAATGCAATGGAATCGAATTCCTTGGCCAGCAGACTGATTTCGCCATGCATATCAAAGGCGCTAGGCCATCAAATGATAACCACTTTCCACCACCATATGCAGATGATAACAAAGTCATACTTTTGTTACACATCTATAGTAATGATGTTACCTTGGATAGCAAAGAATCAAATGCAAACTGGAGATTCTGAAGATTAAAAGAAGAAAACAAAGGTACTTTTAGCACTGTAATAGATTTGGGCAGCTTAGGATTTTAGTTATTGATGATCTGATTAAATTCCTAACAATATATTCTAGCATAAATTCATAGTGCAAGATCCTTTCGGACTGTAGAAATAGCACAATTATGATGTCATAAAACTCACAATTGATGCCTGGATTTCAAACCTACTTTCTTACTTCATCAAACATAAATTCGAGTTCAACTATTTCATGCTTTTTACTTCTACAAGAAAATTATTCATATAACATACTGTGAAAAAGCAACATTTTTATACAATTATATGCACAAGATATGAGTTAAAGACCACTAGCTTATGCCATAAGATCTTTAAATTGTGTTCTAGAGATCTTAGGCCCAATCCCAGAGCATTAAAATGAGTGCTCAAGTTAAAGTTCTCACTCATACTTAAAAAAAATATGTCAAGACATGGGACTATAGGAATTTCTCTTTCTCAACAATATGATTATGATAATGAAAACCACTCTGATAATGAAAAACACCTATATATATATAGTATATTCATATTAACAAAAATAATAAATTTATTTTGATTTCAGAATACACACATACACATATTGTGTATGTTTACGCACATACAATAATAATTTCATCAATTTATAAGTGTCTCTGTCTCACAAAAAATTATTTTATATTACATAACAAAATTACTTTTTAATATTAATATATTTAATGATATTGTCGTATGCAACTTGCGAGTTACACATTTATTCTCATGTATAACAAAACTCGAAATGATCACCTGAAATGCATTTCCTAGGCATAAATATTGTAGGCAAATAAACAACTAGCTAAAATCATTCAAGCGTCGGTTTGCGCAAAATACCAAAGAGTTCTTGAGCTGCGTTAGGTTAACAGATCAGATGAGTGCTGCCGACAAAAGAGAAGCGAACGTTTTTAAAGCCTTGCCACTACCTATGAATACAAGATTACTGGGGAGTCCCGGCATGGAATAATATGCTATTGGCTAAACGCATGGTTATGGTTTTTCAGCAGAGCATTAAAAGAAATGCTTTTAAAGCTGAAAAAACATTAAAGAGTTTCCAAAAAACGTTTTTCAATCATAAATCATGCAGGTCTTATAGGGACAAATTTTGGGCAAAGATTTACCAACTGGCGTCCTTTACGTTTCAAGTAAGAACAAAATTTCATTCCCTTAAAGCAGCAGTTTGAAATTTCATCAAAGAGACTTGCAGAAGGCTTGTACCGGTACATATTATTTAAGCAGAAGGCAACGCTGGCATGCAAGCAAGCTTCTAGTCAGTTTATATCTGATCAGAGTGGTTTTCATTATCATGATTCATGACAGGGATGCATGTCTTGACATTTTTTTTTTTAAATTGTGTTCTAGAGATCTTAGGCCCAATCCTAGAGCATTAAAATGAGTGCTTTAAAACTGTTAGTTGAATTCATTGTTGAATATGCCAAGTCTTATTTTATACGGTATAATTATTGATCCACCTTAATGCATGTTTCCCATCACTCATGTTGCATCCTATTATCTATCGTATTAGTTGGAAACTTCAATTGTTCATTACCAATTCAACATGGTATCTGCTTTCCCATTTGACTCTGTTTTTGATGACCACAATGTATAAATTATTGCTCCTGACACTGCTAACTAATACTATGCACAAATATTCCCACCTTATCAAAACCCTCACTGGCCCATGTACAAAGCACGGCTCTTGCCTTACCTTAGTGTGGGTTTATAACACTACTAGCACAGACTGGAAAACAAAAACAAACTAAGGGGGTCGATCACCAACTAATGACTCCCGATTAGGGTGCATAAGCCCTATTTTGTGCTCACCACTGACTGTGCGTTCAGTTTAGTGACCCTGGTATTCAGTAATTAACCCAGCCTTACTAAAGCATTGTAAATTACCGGCATTAGTAACATCAGTTAAACACAACAGTGATTGGATTCTTTTTGTGTGCTGCACAAATTCAGAAAATATTTTATGTTAATAATATCTTATGCTTTGATTCAGTTTGTAAACATTATCAAAGGCAACCACATTCAGTTCAGTTAGTAAGTATGGGAAAGCAAATTCAACCTCAGACTTCTGATAAACCAGATCAACTATCTCAATTTTTGAATCAAAGAATCAAAGAACAGAAGCATTCGACCAAACTACAATATAATAAATCAAAGAATTTACCTTAGAACAGCACCAAATTAAAAGCGATCCACAAAACCCTAATCCGACTAGAAGGAAGAAAACGCTGTCACAAATTGCAAAAATCTAGATGAGGTAGTGAAATCGATACAAAGGAAGTATAAACGAAATAAGAAATCGCGATTTTACCTCACGGTGTATGATCGGCGAATTTGAGAGAAACCATTTTTTGCGGTCGGAAAACAAAGCTAGGTTATAAGAACGCGTTTGGTTGGATTTTGGAGTTTGGGTTTTGAAATTTTGAGCGGGCCTCAAAAGGCTGAAAATAAAATAAACTTGTTTTGAGTTTTCTTTGGTAGGCCCATTTTCAAAAATAACAATTTTTCAAACTCAGTTTTTCAAAATGGCAAAAGGAACAAGTTTTCATCATTTTTCAAAACTAAAAACTGAAAATGATTTGAAAATAGTAAACCAAACGCACCCTTATTTTTTCTTTCTCGATCCAAATTTTTTGGATCCGACTATTATATCTGTTAGATCAAAATTTGGCTCTAACACCTAAATTGTTCTGATTCGTACAGAATTATAACTGAAAAATGAGGAAAAAGCAGAGACCACACAAGGTTTATAGTGGTTCGGCGTTAACGAGCCTACGTCCACTTTATATGCTATTGATTATACTTTGAATGCTAGTACCACCAATGATTTCTCTAAAACTCACTCTTACAATTATGATTTCTCTCAATAATGTCGAAGTAAATCTGGTATAAAGTAGTGGTATGACAGTAATGGTGGAATCAATCCTTAAAACTGCCAAAAGATCCTGAAAAATGCCAAGCTCTGGGCTATTTATAGCTGATTTCTGGTGACGGATCGCGGTCATACGTGGCCCACATCCCGAAGATCTCGGACCGGTTCGCAGCTTGATGAAGAATTAGTCAAATTAGCCGTTGTGGTCAGGTGTCGCGATCTCCTTAAACATCGCATCGTGGATGACCAAGTCCGTGGCCATCATCGTGTCTTCCTGCTCGGATCGGATCGTGATCGTAGCTTAATGAAGAATTGGTCAATATGACAGTTGGTGACATGTGTCGCGAGATCCTGCATTCTCGGATCGTGGTGGACTTGGTCTTGGTCATCATCCATAAGCTTCGGGGATCGAATCGGATCGAGCTAGCGATGGACGGATCAGATCGTGGTCAAAAGGGGGGCGATCGCGAGCCGAGGGGAGTATAGCGATCCGATCGGGTCTTCGAGGGTTAAAGGTGTGAAACTTCACATTTTCTTCTTGTGTGTGAACCTTGGTAGCTTGATCAAAAAGCTAGCCAACATTTTGCCCCCTCGAAGTATGTTTTATCGAGGATGGAACATGCTTCGAAACTTCAGAGACATTTTCTCATAGAAAAGTACGAATCAGTGGTTGCGTCTATCTGAAATGTCGTGTCACTTCGGAAAGCTGTGTTCCTTTGATTAGTATAAATATCCAGTTAAGTCTTCAATCATTTCCTTATTCATTGGAAATTTTTTATTTCTGGAATTTTTGGAGATTTCATCATCAAATTGCCAGGTAAACTTCTGATTTTTTTTTTGGTACGTGACCTGTCGGTTCGGATCGCGTAAGGGTCCCACGATCCGAGGGGTGAAGTATTCGTCTCGTGCTCGATGGACATTTGGGCTTCTCCACGAAACGTGATGGGCTTTGGTTCGCGGCCCGTCTATTTCTGTGGTCCGAATAAAACAAAAAATGGGATACTAACGGTCGCGGTTTCTCCTATATAAACCCGAACCCCTCTTCTCTTTCTCTCCTTCTTCTTTCTCTTTCGTTGCCGCCGCCAGTCCTTTTCGGGTTAAACCCTGACCGCTACTTCTTCGATTACCCAATCATATCTTAATTTTTCAGAAAGGTAACTACGCTTGAAAAGTTTTCCTGCAATTCTATCCTCGTTTTCTCGGTTTTTATTGGTTTTAGAGGAGAGAATCGGCGGAATTTCGTGGTATTCGAGGCTTTGGAAGCTGGCGAGGCACCATGGCCGATGGGTTCGACCGCTCGAGTTCAGCGATAGAGAAGAAGAAGAGAGAAAGGAAGAAGAATGGAAGGAAAGAGCTGATCAGGTCGGATCGTGGTGATGGCTGGGGATCAGATCGTGGAGATGGCAAGTGGAAGGAGTAGGGGTTGGAGAACGGATCAGATCGCAGTGATGAGCCGTGGATCGTCAGGACTTACACGAAGTGATCCGATCCGATTTCCGATTCGATGCACCTCCATGAATTAACACTTCTGCTACGCTCCATTCTTTCTTCACGATCCAAGGATATACCACGATCCGAGCCCTCCTATGCGATCCGAGGGTGCACCACGATCCGAGCCCTCCTATGCGATCCGAGGGTGCACCACGATCCAAATGTTGAACGATCCAATGAACTTTAATAAGAAATGCAACTCAAATCCGGCATATCAATGAACAGTTAGGTTAGAGCCTTTGAGACGAGCCCTCTGGACTGAACAAATGCGCAACCTAACAGCGAACAACGACTTATATCTCGATGATTTTGTTGACTTTTATGCTTTTCTTAATGCATGCACAGGCACACACCGGCACTTACACACACGGGGGACGGGTAATTATATTCTTATTTCTCATGTTTACTCGCCTAAACAGTAATGTCGGATAACCATTCCCCTTCAAGATCTGATACAGAGATGGATCCCGAGATGTCTGAGCACCACAACCCCGAGGTTCTTCCAATTAATCCAGAGGGTGAGGATTCTGGATCCGAATATGAGGCAGAAACGGAATTGGATTCATCTGAGAGTACCTCGCTTGATGAGGAGTCTGAAGTAGACAACCGAGCTCCCGACGAGATTCCTGGTGCACTAGAAATAGAGAAATTCACTGACTCTTTAGCTTCCAAACTTGATGACATAAAGCTTAGGAAAATTTGCTTGAGACACGGGATCCCCTGGGATGATGTGAGGACACCTGGTAGCGAAGATAGACCTCATCTGGCTCCAGAGGGGTATATGACAGTTAGCCGACTCATGTGCTGGGTAGGGGCTATTCCTCCGTTTCCTCCAATCGTCATTGAAACCTTAAAACGATTGGGTATTGCCCTGATGCAGCTTCATCCCAATGCCTACGCAGCCCTATACACTCTATACATCGCATATGCGGAAATCCTGCAAACTGAGCTCACGTTTAAAGATTTGAAATTCTATTACCTTTTCAAGCATCGCTCTACGACAACCCCAAAATTTTCTTTCTTCGAATCGGTAGCAAATAGGAAGATCTTATCTGACGGTTACAGCAACATAGGGGATCCCAAGGCCGATTGGTTCTATATAAAGAGACAGGCCGGATGTGCAAGAAGATGGCTTATATCAAGTAAATTTTAAACCTTTTAATGAATAACTTGTTTAAGAAATCGAAGCGCTAACATGCTTCTTTTCTCTATGCAGATCACATCTTTCCAAAGACGGAAGGCTCGGTGTACAGTAATCGACTATCCCTTCTTCTGAAAAGCAAATCCGATTTCCTAAAGATCAAGAAATGTATTACTGACGAGAATCTTCACAAGCACCGCCTTCTGGATATAAGGTTTGGACTTGGCGCGGGTGGCAAACCTTACAAATACGTGCCCCCGACCGAGGGAGAAGGAACGCCACAGGCAGCAGAAACAACTAAATTTCATAAGAGTCCTTCGCCGATAATTATCCAGGACGACGAAGACTTAAATGTTTATAGAGGAGATGAGGCCCGTGCTGACGAGTCTAAGGAAATCCCAGCCTCTCCGGGGGGTTTCTCCTCAAGGGCCTCTCTACCGGTTGAACCTGCTGCTCCCGATGATTTAACAGAGTAGCAGTTATTTAAAGAATTGAGCAAGATTCCTATGTCCGACGATGTATATACACAGGAAGACTTCGAAGGAGAGCCATTTTTCCCTATTTCTTAGAAAACAACTGTTCCAGTTGAAGAACGAGAGACTATCCAGACGAGCCTAACTTCGGGCCCTGGTCTGTTAGGGGGAATTATATGGGATGCACAAATCACATGCACTGTCTGACCCTACACTTTTATATCAACAGTATTCAAGGTTTTAATATGTACTTATTTCTTTTGTAGGAAAGATGTCACGCAAACGATCTTATTCCTATCGCTCTCTTCGTGAAGGCACACCTAGTCTTCATCCAAATCCTGAGCGTGCTCGTAGCAGCAGCCGAGGGGGAGACAGCCATTGGTCCCGGGATTCTCACAAGCCTCCTTCTTCACGGTCCAGATCTCCGTCAAAACAAACCTCTGGAAAGCCTCCCAGTCATCTAGTGCCACCTACAGGGGGAAAACAACTTCCCAAAGACTTAACTCCTCCGAAGAGTGCATTATCTCATAGTAGACCATCCAAAAAGCACCATGAGCCTAAGGATAAAAACAAGGATCCAAACAAGGATTCTGAGAAGGAGAAAACTGACATTGTCCCTTCCAGCCAACAAAGTTTGAGTGCCCCCGGGTCACGAGACTATATCCATGGTCCTGAAACTCAGGCCAAGCTGGAAAAATTACGAGAACAATTCCCCGATATCTACTTCGAAAGGATGATGTTCGTTCCAACTCTGGAACCAGTCCCTGGGAATTGGGATATTGAAGTCATTGGACACGTTCGCCATGTAGCCAAGCAATATGAGGCGATGAAGAAACATGCTGTCAATCTTTCAGACGTCATCCGAACGCTAGAGATGGAAGCGCACAAGTCCAAAGTGAGGATAGATAACAATGAAAGGGCAGGATAAAAATGGAAAAGGACTTAGAAGATGCACAATCTTTGCTTGCCTTGGCTCAACGAGATGCTAAAAATTACAAGACAGAGCTGGAGGAGGCCAGGCAACGTTTTCATAATGAGCTCAATTCTAACAGCAAAGAGCGTGCGTCATTGAAGAAGGAGGTGGAAGATCTCAGGATGGCCAACACCGAACTGAAAACATCACAGGATCATTTCGAGACTGAAAAAGATGCTTGGGAGAAAGAAAAGGCAAGCTTGAAAGATAGTTCGGCTCTGGCCGAAAAAGAGAGGGCAATTCTGAATGATCAACTCGCGCGTGCAAAGAAGTGTGCGATTCTTGCTGAAAATAATGTGGAAAGTGCCACTGAAATGGCTACTGTTTCTAATGAAAAGCTCCTCGAGAGAGAGAAATATATTGAAGGATTTGAAGAAATGCTGTTTGACTTCCTTGGCCAGGTCATCAAGACCCGTAACATCTCTTGGATCCCGGACTACCATGTCACTCTAGCCAACATATGGGATGCAATCATCCAGAGCGAGAAACATCGATTAGGTGTCGATGAGATTGATGAGAATGGTTTGATGCGGACCATTCTTAGGGATAACGAACCTGAGGATTTAGAGAAAGGCAGACGCCTACTCCAAGAAGAGATTGATAAAGAGAAAACTCAGGCCAAGGGCAAAGATAAAATTGAAGAAGGCTCGAGCTCAACTGCAGAGCCCAAGGCCTCCGAAATTGAGGAATACAATCCCGATGATCCATTGATTCCTCAGGGTCCAACTCCTCCAGCTGTCAGAGGTTCTGCTGCTAGTTTGGATGGAGGATCGGCGGAAGGTATCTCTATATTTTCTCCGCAATTTGTCAAAGCAATTGTCACTTGTTGTTGTCTTGTCGGACAATCAACTAAGCAAACCGCATTCTCTCCCAAAATAACATTTGTTTCTCATGATACAGGTGGCAGGCCAGTTGATAAGGATGCTGAGAAGAAAGCAGAGGCAGAGAAGGTTGACATCCTGCCAAGTGTTGGTGCTGATGTCCCCCTAGATGCTGAGCCCATCGAGGCTTTGAGAGATATGGACGGGCGCCATGAAGGCGATGAAGAGGAAGTCGCCATTACCAAAGAAATCAGAGGTGATGAAGAGGAAGCCTTGGCTAAGCAACAGGATGAAGAGGAGAGGAAGTTGCTCCTTATGAGAGGGGAACAGGATCCAGTATATGTGCCCCTATTTCCGAGATTGATCCCAAAACTGGGTTGGACGTAAAATTTTCCTCCCGATCAATAACTTCACAACTAGCCTCTCAATCCTCTAGTTCTTCGCCAGAGCCTCCTATTGATAAGAGGAAGAGGAAAAAAGGTGATCGTTCGGATGTTGATAAGGAGGAGTCAGGGAAGCAGAAGAAGAGCAAGAAGCCCACATAGCCCCCTCCCCCCCCAACATGAGTAGGATGCAGATATTAGCTCATATTTTATCCTTAGGATTTTTAGGCTTTCCACTGGCCATGAAATGTAATTGTGAGAATGGCCCTCACTTTTGTTTAGGTTCCCTTTTATCTTGTAGGCTTGCAGTTTATGAATGAAAGTTTATTTCTTTTGCATCATCGTGTACCTGCATCGAATAAACTCTTCACACTTAGTCACAAATCATTTGACCATAACCAAGATGAAATTATACTACAAATCATTTAAGCGACAAAAAAAATTTAACAATTTCTATGCATGTTGCCCCCTATCTTTGAATACGGGGGACTTGGAATTTTTTAGTAGGATTATAGTCCTTGAGGCGCCAAATCTCCGGTGCCTCTGTACTTTCCCGATCCATCAGCGGGTTAAAATTCGAACTCGTATCATGATCTTCTCACCCATCCTTCAGCGGGGCAGAAATTATGGAGATGCTGAGTCTCCAGCATCCTTCTCAGCGCTTAATCACAGAGCTTTTATGCTCTCCTGGCGGTCGCCAAGGTTAGAGGTCGAGCTAAGCCGTTCGGTCGCTGCCCGATCCTTCAGCGGGGTAAGAGCTCTTTCTCAGTGCATAATCATAGACGCTTTTATACTCTCCTGGCGGTCGCCAAGGTTAGAGTTCGAGCTCAGCTGTTCAGTCGCCCCCCGATCCTTCAGCGGGGTAAGAGCTCTTTCTCAGCGCATAATCATAGACGCTTTTATACTCTCCTGGCGTTCGCCAAGGTTGAGTTCGATCAAGGCGGTTCTTATCATGGTGCATCGCCTTGCCATGTAGACGTTATTATCGTGTCCTTTACATTTTCTCTCGGCTCTGGAGAGTTAGAGTGCAATCAATGGTGTGGTTCACTTTATTACACCTTCATCGTTCCGGCTGCGGATTACTCTCCATTCTGATGGAAGGCACCTAGAATTACATGTTTCTGTGATCGCTGTATGATTCTACAGCAAACTTTATAAAGATAGAAGAGCAGATAAATAATAGTGCAAATAAAGGTAAACGACACACAATATTTTTATAGTGGTTCGGTCAAATCGTGACCTACGTCCACTTTATAATCCTTTGCTCAAGACATTGGACTATTCTAGGCAAGTCATGCATTTTACATGATCCTATGAAACAAAAGGATAAATCTGATGACTTTACGTCAGATAAGGCCGCAAATGTTGGGCATTCCGCACTCTGGGGATTTCTTCTCCATCTACGGTTGCTAGCTTGAAGGTTCCATTATCAAGCCTTCGTAGAACGAAGTATGCTCCTTCCCACTTCGCACCCATATGAGTTGGGGGTGGAAAGACACGCTTCAGAACCAAGTCTCCGGGTTCAAAGGTTCGGGCTCGAACTCTTTTGTTGTAGTATCTAGCGACCTGTTTCTTGTGTCTCAAGGCACGCAAGTCTGCTTCTTCCCTTTTCTCCTCTATTATATCTAGGGATTCAAGGAGCAATTCGTTATTAGTCATCGGATCGTAGTAAGTGACTCGGTGAGATGATACTTTTAGCTCAACCAGGATGACTGCCTCTGCTCCAAAAGCAAGAGAGAAAGGAGTGTGGCCTGTCGCCGATTTATACGTTGTCCTGTAGGCCCATAATGCCAAGAGTAGTTCGTCGACCCACATGGCTTTGGCCCACTTCAATCTTCTTTTGATAATGGACATAATCACTTTATTTGCTGCTTCGACCTGTCCGTTCGACTGTGGATGTGCCACAGAGGTGTACCGTTTCTCAATGTGGTACTTCTGGCAGAAATCCCAAAACTCGTTGCTATCAATCTGGGTTCCATTGTCAGTTATGACGATCTTCGGGATCCCAAATCGGCAAATAATGTTTCTAACAACAAAATTAATCACTCGCTTGGTTGTGATTGTAGTTAACGGCTCAGCCTCGACCTATTTGGTGAAGTAGTCAACAGCTACAATAACGAACTTTGCTCCGCCCTTTGCTATAGGGAGGCTTCCGATGATATCAATTCCCCACATAGCGAAAGGCCATGGACTCGCCATTGTCTTTAACTGGGCAGGAGGTGCCCTGGGAATTTTTGAAAATCTTTGGCATGCATCACAACGTCGTGCGTATTTTGCCGCATCTTTGTTTATGGTAGGCCAGAAGTAACCATACCGCAACACCTTTTTTGCCAATGTTTGTCCTCTAGTATGGTCACCACATTAACCCTCATGTACTTCCTACAGTACACGCCTGATGTCGTCATGGGCTATACACCGGAGAAGAGGCATCGAAAATCCCTGTCTGTACAGGACTCCGCCTTGCAGAACGTATCGGGAAGCTTTACGGATTATTTTACGCCTCTCGCTCTTCTTGGTCGGAAGCGTTCCATCCATCAAGAAATTCTTTAGAGGGGTCATCCATGACTCCCTTTCTGGCTCAGTCTCTAGTATCGGATCAATTTCCATCTGACCTATGCTAGGGAACTGAAGTACTTCAACTGGGGCTAGCCCGGCTATCAGGGCTTCATATTCGGAGTCGTTGTTAGTGGCGTGAAATTCCAACCGGATAGCATAGGATATCAGTCGTTTCTCAGGAGTTTCAAGCACCATTCCAGCACCGAATCGTTTATCATTCCTAGCACCATCAATATACAATTTCCATGCACTAGGATCGAGAAGTAATTTTGGTGGGTCAGCCTCTTCGTTTACTATGTCATCCTCCGGGACAGTAAATTCTGCTATGAAATCTGCTAGCACTTGCCCCCGTATCGATCGTCGGGGCTGAAAATTCAGATCAAATTGACTCAATTCAATGTTCCATTTGAGCAGTCTTCCAGATCTTCTGGTCTCTATAGAACTTGCTTGAGCGGATGATCAGTGTACACGGTAATAGGATGAGCTTGGAAATAATGTCGAAGCTTCCTAGATGCAATCAATAAACTGTACGCCAGCTTTTCTATCCTCGGGTAATTGCGCTCAGCTGCCGCCAATTTTTTACTCACGTAGTACACTGGCCTTTGAACCTTGTCTTCTTCTCTCACTAATGCTGAGCTGATCGCGTGGGATGACACTGCTAAGTACACAAACAAATCCTCGTGGTCCACTAGCTTAGACAGTATCGGAGGCCTCTCCAGATGATTCAATAGGTTCTGAAATGCTTCTATGCAATCAGGAGTCCATTTAAAATTGCGTTTTCCTCGCTTTATCAATTCAAAGAATGGAATGCATTTGTATGTCGCTCTAGGATGAATCTGCTTAATGCTGCTACTTTCCCTGCAAGGCTTTGCACATCTTTGATTTGTCTAGGCTCCTGAATGCCTCTGATTACTACAATCTGGTCTGGATTAATCTCAATCCCGCGCGAGCTGACAATGAATCCCAAGAATTTCCCGGATGCAACCCCAAATGAGCATTTCGTTGGGTTGAGTTTCATCCCATACTTTCGAAAAGTAACAAACATCTCTGCCAAGTTTGTAGTGTGATCGGACGATTGTCTGGACTTAACCAACATGTCGTCAACGTACACCTCCATTATTTTCCCAATCTGGTTATAGAACATTCTGTTCACTAACCGTTGATATGTAGCGCCTGCGTTCTTCAAACCAAAAGGCATTACCACGTAGCAGTATAATTCCAGATCCGTAATGAAGCTAGTGTGTTCTTGATTTGGAACATGCATAGGAATCTGGTTATATCCTGAATAAGCATCCATGAAAGAGAGAAGCTCATGGCCTGCCGTTGAATCTACCAACTGATCAATTCTGGGTAACGGAAAGCTATCTTTTGGGCAGGCTTTATTCAAATCCGAAAAATCAATACACGTACACCACTTC
The DNA here is from genome assembly GCA_030737875.1 of Allium sativum. Classification (NCBI taxonomy): domain Eukaryota; kingdom Viridiplantae; phylum Streptophyta; class Magnoliopsida; order Asparagales; family Amaryllidaceae; genus Allium; species Allium sativum. Next base: position 325,471,226 of record CM060921.1, on the reverse strand, counting down.
CCATTGGCCTTCTTTACCAAAACTGGATTTGAAATCCAATCTGGGTAGATTGAGTCTCTGATGAATCCGTTACTTCTTAACTTTTCAACTTCTTCTTTCAAGACTGCGGACCTCTTTGGGCCCAGCATTCGCCTTTTTTGTTTTACAGGGGGATGCTTTGGGTTAATGCTCAATGAGTGGCTCATGATTGATGGAGATATCCCACACATGTCCGCGTGGGTCCAAGCAAATACATCCAAGTTATCTTTCAGGAAATCCGTCAGTTCTTTAGCTTGAACTGGATCCAACTGGGATCCAATCTTCAGGACCTTCTCTGGGTCACTATCATCGATCGGTACATCCACAGTCGTTTCGTTGGGAGCCGCCATTCTGCCCCCAGTCTCTTCGTCCTCTCTGGGATCTATATCCTTGGGCAGTTCTCTGGGCGACTCACCTATAGTCATTCTCTTTAATTGCTATGACGTCTCCTCCCTTGTGGGGGAAGAAGCGTCTTTAGTTTCAATATCTTTTCCTTTACGGAGTAGCTTTAGCTCTACAATGTAACATGCTCATGCAGCAACCTGATCTCCTCTGGCTATGCCAACACCAGCTTCCGTAGGAAACTTCAATAACAAGCACTAGGGGGCTATACAAGCTCTAAACTTTGCTAGGGCCGGTCGGCCCAAGAAGGCATTATAAGGCGACTCAATATCCAAAACCACGAAGGGAAGAATTCTCACTCTCTGGCGTTCTCCTTCCCCAAGTGTTACCGGCATCTCTACATATCCCATTGAAGCAGTTGAAGCCCCGTTAAATCCACGGATCCATCCTTCACACAGCTTTAAATCTTTCAATTCAAGGTTCATTTGATCGAACGTCTTTTTGAATAGAATGTTGACTGAACTCCCGTTATCCACTAAAACTTTATGGACAGTGGCCGGGCCAATAGGAACTGTGATTACAAATGGATCTTCGGTCGGAGCGTGGACTCCAATACTCTCTCGGTTGCGGAAAATGACGTCATCTGACATCATCTTTTGTTGTTTTACCGGGACATTGTCCTCAGGGTTGCTACACTCTCCTATCTCAAGATGATGCTTTGCAGCGTTTACGTACTGGTCCATCGCCTTGAAACTATGCCCGGCTAGGTGAAGCCCTCCGATTATGGTATTGATAACAAGATCCTTTCCTTTTTGCTGGACAGTTGGCTTGGTAGTAGGTTGATTCTGGTTTTGGTTCGGGGTCTGAATAGCTTGCCCCCTGTCTCTAGGAGTCACCCGGTACTCATCCAACTTCCCTTCTCGGAGCAGCCTCTCAACTACGTCTCTCAGATGACGGCATTCATTTATAGAGTGGCCGTGAGTCTGATGGAAGAGACAAAACTTCCCCGTCTCACGTTCTTTCTCCGTCGAATCTCTTGGAGGAGGTCTTTTATGTTGGAGAACGTTGTACGAGTCTACGAATATATTCTCCAAAGTATCATTTATTGGCATATAATTTTCGAAAGACCTGGGACGGGTCCTTCTCTGGGAGTCGTTCCCCCGATTTCTCTTCCGATTATTTCCATTACGGTTTTTACCATTGTTTCTTGACGAGTGGCCGCCGCCTTGGTTTCGGTTTCCAACATTGACTTCAACCTTTCCCGAGCTGTCTCCGGTTTGCTTGACGACCACGTTACTTTGGATTTCCTCCTTATTTTCCATTTTCATCTTCCGGTTAGCATACACCTCCTCCTGACGTAAGCGTACGTTTGCTTTCTCGTAAAACAATTCTCTAGCATGAGGTGGCTTGCCGGCCAGGTTTCTCCCAAATTCAGTATCTTTATCTACCCCATCAATTAGGGCTGTCACAACAGTTGGCTCATGGGGATCCTTGACTTCGGTGGCGGCTAGGTTGAAACGATCCAGATACACCCTCAAGCTCTCGCCTGGTCGTTGTTTGACGAGGAACAGGTCAATCACACTCTTTGACCTCTGTGCATAAATGAGGAACTGTTCCACGAACCTTTCACTCAACTCCCTGAAACTGGAAATTAATCTTGCTGGTAAGCAAGTAAACCATAATAACGCTACATCCTCCAGGAATATAGGGAATGCTTTGCACTTTACAGCGTCAGAGGCTGCGGCAGCGGTCATTGACCAAGAATATCTCATTAGATGTTGGATTGGATCAGATCTACCCGCGTAACGGTTCATCTGAGGCATGTTGAAGCGCCTCGGGAATGTTACGTCTAGAATGTCATCAGTAAAAGGGGTGTGACTGTGGTCAATTCCCCAATCTTCATTCCTTTGTCCACGGTTATCTGCCAGGATTTGGTGGACCATAGCTGCAACATTTGCACTGGTCATCGGAGGCTCGGGATCAACGTTTCTCGCTCGGTCGAATTCTCCGATCTCCCTTCTAGGAACATCCACGAAGTCCGGAGCTCGGATTGGGCTTCGTTGCCCCCTGTTACCATGAGTATTTGTACGACGAAGGGGCTGAGGTGGTATATTCTCAACAGGATTATCCACAACTCGAGCTCTAGGAGTTGCGGCATGATTATTCAAGTTGCAGTTTGAGGGTCCTACACCAAGTGTCTCTTCCTCTCGTGATGGCAAGGTTCCAAATTGGAGCTGCTCTATGTTTTCAGCCCTCTCATACGGTCGCCGCGGAGGTCTTGGCGATTCCTCTGACGAAGAAGAGTACTCTGGGGTGAGTGGGCGAACTGGGAGTGTTTTTTGTCTTGCGAGATCATCGATCCTTCTATCCATAGCAGTTAAGTTCTGCTGCAGCACAAAGCTTTGCTGCCTTTAAGCAGCTAATTCATCAAACAGCCTATCCCACATTTCAGAGAAGCGAGAGAGATTTCCTTCAGTGACCGGAGCAGAGGGGTCATATTGATCATCAACATTTTCTCGCAGAGAACTTGAGCCAAGTCGAACAGAGGTACCAGGACGGGAAGAGTGAGCCATAACCTCCTTTCCAGGTCGAGTTGTAGTCTGGTCATCACTTCGGATCACAGTGGGCCTGTGTCTGTGTCTCGTAGCGCCCCCCTGGGGTCAGATCGTGGTAACATTAGGGGGAGGGTTCGTGGTGTTGTCTCGGGATCGAGTGACGACCCCTTCAGATGCTCGGTTCGTGCCGCCCTCAATTCAAATCGTGGCGCCCCCTTCAAACTGGTTCGTGACACCACATTCAGGTCGGATCGCCCCTATGTCTCCACGATCCGCAAAGCCTTCCTCAACCTGCTCATGCACACTTTCTTCAACTTCTTCATTCGCGACTTCAATCGCCTGCGAAGCTCGTACTTCCTTAGACTTCTTTCCGGCCATGATATCAGATGCCGCTGGAATCTTCAAAAATCTGAACAGTGAAGTTTTGGGACTGTTTTCTTCGGACTTGAGTATCCAAACAATGGAGCAACAATCCAATATGCCGAGAAATCAACTCTTAGTGAAAGCACCAAAATGTTAGATCAAAATTTGACTCTAACACCCAAATTGTTCTGACTCGTAGAGAATTATAACTAAAAAATGAGGAAAAAGCAGAGAACACACAAGGTTTATAGTGGTTCGGCGTTAACGAGCCTACGTCCACTTTATATGCTATTGATTATACTTTGAATGCTAGTACCACCAATGATTTCTCTAAAACTCACTCTTACAATTATGATTTCTCTCAATAATGTCGAAGTAAATCTGGTATAACATAGTGGTATGACAGTAATGGTGGAATCAATCCTTAAAACTGCCAAAAGATCCTGAAAAATGCCAAGCTCTGGGCTATTTATAGCTGATTTCTGGTGACGGATCGTGGCCATACGTGACCCACATCCCGAAGATCTCGGATCGGTTCGCAGCTTGATGAAGAATTAGTCAAATTAGCTGTTGTGGTCAGGTGTCGCGATCTCCTTAAACATCGGATCGTGGATGACCAAGTCCGTGGCCATCATCGTGTCTTCCTACTCGGATCAGATCGTGATCGTAGCTTAATGAAGAATTGGTCAATATGATAGTTGGTGACATGTGTCGCGAGATCCTGCATTCTCGGATCATGGTGGATTTGGTCTTGGTCATCATCCATCAGCTTCGGGGATCGGATCAGATCGAGCTAGCGATGGACGGATCGGATCGTGGTCAAAAGGGGGGCGATCGCGAGCCGAGGGGAGTATGGCGATCCGATCGGGTCTTCGAGGGTTAAAGGTGTGAAACTTCACATTTTCTTCTTGTGTGTGAACCTTGGTGGCTTGATCAAAAAGCTAGCCAATAATATCTAAATCACTCTCTGCCTCTTTTCTCACTCGATCCAAAATTTTTGGACCCAACTGTTTAGATTCAAATCACTCTCTGCCTCCTTTCTCCTCATCTTAAATTAAACGATAATGATTTAGCGAAATATAATTTTCACTGAACATAATTTTATGGTAATATATGCTTTTTATGTGGTTACATATCATGATTGTGGATGCGATGGATGTGGTTGTTGGTTGGAGATTTCTTCAGGTCAATGATGGGTTTTGGAAAAAGTGGTGTTCATGACATGGAGCAGTGATTGATGGTATAATGTGGGAGTTCTGGTTAGGCGGTAAAGTAGAGGATCTGTGTGGTTTTTAGATGGGAGAGAGATTGTGCAGTTTATGGTACTACTACCAATCAAATGGACGCAATATCAGACCAGCTTAAGGTATGTCTTCTCTTTTACCTGTATAATTTTATGCTTTCAACAAGAAAAGTTCTTTTTATCTGGTACTGTTTTTGCATATTTATTGATTCAGAATTAGAGTAGCGGTATTTGACTAGTTCGATTTGCCATAAACCCTGAGTAAAGTGGTTAGATATGTGAAAGTGAGATGAAGTTATGAATTGTATTAATGTGTCTTTGATTAGTTTGTTTTGTTCCAGTCTCTGTAATATGATCCATCATTCTGCTATAATCCCTTAGTAAATCACTACTTTATTGTACATGTATATTTACTATGTTTTGATATGCACCTGTAAAACAAAATTACTGACTGTAAACATAAGTTCTTTTATGCTTAATAGTTATCGAGCCACCTGGTGCATACCCACAACAGTTCCTGTAATATTCTCAGAGTTCAATGGGTCAATATTGATTATTGTGTTTTCCACTACACAAGTACGTCGGTCTAAGTCAACTATCTTTCTTTTGCTAATTTTCGCTATATTTTATCTGTATACATAGATAAGATTATGCATCCATATTGTGAATGTTTTTAGTTGCAATTTGTTACTTAATATTGTGAAAAACAATCTTTGCGCCCATGCCGTCAGACTTTATATACACTATTTTATAAACTTCCTTTGTTCTGCGGACTAGAAAAACAAAAGACAAAGAGTTTAAGATTCAAAAAACATCAGACGATCAACATTTTGATACTTCAACTAAACTGTCTAATTATCTCCACGTTATTCAAACTCACAGTCTTTTAACCTTTCGCTGCTCGTATATTTATCAGCATCAAATCCTTTCTTTATTTCTCAATAATTTTTAAATATTGTTACTCTTTCTTCTGAATTTATTTTCTTCCCATGAAATACCGAGGCTAATAACAATATCGCCCTCATCGGAAATGTTCAGCTAAACTGAATGTAGCTATTCTATTTTACGTATAACTATCATCGTTCAAAGTTCTAGTTGTTTTTTTTTCCTGATTGATTTTTCCACTCATAGGCTTTGCGATATATTGTTGTTATCTATTTTAACTTACCCCCAATGTACAAAATTTATTATTTATTGTTTTGAAATCCATGTAGCCTGCTGTTTTTTCAACATGGCTATTTATCCTACGAATTGTTTGATCGAATTCATAAAGGAAACAATAGAAGAACTACTATGCTAATTGCATTTTCTTTCGGTTTAAATATTTTTAAAAATAGAGAACTGCTGAAAAGATAAAAATGGTATTTCTTTACTTCTAATTATTCAGAACACATATGTGTTTACATTTTTTATTCCAATCTTTTCAAATACTGCATAAAGAACACCACTTCAAAAGAATAATCTAAAAGAAAAAAATATGGAATCAGAGCTATAGCGAAGTCAAACAAATGAGATGCAAACTTTCTAGAGAAAATAAAAATTACTACTTTAGGTATCTAAAAGAATGTCGGCTGTAGGGTTATGACACATATTTACTTTGTTATAGTGGGCTGGGCCAAACTTACGTTGTTCTTTTTTACTTTGCCTGTTGCTTAGCCCAAGTCTTACCGCTTGTAAATATAACTGCCTGACGTTTGTACACTTTCATTCATTCAATCAGTATTACAATCTTTATCAAAAATCCTCTGTTTCAAAATATTTCTAAAATCTTTCTTGGTATCAGAGCAATAAAAATTGCCTCGAGGCATAACAAGATCCTGAAGCAATTCTAAATCAAGTGATCTGTTAATCCATCCATCAGAATATATTATCATCATATGGATATGGCTCATCAGAGGAGACTCCTCATCATTTGAGAGAAGATACATCATAATTCATTCAGTGCCTCGCCTGAAAACAGAATTTTCAGGCTGCAACTGAACTATTACGATATATCCTCTGATTTCAGTATCAGAGATCGCCAGAAAATAAATCAAGAATCAAGAAAAGCATTAAAACAAGATTAGAGCCTCGCCTAGAAGAATCTTCAGAATAAGGTGTTGCTGTTCTAACCTGTATTCATCATTAGATCCTCTGGCTGCTAAATACCTGTTCAAAAGTTTCTTAAGTTCTTGATTGATAACGGCATTCTTTGTACTGAATTCTTGTTCTTTCTGTCATCATCTGCTTTTCATGATGGCTGAGACTACACCCTCATCAACATCAGACAATGGTCATAATGTTTCAGCTGGAACTGGTCCTGTAAATCCATCAACAACAACCATTATCAGTCTTAAGAGTCAATTAATTACAATACATCTTAAAGAAGACAATTATCTTCTTTGGAAATTTCAAGTAGAAACAGCCATTCAAGGATATGGACTTGAAGGTTATATACTTGGTACTGTTGATATACCAGCCAAGTACATTACTGATGCCAATAACAGAACCATTGCTAATGAAAAGTATGTTCAGTATCACAGACAAGACAGACTTATCAGTTCTTGGTTATTGTCATCCGTAAGTGCAAGTCTGTTACCACAGGTTATTGGATGTACCTCTGCATATGACATATGGACTACAGTAGAAAAAGAATTCAATAATCAATGTTCTGCTAAAGTTCTTCACTACAAAAATCAATTGCAAAGTGTTAAAATGGAAAGCTTGTCCATGAGAGAGTATATTTCAAAAGTTAAAAGACTGTGTGATTTACTTAATGCTACTGGAAACAGAGTGTCTAACAGTGATCAAGTTTTATACTTGGTCAATGGTCTTAACAATGATTATGAAGCGGTTGTTGCTGTTATAACCTCTCAAAAGGTGGTTCCTACTATTGATGAAGTTCATTCTATACTGCTCTCTCATGAGGCAAGAATAAATGCCAAGAAGCCCCAAGAAATGGAGTATTCTGTTAACTTTACTACTGGATTCAAAAATAAAAATCAAAGCAGTAATATTAACAGGAATGATCAGCCTTACCCAAGGGATGGTTGTGCAAGAAGAGGACGTGGCAGAGGTAGATGGACAAATGCCAACAGGCCAAAGTGCCAAATTTGTGAAAAGATCGGTCACACAGCCTTGAATTGCTACTTCAGATTTAATACTAACTACACTGCTAATCAGAGGAACAATGGTAACCCTAATGTGAACATGGCCCTATCTCAATCTGATGTCAACAGTCAAGATAACTCAAGCAAAAGTGTAAGTCAAAATGAAACTGCTAAACTTGAAACATTGCAAGATGATAGCTGGTACCCAGACTCTGGAGCCACTCACCACATTACAAATAATCTTGACAGCTTAAATTTGGGATGCAGAGACTACAAAGGTAACCATTCTATCTTATTAGGCAATGGTAAAAGTATTAATATTACTCATATTGGCAATGCTTGTTTAAATGGTAAGAGACAATTATATCTACACAATCTTTTAAGAGTCCCAAAGATCAAGAAAAATTTAATAAGTGTGTCTCAGTTTGCTTATGACAATAATGTCTTCTTTGAATTCTATCCTAAATATTGTCTAGTTAGGGACATTCTAACTAGAGAACCCATTTTACAGGGTAACATGACAGGAGGCCTTTACAAGTTCAAAACTGTCAAAAATGACAAAGTGACAAAAAGAGAAAAAAATTGTAATTTGAATATTCTTGACAAGGCTGAGAGTACCAAAAGTGTCTTTGATCTTTGGCATTATAAACTTGGACATCCAAGTGCTAAGATTGTTATGAAAATATTAGATGAAAACAATATTCAGTATAATAATATCTCTTTACCATACATTTATGAGTATTGTCAAGTTGGTAAAAGTCATAGATTACCATTTATTGACTCTGAAACTATATACACTGAACCACTGCAGTTAATTGCAACTGATCTATGGGGTCCTGCCCCTATAAATTCAGACTTTGGTTTTAAGTACTACATTGCTTTTGTAGATGCTTTTTCAAGGCACACTTGGATTTATTTTTTGAAAACCAAATCTGAAACCATTAATGTTGTCACTAACTTCATTTCTATGGCTGAAAGACAGTTCAATACTCTAGTTAAAATGATTCAATCTGATGGTGGAGGAGAATTTAAGAGTTTAAATCAGTTTTTAACAAGAAAGGTATTATTCACAGAATAACTTGTCCATATACCTCTCAACAAAATGGGCTAGTTGAACGAAAACATAGACACATTGTTGAGTCTGGCTTAACCTTACTAGCACAAGCAAAACTACCTCTAAAGTTTTGGCCAGAGGCCTTTAGTACAGCTGTTTATTTAATTAATAGACAACCAACAAAGGTACTGAAGGACAAAACACCAATTGAAAAATTGTATGGATTTAAACCAGATTATAATAGCTTAAAACCTTTTGGGTGTCTGTGTTTTCCATTCTTAAGGCCCTACAACTCTAACAAGTTAGATTTCAGATCAAAACCATGTACTTTCTTGGGGTATACCACTAGACAAAAGGGATACAAGTGTCTGGATGAAACAGGTAAAATATATATAAGCAGACATGTTGTATTTGATGAAACTGTATTTCCATTTAGCAATAAAATAGTAGCTACTACAAGTAAGGTAAGAAATCCAGGTGTTTCAATACCCGAAATCCCAATTTATTCTGAAAATTGGAGAAAAAATGATGAAAGTGAGGCTGTTGAGTTCGATAAGACATCACAAACTCACTCTGAAGAAGGTGATGGATCACAACAACCCAGCCTTGCCATGCACAATCCTGAAAATTCAGAAAATCAAGGATTAGATGAAAATACAGGTTCACAAACTACAAGGTCAGAATATTCTTCTGAATCAGACAATGGCAGCAACTCACCATCATCAGAACAGCCAATTCAGACTGGGCATCCTATGGTTACTAGAGCAAAAAGTGGTATTTTCAAACCAAAGGCATATATAGTTTCATCCAGTGATTGTGAACCTGATTCTTTTGAACAGGCAATCAAAAACAAAAACTGGAAGAACGCCATGGATGAGGAGTATAATGCTCTCATCAAAAATAAAACCTGGGAGCTTGTATGTCACCCTGCCAATAAAAATGTTGTTGCGTGCAGATGGACATACAGACTCAAAAGAAAACCAGATGGGTCAGTAGATAAGTACAAGGCCAGATTAGTGGCTAAGGGCTTTACTCAGGAATATGGGTTTGATTTTAATCAAATCTTTTCACCTGTAGTAAAACCTACCACCATTAGACTCATTCTCTGCAAACAATGGCATATCAGACATTTGGATATTAACAATGCTTTTTTAAATGGTGTACTTGAGGAGGAAATATATATGAGTCAGCCTCAAGGCTAAAATGTTAACCAAAACTTAGTATGTAAATTGAATAAAGCTATTTATGGTCTTAAACAAGCTCCTCGAGTCTGGTTTGATAGACTGAAGAATACACTAACCAAGTTAGGATATCAGTCTACCAAATCAGACTGTTCTTTATTCACCAAAATAAATAGCTCTACAACTATGTACATACTAGTATATGTTGATGACCTCATCATAACTGGAAATAATTCTGATGATATTAACAAGTTAACTCAGTACTTGGACGAACAGTTTTCTCTTAAAGATTTAGGAGAACTGAACTATTTTCTAGGCATAGAAGTATCTATAACTAACTCAGAAATAATTCTATGCCAAAGAAAATATATAACTGAGTTACTTGTTAAAACAAAAATGATAAATGCCAAACCACAACCTACTCCTATGGTAAGCAGTCAGAATTATTCTAAGTATGAGGGAGAGGCCATTTCAAATATAACAGAATACAGGAGTATTATTGGTGCACTTCAGTATGCAACAATAACACGTCCTGATATATCATATAGTGCGAATAAACTCTCTCAATTTATGAAGAACCCCACAGATATACACTGGAAGGCAGTCAAAAGAGTTCTACGTTACTTAAAAGGAACTGTTAACTATGGACTAAAGCTAAAGACCAGTCAACATTTACACATAACTGGATATGCTGATGCTGACTGGGCTTCAGATCCTGACGATCGTAGAGCAACCGGTGGATACAGTATATATTTTGGTCAAAGTCTAATATCCTGGTGTTCAAAGAAACAACCCACAATTTCAAGATCAAGCACTGAGGCCGAATACAGAAGTATAGCCAATGCAACAGCTGAGATTAAATGGTTATTATCTCTACTGTCTGAACTTAAAATGAAACCTACAGTTAGACCAACTCTATGGTATGATAATAGGAGTGCTGTGTATATGACTGAAAACCCAATTCTACACTCCAGGATTATACATATAGAAATAGATATTCATTTTGTCAGAGAATTAGTGCAGAAAGGAGAATTACAAGTAAATCACATACCTAGCTCTTACCAGAGAGTAGACATGTTAACTAAAGCGATATCACTGAAGAATTTTACCAGATTCAGAGAGGAATTCAACATCACCGACCGTACTAGCTCTCAGAAGAATGAAACTGGAGATAAAGTCAGTCCAAGCATCATGACAGTCAAAAGAAAGTCTCCTGAAAGCTCGAGACCCAAAAAAGAGAGACAATCGTCCATCAAAACTGTGAACAAAAGTCAACAAGACATCAGACAACATCAATAGTGGCAGATCCAAGCTAGAGACGTATGTTAAAGAGAGAAAAAGTTGGAGCGCCACTCTAAATCACTCATTATGACGACCCCATTTCCCGTACTGACAGAGACAAGGGTTATCTTTGGAATATAACACAGAAATAGATAATAGCAGAACAGAATCAAATAAATACACCAGATAAAGAACAATAGAATATACTGGATAAAAGTAATCATCAGAGTTACACAGTATACAGGATCTTACTAAGTACAATTGCAGTTCAACTATACATATATGTCTACAGCGGAAAAACAAACATAATGTACAATAGGAGCTGAACAACATAAAAAGAGATAAATGATAGAATCCATCTTCAGCTCCAGCTATCCAGAAAGAACTAGCTAAACCTGAATACAAGGCTGCCCGTGTAGAAAAAGGGGCACCCGAGTTTGAAAGTGAAACAAACTACGAGTCAGTCATGGGACTGGTATGAGAAATCCACTCAACACATTTAATATATGGCTAATCACAGGACCACGCCACTTTCGTGGAACGGGTTTACTCCATTGGATTGCCAGTGCTTTAAAAACAAATCTTTCTTTTAAACATCGCAATGCTTTTTATAAAAATGAAGCCATTATAAGACTCAGTTCCCATCACACAATGCAACGCAAACCGGAGGATAGATTTTACCTTATAATGGCCAAAATATGGTTGATACGAATAAAACAAAAGAAATTGATATTATTACTAGTGTTTACATGTTTCAAAACAACTTCGAATCATAACTATCAATCATAGACGACATGGGTACCATATATCATGTCGCCATATATATATATACAATCAAAACCGCACGATGTCGTATTTGGAAATTGGGTTTCCGTCCTGAACCAAGGCAAAAGATAGTCCTTACCGAATTCGAGACTTCCTAGCCCGAGCTTCAGGAACAGCCGCAACTGCCCCTTGGATCGTCATGGCCGGTCCACCGATGTGGATTATTATGCCTGAACAATACGTCTCCCCGCCCTTTGGGGCGTAAACGAGCCAACGAATGACTCCATCGGACCCGGATCGTCCGATCAAACCGAGGCACCTCGCAACAGCAACAACCACACAGGTGAAAAGTATATAAATGTCAGGGCTGGTAGGTCACTGACACCACCCTAGCTAGAAAGAAACGCATGCCCTCCCTGAGGTCCTTCTCCCGTTTCTGGTTCATACCGGGGTGTGAGGCTCGCGAATTCACATTATACACAAAGCTACGCCACACAGGCGGCACTTTGATCATCACCACAAGACTTTGCTTTTCAACAGAAGCCCTGATCATTTGCCACTTAGGCATGCCACACTAGCAATTCATGCCATGCGACTGATGTCCATCGATATACAACCTCTGAGCTCGTGCGTTTCAGAGAAGGGCGTTAAGCAAAAGAATAAATTCTCCGCCGCCAAACAGATGTATATTTAACAGAGATCAATCAACACAGAATAAAATTCAATGTCAGACACACAGTCCATTTACAAGTCCGTTCTGGGTCTGAACGAAACTGGAGGCACTATATACCTCGCAAACCCATTGATCACCACGTACGTCAGGACGATCACCACTCATTATCCATATTTCGGGATGCCTCCCAATCAGGACCTCGGTTACCATCCAAACGAGGTGAAGATCTCCGGTCTTCGACCACCGTCTTCATCTTCGATTTCTTATCGTCGATTCAGTTATTCAGAATGGGATAAACCCGGTCTTTCTGAGCAACTCGCGTATATATTAAACAAGTGCGACACTAACATACACACGCATCATTACAATTCATTAATCACTAACCGTCAATCAGTAAGAGAACGATTTCCCAAATATTAACCCCGAAGGCCGAAACCAACATCAGATCAACACCCAGGAAACCATTCGTCTTAGCCAACCTTCAGTTAATTTCAAAATCACATCCATATCGTTTATAATATTTTATAACGATTTATCGCTATTTTTATTTATTTTAAAATAGCCAATTTATTCAAAACGACGCTTCGGGCCATAACGCGGCCGTGGCGCTGTTTTTCTTTAGATTTGATTTACACATATCTGAAAATCTAACCGTTGGATCTTTACAAAATTTACATCATTAAAAAGATCTTTTCAAAACGAATCCAACAGTTCCAGTTTCGGGAAATTCCGACGGTCGGATCTCCCGGTACAATCGTTTGAAGTTTCGATTTCAAAATACGAACTGCAGCGTCGTTATTCGATTAAATATAATTATATTTATATAAATATAAATATAATCGTTTCTGGCGCAGTTTTTCTTCAGATTTGAATTAAACATTCCAGACAATCCAACCGTTGGATTTTTACAAAGTTGGTGCCGTTGGAAAGATATTTCCAAGGCGAACCCAACGGTTGCGGTTTCGGGAAAATCCAATGGTCGGATTTCCCGCACTAGTTGTTTGAAATCACAGTTTCAAAACACGAACTGCACGGCCACGTTTCGTTTTAATTTTATTTATATTTATATATTTATATAAATATAGTTTATTCCACATTTCAATATCGTTTTCACTTCAAATATTTCACTAACGCCTTTAAATTTTGGAAAATTTCGCCATAACCTCCTTTGTACGGGAGGGGCTGGGAAAATTCCCAAATAGCTACACGGGCATCTCATGTCAAAAAGAAAAAGAAAAAGCCAAGCGGCTAGCCAACAGGCTCATAAAATCATCACCCAAACAAAACAGTAAATGTGTACCTATTTGTCGGGCACACAAATTTTATTCCTCTTCTCTAGCCCCTTTGCTATAACCTGTTCAATAAATATGCATGTACATATATACAGTTCTTACCACTTATCATTTTCCATTCAACTTCATATTTGATTCCATTTGGTTTAAAAACACCATTCATTCTAATGTTGCATGCATAGGCAAAAATCATATCATTAGCTAATTAATGAATATTTCAACTCATGCATATTTATTTGAACGAGTGGCTATTTTTAACACTTCACATTTCAACAATTCATGTATATAATAAAAATGTGATTTTTATTGTAAAACAATTCATTTCAAAACACTATTATTTTATATAGTTTATATAGGTAATAAAAATAGGATTTTTATTATAAAACAATTTCTTTTAAAACGAGATTATTTTACATAGTCCATATAGTTGATAAAAGGTGATTTTTATTATGAAACAATTTATTTCAAAATATGAATACCATTCAACACATGAATTTCAATTCAACGAATGAATATCGATTCAACACATGAAGGTTTTCTATAGTTTATATATATAGATAAAAATGTGATTTTTATATTTAAAACACAAATACCATTCAACACATGAAGGTTTTCTATTCAACGAATAAATATAGTTTTAGCAAATGAAAATAATTCAAACACATGAATATTATTCAAAATTTCGGCAGCATAACGGCAGGGTAGTTAAAACCGGGACCGTCCCTAGTACGGCTCCTCGCTCTACCTTAAAACCTCGCGGTTTTTGACAATGGGGATCATGCATCTAGTTCGCACGCAGGCGGCATGTATATTTATTTCATTTCCATAAACTAATCGTATGTGGTTTCAACCAAATATTTCTCAACCAAAAATGGGTATTTTTCAACCACAATCAACCAATATCAACCACAAACAATCACAATCAACCATTTGCTATCAATCAATTTTCACACCAATCACAACCAATAAATATCGTCCATGGTTTGTGGACGAGGGGCGTATATATATATATATATATATTTATATTTATATAGCAATTCACTTCTATTTCAACACATATATAATTTTTACAACGCATATACAACTTATACATCGAACGTACAACTTATACAATGCTTATACATGAGGTGTACAATGCTTATATAACTCATACATCGACTATATAATTTATACATCGTCGTTTTCCATATCGTTCATAAATTAGAAATCTCACCTTGGGTTCCACTCCACCAAAAATAGCAGAAGGCTCAGAAAAATATGCGGTATCTTCTAGAATGTAGAAGACGTCCACACGAGTCCACTGTCTCTTGTTTCACTGAATTTCGACCACACAGCAAAAAGATATGATTTTTCAAAGTTTGCAACGGTTTTAAATGTTGAAATTAGTTCAAAATTACCAAAGCCGTATACCTTCAACGTTGGTTCAAAACTAGGTCACCGATTTGCGTGCAAACGGTGGGGCTTGGGGGCGATCGGCCTATGCCACGCTGACGGCCTTGGAGGGGCGCACGTGCGCCTGAAGTGGGGTCCACTTCGGTGGTCACCTCCGGCCTCGGCGAAGCTTGAAAGGAAGCGACTTTGGGGCTTCGATCCGGGTGAAATACTGCACGATAATTGGATAAGTTTATATGGATGTGAAGAGGAGATGGAGAGCTTCAAAAATTGGGCTGGGGCGCTTGATATCGTTGAGAGATGGAGGAGAAATCAGACCGGGAAGTTGCGAGCCTTTTTCCGTCGTGCGTTGAGAGGTTTTGGGGAAGATAACGGGGAGAGAGAAAGTGAAATGATTGGCCGATAATTTTTATTTATTTATTAATTTCAAAAATCCGAAAATACCCTCTTTCACACACGAACTCTAATCCAAACCCAACGATTGTCGTCCCTAGCGTTTTACCCCCATTCCAAACACAATGGGATATGTTTCGTAGGCCCATTCGACTGTTTCAGTCAGTTTCCATTCAAATTAAAATATATAACATTCAATATTTGATTTGAACGTACATTTCAATTTGCCAGGGCCACAAATTAATTCAAAAAATTCCAGAAAAATAAATCTAGCTATGTTTTGACGATACGGTCCCAACAAAACTAGTTTCGTCGAATTCTGAGACCGTTTGCAAAAAGGCCCATTTCTAGTCGATCCAATTTAACTATACTTGACCAAAACACGTTTTCCTTTGCCACGCTCACATACTAGCTTCAAAAATTATGAAATTTGAAATCTAGCCATAACTTCCTATCCCGGATCCAACAAAAGTGGTTTCGTCGAATTCCGAGGTCATATGCAAAATGGCCAATTTTACGGGCTATATAAATTCCATAGCGACCTTTCTGTAAATTCACTTGGCCATAACTTTTGCTTTTCGCTATGAAAATTCGATTTTTCAGATTCGTTAGAAAGGTATTCACTAACAGATTTAAATATTTTTGGTTTCACTAAAATCCGTTTTGTTTTGCACCCGGTACAGTCCGACAAAGTTTGAATTCAATTTTTGAAACTGCAGCGCCATTTCAGGCCTTGTTTATAATTAGATTTAATTATATTCGTTTTCAATTGTCGATTCAAACTCCGTTTTCATTGCTATTATTTAAAATATTTATTTTAAATATCTAAAATCCATTATTTTAACCAATTTAAAAATTTTAAATTGGTTCAGATTTTCTGGGTCGTTACAATCTCCCCCACTTAAAAATTTTCGTCCCCGAAAAGGAACAAAGTCGAAAGTGGTTTGATTAATCAACTCTACGTTCGATCTAGCTTCCATTCTCCAACTTTTCAGTTTCTGAGAATTTTCAAATTCTTCAAAATTTGGCTAACACCCGGAATTTTCGAAAATTTTCGCCATAACCTCCCTTGTACGGAGAGAGGTTTGGAAATTTATTGGGCCGTATTAGGTACCCAATAAATCCTAATAAGAATACACATATTTATAGTGATATATTCTGGTGTTTACAGGCGTGTATTGATAATAACTCCAGAGAATAAATTCTCGTCACCCTGCCCCGTGTGGGAAATAAATAGTCCATGTGCCGTATCTAATAACTAGAGAGACGTGATTATTGTCAACTCCAGACCCGTGTGGGGTTTTTATTAATCTGGCAATTTAATCGTTACAATTTAAATAGTCCATATCAGTCATCAGTTCAACCTGTAGAATATAGTCATCGCCATACAAGCCTCTCGCTCGTATGGTAAATCTTCCACCTCGTCACACAAGCTCCAAATGCTTATGTGGTATATGATGAAGTATGCCTATCTTCTGAAGTATGCCATGTAATGTAGTTCAAAATTAATTGTTACTATCCTATGGCGACATTTATTATTTCACATAGAAAAATCAGCACTCCGCATCCAATGGCATTCACAGGAGATGATATAATAATATTTCGCATCCAACTCATTAAGGTTTACCTATTTGTCGGGCACGCAAATAAAATCTTTACTCAACAGCTAATCCATTTACCAGTTCAAATATATAAAATGCACATGTATATATTTCTATTTATTTGCTAATCAGTTCAATGTGTGACATAATCGAATAAGTTCTACCATTCATTCTACTATTGATTAAATTAACTATCATTTTAATAATTTAATTAATCAAATCTACTATCACACAACGCAAACAACAAGCAATTTGTTTTTAACTTTCAAAATCATACAAATTAATTTATACATTCTTTTTAAATTAAGCAGACTATAGAATTAAAAGTGCACATCCATGGAAAGAAAATAACAACAGAATAGAGAACTAACTGGTAATGCAAAGTATGGCAAATGTACCTTGTACCGGAGTCAATCAGAGACATCCACTCGGCATCTAGGATAAACTTTCTGAATGCTCTCCTCAGTTTCCCAAGTACAATCTCGCGGATCTCCACTCCATTGCACTTTGACTAAGTGAACCTTCTTGTTTTTCAGTTCCTTGGTCTCTTTGCCGATGATCTTTAGCGGCTCTCGTCTCACAGCTAGTTCTGGAGTAATTTCAATATCCTGTTGAGCTGCTTCTTCCACGATCAAGTCTGGATCATGAACGTGCTTTCGAAGTTGAGATATATGAAATACATCATGAACTCCAGGCAACCAGTCAGGCAATTTGACCCTATAAGCGAGAGTTCCAATCCGTTCCAGAATAGGAAACGGACCAATGAATTTGGGCGCCAACTTTCCAGTCTTACCGAACCGGATAACTCCTCTCATTGGCGATACTTTCAAATATACGTAGTCGCCAACAACAAAGGATATATCTCTACTTCTCCTATCGGCATAGCTCTTTTGTCGGCTTTGAGCGGCCAGTAATCGTTTCTTAATAAAATCGACTTTATCGGCAGCTTCTCGGATCATATCAGGCCCTAACACAAGTCTATTTCCAGGTTCGACCCAACAAGCAGGAGATCGGCACGGTCTACCATACAACGCTTCGAATGGCGACATTGTCAGGCTCGCCTGGTAGCTGTTGTTATATGAGAATTTTGCCAAATGCAAATGGTCTTCCCATGATCCACCGAAATCTATAACACAAGCACGCAATAGATCTTCTAAAATATGATTCACCCTCTCAGTCTGACCGTCTGTTTGAGGATGATAAGCGGTGCTCAAGTTCAACTTCGTTCCCAGCTCGACTTGAAATACCTCCCAGAATTTGCTAGTGAATATTGTATCTCTATCACTGACTATACTGAGCGGCACTCCATGTAGTCTAACTATTTCCCTGAAGTATATCTGCGCCAGACTCTGAGCAGTTCTGTTTGATCTGACAGGTACAAAATGGGCGGTCTTCGTGAAGCGATCTACGATCACCCAAATACTGTCATTCCCTTTTCTGGTTCTGGGCAGACCATCAATGAAATCCATAGAAATATATTATATTCTAGAACAAAGCTTAACCAAAGCTCTGATACCACGTTATGACGACCCCATTTCCCGTACTAACGGAGACAAGGGTTATCTTTGGAATATAACACAGAAACAGATAATAGTAGAACAGAATCAAGTAAATACACCAGATAAAGAACAACAGAATATACTGGATAAAAGTAATCATCAGAGTTACACAGTATACAGGATCTTACTTAGTACAATTGCAGTTCAACTAAACATATATGTCTACAGCGGAAAAACAAACATAATGTACAATAGGAGTTGAACAACATAAAAAGAGATAAATGATAGAATCCATCTTCAGCTCCAGCTATCCAGAAAGAACCAGCTAAACCTAAATACAAGGCTGCCCGTGTAGAAAAAGGGGCACCCGAGTTTGAAAGTGAAACAAACTACGAGTCAGTCATGGGACTGGTATGAGAAATCCACTCAACACATTTAATATATGGCTAATCATAGGACCACGCCACTTTCGTGGAACGGGTTTACCCCATTGGATTGCCAGCGCTTTAAAAACAAATCTTTCTTTTAAACATCGCAATGCTTTTTATAAAAATGAAGCCATTATAAGATTCAGTTCCCATCACACAATGCAACGCAAACCGGAGGATAGAGTTTTACCTTATAATGGCCAAAATATGGTTGATACGAATAAAACAAAAGAAATTGATATTATTACTAGTGTTTACATGTTTCAAAACAACTTCGAATCATAACTATCAATCATAGACGACATGGGTACCATATATCATGTCGCCATATATATATATACAATCAAAACCGCACGATGTCGTATTTGGAAATTGGATTTCCGTCCTGAACCAAGGCAAAAGATAGTCCTTACCGAATTCGAGACTGCCTAGCCCGAGCCTCAGGAACAGCCGCAACTGCCCCTTGGATCGTCATGGCCGGTCCACCGATGTGGATTATTATGCCTGAACAATACGTCTCCCCGCCCTTTGGGGCGTAAACGAGCCAACGAATGACTCCATCGGACCCGGATCGTCCGATCAAACCGAGGCGCCTCGCAACAGCAACAACCACACAGGTGAAAAGTATATAAGTGTCAGGGCTGGTAGGTCACTGACACCACCCTAGCTAGAAAGAAACGCATGCCCTCCCTGAGGTCCTTCTCCCGTTTCTGGTTCATACCGGGGTGTAAGGCTCGCGAATTCACATTATACACAAAGCTACGCCACACAGGCGGCGCTTTGATCATCACCACAAGACTTTGCTTTTCAACAGAAGCCCTGATCATTTGCCACTTAGGCATGCCACACTAGCAATTCATGCCATGCGACTGATGTCCATCGATATACAACCTCTGAGCTCGTGCGTTTCAGAGAAGGGCGTTAAGCAAAAGAATAAATTCTCCGCCGCCAAACAGATGTATATTTAACAGAGATCAATCAACACAGAATAAAATCCAATGTCAGACACACAGTCCATTTACAAGTCCGTTCTGGGTCTGAACGAAACTGGAGGCACTATATACCTCGCAAACCCATCGATCACCACGTACGTCTGAACGATCACCACTCATTATCCATATTTCGGGATGCCTCCCAATCAGGACCTCGATTACCATCCAAACGAGGTGAAGATCTCCGGTCTTCGACCACCGTCTTCATCTTCGATTTCTTATCGTCGATTCAGTTATTCAGAATGGGATAAACCTGGTCTTTCTGAGCAACTCGCGTATATAATAAACAAGCACGACACTAACATATACACGCATCATTTCAATTCATTAATCACTAACTGTCAATCAGTAAGAGAACGATTTCCCAAATATTAACCCCGAAGGCCGAAACCAACATCAGATCAACACCCAGGAAACCATTCGTCTTAGCCAACCTTCAGTTAATTTCTAAATCACATCCATATCGTTTATAATATTTTATAACGATTTATCGCCATTTTTATTTATTTTAAAATAGCCAATTTATTCAAAACGACGCTTCGGGCCATAACGCGGCCGTGGCGCTGTTTTTCTTTAGATTTGATTTACACATATCTGAAAATCTAACCGTTGGATCTTTACAAAATTTACATCATTAGAAAGATCTTTTCAAAATGAATCCAACGGTTCCAGTTTCGGGAAATTCCGACGGTCGGATCTCCCGGTACAATCGTTTGAAGTTTCGATTTCAAAATACGAACTGCAGCGTCGTTATTCAATTAAATATAATTATATCTATATATATATATAAATATAATCGTTTTTGGTGCTGTATTTCTTCAGATTTGAATTAAACATTCCAGACAATCCAACCGTTGGATTTTTACAAAGTTGGTGCCGTTGGAAAGATATTTCCAAGGCGAACCCAACGGTTGTGGTTTCGGGAAAATCCAATGGTCGGATTTCCCGCACTAGTTGTTTGAAATCACGGTTTCAAAACACGAACTGCACGGCCACGTTTCGTTTTAGTTTTATTTATATTTATATATTCATATAAATATAGTTTATTCCACAATTTCAATATCGTTTTCACTTCAAATATTTCACTAACGCCTTTAAATTTTGGAAAATTTCGCCATAACCACCTTTGTACGGGAGGGGCTGGGAAAATTCCCAAATAGCCACACGGGCGTCTCATGTCAAAAAGAAAAAGAAAAAGCCAAGCGGCTAGCCAACAGGCTCATAAAATCATCACCCAAACAAAACAGTAAATGTGTACCTATTTGTCGGGCACAAAAATTTTATTCCTCTTCTCTAGCCCCTTTGCTATAACCTGTTCAATAAATATGCATGTACATATATACAGTTCTTATCACTTATCATTTTCCATTCAACTTCATATTTGATTCCATTTGGTTTAAAAACACCATTCATTCTAATGTTGCATGCATAGGCAAAAATCATATCATTAGCTAATTAATGAATATTTCAACTCATGCATATTTATTTGAACGAGTGGCTATTTTTAACACTTCACATTTCAACAATTCATGTATATAATAAAAATGTGATTTTTATTGTAAAACAATTCATTTCAAAACACTATTATTTTATATAGTTTATATAGGTAATAAAAATAGGATTTTTATTATAAAACAATTTCTTTTAAAATGAGATTACTTTACATAGTCCATATAGTTGATAAAAGGTGATTTTTATTATGAAACAATTTATTTCAAAATATGAATACCATTCAACACATGAATTTCAATTCAATGAATGAATATCGATTCAACACATGAAGGTTTTCTATAGTTTATATATATAGATAAAAATGTGATTTTTATATTTAAAACACGAATACCATTCAACACATGAAGGTTTTCTATTCAACGAATAAATATAGTTTCAGCAAATGAAAATAATTCAAACACATGAATATTATTCAAAATTTCGGCAGCATAACGACAGGGTAGTTAAAACCGGGACCGTCCATAGTACGGCTCCTCGCTCTACCTTAAAACCTCGCGGTTTTTGACAATGGGGATCATGCATCTAGTTCACACGCAGGCGGCATGTATATTTATTTCATTTCCACAAACTTATCCTATGTGGTTTCAACCAAATATTTCTCAACAACAAATGGGTATTTTTCAACCACAATCAACCAATATCAACCACAAACAATCACAATCAACCATTTGCTATCAATCAATTTTCACACCAATCACAACCAATAAATATCGTCCATGGTTTGTGGACGAGGTGCGTATATATATATATATATACATATATATATATGTATATAGCAATTCACTTCTATTTCAACACATATATAATTTTTACAATGCATATACAACTTATACATCGAACGTACAACTTATACAACGCTTATACATGAGGTGTACAACACTTATATAACTCATACATCGACTATATAATTTATACATCGTCGTTTTCCATATCGTTCATAAATTAGAAATCTCACCTTGGGTTCCACTCCACCAAAAATAACAGAAGGCTCAGAAAAATATGCGGTCTCTTCTAGAATGTAGAAGACGTCCACACGGTCCCGGTATCTCTTGTTTCACTGAATTTCGACCACACAGCAAAAAGATATGATTTTTCAAAGTTTGCAACGGTTTTAAATGTTGAAATCAGTTCAAAATTACCAAAGCCGTATACCTTCAACGTTGGTTCAAAACTAGGTCACGGATTTGCGCGCAAACGGTGGGGCTTGGGGGCGATCGGCCTATGCCACGCTGACGGCCTTGGAAGAGCGCACGTGCACCTGAAGTGGGGTCCACTTCGGTGGTCACCTCCGGCCTCGGCGAAGCTTGAAAGGCAGCTACTTTGGGGCTTCGATCCGGGTGAAATACTGCATGATAATTGGAGAAGTTTATATGGATGTGAAGAGGAGATGGAGAGCTTCAAAAATTGGGCTGGGGTGCTCGATATCGTTTAGAGATGGAGGAGAAATCAGACCGGGAAGTTGCGAGCCTTTTTCCGTCGTGCGCTGAGAGGTTTTGGGGAAGATAACGGGGAGAGAGAAAGTGAAATGATTGGCCGATAATTTTTATTTATTTATTAATTTCATAAATCCGAAAATACCCTCTTTCACACACGAACTCTAATCCAAACCCAACGACTGTCGTCCCTAGCGTTTTACCCCCATTCAGAACACAATGGGATATGTTTCCTAGGCCCATTCGACTGTTTCAGTCAGTTTCCATTCAAATTAAAATATATAACATTCAATATTTGATTTGAACGTACATTTCAATTTGCTAGGGCCACAAATTAATTCAGAAAATTCTAGAAAAATAAATCTAGCTATGTTTTGACGATATGGTCCCAACAAAACTAGTTTCGTCGAATTCTGAGACCGTTTGCAAAAAGGCCCATTTCTGGTCGATCCAATTTAACTGTACTTGACCAAAACACATTTTCCTTTGCCACGCTCACATACTATCTTCAAAAATTATGAAATTTGAAACCTAGCCATAACTTCCCATCCCGGATCCAACAAAAGTGGTTTCGTCGAATTCCGAGGTCGTATGCAAAATGGCCAATTTTACGGGCTATATAAATTCCATAGCGACCTTTCTGAAAATTCACTTGGCCATAACTTTTGCTTTCCGCTATGAAAATTCGATTTTTCAGATTCGTTAGAAAGGTATTCACTAACAGATTTAAATATTTTTGGTTTCACTAAAATCCGTTTTGTTTTGCACCCGGTACAGTCCGACAAAGTTTGAATTCAATTTTTGAAACTGCAGCGCCATTTCAGGCCTTGTTTATAATTAGAATTAATTATATTCGTTTTCAATTGTCGATTCAAACTCCATTTTCATTGCTATTATTTAAAATATTTATTTTAAATATCTAAAATCCATTATTTTAGCCAATTAAAATTTTTTAAATTGGTTCAGATTTTCTGGGTCGTTACACTCATTTTTCAGCTCGACTTGGCAAAATTAGGGTTTCAGAAACCCTAAATTTTGTGGGGGAGTAAAAGAATGTCGGCTGTAGAATGTCGGCTGTAGGGTTATAACACATATTTACTTTGTTATAGTGGGCTGGGCCAAACTTATGTTGTTATTTTTTACTTTGCCTGTTGCTCAGCCCAAGTCTTACGCTTGTAAATATAACTGCCTGACGTTTGTACACTTTCATTCATTCAATCAGTATTACAATCTTTATCAAAAATCCTCTGTTTCAAAATATTTCTAAAATCTTTCTGTATCTAGATCGTATCTTCGGAGATTAGACTGTTCCTTTGTTTAGCATTGTTGAAGTGCAGTACACGGATTTTTTTCTTTCAAAACCTAAGATTTCAGGTATCAACAAGCAAGATGTTTGTTTTGCTATTCATCATTCGCTTGCAAAGTCTACGGTACCATCAAGTAAATTTTGATGACAGTTACATTATCAATTTAAGATATTTATAGTATATTAGTATGTTTGATGCATGCGAGATATAAAAGTTTGTGAATGATATATTTAAATATATGGGCACAACTTACTAGAAAACTAGTGTTTGTTTGAATTTTTAATGAGGATAATATCATTCTAAAATTGCCAAATCTATTATCTTCACCATCAAAATATTATCATTACTGCTATTACATGTTACATTTATCATTTATGGACAAACATAACATAGGTTTTGTTTTTGCAGGAGTGTGGACGTGCTGATAGAGATGGTTTGAGATCATCTTGCTCTGTTGGTTGTAATACTAGATATTATCATTACATTTACAGTGATTATATAGGACTAGATATTCAAAGCTACATGTTACAGTGATTCTGTTATGAATAACATATTATGATGTAAATCTTTCTCTGCTAAGGTTATAATGTAAAATCTTTACATTTCTCTGTTGGTTGTAATACTTTCCACAAGTTTTTTTTTTGTATTTTGTGCAAATTCTTTGTTGGTGTATCTCTTTCCTGTTTTCGGTTTTGTAAATTTCTTTTCAAATTTCTTTTCGCTTACTTGTAATTTTAAATTTAGTAGTTAAAAATACTTTTAAATTTACTAATATGAAAGCTATATAACATATTATTAATAAAAGAGTCATCGTTTTTGTTTCTACTTGTTTCCCAACTCATAAGTTAATCCTATCATTCTAGATGTACAGCTGCTAGAAAAAAAACTCAACATTGAAGTTACATGCGCTGCATCATTGAAAATACAAAAGGGACATTTCTATAACATATGTCATTTATCCGTTTTGTGTGTTTAGTTGCTGTGATGGAGGTTGCTGTGATGGAAAGTTAACAGTCCAACTTGATTTCAAAAATAGCAATAAGACCAAGGTTATATGATTGGATGATGTTGATAATAGCATATCAATTAGTTATTTACTATTTTTCCATGCGTATTCTGTTTTCTTCAGTGTATTCACATTAATTCTCACCATTATGGTATCGACACTCTAAAAGTTGCAATAAAAAGGTAATTAAAGCTTAGGCTACTGGTGTGAAGCATGCGAAAAGAACGAAGATACATGTAATTTGAAGAAAAAAATTATAATTATATTTTTCTACGATGCAGATATATTTTGATAATGAAGATTTCTGACCCAACTGCTGAAACTTGGATTACTGCTTTAAATTAAAGAGCAAAGGAATTTACAGGTTGTTGTGCCAATGATCTCTATAAGATTAAGAACGATAAAGATGAAGATATATATACTGCTTTTTTAATTACTTCCATTTTCTCTTAAAGTACATTGAATTTTTATACTCTATAAAATTCAAATCAGTACATTGATAATATATTTTTAGTTTCACGTTGGTTTACATATAAAATTCAAGTTTAATTGAATTTCCACTTTTTTAATTACTTCCACTTTCTTTTAAGTACCCTATAATTTTTTAATAAAATCTAATTTGAAATATGTTTTAATAAATAATTTTATATTTCATATTAAACATTTTAACGGTTGGTTTTCCCACCGTTGTGCATTAATACTAGTACAAATTACCAGTCTATAGCTGTTTTGTTAAGTTTGTCATACTATTCTACATTTAAATATTCATACTTAAAAGAATGTGCAATTATTTACGAGTCTTTCAAAATTCTCTCCAAAATTTTAAATTATAGTCTATACATTAAAATTAATCCAATAATTCAAAATTTAAACTGATTGATAAACTTAATCGGCTAATATTTACTAATAAATTCAAAAAATAAAATAAAATCTCAATGCATATATTGTCGACGTAGTAACAAACTGGCTTAATAGAGACATTTAGATGCATGTGCATGCATGTAAATCACATAACATAAATTATATACATTACTGACTATAATAAATTTGTTTCATAATCTATTTATTAAATGAGTTTATTACATTGCATTATAATAATCCATTAACTACATATATCTAAAACTTGAGCTTTTTACAATTACTTAAGAACTTTCTCAATTATCATCTAATATTTTGCATTCATATTCACATACTTAACTAGTTACTAGTTATGTATTCTTAAATTTAAAATAGCTTAAATTTCCTAACATATAATAATCCATGTAATAAATTCTAGAGATACGGGGGTGAAAACGTATATAATATTCATATGAGGAAAACAATAAAACTGTTTATTCTTTGTCCATTTCTTTGTCCAGATGCATAAAGATATTTAATTCATATAATATAAATGTAAACATAATAACAATAACTCTTTTAATGTCTAATTCATTTATCTTATAGAAAAATACATTGCAATAACTTAATTTTTACCAAATCTGGAAAGATAAATTTATATTTTACAATATTACGATGTGAGCACACAAATCATACCGATAAAAATTAGATTACATAACGTTTCACTTTTAATGTATTATCAAATCATATTTAGCTAAATTAAATGCTACATAACATAAGTTTATTATTATCAAAGTTATAAGAATGATCTTCATACAACAATTAAATTATATAACATTGTATAGGCTCTCCTCAATTACAAATTTGCATAAAGATCTTCTCAGTTTTATCGTTATATTTAATTAATTATATTGATCATCAATTTTTTTCCTTTTAATCTTCACCGAACTGCTTCCATATAGTAATATACATGTTCCAAAATACAGGTTGATATCAAAAAGGATAAAAAGTTGATTATATAGTTATCAGCTGTACAGATGCCTGCGTAAATGCCACAAATATAGGGCTTCATCGTCCAAAGTAGTACAGACTACATTTAGATTAAACAACTTACAAACATAAATCTCATGAGTCAGTTTTCTATCATCATCGTCGTCGTCGTCATCATCCCATTGCGATTTTGGTATTTCTCTAGAATCGGTTATGATAAACTTTTTTCTTGGTTTTCCATTGTAGGTGCCAGCTCCTCCCTCTATTGCATAAACACTATCCATTCCATCAATCGCCACCTTGTAATGAGAGTCCCTTTGTAATGAAGTGGTTTACCTTTGCCTTATTCATTTGTGCACAGTGCTCTAAAATTCTCAACAGTCTTGGGAACCACATGTCCGTTTAAGTTAATAATAATTTTACCTATTTGTTGCCCGCCAATATCAACATCCAGTAAAACCCTATGTGTAATCCAGGATCCCTTTCAATCTTGCATTAATCCTTATGTTCTAAGTAACGGAGAAGACAACGAAGACCAGGCCGAAAGTGAAGAAAGCAATTACTGCTTTCCCGAAGCATCGCTGCTTCCTAACTGAATTTACACTCCCCACTTGCCTAAATCTTTTTTGATCAATTCATATTTTTTAATTAAACTCGCTTATTTAATATTCACTAACCTATTTATAAATACTTTAAAAAAGATGGAAACTTAATATTAACAAAATACTAAAGTTCGATCAAACATGTAAAAAAAATATCACATAACATAAATTATTCACACACACATATATATGTATGTATATATGTATAGTATTAATAGTTTCAGTATATAACCTTTTTTTAAATTAAGGACACTAATTTTTAAATGAGATGTAGTTGACAAGAATTGAATCCTCTGCCTTATACCTGAGCATCAGATGTTGGTTAATAACATTCTTGTAATTAAAATATAAACAATTTAATGTAACACAACAAATTATTATATGTATTTTTATTAATGATCGAAATATTTTTTTTTTTTAAACATTATCGTGTAACACATATGTTACACTAACGATTCATTGAGGTATTTATTCTCTAAGAAAGAGCAAAATATGAGACAATAGAGATGAAGAGTTTGTTGAGCTCATGGTTTTGCCATTGTGTATACATCAACAAAAGGGAATAAAGTTGTCAATGCCTTTAGCAAGAAACATCAGGATGTGATGTTAGCAGTGTTACAGAATGAAAAGATTTAGAGGCATTGACCACTTGTGATGTGTAGATAAGAACGACAACGAGCTCGAGCCAAGACACGATGTCATATTTGCAAGTTGTATTAGTTTTGGTTGAGTGGATTGCTTCTAAGTAAAGAGAAGATCATATATTGACCGAGAGGATCAAAAGACTCCAAGTTAGATTGTAGATTGATGATTTGAAAGATTCATACGGGATGGTTGAGGAAGAAGGGAAGATTGTACGTCCCTGATGGGAAAGCTAAAGAAAGAAGTTCTTAGAGAGTGTCATTGATCTAAGTTCATGATTCATCCTCAAGGTACCAAGATATATCTAGATAGGAAGAGAAGTTTCTTCCGTAAAGGAATGGAAAAGGATGTTGGCTTATATGGTGAAACAATATATAAACTATCAACAGGTAAAAGTCGAGCATCAGAAGGCAAGTGAATTGCTTCATCCTTTAGATATTCTTGTTTGAAAATGAGATTCGATATTCATGGATTTTATTGATGGGTTGCCAAGATCGAAAAGAAAGAACGAGGGTATTTAAGTCATTGTGGATAAGTTGACTAAGAGTGCCCATTTATTCCTGCTAAGTCAACCAGGATGACATATATGTTAGAAGAGTTATTCATGAGGAATATAGTTAGACATCATGAGATTCCCAACAGCATAGTTAATGATAGAGATTCACTATTCACTAGCGTGTTCTAGAAAAGTATACCGTCGATTTTGAGTACCAAGCTCAAGATAAATACTACTTATCACATGTTAGCCTGCCTTGCGACAAGGCCGACCAAAGTCCAAATAACCACGATCACATGCAATGGATACCAAGAGTCATGCCTATTCAAGGGTTGGGGATTAGGTCGAGTCAAGGACAAGCCAAGCTACGCAACTTTTCATCTCCTGGGTCGAACAGAGAATTGATTTGTCAAGTCGATAGCCTTCGGGTTGAACGGTCTCGACTCGACCTGATCGCCATTTCCCCTCTGCATAAGACTGTTCTTCCACATTCTCCACGATCACCTATAAAATTGGGATCTTCACCACGTGTCCCACAAACCGACCAGCTCTCCTATACAAAACCATTCCTACCAACATCCTATGAACCCGGATTAAGTGCCACGCATGCACAACTATTCCGGCCCAATAACTATAATCTGACCCTATAAATATCCGGCTTGGGAACTAAGAGAAGTGCTTTTGACACTTTGAAGCTTAAATACACATAATCTGTCCTCCATTATAGATCAACCTGACCCTTGTGTTAGTGATTCTTGAGTGAATTTCCACAATTTCAAGAGAATTTAGATTTTTTTTGTGAGTGTTGAAGGATTTCAAGTGCTGTAATAATAATTTTCTATCGAATTAATAGAAGAATTATAAAGTGGTCGTAGGCATGTTAACACCGATCCACTATAATCTTGTGTGTTTTCCAATTGTTTCTCGTTTTCATTTTATATTTCTTCACTAATCTCTTCATATCCTAGTCTATTAGGTGTTAGAACCTTTTTGGTCTAACATTTTGGTGCTTTCACTGAGAAAGTTCGAATTCTTAGCTTTTAGGATTATTTGTCTACTACTCGGATCATCACGTCTGAAGGAATAGTCCAGATTTCTGTCAATACCGACACTTTCAGCAAACTTAACAATTTCGATCAGTATGGTTTCGAAGAGAGATAGGAACCAGCTAACTTCCCAAGGAGCAGTGGCCAACGAAGAGCAGTAGGTCAATTCGTAGATTGAACCAGTAACAAGAGCCCCGGGTCGAGTTTGACCCGACCCAAACTATTGGATTCTGGTACCGCTGCTGCCACCACTGTTCAACCTCCTTCTTCAGCACCTGTTACATGAGATGAGTTCGCACGTCTGTTCTCCAGATTGGAAGAGACCAACGCAGCCCTAGAAGCTCAGAGATGGGATAATGCTATACTAAGAAATGGAATGGATGCATTGGTCTGGAAATGAGTGGAATCTGAAGACAAAGAACATTGTCTCCTCCCCATCGCCAGGTAGCAGAGGGTTCGTGAAACGACCCAGACTTCCCCGATCCCTGAAGAGATGGCGGAGCCCAGACTTCTTTGAGAACACGACGCATCAGAACGCCAACGCGAGAACATTTCATTGTTATTACAACAATTTACATCAGAGTACAAGAATATCAAAGTATGAATAAATATTACATAGCGGAAAAATAATATCAGAGATTAAAATTTACATAACAGCGGAAATAAAAATGTATAAATACAATGAACAGCGGAAATACATCAACTACCGCAACTGAAAGAAATACACGGATACAAAGCTTTCCGAACATAGCTCTAGTTGTAAATCCAGGATCCTGTGAAAAGAAATATCTGCGAAAACCAAAACTACAAGCTGCTCGTGTGGAAAATATAGGCACCCAGAGTTAGATAGAAACAATAATCATCGAGTCAGTCATGCGACTGGTGTGAGAACTAAAGACAATTATAATTAACTTATAGAAATTAAGGCATATCAAGGGACTACGCCATATGTCACGGAACGGGTTTACCCCCATGAATACCAGTGCATAAACAATAACCAATAATAGATACATGGATCTACTATGCGTCGAATAACATGCAATTCCTCAATCTACCTATTCAGGCTAAATCCCCAAATTTAGATTTTCGAAATCCAATTCACTTTACAGAAATTATTCCTTTGGACTTTATTTCCTGATTCTTACTTCAAATCATTTTGAAATACATATCTAGCTTTCATAGCAAAATAGATTTCATTTCGGGATCTCAAACCAAATCTTTGGAAATATGAATTCCAAAACATCACAATGCATACAAACAAGTATGCAACCAAATATCGGGAGGTTTCTCCCATCAACAAGGCAAAGGGTCGCTTTCCTTAGTCACTCGATATATATATATATATATATATATATATAGGTGCACCTCCTACGATGGAGCAGGCTACACCCTTCTCTCAGACGTATGAGCTTAGAGGTTATATATTGATAGTTATCAGTCGCATGTCGTGGATTGTCAATGTGGCATGCCAAGATGCAAATGATCAAGGCTTTTGTTGAAAAGCAGAGCCTTGTGGTTGATGATCAAAGCACAGCTTGTTTAGGCATAGCTTGTGTATAGCGTTACTTCGGGAGCCTCACACCCCGGTAGGAGTCAGAAACAGGATAAGGGAATGCAGAGAGTGCACACGTTTCTTTCTAGCTAGAAGTGGTGTCATGGTATGGAGCCTAGATATTTTACTTATGTGGGTGATAGTTTGTGAGGCCTCGATTTATTGGTCGATACATACCAAATGATAGGTCCAATAGGACCGGGAAATGTGTGTTCAGGAATTGCCAATATACCAAAGTATTTGTGGACCAGCCCTGCAGGATCCAAGGGTTCGCCAGCGTCTGAATCATGAGACATTTGCCAGAGTGTCCCGAATCGGTAAGGAGACCATCCCTTGCCTTGACTCATGATGGAAACCCAATTTCCAATACGACATTACGGATTTGATTATAAACCTATATATGGCGACATAGTATACGGTAGCTATATATGCTATCTAGGATTGATACATTTACTTTGAAAGTATTTTAAAACTGGTTAGACACTAATAATAATATTAAATATTATTTTATACGTATCAAGCATGTTTGATCATTATAAGGTAAAACTCTATCCTCCGGTGTGCATTACATTGTGTGATGGGACTTGAGTCTTATAATGATTTCATTTTCTAAAAAGCATTGCGTTGTTTTTAAAAGATTTACTTATTTCATGCACTGGCAATCCAATGGAGTAAACCCGTTCCACGTTACCAGCGTGGTCCTGTGATTAGCCTTATTATTAGTTAAGTTAAGTAAGATTTCTCATACCAGCCCCACGACTGACTTGTAGTTTGTTTCACTTGCAAACTCGGGTGCCCATATTTTCCACACAGGTAGTCGAGTAGCTTGTTTTGCAGATATTTATTTATTGAGCAGGATTCTGGATCGAAGATAGTCTTCCGCTGTATTGGTTTATCAGTTCCGCTGCGTTGTATTAAATTTATTGTAAATTAATCTTATGTTGTATTATTATTTTTAGATGTACTCCGATGTAATAATATTATAATGTTTATAAAAGTCTTCTATTTTTTGTTCTGATGTGTTGTATGCCCAAAGTTAGCGTATGCGGGATTCGAACGGTCTTGGTCGATTTAGCAATCGATTGGGTCTGAGCGAAATCTGTTCGTTGCAACCGTCCAATGCACCTCCCATGCCCTCGGGGAACTACATTATCTGATTCACATACTTTTAGTCCCATAGGTTACCCGAATCTTTAGCCACATACTAAATCATTTTATATCCCGAAGCAGGAAAATCATTTCATAACATAATAATCACAAGTACTTTCAAACTATAGTTATAGTACTTCACATCAGAAATTCACACATATTATCAGTCACTATTAATCACATAACCTTTGAGCTCGTACGTATCGAAGAAGGGTGTTAAGCAAGAGAATAAATTCTCCACCACCAAACAGATACATAATCAATAGCAATTAATCGGTTACATGATGAACCACAATTCAAACACATAATACTTTTCTAAATCATTTCAAAAACATCGGGTTTAGCCCTTTAAATCCTTTCTGTTTTATAAAACATTCCCTGTCCAAAATCGGGAAACATTTCTCTTCACTTAAGAAAATCTTATTTCAAAATCATTCATTAAATTTGAAATGAACTCAACATCACTAGCACCCTATAGTCAAATCGTGAAGTGTTTCACCAGATGTTAGCATACAAATACTTCTACCTAATCCAATGCTAAATGTAAAAGCATATTTGCTCATAAACTGGTTGAGCACAATCCAAACAATCAATCAATCACAATCAATATAAACAACCAGGCATATTTGGTTTATACCACATTTAATGTTTTGGTAAATTTAATCACCATTCATTCGTTCAAATCTAAATAAAGATTTATTAAAACTCCAACCTGGTTTCAATCTCGAAAATCATTACTTAATGATTATTCAACTTTAGAAAAATTAATCTTATCATTTACTGGGTCAAACAACCAATGTCATTTAAAACAACGTTCATGATAAACCCAAAATCATCTTCCATTTAATATGGAACCTTCATGGAAATTCGATCAGTCGTAATCGATATAAATTTCCGTATCAAACTAACACTATAAGTGGAATAACAGCAAAGCTTTTTAAATTCCATATATAGTAACGGTCTTCCTTTACAGAAGCTCATCTCGATTATTACCAAATTGAATTCCATTCAATTCCAATTTAATATATTAAATTAGAAACTTTTACTTTGGAAAATTTCATTAATCATAATTAAAAGATTTATAAATTCCAAATCATATCTTCACTGTTAATTGGGTTTCAAGAATAAATGTTATTTAAAACATCATTCACAAAGAACCCAAAATCATCTTCCGTTTAATTCCAAATTATAATTATAAATTGGAAAACTTCATTCATCTTAATTAAAATATTTATTCTTTTCTCAATGGGGTTTAAGAATGGTGTTATCAAAGATGCCATTCACGACACACCCCCAAATCCAATTTGATATTAAATACAAGGCTCTGAATAGAAATAATATCGGCTTATATTCAACATCAAATTATGAAACTAATGGATATCGTATTGGGAATAATGATATATGTATCTTCCAAATCCCTCTACTATATCCGTATAATCACGGAATCCAATATCGAAATATTCCGAAGATTATTTCCATTTAAATCCTTTCCACTTCATTCACTGGAAAATTCTGGTTACTTCAAAAACCATTTACAAATTCAATTTATTTATTTAAAAACATTAGATTATTATTCTAGTTAATAACTAGTTCATTTAGATAAAAATATCTTTTATCTCTTCAAATATGGAATTTTTCATCCAAAATCTTTCCAAATCATTTATTATGATTTTACACAATTTTTTCATATTTTTAATGATTTTATTAAGGCCTTTACAGTCGTTTTCTGATAACGGCCACCAAACTACATCCATAGCGACCTTTTCCAAAATTGATTTGGACATAATTTAAAATCCAACCATTCAAATTTAAATCTCCTAAATTCATTGGAAAGCTCTTTTCGATACGAACCCAACGGTTCCAATTTCAAGAGAATCGACGGCCAGATCTCCCGTTACGTCAATTCGAAGTTAATGGTTGAAATTCGCGAACAGTCGCTGCGCGGTGCGTTCTATTCAAGCCATTAAATATATATAATATATTTATCGTCGATTTCCATTTAAAACGTATTTTATAAATTGTTTATAAATTCATTTTAAAATGATTTCAACTTCGATTTCAATTTTAAATCGAAATTGAATATTCCATACCATTATAATATTAAAATGATAATATTTTCCCATATCAAATTTTGAAATCAAATCTTTTCGATATTCATTATAAAATGGATAAAATCGACATAAAATTCCGTTCGAGTTAAAATGGCGTATATCTACTTAACTCGGCTTCATATCCATTTCAGTTATGAATATTTCAATATTTTCGCGTCCATCAAAAATCTGATAGCAAAATCATATTTTGATTATTTTAAAATATTTGTTATTTCTGAACTAGAATCAGACTCAATCAATTTCCATATAATTTTATTTATATGGATTCCATACATCGCATGTATTCAAAAACAGTGACAAACAACTATTAAACATTCAATTCACATCCAGAGTGCAATTTACAACTGTATAAGCATTAAATAATTAAATAACGCTTATAACAGTCTGTCAATCAATCGGTTGACATACAATCAAATCCAAGGGAGATGTGAATTAATTATCATCCCTAGACCCGCGTGAGGTTTTCAATCATCAAACATAAATTTAAATTCATTTGATCCATGAATTTAATCATAAATAGTTCAATTCGAACTATTTTTCAAATTAACTAATTTTCACTGTTTAAATTATAAACGGATATTCATAATTTAATTTCAACAACCACAAATTTATCAACATTATTTTTAATATGATCAAAATCACTGTCAACACACAATACAGTCGATCAAATCATCCATGGTTTTCAAACAATATTGAAGTGAGCTAACAGACACCGTATAACAGTTTATGATAATTCAAACAGATAAAAATCAAACCTGGCAACTGCTACATTCGGTTATAAAATAAATAACTGTGCAAATATTTTAGTGAGAGAGTTCTCACATTGATTTCGACTCCGTTAGTCTTTAATTGATGATTTCAATACGGTTTGAGTTTGAATTTTCCTCAAATTTTAATCTACTCCATTTTTGATCTGGTCTGTTCCATGTTGTAGAGTTTGTTGCCACGATTCCAACGAATCCAAAATCATTGAATTCCAATGTCATATGGAAAAGATACATCATTTTAAACATTGGATATTTTAATACATCATTAGCAAATAATTAACTTAGATAATTATCCTATTCTAATCCTTCTTCTACAAAGCCTCCTACAGACATTGAAGACCCTATTAGCTCGTCACGTAGGGTTGGCCACATACAACGCCTCAATACCCTAGCACCAGGTCCAAGACCGCCACGCCATAGGGCTTCGTTACCTCCTTCAACGCCGGTAGCCATGCCACGCTCGCACGTGTCTTGGAGGCAGAAAACGGTTTCTAAGGGCGGTAAATTGAGCAAGGAAATCGCATAATTTACTAACTGATAAATGATCACAGCCGCATTAATGGAATGACATTGGAAAATTCTTTGATTTTTGCTTTGGAACTTGGATTTAATTCAGAGAAATTTGAAAGAAAATTAGGAATGAAATCGGGTGCGTTTCTGGCCATTGCAATGGGATATGGCGGCGCAACTGATAATAGAAAATAGTTTATGGTTTCCAACGTATTTACATATATATATATATATATTAGATTAATATTTGATCCACACGTTACTTATTTAACGCACAAAACTCCAAATCGAACACAATGAATGTCGTTCCCAGCTAAATACCTCCATTTCGAAACAATGGGATATGTTCTGTAAGCCAATTCAACTGTTTCAATCAGTTTTTGTCAAAATTAAAATATAAATTAATATAACGTTCAATATTGAATTTCAACATACATTTCAATGTACCGGGGCCACATACCGACTCCAAAAATTGTGAATTTTGAAATATAGCTATGTTTTGACGATACAATCATAATAAAATTAATTTCATCTAATTTGGAGATCGTTTGAAAAGTGACATTTTAACAGGTCGATTAAATTTAAAACTAAAACTGAAAACGCGTCTAAATTTACTACGATCACATACTAATTCCAAAAATTATGAAATTTTAAATCTAACAATAATTTGATATTTCAGATCCAACAAAATTGGTTTCGTCGAAAATGGAGGTCGTTTGCAAAATGGCTATTTTTAAGGGCTATATATATAATAAAATTATACATAAATTCCATAGCAACTATTCTGGATTTTAAACTGGACATAAATTATAATTTATAAAGTGAAATCTCAGTTTCTTACAGTTGTTAGAAAATTACAGTTCAAAATATTCCAATGTTTTTTATTTTACTGAAATCCAATTTATATTGAATTCTTTACATTCAATTGAAATTAAAAATCGAATTTTCAAACTACCACGCCATTTCGAGTTCGTTTTAATTAAATTTTATATTATTACGTTAAAACTTCATTTAAATTTTAGTTGTTATTTTTTAAGATAAATCATTTTAAATATTCAAAACCCATTAAAATAGCTAAAATGAAAATTTTAAATTGGTTCCAAAATCTGGGTTGTTATAGTTCATCATCATTTGAGGAGAATGGGCAGTCACACGTAAGAGGAGACTTTATGAAAGGCCCGAGAATATTCGACAACTCCGATTCGGTTCACTGCTTTCTTACGAAGATGCAGCGGTTCAACTTGGCACTAATGACCCTAGCTTAGCAGAACCTATGCTCAGGCCGATGCATGGATCCCGAGTCCTTCCGAGGGAACAAGGCACTTCCCAAATTACTCATGCTCTTGCGCTTCCACCCACTCATCTTATGATTAACTGAGATTGTAGGGACAAGGTAGCTCTGGTCGGATGGAGGATCAGGCGGTGTTTCCTGAAATGGAGGGGGGTCTCGGAGAGTTGAGAGCGTATAGTCGGAATATGGATTGACCAACGTAGTGGTAGCAACAATGGTGCGATAGATAATTAACGACAGTAGAGGGTACACAAACGAGGATTGAGGTATAGATCGTAGCCACATACCTTTTACAGATTACATCCTGGAAGCACGGTACCTAAGGCGATTTAACTCACCCATGATAAGTCATTATTCAAGTAAAACAGATCCACGACAGTATTTGATGAATTACTCGTGGTAAATGAATGCTGAGGCGGCTTGTGACGCCATAATGTGTAAATCTTTCCCGATATATCTTGAGGGGATCGCTATGATGTGGTTTACCAGACTTCCTCCTCGATTAGTCCCTAACTTTAAAGATTTAAGCTAGAAGTTTTTGTAGCAATTCTGATTGCTCGCCCTGAAGTCTAAATATTTCATAGAGCTTTCTGTAATTAAACAGGCCCCTGGAGAAACTTTGAGGGGGTACCCGGACCGCTTCAATATGGTTGTCACTGAAGTGAACAACCCCAATCCAGATATTGTTCCGATGGCAATGATTGATGGGATAGAAAAGAAACAGAATTCAGAAGATATTGGGTTTGAAATCCTCCTACAGCTATTGAGTTATTTTTATGAGAAAGCAAATATACGTCTGCGACAAGAAGATGCGTACCTAAACCAAAAGAGGAGATCCAACAAAGTTATAAAGGAGGAGATTCAAAGCAACGTAGATTTAAGACAGTCCGGTGATAGTTCCGGTAAAGTAGAAGTTAATGTGGGAAATCAGAATGAAAAGAATTGCCACTAAGGTAAGAGTGGCAACGGAGGGAATAAGAATCGGAAGGGTCATTCCAAGAGATGATCTCGATTCCAGTCCTTTGAAAGCTATACGCCATTGAATGACAACTTGGAAAACGTTTACTTGGATACATGCAATGTAATGCAATACTAGAAACCACCTCTAAGAGATTCGATAGAGAAAGAGCGTGAGATAAGAAATTTTTGTTTGTTTCATGAAACCTATGGCCATTCAACGAATGAATGCCAACATTTAAGAGAAGTAATATAGAAGTTGTTACATGAAGGGAAGCTTGACGAATACGAGGTAGCCCTAAGGGACATGGGCAAGGAGATAGCCCCGAACCAAGGTCAGGCGGCTCCTAGCTAGAGCCACCGTCCAGCAAAAAGGAAAAGAAATTGTTATTAACATCGCTGCCGTAGGGACCGCATCGGGCAGTGCTTAGCACAAGAAAAATGGAGTAGTATGTTAAATATGCGAAGGATCTGGATGTGGGAGAGTGCAGTATTCCCAAAGATGCTACCCCAATTGATATACATGTAAATGTGCATATTTTATCTGCTTATTTATCTTATTTTCTCTTTAAAATAATTAATACTGTGTATTTATAGTTACGTTTTCAGATTATTTAAGATGAATGGATTAACACACTTAATTGTTAAAAAGCTTGAAGAATTGGTGCAAGAAGAGTGTTGATTTTTAGAGCTGGATTGAAGC